>CM042170.1:12071289-12118789 GCA_023376005.1 Doryteuthis pealeii | reverse complement strand
ATCAAATTTTTAATATCAATATGCAATTTAGCCTTTCCATTCACACTGTAAACCGCTATTTTGTTGTATATATATATATATATATATAATTGCATGCAATTAGTATGTAGCTATGGTCAACAGCATTAATAATGTAAGATAATTTTATTAATAATTGAGGTTTAAATAAAAATAAAATCATGGAGAATGTGATGTAAATAACTAAGGGAATGATGACTTGAGTAGTAATATAGTTTTGGTTACAGACAAACACACAATCTCCATTATAATAATAAGATTACAATACAAAAAATAAATTGAATAAACAGATAAAATAAACTACTGAAAATAATATTTCATTCATTTTGAGACTGAAGCTATATTTATCAAGGCAGAAATGAACAATGAATGAACTATTAATTTCTTAAAAATATTTCCTTTCTAATATCAAATATCAATTTGATATCAAATCTCAGCTCAAATGTATCAATTTGATATCAAACCTAGCTCAAATGTATCAATTTGATATCAAATCTCAGCTCAAATGTATCAATTTGATATCAAAACCTTAGCTCAAATGTATCAATTTGATATCAAATCTCAGCTCAAATGTATCAATTTGATATCAAACCTTAGCTCAAATGTATCAATTTAGATATCAAATCTCAGCTCAAATGTATCAATTTGATATCAAACCTTAGCTCAATGTATCAATTTGATATCAAACCTTAGCTCAAATGTATCAATTTGATATCAAATCTCAGCTCAAATGTATCAACTTAATATATCAAACCTCAGCTGCAAATCATCAATTTTATATCAAACCTCAAGCCCAAATGTATTTCAATTTGATTATCAAATCTCTAGCTCAAATGTATCAATTTGATATCAAATCCTAGCTCAAATGTATCAATTTGATAACAACATCTCAGCTCAAATGTTATCAATTTGTATCAAATCCGTAGCTCAAAGTATCAATTTGATATCAAATCCAGCTCAATGTATCAATTTGATATCAAACCTCTAGCTCAAATGTATCTAATTGATATCAAATCTCAGCTCAAATGTATTCATTTGATATTCAAACCTCGTCAGTCTAACAGTGACAGGTTCTATTTTAAACATTTCATAGCACGCATAACCATTATTTTAGAATATAAACGTTGTCTTTCTCTATTACTTAAACATTTAAGCACATATTGTCACTAGTTCAAATAAATTCTCGATTAAATCAGCCGGTTATCACGAATTTCTATATATCAGAAGCTTCAAGGATTTACTCTACAACTTTCTTATCATATATTTACTTATAAACAAGTTCGAATACTATCTTTCACTTATATATCAACTAAAATATTGTCTATCATTTTCGATGAAGATGTGTTAGTCAAGAACAATTAGTTCGTTTTCGTATTATTAATTGTTGGGTGCTCTAATTAAAAGCTCTTATATTTAATGTGTCCACCATACAACACTATATAGATACTGTGTAGCTCAACCAATGCTAACCTGCTCTCTATTTTTATTACATTTTGATCAGAGAGGCATCCTCCCAATGACCATGTTTAACATATATACAACCACAAGTAAATTTTGGAATCTCTATACATCTTTCTTCAATACATGTGCTGCTGCGCTTATCATTCTTAACCAGAACTATCAATAAATCTCGAATACTTTTATCGACTAATTATCTTAATACCTTCACACTTTACAACAATTAATCAATCTATAACTCTTTTACACCAATACTTCACTTATTGAGTCTTACCTATCATCAACATACTATCATATCTTCATCTGAATTCTTCAAAAAATAAAAAATAAAAGTTATTTTATTTTTAAAATCAGAACCACTAGCATGATCTTCACACTCAACGTCAGGACTACGTCTGGAATCGAATTCATTACTCTAACAGCTATTACGTATCTGTATAACAGTTACTTGCATCCGATGTCTTTCCTTCATCCTCAGTTCAGCTTCCTTCGATGCTACACACGCCTGACATCTATATATCACTACTCCACTACCACTACTACTTCTCCCTATCCTCAATTCACATATCACCATGAAATCTACACGACTAATTTATACCACTCCGACAACAGACTCTTCATGACAATCTACTACCATACTACAAACATCATATTGTTTTTCAACAATGTTTAATATTCATACTGTCTGACTAATTACTTCCATCATTTTTATATATTAGTTAATAATAATATATAATAATATGTATGTATTAATAGTAATATATTTATTTGCTAGTCAATTCTCTATTAAAAATCTTGTTTATCCATAGGCAACTATCACCCAGGGGATTTCCAGTATGCTATTTTGCCAGTCATCATGTTGCTAATAAATCTCACATATTCACTTCTGGTGCTTTATTGCTGAAGTGACAGGTCTTGCTGTCATCTTATGTTTTGGGACCGGCAAATGTATCATCTGGTCGAGTTATTATTTGTGGACGTCTCTTAATGCTCTTGATTTATTTTTGAATTTCTGCATTTTTATAAAATTTTACTTATTTGCGAATTATTGTAATCACTTCATATGTTAAATAAATAAATAAAGCTCCTACAAATTTGTGTTGAGCACCTGTGATTTCTTTGTTTCATCTCAAAAATTTTAAAAAAAATATATATCTATATATAAATATATAATTACTTGAATGTCCATAAAACATAAATTATTGTAATGAAGACAGCAATTCAAAGTTTTTTCCCTCATTATTTGAATACTTTGCTCTATCCGTCACTCACTGGCACTAGCACATTAAGCCTCTCACTTCAGTTTAAACCACACATGAAAGACCAAACTACCAGAAAAAAACACAAATGAATATATATATATATAATATATATATTAATATGTATGTATTAATTGTATGTAGTATTAGTTGTCATGAATAGAAAACATAATAACACACTATATCTATTCAACAGAATAATATCTAAGATAATTATGTACAGTGTACCGGATAACAATCGTTGTCCTTAATATTCAACGACTGCACATCTCTAATATCTCGAACTAGTAATAATCTATCCACGCTACCAGTCTACTTCCTACATTCCGCAAACTGACTAATAAACAGATCAGGCTAAATTTCGTTACGCGCCGCAACATCATAGCTACTAGATCATCCACCTACACCTTTACTTCCATATTCTACACCCATTAGTACTACATATATACATTACTCAATATCTAGATATACGTACTAGTATAATAACCGTATATTTATCATAATAGAAAGTAAGAGATAAGACACATAGTTTTGCGTGCTGTGGAGTACCACACTTACACCGCCACTCTCCCAGTATGCTTATTATCCACAACAGATCAGATAAACCAAGCTGAAATTGGCGAGGAGCTGATATCTTAACCCGTAATGTTAAGAAAAAGAAGTGAATCGACAATAGTGGTCAGTATATAAGAAAATAATGAAAAAACACGAGGTTATTAAATGGTAAGTGTGTGGTCTTATTTGCTGAACCGCGCAGTGTTTTCACTTCATATAATTAGATACGTCTTCAGATGTATATGAAGGTGATAAGAGAAATTAGTTATCACCAGAATAACAAAACATAAGCAAGGTGAAGTCCTGTTATTTCATCTGTTAAAAATTCTTGAGCGTTTGAAAAAGGGATGGTTTGAAATATGACATTCACTGATATTCATATTTTATGGGATATCGTATCGGCGTACGTATGTTGTAAAGTTTATTTCCACTGTCATTTATTGCAAAAGATTTATACACACACACACACACACACAACCACACACCTAAAAAATGCACAATGTTTCCTTTCAATACACACACATACACAGTCCCATACTCACGGCATAAAATAGAATTTTTTGACGTCATATTTCAAACCATCCCCTTTTTCAAACCTCAAAAATTTTAATTAATATTTTAATGAATAACAAAGTTTTCTCATTATTCTGTGATAAATAATTTCTTATCACCTTCCATATACCAACAAATGCCCTGAAGATGATCTAATTAATAGATCGAAACACTGCAACGTCGGCCAATAAACTCACCACTTAACCCATTTAAACCTGTGTTTTTTCATTTTTCTTAATATACTATAAACCCAGAATCTTGCAATTCCTAGGTGAATGCTCTACTGACTGAGCTAACCAGCCCATGAAATATATATATATATATATATATATATATATATATATATATATATATATATATATATATATATATATATATATATATATATATATATATATATGGGAGTAAATATGGAAATAAATCCGACAATATTAAGAAATTTTAAAAAACAAGTGTTCCAAAAATAAGATGAATTTATTTATCGACGCTTAAACGTTTCGGTTTCTTAAACCTTCATCAGGATGTATTATGGGGTGAAGAAATTGATGGATGTTTTATAGATGACAGGAGATTAAAAAATCTTTACAAAAATTTTTTTTGTTGTGTAACTGTATTTGTTCAGTGTTATATTTTGAAAAAAAAAAAAATTTTTTTTTTAAATATAACGCTGAACAAATACAGTTACACAAAAAAAAAAAAAAAAAAATTTTATAAAGATTTTTACCTCCTGTCATCTATAAAACATCCATCAATTTCTTCACCCCATAATACATCCTGATGAAGGTTTAAGAATCCGAAACGTTTAAGCGTTGATAAATAAATTCATCTTATTTTTGGAACACTTGTTTTTTTCAAATTTCTTAATGTATATATATATATGGTGTACTTATGCAAAAACAATCTCCCTGGTCTAGCGCTAGTGAAAAGGGGATAGACTTCCTTGCTGTCTGGCTGATACCGACAATTGACTACTCCGTCAACTTTACTTACTTATTAGTGTATTATTATAGTAGAAATTCTAAATATTATCTCAATCAGATCTATTTAATGGTAATTTATTATAAAAAAAGAGAAGCCCCCCACCCCCTAAAATACATTTAATGGCCTAAGTTGGTTGTTTTCTTTCAAGTAACACTGCCGAGATGACATAGCTGAGGTCATTATTTTAATAGCAATTTCTGAGGCAGGAGACCGAGACACACTTCCTCATAAATTACCCTATTTAACCAATAGATGGGATCGTGTCAGAGTGGAACTGGGAGTAATAGAAATGAAGGAATGACTCTATGCTCCTAAGAGCTCCAGAAATGTAGCCTCACCACTGGATACAGTCTAGTATCATATCCCAAATAATTGTTATTTAGTACAATGCTTTAAGTATTTGGGCCAAAAACCTTTCAGAAATAAAAAAAAAAAATCTTTGACTGTTAAACACTTATTCATAGAATGCAGGTTTTTTGCTCACATCAGAAACTGTTATTCTAATGCAAACAATATTAAAGATCTATTTGAAAATGTCAACATAGAAGACATTCTGTCCTTTTTGATTGATTGATTGATTTGTTCTTGTTTTACGGCATATCAACATCAATGGGTCATTTAATGCCAACTACGTTTTTGAAATGAATTGGTGATAATGTTTAATTTTCTAAAGGTTTTTTTTTTTTTCCATATATTTACATAATATCTGTTTTAGATTTGTTGTTTGGTAGTATTTTTTTCGTATTTGTTTTAGGTTGCTACATTCTGTTAAAATGTGTTTGATTGTGTAGGGTTTTTGGCATGGTATGCAATATGGGGCAGCTTCTTTTTTGAAGAGGTATGAATGGGTAATGTATGAGTGTCCTATTCTTAGTCTGGATAATATTACTTCTTCTTTTCTGGATATTTTGGTTTGATGTCCTTTTTGAAGGAAATAAAATTATACCATAGAATATAGACATGAACCTAATCAATACCATACAACATGATCCCCAATGGTGCTAATACATTGTTAAAACCAATTACTATAAAAGTATAAATATAAATACACAACTGATATTACTTCCTAACCATTAAGCATGACATAACCCCAGACAGGTTGATATATCATAAAATATAGACATGAACCTAATCAATACTATACAACATAATCCCCAATGATGCTAACACATTCTTAAAACCAATTACTACAAAAGTGTAAATATAGATACACAACATATATTACTTCCAAACCACTAGGCATGACATAACCCCAGACGGCTTGATATGCCGTTAAAATCAACCAACCAACCAACTTCAGTCATAATTATATTTTACTAAAACACAATGAGAAAATAACTGCGCCATTCCGTTATGATATGACACAATTTGAAAGAATCAAGAACTATAGTTGCAATTCAAGGGAGATTATTCAGTAAATTGCAAGACAAGGGAGATAACTCAGTAAGTTTTCCTTCACCGAAAACGCTTTTGATTAGCATTATTTTCTAGTTAACACGGTTCATTAATAGCAACACGAACAGATTTCAATTCAACCCGATCCCATGTCAAAAAATGTTAATTTAAAATTTTGCCTGCATTCTGTTTCCATAGCAACGGCAGACAGGCAAACACCATTTTATCCTCAAGATGTCATGGTCTGACAGACTCATTTGTTTTCAAGGGGTTTAGTCAACAATTATCCAAGATCCTTGATGAAATTGCAGACAGTAAAGAGGAATTAGGCTTTAATTATTGGTTTGTTTGTTTGGTTTGTTTTGTTTTATGGCATATCAACCTCAGTGGGTCATTTAATGCTGATAAAGTTTTGAAATAAAGTCATTCTTAAGTGGATATTAAATTTTTTTTTTAATAAAAACATTTTTCTATTTAACCCATAGATGGGACCCTAACAGGTACTACCACTCCAGGTCAGAGTGGACCAGAGAGCAATGGTGATAATGGGGCGCTCCATATTCCCCAGACCTCTAGAACTGGAACCTCACCATCAGATAGAGTTTAACATCATTGCCAGGACATGAAGACCCTCAGCCACTGCCTTCTAGCAACAATATGATTAAAAGGGTTGGGGCTTACAATAAGGGCAATAGGGTTGGGGCAATCATATAGGTGCTTGATGTGACCAGCCGATTGATCGGGGGGGGGGGCTTTAATGAAGCAGAATTTGCAAATGCACATGAAGTATTGGAGTTGCATTGTGAAATATTAATCTGTCTTGGGAGAAAGATCTCTGTATGTACATACAGAGATCGACTTTTTCTCGATTTGTTTACGCCTTTACATTTAAACAGATATGCTCGCCTAATTTATTAATTATCAACTAATTAAATTTCAATTAGGTATGACTTCAATTAAGCACTTATTCTCCCAAATTGTCAGCTATCGCCATCTCAAACAGGCTACAAATAAACCTGTTTGTTTACTTTCATATTTGTCTTGGTAAATATAGCTTCAGTTGTTACATAATTATGGATCCCTATTACTTTTTAAGGTAGTATAGAAATCCTTATGGCGATCAGTACAGCTGATGGCCTTGAGAGTGAGTGACAATGCTTGACCTCACTCTCACCTTGCGTTCTGGGGATGGAACGTGAGAATGGAAGTCAATAGAAGCCCTTCTGGTTTAAGGTGTAAGCAACTGAGTTAGTCAGTTGGAGAGTTAGGACTTAGAAGCGAAGCTAGCAAGATGTGAGCTCACTGCGTGATTTTCTGGTCTGGGGTTCATGAATAAAGTAACATCATTGTAAATCGAAGTCTTGTTGTTATTACTAAAAGTTAACAATAGCACAGGGCTTTTGATAAGCAGTGATCCCCAGCAGAAACCAGACATGGAACCCTCAATAGAAGACCAGACGAGACCTTAGAAGATATACCAGATCCGGCCAGAAGAGAAGTATATAATGTATAGATATTTAGTACCTTGAAAGAAAAGGCACCACGTAACACATATCTATTTGGTACCATGACGCTGCCGCTACGTTACACAGTTTCAATACTTTTTGAATACATCTTGTATTGAACACAATAATAAAACAATAAACAACCACACACAAAATAGAAATAATGATAAGGATAGAGAAACAGTGCAACTGTCAAAGTCTTACACTGTGCCCCACGAAGGGAAGATGTTTGACTAAAGGTGTTATTTACTCTGTTGACTTTACTCTATATATATGTATATATCTCAAATGTTGTTCTGGTTCCAATGGGAGAAAATTAAATATTTTATAAAAAAAGAAGGTCCGCAAAATGTATTATGTTCTCAGAAAATTTTTTTATTATTATTCTTTTTATCTTACATATGCGACACGTGTTTCTGATCTGTTGTCTTCATCAGGCATTGAATTATTATTTTGGCAGAATATGTCCGATATTTGATAGGTTGTGTGTGTTTCTGCAACTTTTCTATTATAATGGCTGTGTAATAACGGTTGAACGCTACATTATTTTTTTGCGACCTGTGTGCAAAAATTGAGAAAAAAATGATGTAACGTTCCACAATCTTTGCGCACAAGTCGCATGCAAGTCACGGCTTGGTAATAAATTCATTAACTGAGCTTTCATTACTCTTTTATTAGATATAGTTCATCAGATGTTCATTTGATATGTTAGGTGTGTGTGTTTGAAATTTGTTTTTTGTTTTTTGTTCTAGAGAATTTCTGTGTTTTTCTACTTAAAATTATACTTTTTGGGTGTGTGTATGTGTGTGTCTATGTATATGTGCCTATGTTTACTTTTTGTGTATATATATGTATATATATATATATATATATTGTCCACACAGCTTGTCTACACAGAAAGAATTTTCTATTAAAATCTTGGACTGAAAAAATACCAAAAGAAAAAGAAAAGTTCCATTTTGGTTTCCTATTGACTGGCATATTTTAAAAGCGTGCAAAAGAACAATGGTAACTTACCGTCTTCAGACAATTGCTGATTGTCTGTAAGAGTCAAAGGAATTACATCATCTCCTACACCAAGTTCTTTACGTCTGGCCTCTTCTTTCTCTATATACGACCTACAAAGAGTGCAGAATAAAAATGTTACCATCATTGTCATATGATACAATTATATATATATATGGGAGTAAATATGGAAAATAAATCCGACAATATTAAGAAATTAAAAAAACAAAAAACAAAAAAAAACAAATGTTCCGAAAATAGGATGAATTTATTTATCAATGTTTAAACATTTCGGTTTCTTTAAACCTTCATCAGGATGTATCTTGGGGTGAAGAAAATGATGGATGTTTTATTGATGATAGGAGATGAAAATGTTTATCAAATCTTTTAAGAAGATTTTATAAACATTTTCATCTCCTGTCATCCATCATTTTCTTCACTCCAAGATACATCCTGATGAAGGTTTAAAGAAACCGAAATGTTTAAACATTGATAAATAAATTCATCCTATTTTCGGAACATTTGTTTTTTTTTAAATTTCTTAATATATATATATATATATATATATATATATATATAATCCAAATGCCCAGAGAAGAAATCTTCCTTATGACACAAGAGTTTTTTTTAAAAACCTGTTACAGATTGAGAGCTCAATGTGTGCTCTTAATGTTAGAGTTACAGAGCAAATTTATAAGTAAAGAAATAACAAAAGACTTAGAGATTTTGCATTATAGTCTATTTCAGGGAGCTTAGACAAAGTGTCTAACTCTCCCGACTCATCAGATGCGTATGATGGATTCTTTATTACTTTAAAGGCATTTGAATATATATATATATATATATATATATATATGGGAGTAAATATGGAAATAAATCTGACAATATTAAGAAATTTGAAAAATTGATGGATATTTTGTAAATGACAGGAGTTAGAAAAAAAACAAAAAACTCCTGCCCCAACATCCAGGCACCTGAATTGCACCTCGCGTCCATCCAGTGCCTAAATCTCATTTCTTTGCATTCGGGAGGGCGCGGGTTCGATTCCGGCAGGCAAGACAATGTCTTGCTCTTTTTCTAAATGAGTACGGTAATACTCGTTCTCTGTCACAAGTTAGATTTAGTTTTCAACCTGACGTTGAGCAGAAAGGATGTCTATTATCTCCCCGTGTGGTAAATCAGAATGGGTTAAATAAATCTTGATCAAGGAAAAAAGTCTTGTGAGTTAATTAATTGCATGACTAAAAACTAGCCCTTAAAAGAAACCTTTAAAAGAAACAGCTGGGAGGAAACATGGCGGCAGGACGTAGCAAGAAGAAATGCAGAATAAGCAAGTCTCAACTCAATCTCTGTCTCTCTATCACCCGAGTTCCTCTCTCATGTATATACCCGATGTTTGACGTATGATGTTATAAGGGGTATACAACAATGTTCCTGACATTAGTATATTATTTTATGTACTAGAAATGAGACTTTGATGAGTTGTAGTGCACCTGAACACTGTACACAATAAATTTCATGATTATTATTCTAAATCAGATCAAGTCTCCAATAAGCACCCCAACTCCTCAAGCTAATCAAAAGTTCACATTTTAACTCGTCACCAGTAAGTTTGGTAATCTGAACATTAGTTACATAAATGAGAGTAACATCCCCTAGTTTGTTTCATCTACACTGAAAATACGAATTTGTTCAAATCAATACAACTGCATTTTTAAAAGGTATTTCTTGTCAGACTCGGGAACCTTCTTTTCGAACTCGGGAGCTTTCTTGTTGTAATCGGGAGCCATCACTGAACTTTGAACCTAACCCTTTATTTAGTCCACGGGGCATCCTGTTCTCATTCCGCTAACCATAGCTGGGGTAGGAGTTGTGTTAATTATTTTTCTAACTGCCTCTACTCAGGATTGAACTCAGGATCCAGAGATAACTGTCACTTAGAACTGTCTTAACCTAACTACCTCATGGTTAGTGGAATGAGAACAGGATACCCCTGTGGACTAAATAAAGGGTTAGGTTCAAAGTTCCGTGATGGCTCCCGATTACAACAAGAAAGCTCCCAAGTTCGAAAAGAAGGTTCCCAAGTCTGACAAGAAATACCTGAAGAAGGCCGGAGGGCATATCGGCCGAAATGTTGTACAAATAACAATGAAGATGGGGACAATAGTCCGAATAATGCAGATAATACTAATTTTCAAGCCTCATCTCAAACATTCAGAGAAATTGCATTTTCAAACATGAAAATATCATAAAATGTGGTCTTAATAATAATTAAGTTCACTTTCAATAATGCGCAAGCACATTTAAGAACACATTTTATATCATAAAATGTTACTGGTGACGAGTTAAAATGCTTATTGGAGTTAAGGTGTTTATTAAAGACTTGATCCAATAAATCTGACCAAGACGACTTACCGATTTATAAAAATCATACGTAATGTATCATCACTGATTTGTTCACCCAAACGTTGACCAAAGGCATAAAGTTCGGCATCATAATTCCTGAAAGAGAAATTAAAAGAAAATATAGACAGAAAGAAAAAGAAAAAAAAAAAAAAGAAAAAAAAAAAAAAAAAAAAAAAAAAAAAAAAAAAAAAGAAAAAAAAAAAAAAAAAAAAAAAAAAAAAACAAGAAAAAAAAAAAAAAAGAAAAAAAAAAAAAGAAAAAAAAAAAGAAAGAAAAAAAACAAGAAAGAAAAAAAACAAAAGAAAAAAAAAAAAAAAAAGAAAAAAAAAAAAAAAAAAAAAAGAAAGAAAAAAAAAGAAGAAAAAAAAAAAGAAAGAAAAAAAACAAGAAAGAAAAAAAAAAGAAAAAAAAACAAGAAAGAAAAAAAACAAGAAAGAAAAAAAAAAAAAAAACAAGAAAAAAACTAAGAAAAAAAAAAAAACAATACCCCCCCCCAACATCTGACAACACACAAGACATAAACTCTCACTTTTATCTAAAAGCAGTCGTTGACTTAACATCCAATGTTTAAGGCAATTGTCTATATCTAGTGTATATTCCTTTCCTTTTTTCCATTTAGAAATCTGCTGAAAACGACAATGACGTCAATCCATGTCTTCAACAGTTGTGGACCTTCTGGTGGCTAGTTAGTCCAATTCTGGACTTGCAGATGCGGTCACACACATTGCAGGGGAAAATTCCTATGAATTGACCAGGTACTTGTGTGGAGGGTAAATATGTAGATGGGATTATAACAGATACTTCCATTTTGGGTTAGGGTGGACCTGGGAATAATGGCAACAAAGAAATGGCAGAACTCCAGAACTGTAGCCTCACCACTGGATTCAATTTAGTGTCATATCACAAGACACCATTCTTTAGGGGGTGGGTGATAATGCTTCTGCTGGAGAGGCAGTTAGTGTATTCTAAGCCCCGCTGACACAGCGTTGAATAAAATGAAATTAACTCTAACGATGTTATGAGGAGATTATGATATAGTGATTTAACACCCAAGGGTTAAATTGGTGTGTCCCATCAAAAAACTCCTTTAATTTTTTGTGACCATCCCCCAGAGGAAATATGTATTTACCAACTCCTCCATACAAGCAGGATGTGACACAAAGCCAATTTTTAAGCAGAGTTTAACAGTTTTGAATTCAGATTTTTTCATTCTCCTAGACAGGTTGCCATACCAAGATTAAAGAGCCCAGTCTGCCCTACTATTTACTCATAGCTGGAGGGAGAATAGTTGGATTCATACTTTTTCCAAGGGTATTAGCACTATACGAAATGCAACCAGCCCCATCCAGGATTTGAACTGATGCTCTGTCTATTTCTTATGACAATAACCATTACGCCATAGGTGCCTCCCCAGAGAACCAATGATGCATCTAATTTGAAAAATATGTTAAATAGCTTCCCACACCCTAAAATTCTGTTTTTGAACATCATTAGTGTTATGGTAATTTACCACGCATGCATGAACTCTTTCAACTATAAATAGCAGCGGGTACTGCTCTTAGGCGAGAGCCAATATTTCAGCAGTCTGTTTGGACAGTTGATAGACCGCCACAAGAGTAACCTTCTCATTTGTATATGTTTGTACACTGTTCTTTGTTAATATATTTGTTTAACTCATTTCCTCTCTGTGTCTTTATTCTGGCCCTAACCAGGACACAATAGAAAGAAAGAGAGTGAATACTTAAGCGGACAGTTGATAGACCGCCACAAGAGTAACCTTCTCATTTGTATATGTTTGTACCACTGTTCTTTGTTAATATATTTGTTTAACTCATTTCCTCTCTTGTGTCTTTATTCTGGCCCCTAACCAGGACACAATAGAAAGAAAGAGAGTGAATACTTAAGCGGACAGTTGATAGACCGCCACGTGAGTAACCTTCTCATTTGTATATGTTTGTATCACTGTTCTTTGTTAATATATTTGTTTAACTCATTTCCTCTCTTGTGTCTTTATTCTGGCCCCTAACCAGGACACAATAGAAAGAAAGAGAGTGAATACTTAAGCGGACAGTTGATAGACCGCCACGTGAGTAACCTTCTCATTTGTATATGTTTGTACCACTGTTCTTTGTTAATATATTTGTTTAACTCATTTCCTCTCTTGTGTCTTTATTCTGGCCCCTAACCAGGACACAATAGAAAGAAAGAGAGTGAATACTTAAGCGGACAGTTGATAGACCGCCACGTGAGTAACCTTCTCATTTGTATATGTTTGTATCACTGTTCTTTGTTAATATATTTGTTTAACTCATTTCCTCTCTTGTGTCTTTATTCTGGCCCCTAACCAGGACACAAGAGAGAAAGAGAGTGAATACTTAAGCGGACAGTTGATAGACTGCCACGTGAGTAACCTTCTCATTTGCATATGTTTGTATCACTGTTATTTGTTAATATATTTAACTCATTTCCTCTCTTGTGTCTTTATTCTGGCCCCTAACCAGGACACAATAGAAAGAAAGAGAGTGAATACTTAAGCAGACAGTTGATAGACCGCCACGTGAGTAACCTTCTCATTTGACCACAAAAATCCATGCAGTGGGTTTTGTCTTTATTGGATGCTGCAACAGACATGACTAAATATCTATAAATCTGGCCTTAAAATTTTAACTCCTACAGAAATAGATACAGGAATGACTTACCATGGTGTAATAGTTAGCTAGACTAGCAGATCATTGTTAGAGAGTTTGATTCTTACTGGGTGCTCCATACCTCTGGTTTGGTTTGGTTTGGTTTTGTTTTACGGCATATCAACCTCAGTGGGTCATTTAATGCTGATAAAGTTTTGAAATAAATCCCTTAGAACTGTCTTAACCTAACTACCTTATCCACTAGGCCATGTGTCCGAGAAGGTTCCTGAGTCCGACAAGAAATACCTGAAGAAGGCTGGAGGGTATATCGGCTGAAGCGTTGTACAGATAACAATGAAGATGAGGACAATAGCCCGAATAACGCAGATAATACTAATTATTAAGCCTCATCTTAAACATTCAGAGAAACAAATGGATGTTGACCCGACGGTAGCTCTAAATGAAATGAACAAAACAAGTGTTCTGCAAGTTTCTGGTTTGGTTTGGTTTATGACATATTAACCTCAGTGGGTCATTTAATGCCGATAAAGTTTTCAAATAAATCAATTCTTAATGGATAATACAATTTTGTTTATCAACTCATGTTTTTCTATTTAACCCATAGATGGGAGCCTAACAGGTACTACCACTCTGGGTCAGAGTGGACCAGGGAGCAATGGTGATGAAGGGGTCCTCCACATTCCCCAAACCTCCAAAACTGGAACCTCACCATCAGATAGAGTTTAACGTCATTCCCAGGACATGTAGACCCGCAGCCACCGCCTATAAAAAGGGTTGGGGCTTGCCATAAGGGCAATAGGGTTGGGAAAATCATATAAGTTCTAGGGCTTGATGTGACCAGCCAATTGATCGGAGGGAGCCTCTCTGACCACCCGTCTTAGGGCCAAAGTGGAGTATTGCAAGTCATGGACTGCTCATCCACCTGGGTTCTATCCTTAAGCATCACGGGTCGCAACTCACGGCCAACAGCTGGCCCCATTGGGGGTGTCTTACCCTCTGCAGATGTGCATTCTAACGCCCCAGCCGACAGGGCGGTCCATACCTCTGGCCTTGTGCTAAAGTTAAGTAAATGATTACATAAATAGATGCTGTAGAAATATCAGTACTTTGCGTTCTATTCCTCAAATTGGAAAAAAAAAACAAAAAATAACAGCCTCCGCCCCCTAAAAAAAACAACAAACAAACAAACAAAACATACCAATTACTCCATTCTGAACGATGTCTTTCTTTTTCTGGCCCAGCAATCAGTTTCCTTTGATACAATTCTTGCAGGTAAGGCCGCAACCATCTTTTAAAACCTCGGCATCCGATGACGGTAGCTGTAACTATTAAAAAGAAACAAAAAAATGTTGATAAATCTGTGGAACCAATTCCAGTTAAGTCCGACACTTTTACTCTCCCAACTGACTAAGTGTTCAGTCTGAAACAATCTCTCCCAACTCTTCTCACCAACACTATCAAAGTATCTTTTCTCTCATCAACTCGTTGCAACTGCATATGTAATGATTAGGGACTGGCAAAAAATCAGTTTCTACGTGTTTTAAAAGCGAATTAAAAATAACTAAATCTGTTATTTAAGGTCAAACTTTGTCTAAATCGATAAGTAGTAACATAATAACCATCATTAAAAAAAGAAAAATATTATTACATATGCAGTTTATTTTTCATAGATTTAAAACTATTTGTTTTGGTCAATTTCGACGCGATCCGCCATTCTGTCTCTTTTCCAAGGGTTTTAAGCGCTTGTTTACAATTTTTATATAACATTCGCGATTGCAAAAAAAATTTACCAAAAATCAGGTAATTATCCGATTTTAAAGAAATTTTCAGTATTGATTTATCAATTAATGAATTTTATAATGCATCAGTTATTTTATTTCAAAACTTTAATTTAGTATTTTTGCTATGAAAAATTAATATATAAAATTCATTTAAAATAAAAATATTCTGATGTTAATTTTAAAATGTTATATTTTTAGATTCTAGAAATAAATATCTATTTAATGCATACCTTATTTTAGACACATAAAGTAATAAGTTTTGAAGAAAAACTCGATTGAAAATGTACCCCCCCCCCTTTTTAAGCAGAAAAAATATCAATGTATAATTTTTTCTTTTATAAAATAATAGCCAATTAAATAATTATCGAAATGAGTAAAAAGAAATCTCCAAAAAATTAATTATCTATTATTTTTTTACATTTTATTTTTCGATTTTCGGTACTTATTTTCTCACAGAAAAGCCACCGTAAAAATTTTGTTGTTGTTTTTATTCATAACTTCGGTCTTTTATCTCTTTATTTATACTGTAATTGGTACAATATAAGACCAACTTGAAAAAAATGTTACGCCCCCAACATAAAGGGGGTCAAAATTAAGCGACCTGAACAAAATGAGAAAGTTTTGAAATAAAATAAATAATGCATTATAAAGATCATTCATTGTTAAATAAACACTGAAAATTTCATTAAAATCCGATAATTCCCTGATTTTTGGTCAATTATTTTCTGTAGGGCGGGCTAAAGTCATTTTGTCAAAAACGCATTTGAGGCTCATTTTGCCAGTCCCTAAATGATATTTTTCTTTCTTTAATGATGGTCATTATGTCACTACTTATCGTTTTAGACAAAATTTTGACCTTAAATAATAGATGTAATTAATTTTAATTCGTTTTTAAAAACGTAGCAAACGATTTTTTTGGCCAATTAAGTATTATATACAGTATATAATACTTAATTGGCCCCAAAAATATTCATTAAAATCCGATAATTTCCTGATTTTTGGTAAATTATTTTCTTTAGGGGGCTAAAGTCATTTTGTCAAAAACGCATTTTAGGCTCCGTTTGCCAGTCCCTATATTATATACTTAATTTTTTTGTAAATTACCACAGACATTTTATCAGATATGGACAAGTACCCATCTTTTTTTATTAAGTTGTTCTTGCATACATTCATTCATTCTTACAGATCCATTACTATTGAATAAAAATTCGATCCTCGTTGGAGGCTCCATACCCGTGACCTTGTGTCACATCCTACCCGCAGAGAGGGGGTTCGCGATAAATACATACACAAGAAAACATACGACAATAACAAAACACGTGTTGAAGGAAATGAAGTTAGTATAAACAATTATAAAAACGTAGCTTATCGTAAATATTTAGTACATTTTCTCACAAGAAAAAGGTAAACAGAAACTTTACCTTGAGGAATTGAAACTAAGCCCTGTAAACGCAAAAAAGAAGAAAATCTTCGGCTAGTTTCTCCCAAAACTCGTAACGCCGCCATTTTGCTTTGTCTATATGTTTGATTCCAAGCTGTAGTTTCGTATTAATCAAAAATCAAAAATAATTCAAAAGTTCAGAAAAATAATTGTTAAAAATTGTTTCTCACTTAAAGAAATTATAAATTCTCAAATACCAAAGGTAAATAAGTATTTGTACTTTATATATTGAATATGATTTAACAGATAAAATATATTTGTATTTACGAAAAGATGACAATTTATAAGTCTAGCTTTATCGGGTCACCTTGCCGACATTTAACGTGAAGGACTGAAAATGCGTCTCACGGCGGTGCTTTGCTATTTCAAGAAACGTAGTCACATACCCGGTCATATTTTAAGAGGGTAGGTACTAAAAATATTTTATATACTTTTATATTTTCATATCCTTTGATTATTTTATTCATGTAACTCTTAGAACGTTTAGCAACAGGTTCGCTTATATTCGTTTAATTTTAAAATGAACTGAATGTTTGAAAATTAATAAATAAAATGGATAGAAAAAAATGACACTAAAAATATTAATAAATAATGTCCCGCTGTGCTTTCTCGCTAAAATAGGCAAGAAGCCGGTGATATCCCACATAAACTATTAGAGATGCCGACTACACAGATGATCTAGTGCTTCTTGCAAATACTGTTAGATCAGTAATTGCTTACTGATAAGAACGAAATAAAGGGTTATGCCCCTTGTTTTCATGTTTACCTTTATTTTTTTAAAAATTTGATGTTTATCTGTACTAGCAAATATATGCACCCTCCGGGTGCAAGTATTAATGTCATAATATATTATATTAAATTAGAAAGTCTAAAGAAACTAAATAAGAATGTAGATAAAAATGATTTGAAACAGAGAGGGGTGTAATCGAAAAAAATATAACAGCTGTAGCTTCCTCTCTCATCGCCCCCGTCTTTCATTGCTAAATTTTCCTAATTTAACTATTTAGTTAAATTAGGAAGTAAAGAACAAAATTACAGTTATTTCTTTTTGTTAATTAATTTCTTTTAAGATTTATCCCCGAGATTTTTACTCATATTCATTAAGATAAAATCAAATAATTAGAAATCAACAATACCAAGCAGATTTATTAAAATCAAATTTTAAATATCAATATGCAAATTAGGCTTGCCGTTCACACTGTAAACCGCTATTTGTTGTACATATGAATACAATTGAATGTCATTACTACGTAGATATGGCCAGCAGTATTAATAATGAAAAACAATTTTATTAATAATTGAGGCTTGAATAAAAATGATTCATCGAGAATGTGATAGTGACTGGAGTAGTGATATAGTTTCGGTTACAGACAAACAAACACATAATATCCATTATAATAAGATATCAGTATTCGTATTCCTTAAAAGTACGGTCGTTATCATCTTTCAATACCCCCTGGTTAAAAATGAGACTCTCCAAATTGTCCAAAATGAAATGCAAAATCCTGCTTATCTGATGTTGCTTATCCACCGAATTCCTATTTCTTATGAGTGTCGTCACCAAATATTGGACCATTCCGTTTTTATTATAAAGAAAGAAACGCGAAAAAAGCAATGCGACACAGAACAATATAATAAGAAAGAGAGTAGGGGAAGATAGAGACATGTGAGCGTGCGGAAGCGATAATGCTAATCTGCTTCAATTAGGGGGTCACAGGGGAGTTGAATAAAAGTTGTGAACCTATCAACACGTGTTCTGGTCTTGTCTCCTCTTAGCTCGTAATTAGCATT
This sequence comes from Doryteuthis pealeii, assembly GCA_023376005.1. Classification (NCBI taxonomy): domain Eukaryota; kingdom Metazoa; phylum Mollusca; class Cephalopoda; order Myopsida; family Loliginidae; genus Doryteuthis; species Doryteuthis pealeii. Next base: position 12,099,994 of record CM042170.1, on the reverse strand, counting down.
GTCCTGTTACTAACCTAACCTTTGGTAGAAGTACACTCGTGCATGAAACAAATACACCTGCTCTAGACGAATCACTGCCACATAACCTAGAGAAGGCGGCAAGTAACATTAGCTTCTATTTTAACTTGGATAAAGCGGAGTCCATGTGTTTTAAACATGATGGAGACATCTCCACACTGGGTGAGAAGCCTAGCTTTAGCGGATAATCCACACTGGATGGAAAATTTGTAGAACAGTTCACATACCTCGGTAGTAATATCTCATCTTCAGAAAGCAATGTCAATATATTCATAGGAAAGGCATGGACTGCTATTGACAGATTATAAATCATATGGAAATCTCTCTGATAAAGCGAGTATTCTTCAAAACTAAAGCCATGTCGGAGCTACTGTATGGCTACACTACTTGAACTTTAATGAAACATTGGTAATTTATGAGGAAGTGCGTCCCAGTCTCCCGCCTCAAAAACCGCTACCCGGTGACTATCAAAATAACAACCCCAGCTAGTCGTAATTCTTGTTTATTTATCGTAATTTGTCGTAATTCTTGTTAATGTTTAGATATGAAGATGGATATATAGTTTGGAATAGACTGAGATAGATAGATAAACAAACAAAATAATATAGATAGATACGAACAAATGGAGATAGATAGATAGATATTTTCGACAAGTAAATGTATTTGGGGAGATGGTCGCTTCTTTTTTTGTCGTAATTCTTGTTTATTTATAGTAATTTGTCGTAATTCTTGTTTAGATATGAAGATGGATATATAGTTTTGAATAGTCTGAGATAGATAGATAAACAAACAAAATAATATAGATAGAAACGAACAAATGGAGATAGATAGATATTTTCGACAAGTAAATGTATTTGAGGGGGGTGGCTTCTTTTTTTGTTGTAATTCTTGTTTATTTAAACTAAAAACAAGACATTAAACAAACATGAATAAAAAAAATCTTAGTATTTAAAGTAATATAGATAAATATGAACAAATTGATATAGATAGATATGAAGATGGATAGTTTTGAATAGACTGAGCTGGGTTGTTATTTTAATAGTCACCGGGCAGCAACTCTTGAGGCAGGAGACCGGGACGCACTTCCTCATAAATTACCGAAACATTTAGAGAAAAAGCTAGATGGGAATGACACATGGATGCTGCATGCTGTCTTGGACAAATCCTGGAAGCAGCACCCCAAAAAAGCAGCTGTCTAGTCACTTGCCTCCTATCAAACAAATCATCTTAGTTAGACAAGACATTGCTGGAGAAGCAAGGATAAACTCATGTGATATTCTCCTATGGACACCTACACATGGACACACCAGTGTGGGCTGACCACCAAAAATTTACATCAATCAGCTCTGTGTGGATTCTGGATGCTGTGCATAAGACCTGGCTTACTATTTACCCATACCTTGTGGGAGAAAAGATGGATTCATGGCTTTGTCTAGCGGATTAGCATGACATAAAATACTAACAGCCTTTTCCAGGATTTGAACTAGGGTCACTGATTTTATTTTCTTACAACGATAACTATTCTGCCTTCATCTGTCCATTATGTTTTAAGTCATATTATTACAGCTGTATTAAATCAAATTAAAATTAAAATGTGTCGTATTTTCTATAGTTGCTCCGTGGGGAATTCAAAAACTAACAATTTATAACCGTAGGATGGTGCCTTTAATTCAAGAATTTAGACTAGTGTAGACTTTAGTTAGATGAAAGTAATCAATGAATCACTATAGAGTGCTACCATCTGAGGATCGTAAGTATACAAATAAGTTAAAATTGTACGCCTATATTTTTTTAGGATGATGCAATAGACGCAAAAGAGGAGTTTAAATCCTGGACGAGGCAGTTTGCATGTTAAATAACGCTAATAATATTGGGAAAGGTATGAATCCCATTATTCACCCTCCACCTATGGGTAAATACTTCTCTTCTCTGTTTGGACCTACCCCTGTCCATCAAGGTCAGGCCCTAAGACTCATATGGGCGCTAGAAGGTGGTGGCTGAGGGTCTACATGTCCTGGGAATGACGTTAAACTCTATCTGATGGTGAGGTTCCAGTTATGGAGGTTTGGGGAATGTGGAGCGCCCCTTCATCACCATTGCTCCCTGGTCTACTCTGATCCGGAGTGGTAGTACCTGTTAGGGTCCCATCTATGGGTTAAATAGAAAACATGAGTTTATAAACGAAATTGTATTATCCATTAAAAATGAATTTATTTCAAAATTTTGTCCGCATTAAACATTTTTGAATACCAAATTACCTATAGAAGTATTTGGCATAAAATAACCCAAGGGGTTGACATGCTGTAAAACCCAACAAAACAAACCATCTGTGCATGCGTACCCCTTTTCCATTGCTAACTCAATCCACGGTGTAAGGGAGGTAACTTATCATATTATAACAATACCCAATGTAAAACTAAAATGAATTTAAAAAGAAAAAAAGTTACGTGTTTGTTTTATTTGTTAGATTGAAATTGTGAATTACGGAATATATTTTGGGAGGATTTATTGTAATATATTTGCCTGCTCAATCGATTGCACCTGAGACGGGGCTACATGCAAGAAGTGCGTGGGTGTCAAGTGTGGGCTGGAAACAAAAACAGGATATGGCCTTGAACTGACCTTTGGACACCTAAAGAAAAAAGGTGTACATTTGACACTGTTTAGGTGCAGAAAATCTGTAGGCGTGGCCCATAACCAATGAAAACAGGCTGTGTGGGCGAAGAGGTGTGTCTCCAGAAAAACTGTGTAGGTGTCATGATCAAAGAGGCGTGACACCGTGAGTTGGACCATAATAAAAAAAGCCCGTGGAAATCAATTTGGCAGACAAAGATCAGGTTCGAGATCGCTTACAGAGAACTCCCGAAGGCTCCATGTTTGCGTAACCCCTGCTAACGACTCTCAGTCTGCATACAACCAAGGAAATAAAGATATCATCTTATATTTTCATAAATACAAGTGTTCGTGTTCCTTGATGGTGTTACGTTTTTAAGGGCCATTTCTTGGCCTTAAAGCAGAAGCGCTTATCCATTGGAATTGGATCCTTGATAAAGAGTCCCTCGATAATGAATCCTTTGGTTACTGAAGTGTTCTCAGTTACTGGTATATAGTCTTTCGATAATGAATCCTTTTGGTTCCTCTGGTAAAGAGTTCTACGATAATCCTATGTCCGTCATCAGTGAGCGACGTTGTAATTATGACCAATATGGGGGGGTTAAATATTCTATCAGTCATGCAGTATTGCTAGTGATTGGCTACAGGAGTCAATGACGTGACCTTGGACAGTCTATAAATCTATGTGGGGAATTAGCACACACCTTATAACCAGAATAATTAATCATTTTATTTTTTACAAAATGTTTTAATTTTTTTTTTTTTTTCATTCATCTTTTCATTGGGGTTTTTAATTGTACATCTGACTTAAAATAGCTCCTCTTGATTTTTGTTTCATTTTGTGGAATTTCCACGGTTCTGCTAGGTTTTGTTTTGTTTTTTAATTACTAAAACACTCTTAACTATGGCCTGTGTCTATTATATTTTATGCTTATATTTGTTCTTCTTTGTAGAAAAGTCCGTCTCTATCCATACATTTCTGATTTAATGAAGCGTTCGGCCTTGAAAGATGCCATGAGGGAGAAAGAAAACCTGGAAATTTTAGCCACTCCTTACCTCACAAAGGTGAGTTTGTGTTTCTTGTAGATGAGTAGGTATTTATCCAAGCCCCATGATGCTTGGATGTGACACAAAATCAGTTATAACGTGGGGACCGCTAAAGGAAGCAAAGCTCCCAATGCTAAAATTAGTTAAACTCCACCAGTATTTCCCTTTTGAGGAGTGCCTCAGGTGCTAGGTAGTAAACCCCACCCTTACCACTTTTGAACAAAGGAGCAGGTTCTGACTGGGAAGGGAATGTTGAGTTGTTTTATTTTTTTTTCACCACTCTGATACACCAATGTGTCAGTTGGAGTTGAACAGGGTCAAAAAGCTTAAAGCAAGCCTCCAAAAATGCAGTGTCAAAAATAGTACAGATAACAATAAAGATGAGGACAATAGTCTGAATAATCCAAATAATACTAATTATCAAACCTCATCTCAAAAATTCAGAGAAATAGTGTAGATAACAATAAAGATGAGGACAATAGTCCTAATAATCCAAATAATACTAATTATCAAGCCTCATCTCAAAAATTCAGAGAAATAGTACATATAACAATAAAGATGAGGACAATAGTCTGAATAATCCAAATAATACTAATTACCAAGCCTCATCTCAAAAATCAGAGAAATACTACAGATAACAATAAAGATGAGGACAATAGTCTGAATAATCCAAATAATACTAATTATCAAACCTTGTCTCAAAAATTCTGAGAAATAGTGTAGATAACAATAAAGATGAGGACAATAGTCCGAATAATCCAAATAATACTAATTATCAAGCCTCATCTAAAAAATTCTGAGAAATTTTAACATTGACTAACTTTCCATCTATGAATAAATTCATACTTTATTTTTTCTTAAAACCTATATTTATAGATTTCATACTTACAACCTTGTGTAATACATTACCTGTGGCAGATGGGTTGGGTAAATACTTATGTCAGCTGTCTTTTTTTTTTTTTTTTTTTTGTCCAATACTGTAAATATGTCAACATGGATTGAGAAGAGTTTATAGCATTACACAAGTCCACTCGCATTTTCTTTCAATTTCTTAAGATTGCAAAATTTAAAAAAAATTTTTAATTATAGTCTAACTGGCACTTGTTTTACTAATATACAAACCTATATTTTGAACACCAATTATGTCACAATTTTTAAACAAAATGCTATTAATAGATAAAGAACTTTTTTCTTTAATACTTTCTCATTTTTCATTTTCTTTTGAAAAAATTTTTTTAACTTGGATTAGACAACATCTTATCCATTCAATTGTCCTGATGAAGGTTTTTATGAAAAAAAAAAAACCCAAAAAACCCGAAACATTTTAACATTGACTAAATTCTCATCTATAAATAAATTCATACATTGTTTTTTTCTTATTTACATTTCTATAAACTTATATTTATAGATTTAATTTTTTTCTGTATATTTTCAGTCGGAGGAGTATTATACGACTAAAGCAAAACGGACAGAAGAATTTTTCAAAGAAAGAGAGGTAATAAAAGAGAAGCGTTGGCTGAAACACAAATATACTGAAGACTATTTTAATCACTGGAAAAAATTTAAAACTTGGGAATAAAATTTCTACAATTCAAAATTGCTTTTTTTTTTTTAAATTTATTTTTTTCTTTTAAATTATTATTAATTTAATTTCTGTTTCTGCAGAAGATAATGAAATCCAGAGGTTAATGAAACATTGGGAAATATTACATAGGATTTGGGGAATTCATTCCCTAAGTTTTAACAATTGTTTTCATTTCAATTGTGTAGTGAGAGAGGAGACCTACCACGTGCAACACGGTGTGACAGAGAGAGTGGTGGGCATGAAGACTTGCCGTATTGTCGAAGGAAGCAGGCTAGGCTTTGCCTAGTGTATAGGACTGACCTAGAGTCGAACCCGCTTCATTCAGAATGTGAGAGCTGTGGACGATCAGTAAAATAAGAAATAGCATAGTGGCCCGGATGTAGGTGGTCGCGCCGTGCTGATGAGTGTCGCACGTGCTGCATGGACAATTATGAGTGAAGAGCCCGGATGTGGTGAAATTAAGGTGTATTTAAAGGACCTATTCTCACAGACCAGGGAGAACGACTGTAGTAGTATTTTGTTGTCGAGACGAGCGGGACAAAGAAATAATTTTGGATATTGGATTTTGGAACGTATACAGTTGGGAGAGTGTTTAGACTGTCGATTGGAACCTTGCGTCAGACTTGACTGTGACCCCCCCCCCCCCGCTTATAAATTGTTATAAGTGTTTGAATACACATTGCAAAAATAAATTTTAAAAAAGTAAATTTAGTCCAACTTTATGTCCAAAACAAAAATTCCCACATTGTATCAACATTTCCCTGATCATCAAGATTTTAAAAGCATAAAGAAAAAGAATGAAAGATTTAAATTTATAATTATTATTTTCTAAGGAGAATGCAAGATAAGTCATGTGAGATAAAAAAAGAAAAAAGTACTTGAAATAAATATATATTTATTGATATTTTCCAATTTCAACAGTATATATATTTACCAACCCCTCGGCACGAGCAGGATGCGACACAAGGTCAATTTCTTAACTCTTAACATCCTATACCGCCTCATTCCACCTGGCCAGAAGTCACATTCATTTTCCTAATCTACCCCAAATAATAGCCTTTGTTTAAATGTAATATTAAACATATTTAGAAATTTTTGATCTAAGGGAAATAACAAGTAACTTTAAATGAAAAGTCCATTTTTAGCCATTTTTTGATAAATCTTTATAGGAATGGGGCTCTGGACTTAAAACTCTTAACAGGATGCTAAGAGTTAACTCTTAGCATCCTGTTAAGTTCAACAGGTTTCAATTCAGAGTTTTCCTTCTCCTAGACCGGTTGCCTAACCATGGTTAAAGAGCCCAGTCTGCCCTACTATTTATCCATAGCTGAAGGGAGAGTAGGATTCATACCTTTCCCAAGGGTATTAGCGCTAAGTGAAATGTAATTATCACGTCCAGGATTTCAACAATATAGACTTCTAGATGTCAGTTTCTTCAACCGCAAAAATTATTCTGCCGGCAACACGTCCAGTAGTTCTTACACAATCTGTCAAGTGTTCACTTCACTTTAAGATCGAAACTGTTGGAATATTCCATTATATAAGGTGTGCTACAATTCACCACCTAAATTTATAGACTAGGCGGGGTCACATGGTTTATTCCTCCACCAATCAACAGCCATAATGCGTGGTTAGTTGACTACTTAATCACTGATACTGATGTCCATTTGCAATCATTGACGAAGGAACTTATAATACTAAGGAACAACGAAAGGATTTTTGGTAATTTATGAGGAAGTGCATGCTGGTCTCCTGCCTCAAGAGTTGCTGCCCCGTGACTATTAAAATAACGACCCAGCTCAGTCTATTCAAAACTATCCATCTATCTATCTATCTCAATTTGTTCATATTTATTTATATTACTTTAAATACTAAGATTTTTTTTATTCATGTTTGTTTAATGTCTTGTTTTTAGTTTAAATAAACAAGAATTACAACAAAAAAAGAAGCGACCCTCCCCCCAAATACATTTACTTGTCGAAAATATCTATCTCCATTTGTTCATATCTATCTATATTATTTTGTTTGTTTATCTATCTATCTATCTATCTCAGTCTATTCAAAACTATATATCCATCTTCATATCTAAACAAGAATTACGACGAGCTGGGGTTGTTATTTTGAGAGTCACCAGGTAGCGGTTTTTGAGGCGGGAGACCGGAACGCACTTCCTCATAAATTACCGGATTTTTTACCAAGTATTTCCGCTGGACAAGTGCTCTTGCTTGAAGCCTAAACGATGGCCCATAAAAACGTAACAGAAACACAACACACCATTCTCTCCACTGAAAAAGACGTTCTGCCTTGAGAGACCTTGCCTGGCATTTATTTCTCTCAGTGGCTGAACCACTTCAGCTAACAGGGGCGCAGCAGCAATTCCACCACTCATGATCAGGAGGCTGCGAGTTCAATCTTGAGTCACTCGCTATACACCTCCCCTTGCGCAGGCCAGAAATCCAGAGGTTAATGAAACATTGGGAAAATATTACATAGGATTTGGGGAATTCATTCCCTAAGTTTTAACAATTGTTTTCATTTCAATTGTTATAGGTGTTTGTGTTGGTGTTTTTTGATTATAAGGTGTGCATCAGATGTTCAGTTCTACTTATAGACTCGCCGATAACCATGTGACCAACCTATTGACCAACCACTGGCAGTATTCTGCTGCTGATATTGTTATTTATACTGGCTGTTCTGGTCATACCTACTCATAACTACTTGGATCTTCGTGGACGACGGAAAATAGGATTATATCACTGGGCATTTTACACTACATAGGATTCCAGAACTCAGGACTTATTCACTTGCCAAAGGATTCTATAACTCAGGACTTACTTATTTACTTTAAGTTCTTTACAACTGGCCAATACACATATATGGACATGCTTAGTCCTTGGGGGTAGGGAATTCTCAATTCCACAGTCCCCATTTTCGCCACTCACCTTGTGCTCTCTGTCAAAAGACTTTATACCTTCAATGTAACATCAAATTATAAAATTGGCAAAATAAATTTTGAATTTAGTTTGTAGATAAAACTAAAAATCATTAATTCTCTATGAGATTATTTTGAAGGAAGTACATTAGGGCAGGTTGATTTTTCACTTTTTAAAAATATCAAATTGTCCATCTACGTCGTTCGGGATATAGCAAACTCCTACTCATAACAGGTGCCACACCTACCATCAGTTCCTTACTTTACCGTACAGATCCCTGTGCTACTCATACGCTGAGTTGGCAAGGGCTGGTATCGAACCAGGGACCTTGTGGTTCCTAGTTGAACACTCTAGCGACTGAGCTAAACTGACCATATATATTTTGTGTTTTTTCCCCATTTTATAGACTTTTTAATAAAGATTTTCTCTATAACATGTGCTGGCTGTAACCCCTTTGTACAACGAGTCAACTTTTACTTAAACACAACATCTATACTCCTATTAGCATTCTGGATTAGAAGGGAGGATCAAAGTGTAGTATCTGTTCCAGATTCTATGCTTTGAGACTTACCTTCTATACCCGGCCTCGGCTGGGGGTCCAGTGTGCTTTGGCCTCTGGACCGGTGAAGTACAATTAATAGCATCAATCCAAGGGGGCTATGCCCCCAAGATCTTTGCAATTTTTATGTGCCCACGTAAAAACGAGACCTTGTGTCCAGCCCTCATAAGTGGGATGAGCAGGCAAATACCCTTACCTTCTATACCCGGCTTCGGCTGAGGGTCCAGTGTGCTTCGGCCTCTGGACCGGTAAAGTACAATTAATAGCATTGATCCAAGGGGTCCATCCCCCCAGATCGATGCAATTTTTATGTGCCCACGTAAAAACGAGACCTTGTGTCCAGCCCTCATAAGTGGGATGAGCAGGCAAATACCCTATTAGCACTATTTCTTCTTTAAATGTTCCCTTATATTAAAGAAGTTTCAGCTATGCAGTAATCTATACATATATAAAGGGTAGTTGTGTGTATGTATGTCCGGAGAAATCTATACATATATAAAGGGCAGTTGTGTGTATGTATGTCCAGAGGAAATCTATACATATATAAAGGGTAGTTGTGTGTATGTATGTCCGGAGGAAATCTATACATATATAAAGGGCAGTTGTGTGTATGTATGTATGTCCGGAGGAAATCTATACATATATAAAGGGCAGTTGTGTGTATGTATGTCCGGAGAAAATCTATACATATATAAAGGCAGTTGTGTGTATGTATGTCCGGAGAAAAGCTTATACATATATAAAGGGCAGTTGTGTGTATGTATGTCCGGAGAAAATCTATACATATATAAAGGGCAGTTGTGTGTATGTATGTCCGAGAAAATCTATATATATATATAGGGCAGTTGTGTGTATGTATGTCCGGAGAAAATCTATACATATATAAAGGGCAGTTGTTTGTATGTATGTCCGGAGAAAATCTATACATATATAAAGGGTAGTTGTGTGTATGTATGTCTGGAGAAAACTATGAAAATAAAACAATTAACGACAATGTAATCTTCATACAATGACTGCTATTTACACAGTAGCATTGCAACCAACAAAGCCTTCATCAGATGATGACTCTGGGTTCAGGCATGGTTTCGGGGCCAAAGCATCATTACCACTAACCCAGAGCGCCCCAGCAGTCTCTCACGATACCACCAGACTTTGTCGGTTTGATGTCACAATATAGGACTGCCATATCCACGCTGATGTGGTTAGAGCTTTCTCCTAAATCTTTTTTAAGTATTTCCTCTTGTCTGGTGGAGAAAGTCCAAGTTTAGACATATATGTAGATATATATACACATTCACTATAACCAGAACTTTATTTTAATGAAGTTTTTGCAAATTTACTTTAAAATTAAAAACAAATTTTAAATTGAGATAAAGTATTCTAGGTTGTAAAATTGATTTGTCCTATTTCTTTCTTCCACTTCGACAAACTTTCTCATCCTGCAACAATCTTCCAGCAGTCCTCCATACATGCACATCCACTGCTTTTTAGCATTTTGCTCCCTGATGGGAGTGACTGGTGTAGAAGCAATGCAAGTTATATACCTCATCTCTAACCATTTCTGAAGTTCACCTGAAATTGTCTTGTCTTCATCTTTGTTGTCGCTGTTTTTTTTTCCTATGACACATGGGTGCGTTCCAGACATGGCGTTGGGGTTGACAGACGATAAGACGGCCAGTGACAGAGATCGATCCGGACAGACTGCTATTGATCATCAATATTCTCTTCGGACGTCCTATATGTAATGATTCAGAGTATCGATCTGGGAGACTGCTATTGGTGGTAATCGATATTCTCCCAGATGACCTGAACAAGAATGGTGTAAGCAACTATGATGACGACCCCCATCAAAAACAAAAAGAAAATGTAATAATTATTTCATTTTAATGAAGTTCTTGCAAATTTACTTTAAAATTAAAAACAAATTTTAAATTGAGATAAAGTATTCTAGGTTGTAAAATTGATTTGTCCTATTTCTTTCTTCCACTTCAATGACAAACTTTCTCATCCTGCAACAATCTTCCAGCAGTCCTCCATACATGCTCATCCACTACTTTTTAGCATCTGGCGTTTGTATGTTAATATAGTATTGCATTTTAGTGGAGATGTTGGTAATTTATGAGGAAGTGCGTCCCGGTCTCCTGCCTCATAAATTGCTACCTGTGAACTATCAAAATAATGCCCCAGCTCGTCGTAATTCTTGTTTATTTATCCAATTGTGTAATTCTTGTTTAGATATGAAGATGGATATATAGTTTGGAATAGACCGAGTTGAAAGATAGATAAACAAACAAAATAATATATAGATATGAACAGATGGAGATAGATATTTTCGACAAGATAATGTATGGTGGGGGGGGTCGCTCTTTTTTTGTGTAATTCTTGTTTATTTAAACTAAAAACAAGACATTAAAACAAACATGAATAAAAAAAACTTAGTATTTAAAGTAATATAAAATATGAACAAATTGAGATAGATAGATAGATATGAAGGAATAGTTTGAAACTGAGGGGTCGTTATTTTAATAGTCACGGGCAGCATTTTTGAGGCAGGAGACCGAGATGTTGAGACAGGAAGGTAAATTTTCTCTAATGTACCTTTTATTTCCAATGATACTCTGCTTTTTCCTCAGATGTTTTATATATTCTTTAAATAATTTTTGGAAAAAATTTCTGCTAAGATGGCAAATAATTAACTAGACCCCCCCCCAAAAAAAAACAAAAACAAAACAAACAACTGTTGTAAGGTATGCTCAATTTTGCCACCTGCTGATAAGGGGATCACAGGAAATTCTAAAAAATAAACTATTCGATTTTAAAAAACTTTCGGATATGATAGTATAAAGAAGAACTTTTATTGTAAATAAGTTACAAATTGAAAAGTAATATTTTTTTTTTTAGTTTTTGTTTTGCGCATTGATCAAATTTATTGGTAAGTTATTTTTGTATGAAAATAATTTTACATTTTTGGAAAGATAATTCAATGATGGAACATATGTAGAATAAACAAAAAAAAATCAATATCTGACGTTTTGGTAGTAAGATGTCTTAACATTTGAAACTCAAGTCTTGTAAATAAGAAAAAATATTTATCCATTTTTTTTTTCTAAAATTGTAGCTTATTTCTAAGGAATATATTAAAAGTTCCAGTTGTTACTTTTTTTTAATTTATGAAATGTAAAATAAATACTCCCGTTTATTGTATAGCAAAAATTGTATTCATTTAATTAGAGAAAATATTGTATTAAAAATATTAGTTAAAATAATGAGATAGCATTTAACAGTCTTTATAAAAAAAATATTGAAAATAATGTTTGAATTAAAAATTGTCATTCTTTTATTATGGAAGTATGTAGGGACATAATATTCTATTCTTGTTTGGAGAGCTGCTGCTGCTGCTGTGAATAAGTTCAAATCGTGGAACTATTACTATACACAAAGCCAAATTAATGTTTTGTAATTAATATTCATTCTCCAACTTAGATATATATCTATACTTTATCAGAATGTATCGAAGAAAAAAAAGTCTCACTTTTTATATTTCTGATAGAATTTTATTGTAAATAATTTTTAACATTTTAATTTTGATTTTCCGAGTCTTTTTTTTTTTTTCCAAATAATATTAAGAGTTAAATACTAAGGCATCAATGAAATGCTAAATTAGTAATTGTTTTTGTTTCAGACTAAAAATTATTACGTTGATTGATGATTTCCATAGAAAATTACGTTAGCTCTAATTCTTTGCACTAAGTAAGTAAAGTTGTCGGCGGCCTAAAGTCGGTATCAGCCAGACAGCGAGGGAGTCTATCCCCTTTCACTAGCACTAGAACAAGGAGATTTTTTAGCATCTGAAAGTGGAACGACACACCTACCATCAGCTCCTCATACGCTGAGTTGGCGAGGCCAGTATCGAGCCAGGAACCTTGTGATTCGTAGCCAAACACTCTACCGACTGAGCTTATCATAAATTTATTTTAAATTAAAACGTACGTTATATGTAACAGAAATTTGTTTTTTCTTTTTTTAACACATAAACAAATAATTGTTCTATATATTTGTAACGTAGTGGGTATGGTCGCAGTACCAAAAGCGATATATGTAGTAGTCGCTTAATGAAATCACAACACATGGTATATGTAGAAACTTCTGACTTTATTTCTTCTTACTCTCTGTGCTTGGCGAGCGTTGACAATGGAAATGCCCGAGGGTTGACAATGACTGCTGCTGGGATGGCTAGCTCGGTGAGGTAAACGGGTGGCTACGCGAGGTCTCACAGCCTTTTGGCCGAGACCGTGAGCGGCTGTCACACTCACTTGTTCTCTGTCCCTAGGTTCTGTCTGACTAATGCTGGGATCTCCGACTTTCTTTTGCATTATAAGCTCGCCTATGCATTTTCTTTTTATACTTACAGCGGAAAAATCTATTTCCGATTCATTGTTATACCCTCTCTCTTTGTTCTTGTTAACGCGATAAAGTCCTTTGTATTTTGTTGTCTTTTTTTGTTTCGGTTTAAAACGAAAATCCTACTTCCGCCTGTACAAAATGCAACATATTAAACCTAAAAGAAAAACATTAAAAAGATAATTCTCCATTTTTTTATTGACGTTTTAAAATATTTTTAGTAATTTACGCACGTATAAAGTCTGTAAATTGAGCATACCTATTTGTGGACAAGTTAAAACTTAGAAATTCCCAATTTTCCTGAGAAGGAAAACTCAAATGACTAAAACCTTACACGAGTCAGGCGTGTTTAATCTGTGGCAATAAAAATAGAGAAGTCAAAGCTATAACATGTTTGATTTTATTTTATTTCTCTGAATGTTTTAGATGAGGCTTGAAGATTAGTATATTATCTGCGTTATTCGGACTATTGTCCCATCTTCATTGTTATTTGTACAACGTTTCGGCGATATACCCTCCGGCCTTCTTCAGGTACTTCTTGTGGACTCGGGAACCTTCTTTTCTTAAGTTCCCGAGTTCGGAAAGAAGTTCCGAGTCCGACAAGAATACCTGAAGAAGGCCGGAGGGCTATCGGCCGAAACGTTGTACAAATAACAATGAAGATGGGGATAATAGTCCGAATAACGCAGATAATATTGATTTTATTTGTTTGAATTTTTTTTTTTTAGATGAGGTTTGATAATTTGTATCATTTTGGATTTTTGGACAGCTGTCAATCTATTATATACAGAATATTTTTTGTTGAAGTTCTAAGTGACAATCATCTGTAGGTTGCAGTTCAATCCTGACCATGGCAGTAATAACATAGAATAATTAACATAGCTTAACACTTATATCTGGTCATGGTTTACAGAATGAGAATAGTCAGGTGTTTTTTGTTGAACCAGTTGGACACATGGGGCAATGGATATAAGGGCTGAGTAATATAGTTCTAAGTGACAAACATCTGTAGGTTGCAGGTTCAATTCTGACCATGGCAATAATACATAGAATAATTAACTAGCTTAACACTTATATCCGTCATGGTTAGCGGAATGAGAATATCTACTACAGTGGATTGAATAAAGTGTTTGGTTTGAAATTCTATGAAGGCTCAGGAGTTCAACAAGAAGTTTGTTTTACGGCATATCAACCTCAGGATATTGTGACATGTCCAACAAGTTTTGAAATAAATTCATTCTTAATGGTAACCCTCAAAAGCCTCCTCCCATCCAGATAGGTATAAACGCTAGCCGTCAAAAATCCAAATCTCATCAGATGCTCAAATCCCAACAGAATAATTAATCCACTAAATCTTTCTTGTCATGGACATTAATAAATCCCAACTCCATCTTTCTTGTCACGTTGACAATTTTTCAACCAATCTGCATCCAGCCTTCACTTCCGTATCAGTTACAATTCTCACTGAAAAAGTGACCCCCTGACCGCAGCCTGTCAATCCACTACCTTTGCTGTTTCCTCATCTCTTTACAGATGATGAACTCAGGAGTAAATCCTTATACTTGAATTGGTTCATTAAATCAGAAGACAGTTGAGATTTCTATCTAAGAATTTTGGTTTGTTTGTTTACAGCAATCAACCTCAGTGGCTCATTAATGCCGACAAAGTTTTGAAATAAATACATTCTTAATGATGCTCAATTTTTTTTATAAACACATTTTGTATTTAACCCATAGATGGGACCTTAACAGGTACTACCACTCCGGGTCAGAGTGACCTGGGAGCACATGGTGATAAGGAGGTGTCCACATTCCCCAGACCTGGGACCTCACCATCAGATAGAGTTTAACGTCATTCCAGGACATGAAGACCTCAGCCACTGCCTGGAGTGTACATAGGCCAAAATTTGTATATAACAATAAAGATGAGGACAACAGTCTGAAAATCCACAATAATACGTTTGATTTTAACATATTTTAAAGACAAGTCCATGAAAAAATCAATTAAAATGAGGAAATTCTTTTTGTAGTAACAGTTATCATTTAGATCAAATTCTGGATGAGACTGATTGCATTTCACATAGTACTAACACTATTGAGAAAGATATGAATTTGACTATTCTCCTCCAGCTCATGGGTAATCGTTAGGGCAGACTGGACTCGGCAACGATATAGAAGAAGGAAAAACTCTGAATTCAACCTGGAATCTCCACTAAGAAATTGACCAGGTTGGTAAAATATGTAGATGCAGACTGGGCTCTTTAAAACTTGGTATGAATAACCAGTCTAGGAGAAGGAAACACTGAATTCAAACCAGTTAGAAACCTGGAGAGGCGATGGGTTCTGCCAGGTTATTTCCTGTCCAAGACAGGTCCAGTGGGACCAATGAAAAAACAAACCAAATGATTAGTAACGATTGTCTATTTAGGATATTTATTATTTCTCATATTGTAATATAAATTAAAGAGTTAGTGTGTTTAACTGTACTAACTCCATAGTCCTGAGGATAACCATCTTAAAACACCAGAGAGAGAGAGAGAGAAAAATCAATTAAAATGTTTTGTGATGAGAGTAAAACATTAATTCCATGTCACTGATGTACTTTCATCTTAAAAATAAGAGAGGAAAAAAAATAAATAAATAAATAAAAAAAGAAAAAGAAAAAAGGGGGTAAAGAAAAGAAAATCCGCCAGGCTGACTAAAAGGTGGTTGGCGAAGAATTAATAAGGTGGCGGAAAAAGAAAAAAGGAGTGGAGAGAAAAAGATGGGGGGTTTTAAAAGCGGGAAAAGGGGGAGAGGAGAAAGAGGGGGTAAAAAGGAAAAAAGGGGGAGAGAAAAAAAAAAAGGGGTAAAAGAAAAAAGGGGAGAGAAAAAAAAGGGGGTAAAAGAAAAAAGGGGGAGAGAAAAAAGAGGGGGTTAAAAGGAAGAAAAAAAGGGGAGAGAAAAAAGAGGAAAAAAGGGGGGGTAAAAGAAAAAAGGAGGGGAAGAAAAAGGGGTTAAAAGGGAAAAAAAGAGGGGTAAAAGGGGAGAGAAAAAAGGGGAGTAAAAGATAAAAGGGAGGGAGAAAAAAGAGGGGGGTAAAAGAAAAAGGGGAGAGAAAAAGGGGGAGAAAAAAAGAGGGGGTAAAAGAAAAAGGGGAAGAATAAAAAAGAGGGAGGAATAAAAAGGGGGAAGGGAGAAGGGGGTAGAAAAAGGGGGTAGGAGGAGAAAAAGGGGGGAGGAATAAAAAGGGGGGGTAGAAAAAGGGGAGGGGGTAGAAAATGGGGGTAGGAGGAGAAAAAAAAAAGGTTCTGTAATGAGAGTAAAACTATTCAGTCAAGCAGCATTTTATTCAAGCCAACTATTATAATATACAGACGAGATAAAGGGAGATGTTTTCCCTTCTCCATGGATTGTAGATCGGCTTTAAATAGTTACACTGCTTCCTGCCAGTTGGTATGATGGGAGAAGTCTTCTGAGCAATTCTCAAAATTGTTTTATACTCTTAAAACAAGTTTTTAAAAAGTGTTTTTATAACTGTGCATACCCAGAATATGAAGCCAGGTAAAAAAACAAAAGCCATTTAGTTCTTAACTGTTTTTTGTATTTGTCTACAAATAAAACTTATTTTTGAGGAAGTCCTCTAAAGAGGGATATTTATCAGGCACTGATTGTATATAATGAAACAATATTTAAAAAAAAAAAAAAAAAAAAAAAAAAAAAGAACCCTCCCCCCATCCCTGACATGGGTATGTTTTTTTTCTTCTTTCTTTTAAAAAGGTCCTTAAATATTAACTGCTTTTTTTTTTTTTGTATTAACAGATTCTATAATGAAAGGTGTGTGTGTGTGTGTGTGTGTATGTGTATTAAGGGAGGGGCATTTTTGTTTTTTTGTTCTGTTTTTTTTTTTTTTTTTTAAAACTACAATAAAAGAATTGTTGAGCTCACACATCTGTTAATTCTTTAGGTTACTTATTAAGTTAAGTATTAACTTATTAAGTTAAGTATTAACTTATTAAGTTAACTTTAGGTTAATTCTTTAGTTCACAGTGTGGCTGATTTCTGGGGGTTGATCCGAGTCGCATTTGTTGACCGCGCAGCCGACTAGAGCTGACAAATTCCATGCAGTGGAATCCAAAGATGGCAGGGGAAAATAAAGTTTTTTTCCAACATCTTTCTTTTCCAGTTTTGCATATGGTGTGTATGTGAGTGTGTGATGCCCATGGCAAAAGACACGAAGGTAGGTGTATAATAGGGATACACGTGGTCCCTACTTTTTGGCACCTCGTCTACGGTTTTTCGGATAAGTGGAACGCATCTTGGGGGCTGTGCTTCCAGATCCCATGTTAAACATGGGAGGTTTTGAAGAGGCTCCTCCTGTAAATAAAAAAGAAAAGAATTGGTTAAGAAGATCCTAGATTTGTCAGGCGATTAGAAAATAAATAAGTACCACATTAGTGCAATGGCAGGGTGTTGTATGGTAGCTAGATCTCTGGGATCTAACTGTTTATTATAAAGGTTTGGTTTGGTTTACGGCATATCAACCTCAGTGGATCATTTAATGCCGACAAAGTTTTGAAATAAATTCAATCTTAATGGATACTCAATTTTTTTATAAACTTGTGTTTTTCTATTTAACCCATAGATGGGACCCTAACAGGTACTACCACTCCAATAAATTCAATCTTAATGGATATTCAATTTTTTTATAAACTCGTGTTTTTCTATTTAACCCATAGATGGGACCCTAACAGGTACTACCACTCCGAGTCAGAGTGGACCAGGGAGCAATGGTGATGAAGGGGTGCTCCACATTCCCCAAACCTCCAAAATTGGAACCTCGCCATCAGATAGAGTTTAACGTTATTCCCAGGATATGAAGACCCCCAGCTACCGCCTTCTAGCACCCATAGGATTAAAAGAGCTTGCCATAAAGGCAATAGGTTTGGGACAATCATATAGGTGCTAGGGCTTGACATGACCAGCTGACAGGGTGGCTGGGAAGAAGAAACAGCACCCCACAAGGAAATAGCTGTATGGCCACCTGCCTCCTATCTCACAAACCATCTGATTGAGATAGACAAGGCATGCTGGACACTGCTGGAGAAGCAAGGACAAACTCATAAGCGATTTTCTACTGTGGAAACCAACACATGAACATGCTAATGTGGGCCACCCACCAAGGACCTACATTGACCAACTGTGCGAGGATACGGGATGCTGTGCAGAGGACCTCCCTGAGACAATTAATGATAGAGAAGATTGGCAAGAGATTGTCATAGATATCCATGCTAATTGCGTGACATGAGGATAATGATCCCAACTGGACCCATACACTTAAGGGGGGTGTCAGGGTAGGATCATATACTCTCAGAAAAGCATGAATTATCCCCAAAAATCTAACATCTCTGAAAACATAATAGCATGAATATAATATCTGCGTAGAAGTTCCAATTACCGTCGAATTGGTAAGACACGGCAACAAGTAGTCGTAACTGAATACGAACCTATCTTGCTGCAACCCTACTGCAGAATGACAGGGTAAAAAAAACAACAAAAAAACAAAAAACAAAAAAAAACAAAAAAAACATACCAAAGTTAAACTGTGCTGGTCCTCCTACTGAGGCGCTGAAGTCAAATGCCTGACTGGGATTGGCTGTCGGCTGTTGTCCACCAGAACTCTGTCCAAAGGTAAAAATTCCAGGAGCGGTTGATCCACCTGCAGGTGTTGATGTCTGACCTGCAGGAGTGGCTCCAAACAGTCCTGTATTACCAGTATTTGAGGGTGTGGTAGCGCTACTACCAAATGCTGGGGAGGCTACCTGTCCAAATAAGGGTTTGGGTGAGGCTGTAACATTGGGGCTGGTCACAGAGGCTGGTGCTGAACCAAAGATATTTGGGGCTGGTTGTGATGGTTTGTCGCTGGTATTGGTTGTGGCGGCAAAAACATTTGGTTTTGCACCAAATGAACCAAATGTAGATGCCTGGGGTGATGAGAAGGCTGAACTTTGGCCAAAAGGGGTTGAAGTGGTTCCAGAAGTTGTTCCTTGACCAAAATTAAACGACGACTGATTTGTCTCTTGAGCCTAAAAACAGAGAAGAAAAAATATCATACTTACTAGCAAATATATGCACCCTCCGGGTGCAAGTATTTAAGTTTTAATACAATAAAATATGTTAAATTAGAAAGGCTAATGAAACTGAATAAGAATTCAGAAAAAAATATTTGGAACAGAGGGGGTATGATTGAAAAATAGAACAACTTTGAAACTAACTCTTCCATCATTTGCACTTACTCCCATCTTTCATTGGTAAATTTTCCTAATTTAACTATTTAAAATAGGAAGTAAAGAATAATATTACAGTTATTTCTTCTTGTTAATGGATTTCTTTTAAGATTTATCCCCAAGATTTTTGCTCATATTCATTAATATAAAACCAAACTATTAGAAATCAATAATACTAAGCATATATTTATTAAAATCAATTTTTTAAGATCAAAATGCAAATTAGCCTTCCAATTCACACTGTAAACCGCTATTTTCTTGTATATATAAATACAATTACATGTTATTAGTATGTATATATGGTCAAGAGTCTTAATGATGTAACACAATTTTATTAATAATTGATGTTTAAATAAAAATAAAATCATGGAGAATGTGATGTAAATAACAAAGGGAATTGTGACTTGAATAGTAATATAGTTTCAGTTACAGACATACAAACCAACAATCTCCATTATAATAAGATGTGTTGGAATGCAGTATATAGGAAAGATTCTGTATGTCTGTATGTTTGTTTGTACAATGACTGAGCACATGTCCTTTTATAAAACGAAAAATTGATTTGGCTTGTTTTGTTTTACAGAATATCAACTTCAGTTGGTCATTTAATGCCGACAAAGTTTTGAAATAAATTCATTCTTAATGGATACTCAATTTTTTTTTATAAACACATTTTTTTTCTTTTTAACCCATAGATGGGACCCTTACACGTACTACCACTCCGGGTCAGAGTGGACCTGAGAGCAATGGTGATAAAGGGTTGCTCCACATTCCCCAAACGTCCAGAACCGGAACCTCACCATCAGATAGAGTTTAACGTCATTCTATTTAACCCAAAGATGGGACCCTAACAGGTACTACCACTCTGGATCAGAGTGGACCAGGGAGCAATGGTGATAAAGGGGTGCTCCACCCCCCCCCCAATCTCCAAAAATGGAACCTCACCATCATTCCCAGGACATGAAGACCCTCAGCCACCACCTTCTAGCACATATGATAAAAAGGATTTGGGCTTGCTATAAGGGCAATATGGTTGAGACAATCATATAGGTGCTTGGGTTGACATGACTAGCCGATTGATTGGAGAGGGCCTCTCCGATCGTCCATCTAGTCTAAGTGGAGTGTTGCAAACTTAATGGCGTTTGCTACCAGACTTATCTGCTGAGTGTCGAAGGTATAGGCAGCCCTGGAAAATATGTCTCGCTGTTGACTGTTCAAACACTATGAGTGACTTTTTTCATAGAATTTAATTTAGGTGCCAATATCGTATATTGGCGATTCGCCCTCTGGTGCCAGGGGCAGATAATTTATCTTTAATTTTTCGATAATATTTGGTCTTTATTAAAAGAGGTAATTTATGTTCCATGGAAAAAAACAAAAAAAAAAAAAACCCAAAAAAACTGCTGTTGCTTAACTGGTCACCCAATGAAGTATTGAACAGGCTGATTACTGCTTAACTTTGGTGATCTAGTATGAACTGGTGCTTTCAGCATGACTTGACCGTAATTCAGTCTTAAAATATACTTCATTATAAAAATTAATGGAATCTAAGATATGGGGGATCAGTTTACAACTTGGTTATAATACCAAAATGAGCCCTTACTTTATATCCAAACACAAAGGTTCTTTTGTTTTAGGGAATATAAACCCTTTTTCGGGTCATTTAGCATTACTTGATTGCAAGTTTATAAGATATTTGGGTAATTTTCACCTTTAGTTGGCTAAATTCCTAGCAAATAATCTCCCTTGACTTTCACTTCGAAACAAGCCGGTAGCTATTTTGAAAGTCTCTGTGTGAAATAAACAAATCTTAGAAACTTTTTCGAAAAAAATATAACTGCATGCAAAAATACACAAAAATATCATAAAATGTTATTTCTCTGAATGTTTGAGATGAGGCTTGAAGATTAGTATTATCTACGTTATTCGGACTATTGTCCCCATCTTCATTGTTATTTGTATAACGTTTCGGCAGATATACCCTCCGGCTATGGCTCCCGAATACGACAAGAAAGTTCCTGAGTTCGAAAAGAAGGTTCCCGAGTCCGACAAGAAATACCTGAAGAAGGCCGGAGGGTATATCGGCCGAAATGTTGTACAAATAACAATAAAGATGGGGACAATAGTCCGAATAACGCAGATAATACTAATCATAAAATGTGTTCTTAAATACAATTAAGTTCATTTCAGATAATGCGCACGCACAATTTTATGCTAGGAATTTAGCCAACTGTACCGTTGTGGTATATTTTCATGGTACCAAAATGATATAAGTAACGTTGTCCTTTTTTCCGAGCGCTACTACGATAATGGTAAGGTGGCGGCGGCGTATATATTATATAGCGGGTCTCGTCCACGTGCCTCCAAATTCACAGTGCTAAAATGGTGTTGATAGAAATTACAACAAGAGAAATATGTAGTCACAACTGCTCCTTTATTATCATGCTCGTCTAGTGGGCTCATACCAGAGAGGAGGAAAAGCAGAGAGAAAGAACACTACTTCTAGATTACTGTGATCCCATAAGGGACCCAAGGTCAGGTCCGCACCCTACGACGTCCGAAAGCAAAAAGAGGCCGATAGCTTTCTTTGTTGTTCCACATCACCACGTGACTTCCGGTCAACAGCCGACTTCCGCTTGCGGTCAACACCCGACTTCCGGTTGCCACTCAATTCTCAGTTCGGGGTCACGCTACGGTCAAACCATCGTTCATCCTGTTTTGGCTTATCACTATTTTTTTAAACCTTTATCATCTCTTATTTCTTTATTTCTTCTTCCCCCTTCCATTAGTAGTCCTAGCTCACAAAAGTCAATAATATACCCATCTTGCAACACAACTAAAAGGTGAAAATTACCGATATTTGGTCTTTATTAAAAGAGGTGATTAATGTTTTGTGAAAAAAAAAACAACAAAAAAAAACCCTTACCTGCTGTCCAGTTTGTCCAAACACATTTGTTGTAGGATTAGCTGATGCGCCACTGAAGTTAAAACCACTAGACGGATTTGTACTAGGTGTGCCAAACATAGGTTTTTGTCCATCCTGGCCGGCGGCTGCTGCTGCTGCTGTGAACCCACCAAAGGAGTTTGCAGTTTGACCAAATATGGAAGTTGAGCCAGTCGCAGCTGTTGTAGTGACAGTAGATCCAGTCGCACTTTTAGTTGCATTGTTGCCGCCGGCGCCAAAGTTAAATGCATTTTGCGAAGCTGGGGCAGTATTAAATGTGAAATTGAACCCACCCGACGGTGCCGAAGTCGTAGAGGTTTGCCGAGCAGGATTGGAACTGCTGTCAAATGAGAAAGAGCCTGTGCTACTTGTGTTTGCCTGGGTGCTCGGGTTGGCAGTGGCCCCAAATAGAGTGCTAGCACTTGAGGGTGCACCAAATGCAGTGGTGGAACCGCCAAACACTGTGGAAGATGTAGAAGACGCACCGAATGGAGATGAAGCGGCACCGAATGCTGTTTTCGGTTTGTTTGAGCCAAATACTGGGGTGCTGGTTGTAGAAGCAGCGCCAAATGCTGGGGTGGTAGTTGAAGAACTTGCTCCAAATACTGGAGTACTGGTTGTAGAAGCAGCCCCAAATGCCGGTGTGGGAGCTGATGTTGTGGCTCCGAATGCCGGTGTGGTGGCTCCAAATACCGGTGTGGGAGCCGATGTGGTGGATCCAAATGCCGGAGTAGGAGCCGATGTGGTGGAGCCAAATGCCGGTGTAGGAGCGATGTGGTGGAGCCAAATGCCGGTGTAGGAGCCGATGTGGTGGAGCAAATGCTGGTGTAGGAGCCGATGTGGTGGAGCCAAATGCCGGTGTAGGAGCCGATGTGGTGGAGCCAAATGCCGGTGTAGGAGCAGATGTGGTGGAGCCAAATGCCGGTGTAGGAGCCGATGTGGTGGATCAAATGCTGGTGTAGGAGCAGATAGGGTGGATCCAAATGCCGGCGTGGGAGCCGAAGTGGCGGCACCGAATGCTGGCGTGGGGGCTGAAGTGGCAGCTCCAAACACTGGAGTAGGAGCTGATGTGGTGGCTCCAAATGCAGGGGTAGGAGCTGATGTGGTAGCTCCAAATGCCGGGGTAGGAGCTGATGTAGTGGCTCCAAATGCCGGGGTAGGAGCTGATGTGGTGGTTGAAGTGGCTCCAAATGCAGGTGTGCTACTGGCTAAAGTTGAGCCAAATTTTGATGATGCTGATTTAAAGGTGCCTGCTGATGTAGTGGCTCCATATGCTGGAGGGGCTTTAGTTGAAGAACCAAAAGTGGGGAGGTTCGTGCTGGTTGTAGGAGAACCAAAAACAAAGCCCGATTCGCTTGATGTTGGATTTGTAACGGCTGAAGTGCTGCTTGTGGCACCTTTAAAATTGAACATATTAGGGTTGGGTGTTGGCACAGAGGCCAAACTTGTCTTGGCTGCATCGTCTGGTTTAAATGCAAACGGGGTGGGGACGTTAGAGGTGGCTTGGGTGGAGGATTGGGGTAGAGAAGCTGGGGTTGGTGATTTACCAAATGTGAATACACCTGTAGCTGGTGTAGCAGGAGCAGCAGCAGCGGCTGCAGTTCCAAAAGTTAAACTACTTGAAGTTGTGGTGGTAGTAGAGGTCTGAGCGGAAGAGGCTGCTAAAGAGAATAAGGAAGATGAGGATGCTGAAGAGAGTTGTGTCTTTGGTGTACCAAATGGAGATGATGCTTGTAGGCTGTCCGTTTTTTGTGTTACAGATGAAGTTGAAGTGGAGTGCGGGCTTACAACGGAGAAGGAAAAGCCACCAGAATTGGCAGGGTCTTTGCTGGGTGTTGAGAACAGCAGCGACCCAGCATTCGTTGTTGGTGTTGTTGTTGTTGCGCCGGTGGTGAAAGCTGAAGTCTGAGGGGTTGCAGCACTGGCCCCAAACACAAAGGATGACGTTGTGCTCGTCGGGGCAGTGGTTGCACCTGTCGTACTTTCTTTGCTGATGGTTCCAAGTGTAGCAACTGAGGAAGTTGTGGAAGGAATGGATGATGGAACTGATGAGGTCTTTATTTCAAACTGGAAACCACCTCCGCCTGGGGACTGAGCTGATGTAGTAGCTGGGCTCCCAAACGTTGGCTGGAATGCTGAAGCTGAAGTCAGAGTTGAGGGTGTAGATGTTGACGTTAAAGATGTAGACGTTTCTGTGGGTTTTGTACCTTGAGGAAAAAAAAAAAAAAAAATAAATAAATAAAAAATCAACTGACTTTTAATCTATCACAATATAAGATTCTCTGTATTGGCCTCAAACTTTTTTTTGGATGCATTGGTGGAAATAATTTTCCATTTTTGTCAATATTTAACTCTTTTGGTGCTGAGAGGAGTACCCCCAAGTTGCCCAAATATACTTAATTCCTCAGAATGAAATGCAACTTTAGTTTAACTAGCAAATATATGCACCCTCCGAATGCAAGTATTTAAGTTTTAATGTAATAAAATATTGTATCAAATTAGAAATGCTAATGAAACTAAATAAGAAAGCAGATAAAAATATTTGAAACAGAGGAGGGTATAATAAAGAAATAGAACAACTGAAACTTACTCTTCTATCACTCCAGTCTTTCATTGCTAAATTTTCCTAATTTAACTATTTAGTTAAAATAGGAAGTAAAGAATAAAATTACAGTTATTTTTTCTTGTTAATGGATTTCTTTTAAGATTTATACCTGAGATTTTAGATAATATTCATTAAGATAAAACCAAACAATTAGAAATCAATAATACTAAGCATATATTTATTAAAATCAGATTTTTAATATCAATATGCAATTAGCCTTCCTATTCACACTGTAAACTGCTATTTTGTTGTATATATAAATACAATTGCATGTTATTAGTATGTAGATATTACCAACAGTATTAATAATGTAAAACAATTTTATTAATAATTGAGGTTTAAATAAAAATAAAATCCTGTAGAAGGTGACGTAAATAACCAAGGGAATTGTTACTTGAATAGTAATATAGTTTCGGTTACAGACAGAAAAACACACAATCTCCATTATAATAAGATTTAAAATTTTGGACCTTGTGTGATATAAAAAAAATGATAAAAAAACAACAAAAAACAAACTTTATTACTTATAAAACTAAACAGTCATTTTTAGAAGTATCAATAAATAAAAAAAATCTCTAATCCACAAATTTATGCGATATACCCCTGTTGCATAAGATCCAAATTTTTTCCACAACCGAGTAAAAAGTGTTTGCATTTAGCACACAAAAATTAGTTTGCATTTGGAAAATTTTAAAAAGTAATATTCATTGCAAATGCAGATCCCACAAAAAATCTTGTATGATGTACTTTTTTGATTATATATATATATATATATATATATATATATATATATATATATATATAGTTCAAATCCTGGATGTGGTAATTGCATTTCACTTAGCGCTAATACCCTTGGGAAAGGTATGAATCCTACTCTCCCCCCAGCTACGGATGAATAGTAGGGCAGACTAGGCTCTTTAACCTTGGTTAGGCAACCAGTCTAGAAGGAAAACTCTGAATTCAAACCTGTTAAACTCCGCTTAAGAAATTGACCTTGTGTCACATACTGCTCGTGCGGAGGGATTGGTGTATGTATGTGTATATATATATATATATATATATATATATATATATATATATATATAAAAAGACACCCACCACATGCATAGCACTTTGATCATTGCATAGTCAAGAAACTGATAGGTTACTAAGTGCCGTTGATCATGTCTATGCTATCCTAACTTATATATGATTTATCACTGATATTGAGCACTCTTTATAAATTTAGTAAAGCAAAAAAAAAAAAAAAAAAAAAAAACTCAACGGGAGTGGCCTAATGTCGGTATCAGCCAGACAATGAGAGTCTATCCCCCTTTCACTAGTGTTAGACCAAGGAGATTGTTTTTGCATCCAAGGTGGGTGTGCCACACCTACCATCAGCTCCTCACACGCTGAGTTAGAGCGGGACGGTATCAAACTAGGAACCTTGCGATTTCCAGGCAAGTGCTCTACCGACTGAGCTAAACCGGCTCTTGATAATTTTAGTAAACTATATATATATATATATATATATTACAGTGTGTACAGGAATAACCTACTCGAGTTTCACCATAAGGATCTTCAGGGTTAATTTCCACTGAATTAATCAAGATTGAAGATCCTTATGGTGAAACTGGAGTAGGTTATTTCCGTACACACTGTAATACTAAATCCACTCTACTAACGTATTGAGCACTTTATATTTGTTATAACACTGACTTATCCGATTAATACTTATTTCAACCAAGTATTGGGATTAACTTAATATCTTTTACCGGCAAGTCACTCCCTTGAATTTTGGGGTGTATGGGAAAGCTAGGGAGTAAACTCCAAAAACAAATCCAGAGCCGGAGTCCCTAAGATGGAGTAAAGCTGAACTTCAGCGCTACACAGCAACACTGCCGTTGCCAAACTGCATTGGTTCCTTTCCTTTCCTTTCCTTTGGACCACAGCGGCAGTATGGAGAGGGATAATCTGCTGCTTGGGCAACAGCACATCATCCATATCAACCCGCCAGGCTACGTAGTTAAAAAAAAAAATAAAAAAATAAAATAAAAAAGGGACACTACTCCATTGTCTTTCGCAGACAGAAGGATGCCAACAACATTAATATATATATGATAAAAAATATATAAAGAAAAAAATGTAGAGATAAAAATTTTATCGATATCACTTTTATTTCACTTCCATGTGTTTCGGTCAATGTTATCAAATAATATATAATTAAAAAATCAAAAGACTTAGATGATTATTATATAAAATTTCAGTATTGTTGAGTTGAATTTTGCTTGATGATTGAATGTCAAATTTATATTTACTTTATTAGTTACATGTTTCACTGACCCATCTTTTGACGGAAATTTTAAGAAAAAAAATTTTTTGGCAACATCTTCAGTTATTCATACTTTAAAAATTTTTTTTTAAAAAATAAAATGAAAAATAAAAATCTGTTTTAAATGCCTTTTAAAAGATTTCATCATTAGCATCTGATTTTAGATTTTTTCTAAGCTCCCTGAAATAGTCTATTTCTCAATCTCATCTTTTATTATATATTATATATATAAATATATATATATACACACACACCTTACAAAATTTGAAATAAAAGCAATAAAAATGTTTACTTGTTGATGAAAGATCTGTTGTTGTTGTTTGAGGAACTGTGATTGAAGATGTAGTTGACGAAGGAGTCACCAATGTGCTTGATGTACTTGACTGAAGCAGGGATGACAACGTTGATGGCAGCATTGTTGTTGCTGCTGTTGTTGTTGTCGAAGCTGTGGTTGAGGATAATATTGATGTGACAGCAGGGATAGATGACGAGGCCGATGTGGAAGAGGCAATTTCCGTATTGGCTTTTGTGACAGGCAAACTGTTGCTGGACGTAAGAGAAGCCGTTGTAGACGATACTATAAGGCTGGTGGCTGATGTAGTGGAGGTTAATGCTTTGGAATTTGAACTAATGGTCGTAGAAGGTACAGTCAAGGTTGATGTAGTTTGGCTCGTCTCTTCACTGCTTCCAACAACTGGAAAAAAAGAAAAAAAAGAAAAAAAAAAAGTAATCCTTGTAGAAGAACAGTAGTGGTATTATTTAACCCAAAGTTGGGAGGATGAGAGAGTGTTGTATATTATATAAACGGAAATAGGAATTTCCGGTTAAATTAAACAAAGAAAAGATGAAAAAAAATGACAAAGGACTTTTTTACTGGCAAAAGCGAACAAAGAAGTTAAAAAACGGAAGAGAGGGTTTCTGGTCAAGGAAGCAGGTAGAAGATAAAGAAATATATAACAAATGTCCGTTATCAGATCAAAAGATAAAGATGCAGAGGTGTATCTCTCAATATAAAGGCGAGAAGATTCGAGCCGACACACAGAGACGCCAGCCGGCAGTCGAAAGGACACTTCATGTCTCCCGTCAGAAAATACCCCTTGGACATTCATTGTAAGCTCTGCACTTTCACCACCCACACACCGAAGAAAATAAAGAAGGGTCCTCTCTTTGTACATATGTATCTGTTGTTTATTGAAGTCCAGTAGTCGGGAGTAGCTGACTACTAACATACATCGCTTTGGGTACAGTGAAAACCCCAGTACTAACATACACGATTTAGAGTAGAAAAGGCCGCTACGTAACAGGAGTTCACACCTTTCCAAAGGGCATTAGTCCAAAAGTAAATGTAATAACGTAACTCTTTGAACTTGCTTACCACAATATCATATCTATCTATCTATTATACATATATAAAGGGCAGTTTG
>CM042170.1:12031289-12066289 GCA_023376005.1 Doryteuthis pealeii | reverse complement strand
GGATACTGAAGAGTTTCATAGAGAGAGAGAGAGCAATACCCAAATACCTGAGATAGATACATATGTGTGAACATAGATAAATAAATAGATAGATAGATACCATGTTTACTCAAGTAAATTATTGGATATTTTGAAGTAGAATCAAAAGACTAAATTGGATGTTTGCATTATACCCAAGTGTAATATTTTGAAATATTTTTCATCCTGTATCATCAAATAATAGCTATAAACAATTTACGCTTGAGAGCAAGAAAAAGTGCCTTGGGTGTTTTTTGCTAATTTTTAAAAGTTTCCTTAAAAGTAAAATTTGAGATTTTTAATGGATTGTTTTCTATTTTCAGAAATTAATATCATACCTACCCTTCAAATAAAAATGTCACTGATAAAATAAAACAACAGAATGAGACAGAATGGGATGCAATATAAACAGATCTTTGCTATCTTAATTAGTGAAAATGTATAGAGAGCCTTGTCCACTATGAAGAGAATTCACCTACATTTTTCAAAAACCGATTCTATATTCTGTATGCTATTCATGTTCCTGACACTAATACATTATTCTATGTACTAGACATGAGACTTTGATGAGTTGTGGTGCACCTGAGCACTGTACACATACATGTATATTATTACTGTGTGCTATTCATGTTCCTGACACTAATACATTATTCTATGTACTAGACATGAGATTTTGATGAGTTATGGTGCACCTGAGCACTGTACACATACATGTATATTATTACTGTACACTATTCATGTCCCGGACACTAATACATTATTCTATGTACTAGACATGAGACTTTGATGAGTTGTGATGCACCTGAGAACTGTACACATACATGTATATTATTACTGTACACTATTCATGTTCCTGACACTAATACATTATTCTATGTACTAGACATGAGACTTTGATGAGTTAGGTTAGGGGGAACTGTCTAGATGGGTGTGGGTTAGGGGAACTGTCTAGATGGGTGTAGATTGGGGGGAACTGTCTAGATGGGTGTGGATTAGGGGGAACTGTCTAGATGGGTGTGGATTAGGGGGAACTGTCTAGATGGGTGTGGATTGGGATTAGGGGGAACTGTCTAGATGGCTGTGGGTTAGGGGGAACTGTCTAGATGGCTAGGGGGAACTGTCTAGAGGGGGAACTGTCTAGATGGGTGTGGATTAGGGGAACTGTCTAGATGGGTGGATTAGGGGGAACTGTCTAGATGGCTGTGGGTTAGGGGAAACTGTCTAGATGGGTGGATTAGGGGGAACTGTCTAGATGGGTGTAGATTGGGGAACTGTCTAGATGGGTGTAGATTAGGGGGGTCTAGATGGCTGTGGTTAGGGGAACTGTCTAGATGGCTGTGGGTTAGGGGGAACTGTCTAGATGGCTGTGGGTTAGGGGGAACTGTCTAGATGGCTGTGGGTTAGGGGGAACTGTCTAGATGGCTGTGGGTTGGGGAACTGTCTAGATGGCTGTGGTTAGGGGGAACTGTCTAGATGGCTGTGGATTAGGGGGAACTGTCTAGATGGGTGTGGATTGGGGGGAACTGTCTAGATGGGTGTAGATTAGGGGGAACTGTCTAGATGGGTGTAGATTAGGGGGAACTGTCTAGATGGGTGTTAGGGGAACTGTCTAGATGGGTGTGGATTAGGGGAACTGTCTAGATGGGTGTGGGTTAGGGGGAACTGTCTAGATGGGTGTGGATTAGGGGGAACTGTCTAGATGGTGTGGATTAGGGGGAACTGTCTAGATGGGTGTGGATTAGGGGGAACTGTCTAGATGGGTGGATTAGGGGGAACTGTCTAGATGGGTGTAGATTAGGGGGAACTGTCTAGATGGGTGTGGAGGGGGAACTGTCTAGATGGGTGTGGATTGGGGGAACTGTCTAGATGGGTGTGGATTGGGGGAACTGTCTAGATGGGTGTGGATTGGGGGAACTGTCTAGATGGGTGTGGGTTAGGGGGAACTGTCTAGATGGGTGTGGATTAGGGGGAACTGTCTAGATGGAAGCACATAATTCTTATAGAAATGGAGGATGTGGCAAATAAGAAACTTGGACCTCAAATCTGAATACTGAAGATCAAGGAGTTTCAACTGCAGTTGTAATGGTACTTCATCACGATTAACATCAAAAATGTGAAGAAAATATTTTGAAAGTTGGGGGAAGGGCTATGAGTTGAAGATCCCTCATCTAGAGAGCGAATTATGTATTTAGTCAAATGAATTTAAATATATTCAGATAATTGCTATTTCATTTTCTATCTGTGTAGATACTTTGGTGTTTTCTGCATTCGTATTTTCTTAGCGGCTCAATTATTGGCACTAGTACAAAATAAAAAACGGCCTCCGGGCGATGTAAAAATAGAGTTTTGAAATCTATTGCCTGATGGGTGGGAGTAAAAAATTCAATGTCAGCGAGTTTCTACCCTAAGTAAGTAAAATCATCAAATTCATTAGAGGTAAAAAATAAAACAATTTGAAATGTAAACTTTAAATATGTATTAAAATAAAACAAACTATATATAGATATATAATACCAGTCATGTATTTATTAAAACTTGTTTTAAAAAACAATGGGACTGTCTAATGTTGCATGTTCAAATTTTGTGTGTATTTATTTTATGTTATGACGATTTCGGGTAATGTGATGTAAGCAGTGATGTAATTTTTGTTACAGACAAAAACCGGAAGCGAATCTCCATTATTAATAGATATGTTGTGTAGTATATAAAAAATATAATTGTCCAGCTACTGTCCTGTGCTTTCCTTTTTATAAGGCTTCTTGTGCTAGGGGTGGTCTGATACAGTATTAATACACAGACAAAAAGATTTTCCTTGTGTAGTTACTAAGAAAAAGAATGATATAATCAGGTTTGTGACAAAAAATTGAAATAGGTACTCACCTGGCAGGTGTCTCAAACTCCTCATTGTCACTAGTGACTGTTTCCTGGTTCTCTTTGGATGCAATTGGATTTTGGGGTTCAGTTGAATCAGGGATTTTTCTCTTGGCAGTCTCTTTCTGGAGAAAGAGAGAAAAAAAAAGTCAAACCAAATTATTAAAGGGGTGTTCTGGGTATAGCAAAAATGTTTTTTTTTTTAAATCATCAGGGAAGTATATTTTTTTTTGCAGGTTGGGCAGAGCCTGGATAAAATAAATTAATAACTATATAATTACTATAATTATTTCCAGCTACATGCATGACAATTTTCGGGATGGGATGACCGAAAAGTTATATCTATAGTCCAAACTAATGTGTCTTACATATACTAGCAAATATATGCACCCTCCGGGTGCAAGCATTTAAGTTTTAATATAATAAAATATCATATTAAATTAGAAAGGCTAATGAAACTGAATAAGAATGCAGATAAAAAGATTTGGAACAAAGGGGGTATGATTGAAAAATAGAACAACTATGAAACTAACTCTTCCATCATTTTCAATTACTCCTGTCTTTCTTTGGTAAATTTTCCTAATTTAACTATTTAGTTAAAATAGGAAGTATAGAATAATATTAGTTATTTCTTCTTGTTAATGGATTTCTTTTAAGATTTATTGAAGAGAATTTTGCTCATATTCAATAAGGTAAAACCAAACAATTAGAAATCAATAATACTATTTATTAAAATCAAATTGTTAATATCAATATGCAAATTAGCCTTCCCATTCACACTGTAATCCGCTATTTTGTTGTATATATAAATACAATTGCATGTTATTAGTATGTAGATATGGTCAACAGTCTTAATGATGTGAAACAATTTTATTAATAATTGAGGTTTAAATAAAGATAAAATCATGGAGAATTTGATGTAAATAACAAAGGAAATTGTGACTTGTATAGTAATATAGTTTCGGTTACAGACAGACAAACACACAATCTCCATTATAATAAGATGTCCTAGGTATGATACTAGACTGCATCTGGTGGTGAGGCTTTAGTTCTGAAGCTCTTTGGAGTGGGGATTACTTTTTCACTGCTATTATTAAATTTTACTATTTTTCCAGTTCAAAATTTAGGGGTGCATAATATACACAATAACTATATCTTATTATAATGGAGATTGTGTGTTTTTCTGTCTGTAACCAAAACTATATCACTACTCAAGTCACAATTCCCTTAGTTATTTACATCACATTCTCCATGATTGTATTTTTATTTAAACCTCAATTATTAATAAAATTGTTTTAAGTTATTAATACTGTTAACCATATCTACATACTAATAACATTCAATTGTATTTATATATACGACAAAATAGCGGTTTACAGTGTGAATGGGAAGGCTAATTTGCATATTGATATTAAAATGTGATTTTAATAAATACGCACTTGGTATTATTGATTTCTAATTGTTTGGTTTTACTTTAATGAATATAAGCAAATATCTCTTCAATAAATCTTAAATGAAATCCATTAACAAGAAAAAATAACTGTCATTTTATTCTTTACTTCCTCTTTTAACTAAATATTTAAATTAGAAAAAATAACAATGAAAGACGAGAGTGATGGAAGAGTAAGTTTCAGTTATTCTACTTTTCGATTATACCCCCCTCTGTTTCAAATCTTTTTAACTGCATTCTTATTTAGTTTCATTAGCCTTTCTAATTAAATATATTTTATTATATTAAAACTTAAATACTTGCACCCGGAGGGTGCATATATTTGCTAGTATATATAATTATTTTTTTTCTTCTGGTTACATGCCTCACCATATTTGGGATAGGATGATTGAAAGTAAGTTATATCTATATTCCAAACTAATGACTTTTATATTTCATAACAGAGAAATATCACTGGAATGTGTTTTTGTATATAATTTTGTTTCTCCTAATGTTAGATCATTTTGGCTACAAACTTGTATTTTTGTGTGAATATGTCTCTGGGTTTGCTATAAATACTGTGAGGAGTGAAGGATTGAGTAAATCCGACAAAATGTGGTTGAGAATAGAGGGGAAAAAGTGGATATAACAACACAGCAACTAAATTCAATTGACATTTCACCTCATTATTGGCTGAAGCTTTTTCAAAATTTTGAAAAAGCTTCAGCCAAACAATAAGGCGAAATATCAATTGAATTTAGTTGTGTTGTTATATCCACATTTTCCTCTATAAATACTGTATACATTTTGTGTTTTAAGACATAATTTAAACTATATAAACTTTTAGTCTGTATGAACTGATAAAAAGTTGAACAAATGCTAAATTTAGTAGCTAAAATTCAAAAAAGTTTGTGTATTATAAATGAGAATTTTTTTCACCAGAATTTCTTCATTCAAAATTAGGAGTACATGTTATACACAAATATACTATGGTATAACAACTATTCCACTGTGGGCAGAGCTTAGTATATATGGAAACTGCATTCTCTGCAGATGAGTAAAAATGCATCTGGTGGTGAGGCTCCAATTCTTGCAGTTAGCATATTCTAAGCACCATTGATAGGGCATTCTAAGATACAGAGTTAATTTTCAATTGATTTCATTATCTTTATCTTTATTGTTTTGTTTTTCCTTCATCTGAACAATGCAAATATGCGGATGAGGAACGCATCTCACATAAATTATCAAAATATGGATTATTTGATTTTTTTTCTAAATTGCTGAGAGAATTGCACAGAAATTTTATAGGCCAAGAAAAAGAGAAAGAATTAAAGAAAAAGTTAAAAAAAAAAAAAAGAAAGAAAAAAAAGTAAAAAGAAAAAAAAAAAAAAAGAAAAAAGAAAAAAGAAAAAAAAAAAAAAAAAAAAAAAAGAAAAAAAAAAAAAAAAGAAAAAAAAAAAAAAGAAAAAAAAAAAAGAAAAAAAAGAAAAAAAGAAAAAAAAAAAAAAGAAAAAAAAGGAAAAGAAAAAAAAAGAAAAAAAAGGAAAAGAAAAGGAAAAAAAAAAAAGAAAAAAGAAAAAAAAGAAAAAGAAAAGAAAAGAAAGAAAAGAGAAGAAAAGAGAAAGAGAAAAGAGAAAAGAGAAAAGAGAAAAGAGAAGAGAGAGAGAGAGAGAGAGAGAATCGATATTTATGTCAACTAAACACTTACCTGTTGAAGCCTGTATCTTCTACTTGAACTTAAAGAACTGAGAATGGGATTGTTTCTCATTTCCTGCCGGGGTCTCTTTGAATTTGGAGAATTTTCCGCTTGTGATAGATGGGCACAGGGTGCTACTGGACGTTTAACGCCAGTATTAGTGCCGCTACTACCAGCTACCACCCCAGAGGAAGGATTTGTTACAGACCCACTGCTACTGGCTGCAGATGATGCTACCATATAGCGAGAGGTAGGGGACATGTATGAGGAAGGGGTGAAGTTGCAGAGAGATAAGTCTGGGAGGAAATCTGGTAACGATGGCATAGATGAAGAGGAAACTGTAGAATGGTTACTTTCTTGGCGCCTGAAATAAAGAATTTTAAAAAATAATAAAAGACTGTGATTAGATGTTCTTTTATGGACACACAACAAGTGTTGTATAAGCAACTGTAGAAATCTCCCGATTCACTAATTCAGCACTTCAATCCATAATAAAAGATACATACACTCGCCAACAAAACAAACAAAATCGGAAGTGTCCTCTATCGGAGCCTAAAACAGAATGACCATTTTAACACATATCTGCGCATGGGCTCGATCGGGAGTTCCGCTTTGTTAATCAATTCCTGACATTAAATAAATTTTAAAAATTGGTAAATAAAATTTGCATTTTCATCCAATGAAAGAGATTCCCGGGTGAAATGAAAACAACTTCAATGGATCCGATTTCGGCAGCGATTCTCTATAAATAAACAGCTCTGAAAGGCAGACGGCAGTCAGAGGTTCAGGCGCCTTCACGAACACACGACGAACGAGGGCTAGCACTAGCGAAGTATACATCAAACGCGGCCGATCACACCCCACCTACTTACCAAACCCTGACCTCACAGGCAGTCAAGAACAAGCGAACATTTCTATATCATTCGACGATACCAAAAAAGCTTACTACCAATACACAATATTCTGCCTACATCACTACCACAGTCAAGCTGGACATTTTACGGACTTAATATTCACCCACAACTATCACCAAAATTATCCTGTAATTTTCATTTCTATCTTTTCACCGTTCTCATGTTATTTTCAATACAATTTTGAACTTAAAATCTGTGTTTTGTTCTTTTCCTCATCACCATACGCTTGCATGCTAATACTGTTTATTACACATGTGTTGGCTGACCAGAAAAAAAATACATACAACAGCTTTGTGCGAACACTGGATGCCATGTTGAGGATTGCTGGGAGCGATGACTGATAGAGATGATGAGTTGGTTGTTTTACAGCATATCAACCCTTTTCGGGTCATTTAATGCTGAATCAAGTCATTTTGATATATTGCACTCAGGCCTCAGGTTGCTTACAGTACCTGCTGTTGTTTAAAGGGTCACCTATATAAGTATTGAACAGACTGATCATTGGCGAGAACTGGTGCTTTCAGTGCAACTTGTCCATAGGTCTGATGGTGAAAGAGAGTCAAGGGAATCAGTGCTGTTAGCACAACTTGATGATTATATAAACTCCTTACGGGGTTGTTGAATTATTTTTGTGTATATAAGGCATGCTGTAATCCACCACTTAAATTTATAGACTAAGCGTGGTCATATGGTTTAAACCCCAGCCAATCAACAACCCGAATACGTGGTTGGTTAACTATTTAATCACTGATATTGCACTTTATTCGACATTGATGAACGGACTTGCAACACCTGAAGTCTCATACCCAGCATCGAGGGACACCGAGGAGCAACCAAAGGATCACACCAACATCACACCGAGGGACACCGAGGAGAAACCAAAGGATCACACCCAACATTAGGGACACCGAGGAGAAACCAAAGGATCACACCCAACATTAAGGGACACCAAGGAGAAACCAAAAGGATCACACCCAACATTAAGGGGACACCAAGGAGAAACCAAAGGATCACACCCAACATTAAGGGACACCAAGGAGAAACCAAAGGATCACACCCAACATTAAGGGACACCAAGGAGAAACCAAAGATCATACCCAACATTAAGGACACAAGGAGCAACCAAAGGATCATACCCAACATTAAGGGACACCAAGGAGCAACCAAAGGTTTGTTTACTAAGGATCGTGCTTTGCTTAACACCAGGAATCTCTGCTGGACAGTGCTCTTGCTTGAAGCCTAAGGATGGCCACAAAAATTGTAACGGTGGTATTTAATGATGAAATTTAATTAATTTCTAGATTTTTCATTACAATCATGATTATATTTTCAATGTTCCATTGCAATAATTTTTTTTCTTTTTCTTCAAACTGCACTTTGTCTATAATCATTTATTTGCACAGTCATGATATCCACTATTCCTATCTAATACAAATAATTTCCAGTTAGTTATACAGTTTCAAGTATTCCCATCTAATACAAATAATTTCCAGTTAGTTATATAGTTTCAAGTATTCCCATCTAATACAAATAATTTCCAGATAGTTATATAGTTTCAAGTATTCCCATCTAATACAAATAATTTCCAGATAGGAATACTTGAAACTATATAACTATCTGGAAATTATTGTATTAGATAGGAATACTTGAAACTATATAACTATCTGGAATTATTTTATTAGATGGGAATACTTGAAACTACATAACTATCTGGAAATTATTTGTATTAGATAGGAATACTTGAAACTATATAACTATCTAATACAAATAATTTCCAGATAGTTATATAGTTTCAAGTATTCCATCTAATAAAAATAATCTTTACAAAATTATATGGTTTCAAGTAACTATTTTAAATAAAAGACAATACTTTTAGCTTGTCTTTGTAGAAGAAAAAAAAAAGACAAGACTTAACTGGAATGATTCTGTGGTCAGAAGATACTCCTTCAAAAGAATTGTATGAATCACAGTTCATAGTATTGTTTATCCACTTCTTGTATATAAATATATAATCAAACTGTACTTTTGAATCATTTGGGTAGGTTTAAGTCAATAATTTCCCTTCCTTTTCTGAATTGAGAGCAAACTGCAAGATATTCTCAATTTCTGTTTCACATAATGTATAAGCATTCATGTTTCCACTGATGATCAGAACATTGTGTTTGTGAATGTGTTGGACTAGGTAAGACAGCTCATTATAGAAGGTGATGATGTCCATTTCATCACTGGCATTAGTAGGACTGTAACATGAGATGATTGTTGCAGAGGGTTTGTCATTAAATGTAGCTCGTATCATTCTCAGTCAGATTTTCTTTTAGCTTGTCTTAGAAAAGACAAGACTTTTAGCTTGATTTTATAGAAAAAGTAAATATTTTAGCATTCAAATGATATTTCATAAAATCAAATAGGAGGATTGACTTAAAAAACACCTCAAAAACATTAATTTCCACAACTTTTTTTTCTTTTCATAAATGAATTCATCTATTTAGTTTGGTTTGATTTTGTTTTACGGCATATCAACCTCAGTGGGTCATTTAATGCCGATAAAGTTTTGAAATAAATCAATTCTTAATGGATAATACAATTTTGTTTATCAACTCATGTTTTTCTATTTAAC
Source organism: Doryteuthis pealeii (assembly GCA_023376005.1). Classification (NCBI taxonomy): domain Eukaryota; kingdom Metazoa; phylum Mollusca; class Cephalopoda; order Myopsida; family Loliginidae; genus Doryteuthis; species Doryteuthis pealeii. Next base: position 12,056,744 of record CM042170.1, on the reverse strand, counting down.
CCAGAGATGGGACCCTAACAGGTACTACCACTCTGGGTCAGAGTGGACCAGGGAGCAATGGTGATGAAGGGGTGCTCCACATTCCCCAAACCTCCAAAACTGGAACCTCACCATCAGATAGAGTTTAACGTCATTCCCAGGACATGTAGACCCGCAGCCACCACCTTCCAGCACCCATATGATAAAAAGGGGTTGGGGCTTGCCATAAGAGCAATAGGGTTGGGAAAATCATAGGTGCTAGGGCTTGACATGACCAGCTGATTGATCGGAGGGGGCCTCTCTGACCGCTCGTCTAGCCCGAGATAGGGCCAAAGTGGAGTATTGCAAGTTATAAACTGCTCATCCACCTGGGTTCTATCCTTAAGCATCACGGGTCGCCACCCATGGCCAACAGGTGGCCCCATTGGGGGAGTCTTACCCCTCTGCAGAGATGCAGTCGGTGCATTCTAACACCCCAGCCGATAGGGCAGTCATCTATTTAAGAAATTTATACATAAACAAATATCTAATATTACATTGTCTTAAATTTATTGGTATTAATGATAGGAAGTCATACAGCTTTGGGTTTGTCATATATTATAGTTGATTGAAGAGAGAGAAAGAAACTCTTACCAATACACTAAAAGGAAACTGACAGAATTATGGCCTCACCTCCTTTTTGCAGTATTATTTGTACTCTCAAAAATGGAATCATCATCACTGCCAGCAATATTTGAACGTTTTCGCCTGAAATGAGAAAAGAAATTAAAAAATTTAATCCCAACTGAAGCAAATATTCAAGGGAGGTAATCTAAGTCAGAAGGGGAAACAACTGTTTTGTTGTTTCCCCTTTGTATTACAAACTATTTACAAAAAAAAAAAAAGAAAAAAAAAAAAAAAAAAAAGAAGTTTAGGCATATGAGGGTGGTTAATTAGTGCTTAACGGCATATAAACCCTTATGGGTCATTTGTCAGCAAATCTTGTCTTTTTTTTTTTTTTTTTTAAATATGATTTTGTTTAACTTCATATGTATTTTTTCAACTAAATTTTTTAAATTAGACAAAATTCTTTTTTTTGGCCCATGAAACAAAATTTGTCTTTTTCATGAAACAGAATTAACAAAAAAAAAAAAAAATTCCTTTATAAAAAAATTAAAAAAAATCAATTCCTTTTTTTCTTAAACTAAAAAAAAAAAAAAAAAAAAAACAAACTTTTTTTTAACTAAATTTAAAAAATGTTTTTTTTTTTTTTTTTTTTTTTTTTAAAAGAAAATTCGTTTTCTTTGTTAGATTTATCAATAAACTGATATAAAATTTTTTCATTAAGTTCATGTCACGAGAGCACTTAGTACCAGGGTTATAGACTGCTTAAACATCACAATCCTGTCCTTAGGCATTATGGGTCGTAAACCATGGCCAACAGGTAGCCCTATTACAGGGCATATTCTATAGCCCCAGCCGACAGTGTTAGATACGAGGGTGGGTTGAAAAAGTTCATCTGGTGATGCCATATCTGCTATTGATGAATTCTTTTTTGAGGAATGGAATCCAAATACTGCAACACAGATGGAAGAAGACTGTAAGGGGGACTAGGTTTCAAAATAAACCTTATTTGATCACATTCTGGGAGTATCTTGGTCAGTGAAAGAACATTTCAGCTGACCCTCATAAATGTCCTTTGATTTTGCACAACACAAAGACTTCCGACTTAAATCTGAGGAAGATTTATTAGTTCAAGTTTCCAACATGAAGAAAGAGCAGAATTCCATACACCCCAAAAGGTTAAATCCTACTTAACTAACATAAATTCCACCATCGTATGTCACCCCGCCAAAAGAACCCCCCTCCCCAGAAATCAAGAAATTAACCGAATTTAATGAAATTTTCACTGTTGACATATTAATGAATAAAAGATATAATGCACCAGTTATTTTATTTACAAACTTTTACACTTTTTCAGGTCAATTAACTTCATACCACGTATCTTTGAGAATTTGTATTACGCCTCAAAGATACATGGTTTAAAGTTAATTGACTAGAAAAAAATGTAAAAGTTTTTAAATAAAATAACTGGTGCATTATATCTTTTATTCATAAATATATGAACACTGAAAATTCATTAAATTTGATTAATTCCCTGATTTCTAGTATTTTTTTCTTTCGGCAGGGTGACATACGATGGTGGAATTTAGGTCTGTTAAATTTGATTTAACCCCACAAAATTCATAAAGAAAATTTTACTCACGTTCCTTCGCGGAGGGCTGAGAGAACATCACTTGTGTCTGGAGTCATTGAGAAGTCTAGATTGTGTTTAAGTGAGGTGAACCTGAAATTAGTAAATAAAATTGATGGTAAGAATTGGTGGACATGATCAGATTTTTATTTCTAGTGGGTTATGGTTTAAAAGCAGAGTTAATATATACATTTTTTGCATAAGGCTAATACCCTTGGGAAAGGTATGAATCCAACTATTCTCCCTTCAGCTATAGGTAAATAGTAGGGCATACTGGGCTTTTTTTTAGTTAGTCAACCATACAAAAAATCATACATAAGTAAAAAGGTAGATATTTGAGGTAAAACAAGACATTAGGTTTATATATATTTACCAACCCCTTCGCACGAGTAGGATGTGATACAAGGTCAATTTCTTAAGCGGAGTTCAACAGGTTTGAATTCAGAGTTTTCCTTCCCCTAGACTGGTTGCCTAACCAAGGTTAAAGAGCCCAGTCTGCCCTACTATTTATCCATAGCTGGAGGGGGAGTAGGATTCATACCTTTCCCAAGGGTATTAGCGCTAAGTGAAATGCAATTACCACGTCCAGGATTTGAACTCTGCGTGACGAGTCCATCTCCCATGGCTTTAACCATTATACCACACGCAGACATTAGGTTTATAAGTTCCCAAAATTCACACTGAATTGTCCAATTAGATGCATAGCACAGTGGATAAAGGCGTTGGTTTAATATAGTTCTAAGTGACAGTTATCTCTATGCTGCAGGTTCAATCCTGGTCAGGGGTGACAGTAACAGAATAATAATTAACACAGCTTAATACCTGTACCCCAGCTATGGTTAGATACCCCTGTGGATTGAATAAAGGGTTGGGTTCAAAGTTCCATGATGGTTACTGATTACCGAAAGAAGGTTCCAGAGTACGACAAGAAATACCTGAAGAAGGCCGGAAGGGCACATCGGCCGAAACATTGTAAAGGCCGAATAATTAAAATAAGACCTGTTAAAATCCATTCTTTCTAAGGAAGTATAATAAAGTTTTATATTGATCAAATGATAACTTCTTATTTGTAAAGTGGAGTTTTAAAGAATATTTTCGGACCTGGAATTTAATGAAGCCTTTTCTCATCTCTGTGAAAAGGTTTCATGGGATTGAAGCCAGAGAAATTGTTTGATGTCATCTCTGCGTAATATAAAATATAAAATTCTTAGAAGAAAATAAAAATATAAAATTCTTAGAAGAATATATCCTTAAAAAAATTAAGCTATCTTTACATGTGGCGTCACGTATGTTGAAAGGTGGGAACACAGAAGCAAAAACTGACTGAATCCTTTGAAATCAGACGATTACACAAAACATGGAAAGGAGAAATCTGAGAGATTAAAAATTGAAAGAAAGGAGAAATTGAAATGGAGAGTAAGATTAAAAGAAATAAGGATGGGCAGATATTTATCAATCGGGAAGTAAATAGAGTGCTTGTGGGTATGATAGACTTGTCTCACATCCCACTCATGCAGACACTGGTTTCTGACATTTTTAACCCTTCTGCTTCCCTTGAATAACATCAGTCATAGATAGGGGAGACTCACTGCATGGGCAACTGCTCAGCCACCTGGGTTCCATCCTTAAGCATCATGGGTCACTTGTGGAAGTGACCCCATTGGGGGGGATCTTACCCCACTACAGGAGGTGCAGTCGGTGTATTCTAACGCCCCAGCTGACAGGACAGTCCACACCAACTATTACACCAGGATAACCATTAAGTAATGTTAGCTGAGTAGCCTAACAGTGAGGGAGTCAACCTCCTTTGACTAGTGCTAGACCAGGGGGATTGTATTTGTTGAGGTGAAGAGTCACACACACCGTCAGCTTCCCGCACTACAGATAAGATTACCCAATCCCTGCTACTCATTCGCTAATATTAATGTAGAGTTGCTTAAACAGCATATATTGAAACAGCCATCACGTTTCAATTTTGGCTATATTACAGTTCGCGTGAATCTTCGGAATGTTACGTATCTACTTTACAGAGCAATAGCTCTGGTCAAAGATTCTTCGTCGGTCAGATAATGTAAAGCGATATTATTTGAGAATTCCTTAGAGAACAGTGTATTGGTGTACGAGTCCGGTTTAGCTTAGTCAGTAAATCCCCCACCTAGGTAATCAAAAGATTTCGCGATCGTATACCCCTCCTTGTAAACTCAGCGCACAAGACTGACAGCTTGCTAATTCTAATTTGAATGATACAGTGAGGATCTGACTTTAGGTGTGGCAATTTACTCAAGCAAATCAATCTCCCTAGTTTAGTGTAAGCAAATAGGGGATAGACTCCCTCGCTTTCTGTCTTATACCGACAATTGGCCACTCCGCACACAACTTACTAATTGTCTGCCCCTTTTAGTTTGATGATGCCCGCTAGGGCACCATAGTATTTAAGCGCCGGGTTCAAAACCTTTCGGCCTCTTTTCCTGTTTTCAGCAACTACGAGCTACATGGGGTAGATTCTATCTAAGCCCTCTCGTTGGGGCTCCGCCCCCCCTTACATTACTGTAAGTCCTCACAGCATGGACTATTCCTAGTCTCATGTCTGTACTCATATATGTATATCTGTATCATTCATGAATGTGTTTTATCTTTATTTGTGTACCCCTTTTTATATGTACTCTTTCTCTATGTACGTGTATCAACTGTTATCCATGTGCTGTGTTTATTAAATGTTTGTCTATTAACCTTCGTCGGAGTCATTTGTATACAAAGTCTAATAACTTTAAACCAACCTTATAATTGTAACGAAGAGGTATACACATTTCCAAAGCTCCAGAACTGAATGCAGTTTAATTTCTGTGATGGAGAACGAGAAAGGAAAAAGAGCAAGACATTGTCTTGCCTGCCGGGATCGAACTCGCGTCTCCCGCATGCGAAAACAGATGCGATGTAGGAACTGGACGGACGCGAGGTTTGACCGACGTGCCTGGATGTTTGGCTAATATGCCCATAAAATAACAAGTGAGTCGAGCGCTGGGCGGTCAGCAGCAGTCGATGAAGAAGCGCTTTTCAATAAAGAAATGGATTTTAGTCGAACAGAAACAAAACTAAATAGGAAATGTGATTTTGAACTGCTAAAGATTATTTCGACTACGACGACGGAATTTCCACCTGCTAGACGAAGAATGTGTTGACCAACAGAGGGTCAAAGATAATTTTTGTTTTACATCTTTTTCTCAGGCTTGTGAGAAGACGGAGAACTCGCTTGTTTTTGGTTCCCCCTCGGTGGGAGCTTGTTGATTCGAAGGTCTATTTCGCCTCATATATTCCCCCCCCCCCTGTAGGGGATGCAGTTGAATTATTCTAATCCACACCAACAGGGCTGCTGGTTGACAAGCCATTTCCTTCAACTGAACCATTGTGTTAACAAGTAAACAAAGAAAGAGTTCAATTATCCAAACAAAATTAAGAATGTCAATGACTCTTGTAAAAGTGAGAGATAATTTATACATGATGTGCAATGTACTATGACTGTGAATAAATTTATTAGGCTGACACATTTCTTGGCCGATTGACCCACGGTATATCAGTGACAAGATTAAGCCATCAAGAAATAAACCTCATTCTAGATGCTTTAAGGGCACTGAAAAAACTGGGATAAACTATTAGTGAATTTTGGTTTGGTTTCAAACATAACTAATATTTGGAAGCAAACAGCCTTGTCATTATAATATATTTATTCAAATAATGTTATGTACTTGACTACTGTAGATAGGTTAAAAAATTTTGTGCGTGTAAGCATTTCACTTGTTACTTATGCGATCCCGAATTTTCACTTGTTACGACTGCTTGAAAAACACTAGTAATTTTCAAATCTTTCTGCTAATGTTGCGTTTTTTGATAATGTTTTGAAAATAAATATTTTGGTTGAATTTGTTTTTGTGCATCTTTCGCCACTCATCGATGAATATAACATGCAAAGATAAATTTTGTTTTGCATCTTTTTCTCAGAGCTTTCATTCCGACTAGCAAGTATTGAACACAATAATAATGTGGCCCGCGCTCGTTATTTTTTCAATTACCTGGCCCACTGTTGAAAAAGTTTGGTGATCGCTGTACTAGAGCCTTCTTTTTATTATATTCTTATTTCTTCAACATATTATAATGTCTGCCATCTTCATACTTTTATGAAGACATGAAAAATACAGTAATCCAACATTCAATTGACTATAAAAACAAGTGGCTTAGATTATGGATTATATTACATATCCAGGACCAAGTTACTTTTAAGCACCCCAGGGTCGACCTGGATTCAGAGGGACATGTTCCGCTTTGCACCATCAATATCCGGTTGTTTGTTACCAGACGATTTTTAGACGCATTTTGTTTTTTTATTTATATAACTGCTAACCCTAACAAACAACCGGATGTTGACGGTGCAAAGCGAAACATGTCCCTCTGAATCTAGGTCGCCCCTGGGGTGCTTAAAAGTCGGTATCAGCCAGTCAGCGAGGGAGTCTATCCCCTTTTCAATAGTGCTAGACTAAGGAGATTGTTTTAGCATCTGAGGTGGAGCGCCACACCTACCATCAGCTCCTTACTTTACCGTACAGATCCCTGTGCTACTCATACACTGAGTTGGTGAGGACCGGTATCGAACTAGGAACCTTGTGGTTTCTAGCCGAACGCTCTACCGACTGAACTAAGCCGGCCCCTAATAATAAATATATATATATATTTATCTGATTTATGTAGTCTAGGTTAAAAGGTTAATAAATAGAAATATCTGTGATGTAATGGTTATCATTGTAGGAAATGGACACAGCGACCAGAGTTCAAATCACAGTCAAGGATGGTTGCATTTCACATAGGTATGATTAAAGTTTGGTTTGGTTTGTTTTGTTTTAAGGCATATCAACCTCGGTGGGTCATTTAATGCTGACAAAGTTGTGAAAAAAATTCATTCTTAATGCATAATACAATTGTTTATAAACTATTTTCTATTTAACCCATAGATGGGACCCTAACAGGTACTACCACTCCAGGTCAGAATGGACCTGGGAGTAATGGTGATGAAGGGGTGCTCCACATTCTCCAGACCTCCAAAACTGGAACCTCACCATCAGATAGAGTTTAACGTCATTCACAGGACATGTAGACCCTCAGCCACTGCCTTCTAGTACCCATATGATAAGAAGGATTGGGGGTTGCCATAAGGTCAATAGGGTTGGGGCAATCATATAGGTGCTAGGGCTTGACATGGCCAGCCGATTGATTGGGGGGCCCTCCGACCCCCTATCTAGCCCAAGAAAAGCCTAAAGTGGAATATTGCAAGTCATAGACTGCTCAGCCACCTGGGTTTTATCCTTAAGCATCATGGGTCACCACCCACGGCCAACAGGTGGCCCCATTGGGGGAGTCTTAGCCCCCTGCAGAGGTGCATTCTAACACTCCAGCCGACTGGGCGTATATAGGTATGAATCCAACTATTCCTCCTGTTGCAGCTATAGGTAAATAGTAGGGCAAACTGGGTTCTTTAACTCTAGTATGGCGACCGGTTTAGAAAGAAAACCCTGAATACAAACCTGTTGAACTCCACTTAAACATTGACCTTGTGTCATATCCTTGCTCATGCAGAGGGAGGAGGTGGGGTAGATACATATATAATAAATGGGACCATATTACCTTTAGGCACCCCTTTTCGATCTCGATTAAAAAAAGGACATGTTTTTCATTTACACCGTCAATATCCGGTTGCTTGTTAGGGTTAGTTTTATAATTAAAAAAAAAAAAATCTAAAAATCGTCTGTTAAAACAACCGGATATTGACGGTGTAAATGAAAAACATGTACTTTCTTAATCGAGATCAAAAAGGGGTTCCTAAAGGTCATATGGATGCAACTGTCTTTTCTACAAAAATAAAGTAGAAAAATGGATAACTTACTTAGGGCTGTGAATTACTCCTGTTTCAGGTGGAGCAATCCGTACGGTAACTGGACTCCTCATTTTGTTGATGTTTGACTCCACCAGGGGAATTTTTATCCTTTTTTCTAGACGCACATGAGGAAGCATCCCAGGGGAAGAATTACTAGGGTAGCATACTTCAGGCCGTTGCAGGGTATGTGGTGTAAATCCTACTGGATTGATGCCTGGTCTGAAAATAGAAAAGAAAAAGAAAAAAAAAGATAATTTTGGTTTGGTTTGGTTTGTTTTACGGCATATCAACCTCAGTGGGTCATTTAATGCCAATAAAGTTTTGAAATAAATCAATTCTTAATGGATAATACAATTTTTTTTATTAACACATTTTTCTATTTAACCCATAGATGGGATCCTAACAGGTACTACCACTCCGGGTCAGAGTGGACCAGGGAGCAATGGTGATGAAGGGGTGCTCTACATTCCCCAAACCTCCAAAACTGGAACCTCACCATCAGATAGTTTAACGTCATTCCCAGGACATGTAGACCCGCAGCCACCACCTTCTAGCACCCATATGATAAAAAGGGGCTGGGGCTTGCCATAAGGGCAATAGGGTTGGAGAAATCATATAGGTGCTAGGGCTTGACGTGACCAGCCGATTGATCGGAGGGTGCCTCTCCGACCGCCCCTCTAGCCCAAGATAGGGCCAAAGTGGAGTATTGCATGTCATGAACTGCTCATCCACCTGGGTTCTATCCTTAAGCATCACGGATCGCCACCCATGGCCAACAGGTGGCCCCGTTGGGGGAGTCTTACCCCTCTGCAGAAGTGCAGTCAGTGCATTCTAACGCCCCACCGACAGGGTGGAAAAGATAATTTTATGGACACACAAAGGAGGAGAGGGAATTAACCCACCATACAATAAAAATGTCGGACCAAGTTACCTTTAAGCACCCCAGGGATGACCAGGATTCAGAAGGACATGTTTCGCTTTGCACCGTCAACATTCGGTTGTTTGTTAGGGTTAGGGTTATCAGTTTTATAATAAAAAAATAAAAAAAAATAAAAAAGCGTCTAAAAATCGTCTGGTAACAAACAACCGGATATTGACAGTGCAAAGCGAAACATGTCCCTCTGAATCCAGGTCGCGCCTGGGGTGCTTAAAGGTAACTTGGTCCAAAATGTCATAACAAATGTAGGCGGGTTGGATTTTATGGCATGTCAACATTTGTTGAGTAATTTTATGCTGAAGATGTTTTGTTTTATTCATTCTTGTTAGGTATTCAAATTTAAAAAAAAACTCATTTTTATCTATTTGACTCATAGATTGAACCCTAACAGGTACTATCACTCTGGGTCAGAGTAGACATGGGAGCAATGACAATGAAGGGGTACTCCACACTCCCCAGAGCTTCAGAATTGGAACCTTACCACTAGATGCAGTTTAACGTCAAATATAGAAAAAAATATTTATAAATCTAATGAACAAACACACTAAAACTCAGCTACATCTGTACTGAAAACATACACTGAATAATAAAATGCAGAATAAGAAAATCTATAACACACTGCAAACACAGGCACAACCCCCCCCCCCCCAAAAAAAAAAAACTTTTATACAGAAATTGCCTATAAACAAATGTTGTATACCAAACCAGATCTAAAGAAAGTACAGAAATACACACACACACACCTGTAAGAGAAGCCGCTGGAAACAGAGGAGCTCCAGCCCTACTCCCCCCAAAAAAGTCAAAACAAAAATAATACAACACCACCTCAAAACACTAGTCTTGGCCTAGAAAAAAAAATAGCCATAATCACCTTTCCAAAACGAAAAAACAATCTAAATAAATGATCAGAACTTATATCCAAATATAGGCACAAAACAAATTCCTACTAAGCCACTTGAAAACTAATGTCTCTAAAGACTTAAAAAAAATAATATATAAATAGCATAAATCAACAAATCACAAAATTAATAATATAAATTAATATATTATTTATATTATATCATTATATGATGATGATATAAATTAATATAGCCATATAAATAACCATGCAGTATTAACCAGACCACCCTTCCTAGAATGCTCCACAAACTAGATTTCCCTTCCCATCAAGCCCCACACATAAAGGAATACCCACCACGTGAAAACCTCTTGGTCTGATGATCACATAAGCGAGAAACAGACAGTCATCAAGCGCTGTTGACTATGTCTATACTGTTCTAACTTTACACACACAACTGGCTTGTAAATCTCTTAGTAAAGAAAAGCCGTTAATTATGAACTTTTGTTTAGTAAATTAGGGTGTCCCAGAAAAAACAGAACCCACAAATTTTGTAATAAAACTGTTAAATAAATAATTTGGGTTGTTTTTTTCTGGATCACCCTGTACAGGCTGACCCATAAAAAACAGAACACAAATTATTTATTTATTTTCCCATTAAACTAACCCTAAACCCCAACCCTAACTTATTTGTTTAATGGGAAAATTAACAGTTTTATTACAAAATTTGTGGGTTCTGTTTTTTCTGGGACACCCTATTTTACTAAACAAAAGTTCATAATTACCGAAAAGCCTACCAGTTGCAGAACTGACTTTAGACACTCGACTGATTACAGGTTGGAAACATTGTCTTCAAAATTCCCCAAATGAGCACACACACACACAGTGGGATAGTAGAGCAGAGAGTCTCTCTTGGGAAAATAAAGATCCTGATTATATAAAGTCCAAGATAATATGAACAATATACCAAAGGTTGGGGTTAATTAAAGAATTATCGATCGTTATAACAAGAGAGGGTGGAATGCGGGATCAAGAAACACAAAATTAGATATTAGAGATTCAAGTTTAAACTAATCACAGACGTCTTTGTTTTAAAAATAACTTCCAATGTCAAGGAGTTTAAGGTATTTGAATACTGACTGCTGCTAAGGCCAAGACTCTGTATTTAAGAGTCATAAGTTTATAGGAAGTAAAAACAGTAATTATAAGATTAATTGGTTTCATGAGACATTATTATAAATTCATAGGAAGAATTTATAAAATGCAATTTCCTCATTAGTGGACCCTGGATTTTTTTCTTCTTCTTACAAGCTGGTTTAGCTCAGTTGGTAGAGCGTTCAGCTAGGAATCACAAGGTTCCTGGTTCAATACTGGCCCTTCCCAATTAATATATATATATATATATATATATATATATATGAAGGTCGTCAAAATCTCTCTGTGTACGGAACATTTTATACATTTTTCCTATTATCATTATCATCATCATTTCAACTCCATCTGATTATTTTAATAATAATAATAACGTAAATCCGTATACATTTTGATAAACAGACCAAAACACATGTGTAAGTGATATCGATAAAATTCATTTTTATCCATCTACATTTCTTTACTCATTGTTGGATTCATTTCCTTTCTCACATATATATATATATATATATATATATATATATATAATATACCAAACTTGTTGGTAAACGCTTGCGGTAATAAAAAAAATCCACCAAATAGTTTGATTGTAAAAATATACTACCAAACATCACCTGGAGGAAAAAATTTTTTGGGAAAAAAAGAAAAGACCAAGTTAATTGTACCAACCAAGAATAATCTATTGATACAATACTTGGCCAAAAGAAAAAAACAATTATATATATATATATATATATATATATATATATATATATATAAATAATTTGATATACCAAACTTGTTGGTAAATCCTCGCGGTGAGAAAAAACCTAGTCCTCAGGGGTTTGGTAGCAAGAATGGAAAGGTGTATTGGTTTATGTTTCAGCAACAGAAGCCAGGCCCGCTCCCCAATCCATTTGCTGCTTCCTCCCATGATGGGTTTCGGGATGTTGAGGTTCGCCAAACAAACCCCGTCTCCTTAGTTTAAGTTGCAATGATAAACCGTATAACTACAGGCAGAGATGCGGACTATCGTCGGTGTGCTGGGTTTCCATTCATTGGGGGGGGGGGGGGATAACGATAACGACGGATACCTGTTTGTAATATGGGATAATAGTATTATTTAGGGTATACATTAGAACTGAAGTAGTAGATTCAAATTTACTTTAAAAAAATTTTTTTTTTTAAATAAATAAATAAAATACAATAAAATAATAGATTTAATGGTGTCCTGCTGTCATTGTTTTTTTAATTTTTTTATTTTGTTTTTTTATTGGTTGGTTTAGTTTATGCTAATTTATTTGAATCACAGTGGTAGGTACTGTATATTAATGTGTTTGCTCCAAGTCTCTTTAGTCGGATCTTAGCCCTGAAGAGCATTAAGCGAAACTTTTAGTAGGTTTATCTAACACTCTCTCTCTCTCTACAAATATATTATTATTTCATTTCATTTGTTTATTTAATGATAATAGTTTGAATCGTGTACACAAAGATAAACTGACCGAAACACATGTGTAAGTGATAAATTATTTAATGATAATAATAGTTTGAATTGTGTACACAATAATAATAGTTTGAATCGTGTACACAAAGATAAACTGACCGAAACACATGTGCAAGTGATATTGATTAAATTCATCTTTTATTATCCATTCTGTACTTTCTTTTCTTTATTCATTCTTCCTCATATTGTCGGATTCAATTCCAATTCCATTTTTACATATATATATGTGTGTGTAGAGAGAGAGATGGGACCCTAACAGGGTGACTTATTTATGGGTAATAATGTAAATGGACTGAATAGAATGAAAGCAGAATGATGCCAGATGCAAAGAAAGAAAAAAGAAAGATTCTGTCAGATATCGGATTAGCATCTTGCAGAATAAACACTGACAACATTAACAGCATGTTGACTTATACAGCTTTACTGACATTCTTAATTGTGGAAATGAAAAAAAGGTCAAAGGTTATCCAGCAGAACAAACAAAAAAAAAAATCTCTGAATCTTTACAATGCAGGGAAACTTATGCAATGGCACGTAAAAACCTGGTATGTGTGGCGGACACACTGATAAGAAATAGTCATCAGAGATTGTAATTAAAAATTCTATTAAATAGTCAGGACCATATGACCTTAAGGCACCCCTTCCGCAATCTCGACTCGGGGGGACACTTTTCTCATTTACACTGTAAAAATCCGATTCTTTGTTAGGGGTTAGTTTTATAATTAAAAAAACAAAAAAAACAAAAAAAACTAAAAATCATCTGTAAACAATTAGCCAGATTTTGACCGTGTAAATGAAAAAAAAATGTCCCCACGAATCGAAATTGTAAAAAAAATGTGTAATGGACACGAGTGACACCACAGGCCAATAGGTAAAGTAAGTAAAGTCGGGGTGACCTAAAGTCGGTATCAGCCATACAGCGACGGAGTCTATCACCTTTTCACTAGCACTAGACCAAATAGATTGTTTTTACATCTGAGGTGGAGTGCCACACCTACCATCAGCTCCTTACTTTACCGCACAGATTCCTGTGCTACTCATAGGCCGAGTTGGCGAGGGCCGGTATCGAAACAGGAATCTTGTGTTTCCTAGTCGGACACACAACAGAAACATTTTATGGCTGAAGAAATGCACAGCTGTGATTTTATACAGGGTAGTGCAAAAGTAGGTATACAGTTATTAAAAAGGGAAAACACATACATTACTCATTGTATTTATTATACAAACAAACAAATGTTACATATACATGTAATAAGAAGCACAGGTAGTAAGAAGCTCTAATCCCTCAGGTACTCAAATTGCCTTTAGAGTTCACACACTCCTCTAATCCAGAACAGACACTCATGTGCTACTCATAGGCTGAGTTGGCGAGGGCCGGTATCGAAACAGGAACCTTGTGTTTCCTAGTCGGACACACTGCCGACTGAGATAGGTGCATTACAGGTCAACGAGTAGGTAGACACCACATACCAATAGGCAACCGAAGAAACTTTGAAATTTGAGCCAGGTGATTATTTACATTATTCTAAGTAAGTAAAGTCGTCGGGGCGGCCTAAAGTCGGTATCAGCCAGACAGCGAGGGAGCCTATCACCTTTTCACTAGCACTAGACCAAGGAGATTGTTTTTACATCTGAGGTGGAGTGCCACACCTACTGTCAGCTCCTTACTTTACCGCACAGATTCCTGTGCTACTCATAGGCCGAGTTGGCGAGGGCCGGTATCGAAACAGGAACCTTGTGTTTCCTAGTCGGACACACTACCGACTGAGATAGGTGCATCACAGGTCAATTAGTAGGTAGACTACAGCGAGGGAGTCTATCACCTTTTCACTAGCACTAGACCAAGGAGATTGTTTTTACATCTGAGGTGGAGTGCCACACCTACCGTCAGCTCCTTACTTTACCACACAGGTCAACTAGTAGGTAGACACCACAGACCAATAGGCAACCGAAGAAACTTTGAAATTTGAGCCAGGTGATTATTTACATTATTCTAAGTAACACACAACAAATAAATCAACACAAAGATTGTATTGAGTGTATAGAAATATTTTTCAATAACATTTGAGTAACAAAGCATTCTATTGTGTATATATATATATATATATATATATATATATATATATATATATATATATATAAACTAACAAAAAACAAGTGTTGTATTTACAAAAGAAAACCCGCACGACTGAAGAAACATTTTATGGCTGAAGAAATGCACAGCTGTGATTTTATACAGGGTAGTGCAAAAGTAGGTATACAGTTATAGGTAATTTATGAGGAAGTGCGTCCCGGTCTCCTGCCTCATAAATTGCTACCCGGTGACTATTAAAATAACGACCCCAGCTACGGTGTAACTTGAAAGAAAACAACCAACTTAGGGCGTTAAATGTATTTCAGGGAGGGAGCGAAAAAGAGAGAGATCAACATTCGGTTGTTTGTTAGGGTTAGGTTATCAGTTTTAATAAAAAATAAAAAAATAAAAAAGCGTCTAAAAAATCGTCTGGTACAAACACCGGTTTGACAGGCAAGCGAAACATGTCCCTCTGAATCCAGGTCGCGCCTGGGTGCTTAAATGTAACTTGGTCCAAAATGTCATAACAAATGTAGGCGGGTGGATTTTATGGCATGTCAACATTTGTTGAGTAATTTTATGCTGAAGAGTTTTGTTTTATTCCATTCTTGTTAAGGTATTCAATTTAAAAAAAAACTCATTTTTATTCTATTTACTCATAGATTGAACCCTAACAGGTACTACTCACTCTGGGTCAGAGTAGACATGGGAGCAATGACAATGAAGGGTACTCCACATCCGCCAGAGCTTCAGATTGGACCTTACCACTAGATGCAGTTTAACGTCAAATATAGAAAAAAATATTTATAAATCTAATGAACAACACACTAAAACTCGCTACATCTGTACTGAAAAACATACACTGAATAATAAAATGCAGAATAAGAAAATCTATAACACACTGCCAAACAAGGCACAACACAAAAAAAAAAAAAACACTTTTATACAGAAATTGCCTAAAACAATTGTTGTATACCAAACCAGATCTAAAGAAGTACAGAAATACACACACACCTGTAAGAGAAGCCGCTGGAAACAGAGGAGCTCAGCCCACTCCCCCAAAAAAGTCAACAAAATAATACAACACCACCTCAAACACTAGTCTTGGCTAGAAAAAAAAATAACCATAACACCTTTCAAAAAAACGAAAAAACAATCTAAATAAATGATCAGAACTTATATCCAATATAGGCACAAAACAAATTCCTACTAAGCCACTTGAAAACTAATGTCTCTAAAGACTTAAAAAAATAATAATATAATAGCATAAATCAACAAAATCACTAATTATATATTAAATATATTATTTAAATTATATCATTATATGATGATGTATATAAAATTAATATAGCCATATAATAACCATGCATATTAACCAGACCACCCTTCCTAGAATGCTCCACAAACTAGATTTCCCTCCCATCAAAGCCCCACACAAAGGAATACCCACCACGTGAAAACTCTTGGTCTGATGATCCATAAGCGAGAACAGACCAGTCATCAAGCGCTGTTGACTATGTCTATTCTGTTCTAACTTTCACACACAACTGGATCTGGCTTGTAAATCTCTTGTAGAGTGTAATTATGAACTTTTGTTTAGTAAATTAGGGTGTCAGAAAAAACAGAACCACAAATTTTGTAATAAACATGTTCCTAAAACAAAAGTTATTTAATAAGTAATAATAAATATTTGGTTGTTTTTTTCTGGATCACCTGTACAGGCTGACCCATAAAAAACAGAACACAAATTATTATTTTATTTTCCCATTAAACTACCCTAAACCCAACCCTAACTTATTTGTTTAATGGGAAAATTAACAGTTTTATTACCAAAATTTTGGGTTCTGTTTTTTTCTGGGACACCTTAATTTACTAAACAAAAGTTCATAATTACCGAAAAGCTACCAGTTGCAGAACTGACTTTAGACACTTGACTGATTACAGGTTGGAACATTGTCTTCAAATTCCCCAAATAGCACACACACACACACACAGTGGGATAGTAGAGCAGAGAAGCTCTTTTGGGAAAATAAAGATCCTGATTTTAAAGTCCAAGATAATATGAACAATATACCAAAGGTTGGGTTTAATTAAAGAAATTATCGATCGTTATAACAAGAGAGGGTGGAATCGCAGGATCAAGAAACACAAAATTAGATATTAGAGATTCAAGTTTAAACTAATCACAAGACGTCTTTGTTTTAAAAATAACTTCCAATGTCAAGAGTTTAAGGTATTTGAATACTGACTGCTGCTAGGCCAAGACTCTGTATTTAAGAGTCATAAGTTTATAGAAGTAAAAACAGTAATTATAAGATTAATTGGTTTCATGAGAACATTATAATAAATTCATAGGAAGAATTTATAAAAATGCAATTTCCTCATTAGTGGACCCTGGATTTTTTTCTTCTTCTTACAAGAATGGTTTAGCTCAGTTGGTAGAGCGTTCAGCTAGGAATCACAAGGTTTCCTGGTTCAATACCTGGCCCTTCCCAACTAATATATAATATATAATATGAAGGTCGTCAAAATCTCTCTGTGTACGGAAACATTTTAATACATTTTTCTATTATATTATTATCATTCATTTCAACTCTAATCTGATTATTTTAATAATAATAATAACGTAAAATCCGTATACATTTTGATAAACAGACCAAACACATGTGTAATGATATCGATAAAATTCATTTTTATCCATCTACATTTCTTTACTCATTTTTTCATTTGTTGGATTCATTTCCTTTCTCACACATATTATATATAATATATATAATAATATACCAAATTGTTGGTAAACGCTTGCGGTAATAAAAAAATCCACCAATAGTTTGATTGTAAAATATACTACCAAACATCACCCGAGGAAAAAATTTTTTTGGAAAAAGAAAAAGTTAATCGTACCAACAAAAAAATAATCTATTGATACAATACTTGGCCAAAAGAAAAAACAATTATATTTATTATTATATATATATATAATATATATATAATTTAATATACCAAACTTGTTGGTAAATCCTCACGGTGAGAAAAAACCTAGTCCTCAGGGTTTGGTAGCAAGAATGGAGGTGTATTGGTTTATGTCCAGAACAGAAGCCAGGCCCGATCCCTAATTCACTTCTGCTTCTCTCTGATGGGTTTCGGGATGTTGAGGTTCGCCAAAACAACCCCGCCTCCCTAGTTTAAGTCGCAATGATAAACCGTATAAACTACAGGCAGAGATGCGGACTATTCGTCGGTGTGCTGGGTTTCCATTCATTGGGGGGGGGGGGAATAACGATAACGACGGATACCTGTTTGTAATATGGGAAAATAGTATTATTTAGGGTATACATTAGAACTGAAGTAGTAGATTCAAATTTACTTAAAAAAAAAAAAAATTTTTTTAAATAAAAAATAAAATATAATAAAATAATAGATTTAATGGTGTCCTGTCTTTTGTTTTTTTTTTATTGGTTGGTTTAGTTTATGCTAATTTATTTGAATCACGTGGGGTAGGTACCATATATTAATGCGTTTTGCTCCAAGTCTCTTTAGTCAGATCTTAGCCCTGAAAGCATTAAGCGAAACTTTTAGTAAGTTTATCTGACTCTAATAATATATATTATATATATATTATTATTATTTCATTTGTTTATTTAATGATAATAGTTTGAATCGTGTACACAATAATAAACTGACCGAAACACATGTGTAAGTGATATATATATATTTAATGATAATAATAGTTTGAATCGTGTACACAAAGATAAACTGACCGAAACACATGTGTAGTGATATTGATTAAAATTCATCTTTTATTATCCATTCTTCCCTCATATTGTCGGATTCAATTCCAATTCCATTTTTACATATATATGTGAGAGAGAGAGAGAGGGAGGGGAGAGAGAGGAGAAAGAGGACCCCTAACAGGGTGACTTATTTATGGGTAATATTGTAAATGGACTGAATAGAATGAAAGCAGAATGATGCAGATGCATGAAAGAAAGAAGAAAAGAAGAAGATTTTGTCAGATATCGGATTAGCATCTTGCAGAATAAACACTGAACAACATTAACAGCATGTTGACTTATACAGCTTTACTGACATTCTTAATTGTGGAAATGAAAAAAAGGTCAGGTTATCCAGCAGAACAAACAAAAAAACAAAAAAATCTCTGAATCTTTACAAAGCAGGGAAACTTATGCAATGGCACGTAAAAACCTGGTATGTGTGGCGGACACGGAATAAGAAATAGTCNAGAGAGATTATCAGAGATTGAAATTAAAAATTCTATTAAATAGTCAGGACCATATGACCTTAAGGCACCCCTTCCGCGATCTCGACTCGTGGGGGACACTTTTTTCTCATTTACACAGTAAAAATCCGGTTGTTTGTTAGGGTTAATTTTATAAAAACAAAAAAAACAAAAACAAAAAAAAAAAAAACCCTAAAATCGTCTGTAAACAATTAGCCAGATTTTGACCGTGTAAATGAAAAAAAAAATGTCCCACAAATCGAAATCATAAAAAAAAAAGTGTAATGGACACGAGTGACACCACAGGCCAATAGGTAAAGTAAATAAAGTCATCGGGGTGACCTAAAGTCAGACAGCAAGGGAGTCTATCACCTTTTCACTAGCACTAGACCAAGGAGGAGATTGTTTTTACATCTGAGGTGGAGTGCCACACCTACCATCAGCTCCTTACTTTACCGCACAGATTCCTGTGCTACTCATAGGCAGAGTTGGCGAGGGCCGGTATCGAAACAGGAACCTTGTGTTTCCTAGTCGGACACACAACAGAAACATTTTATGGCTGAAGAAATGCACAGCTGTGATTTTATACAGGGTAGTGCAAAAGTAGGTATACAGTTATAGGTAATTTACGAGGAAGTGCGTCCCGGTCTCCTGCCTCATAAATTGCTACCCGGTGACTATTAAAATAACGACCCCAGCTACGGTGTTACTTGAAAGAAAACAACCAACTTAGGGCGTTAAATGTATTTCAGGGAGGAGGCTTCTCTTTTTGTCGTAATTCTTATTCATTTATCGTAAATATATATATAATGCACCAGTTATTTTATTTACAAACCGTTACATTTTTTCTGGTCAGTTAACTTTGAACCATATAACTTTGAGGCGTAACACAGATTCACAAACATACGTGATTCAAAGTTAACTGACCTGAAAAAAATATAAAAGTTTTTTTAAATAAAATAACTGGTGCGTTATATCTTTTATTCATTAATATATCAACACTGAAAATTTCATTAAATTCGGTTAATTCCTGATTTTTAGTATTTTTTTTCTTTCGGCAGGGTGACATACGATGGTAGAATTTAGGTCTGTTAAGTAGGATTTAACATCAGCTGCTTTGTTTGCTTTTACCGAGGTCATGAAGGTGACAAACCACACTAGACTGTAAGATGTTGAACTCTCCTGATACTCTCCGAGTGCTTCTCATCAGATTTGCCTTTATGGCTTGAAGCACGGGCTTGAAATTTATGTTTCAAGGCCTATGTGCCCTTGCCTGATCATTGAGGTTCTTGGTTTGGTTTAGTTTGGTTTTATGGCAGATCAACCTCAGTAGGTTATTTAATGCCGACAAAGTTTTGAAATAAATCAATTCTAAAATGGATAATACAATTTTTTTTATAAATACATTTTTCTATTTAACCCATAGATGGGACCCTAACAGGTACTACCACTCCGGGTCAGAGTGGACCAGGGAGCAATGGTGATGAAGGGGTGCTCCACATTCCCCAAACCTCCAAAACTGGAACAGATAGAGTTTAACATCATTCACAGACATGTAGACCCTCAGCCACCGCCTTCTAGCACCCATATGATAAAAAGGGGTTGGGGCTTTCCATGAGGGCAATAGGGTTGGGGCAATCATATAGGTGCTAGGGCTTGACGTGACCAGCTGATTGATCGGAGGGGGGCTTCTCTGACCACCCGTCTAGCCCAAGAAGCCTAAAGTGGAATATTGCTTTTAGATTCTAGAAATAAATATCTATTTAATGCAAACCTTATTTTAGACACAAAGTAATGAGATTTAAAGAAAAACTCTATTGAAAATGAACCCCCCCCCCTTTTTTAAGTAGAAAAAATATCAATGTATAATTTTTTGTTTTATAAGATAATAGCCAATTAAATAATTATCGAAATGGGTAAAAAAGAAATCAAAATTAAGCGACTGACCTGAAAAAAAATGAGAAAGTTTTGAAATAAAATAAATAATGCATTATAAAGATCTCAGCCACCTGGGTTCTATCCTTAAGCATGTGGCCCCATTGGGGGAGTCTTACCCCTCTGCAGAGGTGCATTCTAACGCCCTGGGTGACTGGGCGGTGAGGTTCTTGCAACCTGAATGTAATTTCTTGAACCATCTAGTTCCTGTACCATGTGATCAACTGCCCATTTCCCTTTCAGACAACTAATGTTTTTGGTTGCTTCTATGGCCCAACTCAAACTTGTAAAGCATAAGTTCCTGGTTTAAACTATGTTGCACGTTCATCTGTGCACAACATGTCAGTGCACCAGCTACCAGGATACTACCAACTACAGTGGGTTCTATAAATAGGACATGGCATAACATTGATGGTGGCCTTTTATTGAATATCTGTAAAGAAGACTTCATGGTAATAAAAATAGCTATGATGAGCAGATTAAGTTGCAGAGTGTAATTAATATATATTAGAAATCATTCTGATAACTGAATAAAAAAAAACATTTTTTTGGATTAACATATTTAGGTGTAAAATCAGAAAGCGAGAGAAAAGAAAGACAGCAAAAAGCAAGAGAAAGAAATCTTTCTTTTTCTCTATTGCAAGAAAGTGAGAGAAAAGAAAGCAAGAATCCTTTCTAAAAAAAAAAAAAAAAAAAAAAAAAAAAAGAAAAAAAGGAAAAAGAAAAAAAAGAAAAAAAAAGAAAAAGAAAAAAAAGAAAAGGAAAAGAAAAAGAAAAAGAAAAAAAAAAAAAAAAAGAAAAGAAAAAAAAAGAAAAAAAAAAAAAGAAAAAGAAAAAAGGAAAAGAAAAAAGAAAAAGAAAAAAGGAAAGAAAAAGAAAAAAAGAAAAAAAAAGAAAGAAAAAAAAAAAAAAAGAAAGAAGATTTTTTTCGAATTAACATATTTTAGCTGATCTATTCTTCCTTAGGTGTAAAATCAGAGAGTGAGCGAGAAAGCAAGAGAAAGAAAGATTTCTCACTCTTTCTTTCTTTATCCTTCTTTTTCTCTTTCACAAGAAAATGAGGGCAAGAATTTTTTTTTTTCTTTTTTTTTTCTCTTTTAAGAAAAAGATAGAAAATCAACCAATCCACTTTCCAATACTAATTTTCCTAAAAGGAAACCAGAGTTGAAATCTGAATTCATATGACTTGCCTACAACACAGTTGATATATTCTACCTAC
This sequence comes from Doryteuthis pealeii, assembly GCA_023376005.1. NCBI lineage: Eukaryota > Metazoa > Mollusca > Cephalopoda > Myopsida > Loliginidae > Doryteuthis > Doryteuthis pealeii. Next base: position 12,034,734 of record CM042170.1, on the reverse strand, counting down.
TTCAACTTTTTCACTACCCAATGAATACGAAAAGGAGGTAAAATTTCTGGTATATTAAATTACTTTTCAAAAATCTACCTGATTCAGAGACATGAGGAATATCAAAGAGGGCTGATCAGAGTTTAATTTTCTCTGATAGGGTCCGCCTGGTGAGGGGAGTCTGATTTTGTAAGACCCGAAACTCCCAGAGGAACCAAGCATTGACATCACTGACGACGCCCTTCAAAATGTAATAAAGAGCGTACATATGTAAAGACTAACTTTTAGTTAAGTATTTCCTTCAAGTCTCCTATTGTATACAAGTACCGAGCAAGTCTCTTGAGGCTGTTACGTATCCCTGGGCCAATATATAAGAATTCATGATCTATTTGTAAAATACACAGAGCAAATCTGGAAAGGGGGGCGGCTTAATAACATGCCAGGTCTATCAGTGGAACAGATATGATGTTGGTTGGTTGGTTTATTAATTTTAACGGCATATCAACCCGTCCAGGGTTATATCATGCCTAGCGGTTGGGTTGTTATACATATTGTGTATTCATATATATACATTTAGTAATTGGTTTTAACAATGTGTTAGCATTATTGGGAATCATACTGTATGCCATTGATTTGTTTCATGTCTATATTCTATGGTATAATTTTATTTCCCTCAAAAAGGAGAAAATATCCTCTATGTTAACATTTTCAAATAGGTCCTTCATATTATTTGCTTTAAAATAATGTTTTCTGATGTGAGCAAAAAATCTGCATTCCATCAATGTTGTGAAACCTGAAATCTGTAAGGATACTGGTGTAACACCCAATTGTCCTCCTTTGATGCATCTCGGCAATGTTTTACAAGACTTTTACAAGACTCAAATAATTAATCTAAAGTCTTATCATATTAAAACAAAGTAATAAACCATTGTTATTAATTTGAGATCTTTTGTCAGAATGTGTTAAAAATAAAAACAAAAACAATTTAAAAATAAAAAGAATCTTCCAAGAGGTCTGTGATGTCACGGTTGCTGCCTTCGTCCTACAATTTGATGGTTTGGTTTGTTTTGTTTTACGGCATATCAACCTCAGTGGGTCATTTAATGCCGATAAAGTTTTGAAATAAATTCTTAATGGATAATACAATTTTTTTATAAATACATTTTTCTATTTAACCCATAGATGGGACCCTAACAGGTACTACCACTCCGGGTCAGAGTCGACCAGGGAGCAATGGTGATGAAGGAGTGCTCCACATTCCCCAAACCTCCAAAACTGGAACCTCACCATCAGATAGTTTAACATCATTCCCAGGACATGTAGACCCGCAGCCACCGCCTTCTAGCACCCATATGATAAAAAGGGGTTGGGGCTTGCCATAAGGACAATGGGGTTGGGAAAATCATATAGGTGCTAGGGCTTGACGTGACCAGCCGATTGATCGGAGGGGGCCTCTCCAACCACCCGTCTAGCCCAAGATAGGGCCAAAGTGGGGTATTGCATGTCATGAACTGCTCATCCACCTGGGCTTTATCCTTAAGCATCTCAGGTCGCCACCCATGTGGCCCCATTGGGGGAGTCTTACTCCTCTGCAGAGGTGTATTCTAACGCCCCAGCCGACAGGGCGCCCTAGAATTTGACCCTAGGGGCTTATGCCTACTGATGAACAGCTACTACGTTTTTGCAATGTCATCGTTACCTTCCTCATGTACGCCTGGGGAAAAAGAGGGACAAGCCTACAGAGAGACATGTGATGCCACGACTTTGGGGGAAAGAAGGTTTTCACTTTGGATTCTTCAGTGTCAAGGTGGACAGTGTCCTGTGTGGATCCTTGTAGCATTGCTACTACACAGGTTGAGAACTACTACTACGTCTTTGGGGAATTAAAGTCTATCTCTCCCAAAAGACTGGAAATAAAATAAGCCGGCACTCACTTGAAACTCAACAACTCTTCAACAACCCAAGAACTAAATTAAATATTTCTACAATAAGGAATTTGTAGCATTGCTACCTTATTGTCACAAGAACTCTACGAAATCTTCAACCAAAGAACTCTATGAAATTCAAACAACACAAACGACAATTATTTCCTCATTTAAAGAAACTCTACACTTGTTACCTCCGGACTCAAAGCTAAGTCCTCGCAAAACATCATCTTTTGCAAACCATTCTCACTATCTATCTCCTTATCTCTATCTCTTACGAACTCTATTAAGGTTACTATCCGCCACCATCTATCAAATTGACATTCTTTCTTCCAGCCTTTCTTTTATTGTTATTAAAATTGTTGAAACTTAGTATTTGTTATCGTGTTTTTCTTTTATTCAGTATCCGAATTTGAAAATTGCGTATTTCCCACCCCCTTGAAATTGTCTTCCCATTGTACTTGAAAAGGTATATTTACTTATATATATATATATATATATATATCGGAAGGTAGATTTGCAGACCATTGTTAGTGAGTTCGATTCTCATTGGGAGCCCCATGTTTCTGGCCATGTGACACAGCTAAGCTTAGTAAATAACTATAAGAGGAATTTCTGGGCACCTCACGTGGTGCAATGGTTAGCAAGCTCACTTCGCAAACCATTGTTAGTGAGTTCGATTCTCATTGGGAGCCCCATACTTCTGGCCTTGTGCCATATCTAAGCTAAGCTTAGTAAATAACTATATCGGAACTTAGGATTTATTTTCCCCCGGTATATTACAAAGTGATTTACCCGTACTTTGGAGTTAGAAGATACCCCCATGTTGGAATTGGTGCTTCTCGGCGCTAATCCTGATACTTTTTGAATTTCAGGTTTCTTGTTTATGCTAAAAACATTTCAAGAAAGAAAAAAAAAAAAAGAAGAAAGTAAAAGGAAAGTTGGGAGCAAATCAACCAATCAATTTTCCAATACTAAATTTCCTAAAAGGAAATCAGAGTGGTTTGGTTTGTTTTGTTTTATGGCATATCAACCTCAGTGGGTCATTTAAATGCTGATAAAGTTTTTGAAATAAATGACCCACCGAGGTTGATATGCCATAAAACAAAACAAAGTAATAAACCATTGTCATATTAATTTGAAGTCCTTTTGAATTTCAGGTTTTAGACAAGAATTGTCCTTGTTTATACGAAAAACATTTCAAGAAGAAAAAAAAAAATTTTTTGGAGACATTTGTCAGGAGTGCAAAATATGTGACAACCTTAACTGGACAGTTCCCAACCTTTTTGAGTAATTAGAAAGTCTTTTTTTTTTTCCCTTTATGTTGTGTATTCTTTGACATTATCTCAGTGATGGCTTCCCTCCCCCAACTCTCCCCTCGGCTATAAACATTTACGCAACACAATCTGCTTGTTGCATTAAAGCTGGGATTGGTGCCAGCTTCATGCACAAAATGCAATGGGATTTTTGTTTTCTTTTTAAACATCTCTTATTTTCTCAGGTCACAGAGAGTCAAGTCAACATTGGACAAAGTTGGGGCA
>CM042170.1:11838789-12026289 GCA_023376005.1 Doryteuthis pealeii | reverse complement strand
AATTTAATATGATATTTTATTATATTAAAACTTAAATACTTGCACCCGGAGGGTGCATATATTTGCTAGTATACCTAATAAAGTTAGATGTTAGTGTCATTTTACTTTTTGCACAATCTAAAAGACAATTTACCCATCACACACTGTGTGTGTACATATATATGTATGTGTGTGTTTGGGGGGGGGGCATCTCACCATGATGTGATAATTAGCTAGCTTGTCTTGCTTACCAATTACTAATCAGAGTTTAATCCTCACTGGGTGCCTCACACATGTGGTCTTGTGCAAAATAAGAGACAATGCTATATATATAATATATATATAGTATTACAATGTGTATTGAAATAACCTACTCGTGTTTCACCATAAGGATCTTCAGGGTTAATTCCAATGAATTAATCAAGATATTGATTAATTACAGCTAATTGAGGAAGTGAATATTGCAATCATGACCATTGAAAATTGTGTGTGTGTGTGTGTGTATGTGTGAGTGTGTGTGGTTGGAAAAAAAAAAAAAAGACTGCATGGAAAATACACTTAAATTATTCAACTTGAAAAATAAAGCAATTTCCAGTACAATTTGCAACTGGATGATAATTTTGGATTTGAAGTGAACATCATTTTTTTTTTTAATCATGCTAATTATCAATATAACAGACACAAATATAAAATCCCAATTAAAATTCTTCACATCTTCCTAAATCATCATGGACTACTGTTGTAATGGATGGGAACCCAAATGGAAATGTTTAACAAAGGAAAAAAAGGAAAGGAATTTGGGTGAGATAATAAAAGCCAATCTCTTCCTTAAAGTGCGAGTTAGTCAAGATGATCCAGCAACCTTCACATTTTAATCCCAGTTCCGTTTACTCCACCAAGACCGAAATACTACAGAAGTTGGAGATTGATAACTGGCACGGCAAGGATTGGCATTTTACCAGATGCCATGCCTACAGGAAGGAAGGAAGGGTGGAGAGAGAGAGAGAGGGAGAGAGAGAGAGAGAGAGAGAAAGGAGAGAGAGAGAAGGAGAGAGAGAGAGAGAGGAGAGATTTGTTGACTACAATACCATTCAAGATAGAATGCATTTGGCAGTCAACCAAAATCAGTGGCAACCACTTTTAAATCCAATATTAACTTCAGAAATATGTAATTTACATTTGTAGTTCATCTCTAGTAGAGTGCCACATATATTACACTTATTTCATGACATACTTTGAATGTACCAAGCTTGTATGTAAACTCAACCCAGCTGGAATGTTTAGTAATAAATCTAATATAGTCACATAAGTAAAAAATGTTTTTAGTCCCAATAACTAGATGGTTTGATTAACTAAACTAAACAAATTATTCCATTTAACAGGGTCACATTACTAGTGAAAATTTTAGACCCGATACCTGTATGGTCTGATTAAATAAATAAAAGCAAATCATTCCATTTAATAGGGCCACATTAATACTGAAAATTTAGAACCAATACCTGTATGGTCTGATTAAATAAATAAAAGCAAATAATTCCATTTAATAGGGCCACATTAGTACTGAAAATTTTAGACCCGATATCTGTATGGTCTGATTAAATAAATAAAAGCAAATAATTCCATTTAATAGGGCCACATTAGTACTGAAAATTTTAGACCTGATATCTGTATGGTCTGATTAAATAAATAAAAGCAAATAATTCCATTTAATAGGGCCACATTAGTACTGAAAATTTTAGACCCCGATATCTGTATGGTCTGATTAAATAAATAAAAGCAAATAATTCCATTTAATAGGGCCACATTAGTACTGAAAATTTTAGACCCGATATCTGTATGGTCTGATTAAATAAATAAAAGCAAATCATTCCATTTATAGGGCCACATTAGTATGAAAATTTTAGACCCGATATCTGTATGGTCTGATTAAATAAATAAAAGCAAATCATTCCATTTAATAGGGCCACATTAGTACTGAAATTTTAGACCAGATATCTGTATGGTCTGATTAAATAAATAAAAGCAAATCATTCCATTTAATAGGGCCACATTAGTACTGAAAATTTTAGACCCGATATCTGTATGGTCTGATCAACCAAACAAAAGCTTTTTTTTTATGAAAAGATATTTATAGAAAAATTGTTTGACTTAGTCAACTAGAACGTAACTGCAGTTTAAAAAACAAACAAAAACATGTCATTGCATATCTTAGTCATGAGCTAAAAATATTTGATAATCACTTCGATATTTCTAGTAATTCCATCAGATTTTATTTTAGAAAAAAAAAAAAAAAAAAAAAAAAAAAAAAAAAAAAAAAAAAAAACTAAATCAGTAGCACCACCAAAATAAATGGACCATTAGTCAAAATAAACAAAGCAAATTATCCATAATTATATATATTTCTTGACCCCCCCATTAAAAAAAAAAAAAAAAAAAACACACACAAAGAAAATGGTGCTAATTACTGATAGTCTGTGGTGTAATAGTGAAATGGACACAACAATACAAGTTCAAATCTTGGACAAGCCGGTTGCATTTCACATCTCTTCTTATTATAATGGAGATTGTGTGTTTTTCTGTCTGTACTACTCCAGTCACAATTCCCTTAGTTATTTACATCACATTCTCAATGATTTTATTTTTATTTCAACCTCAATTATTAATAAAATTGTTTTACATTATTAATACTGTTAACCATATCTACATACTAACAACATGCAATTATATTTATATATACAACAAAATAGCGGTTTACAGTGTGAACGGGAAGGCTAATTTGCATATTGATATTAAAAAATCGAATTTAATAAATATGTGCTCAGTGTTACGGATTTCTAACTGTTTGGTTTTATTTTAATATAAGCAAAAATCTCTTCAATGAACCTTAAAAGAAATCCATTAACAAGAAAAAAAAAACTGCCATTTTATTCTTTACTTCCTATTTTAACTAAATACTTAAATTAGAAAAAATAACAATGAAAGACGAGAGTGATGGAAGAGTAAGTTTCTGTTCTATTTTTCGATTATACTCCCTCTGTTTCAAATCTTTATTTACATTCTTATTTAGTTTCTTTAGCCTTTCTAATTTAATGCAATATTTTATTACATTAAAACTTAAATACTTGCACCCAGATGGTGCATATATTTGCTAGTATATATAATGTCTGTGTGTAAACAAGTTATAGGAAGAAACACAGTTTATTTTATTTGAAATTTTGTTATTTGTATTTATTTTTAATTATTATCAAACTATTTGTTATCTAATGCTAATATCATTGGAAAAGGAATGAATCCAAAAAGCCCCTCTTCTTTCTTACTTTTTTCTTCTAAGGTACTTCTTTCTTTCCTGCTTTTTTTTCTTTTGGGATACTTTTTTCTTACCTTTTTTTTTCCCTGTGGTACTTATTTCTTTACTGAAAGGTGCCCATTTTTAATAATCTCCGGTATGGGTAGTTTTATTTCCTCCAATGGCTCTTTTTTATATATTCCGTTACCTCTCTTTTCCCTTTTCTCATGATAAGCATGACATTCTTTAATCTAAAACTCTTATATCTTGACTGAAGATTCCAATATTTTTTATAAGGATTTCTCTTTATTTTTAATTCTTGGCAAATATATTAATATCAGCCATATACGTGTAAAATAGTAGGTCCCTTTAACTTTGGTATGGAAACCAATCCAGGAGAAGGAAAACTCTGAATTCAAACCTGTTCAACTTCGCTTAAAAATTGACCCTGTGTCACATCCTGCTCGTGGTGGTAGGTAAATAGATAATAATTAGTCCCTTTAACTTTGGTATGGAAACCAATCCAGGAGAAGGAAAACTGAATTCAAACCTGTTCAACTCTGCTTAAAAATTGACCTTGTGTCACATCCTGCTCGTGGTGGTAGGTAAATAGATAATAATTAGTTCTATTAGTTGGAATTTGGTGTATTCGGACACAGACAATTTGTGACTTCATGGCTCATCCTCTTGATTTTGACCTACTTGGACTCTCGACTGGAGAGAGAAATTCTCCATTTAAAAGAAAAAAAAGTGAGGGGTATGAATACCTGTTGGGTATAAATACTGTGGTTATTCAATCCTCTTCAGTGGCAATTGCTAGTAATCTGTGGCCTGGGGTTATATTACCGCAGCTTCAGTGGGGCGGTTACCTTAGGTAGCATCTCTCTCACTGTACTATAATGAGTAGGATCAGGGTCAATCCCTGATGTCTGAAGTACTACTAAGAGAGAGAGAGAGAGAAAGAGCAAGAGAGAGAGAGAGAGAGAGAGAGAGAGAGAGAGAGAAGAGAGAGCAGAGAGAGAGAGAGAGAGAGAGAGAAGAGAGAGAGAGAGAGAGAGAGAGAGAGAGAGAAGAGAGAAAGAGCAGAGAGAGAGAGAGAGAGAAAGAGAGAGAGAGAGAGAGAGAGAGAGAGAAGAGCAGAGAGCAAGAGAGAGAGAGAGAGAAAAGAGCAGAGAGAGAGAGAGAGAAGAGAAGAGCGAGAGAGAGAGAGAGAGAGAGAGAGAGAGAGAGCGAGAGAGAGAAGAGAGAGAGAGAGAGAGAGAGAGAGAGAGCAAGAGAGAGAGAGAGAGAGAGAGCAAGAGAGAGAGAGAGAGAGAGAGAGAGAGAGAGAGAGAGAGAGAGAGAGAGAGAGAGAGAGAGAGAGAGAGAGAGCAGAGAGAGAGAGAGCGAGAGAGAGAGAGAGAGAGAGAGAGAGAGAGAGAGAGGAGCAAGAGAGAGAGAGAGAGAGAGAGAGCAGAGAGAGAGAGAGAAGAGAGAAGAAAGGCAGGGTGTGACAATGGTCTAACCCATGTGGTCGGTCCAGAGGATTTAGCTAAAAGAGGAAGAAGCGTTTGAACCAGGCGCTTAAATACAATAGCCCCTGGTGAGAACAAGTGACAACCCAGCGGGAAGATAACTCTTCCAGGCCAATTGGAAGATAATCCCAACAAGGCCATCTAGTGAGGACTGAACTTGCTATTCGGTAGTAATGGATCTGCAAGACTAGCTTACTAATCATTAAGCCATGTACTAAAGCTTTTGACTTAACCTAGTATAATAAAAATGTTCACAAAAAAGAAATACTCAGAGACCATTTCTGTGAGATATAAAAATCATCTATAGTTATATTTTCAAATACTAATTATAAAAAAAAAAAAAAAAAAAAAAAAAAAAAAAAAATCAGTTTTGTGTAAGACTATTCAATTTGCAGTGGGTAATTTTCCCAAATCAGCCACATTGTCATGGATCAAAGATTTTATTCAAGAGAAGAGTGATAACAGAAAACTTGATTTTTTTATTAATATACAATAGTGTGTTAGTAGTAGTAGTACAGAACTAAAAAAATGACCTTGTTTGACATCCAGCCCATGGTGGAGAGGGGTTGGGTAAATAAATACACATACTGAAACTATATTTTCATATAAAAGCAATTTAAATGGAGGCGCATGGTCTAATGGTTAGAATTGTAGGAAATGGACCAGTCGATCAGAGTTTAATGTCTGGACGAAGCTGTTTGCATTTCACATAGCGCTAATACCCTTAGGAATGGTATGAATACAATTCTCCCTTCAGCTATGGGTAAATAGTAGGGCAGATTAGGTTCTTTAGCCCTGGTTTGGTAACCAGTCTAGAAGGAAAACTGAATTCAAACCTGTTAAACTCCGCTTAAGAAATTGACCTTGTGTCACATCGTGCTAATGTGGAGGGGTTTGTAAATATATATAAGTAAAAAAAAAGGGGGGGGCTTGGTGCCCTTGAAATTGTAAAAATCCTAAAGTACCTAATTTTTTTTCATTGTAGCCATCATCTTAGGAAATGGACAAGACAAGCCAGGTTCAAATTCTGGATGAAGCCATTTGTATTTCACTTTACATTAATGCCTTTGGGAAAGGCATGATTCCATCTTTTCTCTATCCAGCTATGAGTAAATAGTAGGGCAGACTATTTAAAACAATATTATATAGATACATTGGATTTTTTTATCATTCAGATTTTGTGATAAAATCTGAAAGATCCTATGATCCTTTTCTTTTGATCCCTTTTGTTGTCTCAAAATTTTGATCCCTTTCGTCGTCTCAAAATTTTGATCCCTTTAGTCGTCTCAAAATTTTGATCCCTTTCGTCGTCTCAAAATTTTGATCCCTTTCGCCGTCTCAAAATTTTGATCCCTTTCGCCGTCTCAAAATTTTGATCCCTTTCGCCGTCTCAAAATTTTGATCCCTTTCGCCGTCTCAAAATTTTGATCCCTTTCGTCGTCTCAAAATTTTGATCCCTTCCGTCGTCTCAAAATTTTGATCCCTTTCGTCGTCTCAAAATTTTGATCTCTTTCGTCGTCTCAAAATTTTGATCCCTTTCGTCGTCTCAAAATTTTGATCCCTTTCGTCGTATCAAAATGAAAATGTTCAATGTAATGGTTATCATTGTAGGAAATGGAATTGGCAATCAGAGTTCAAATCTAGGATGAGGCTGTTTGGTTTCTTTGTTTAATGGCATATCAATCATTGCAGGTTATCTAATGTCAAAGCCATCCTTGTAGAAGAACAGTAGTGCTACTACTTAACCCATAGCTGGGGAAATGAAGGGGTTAATAGCTTTATCAATTGGTATTAGTCCAAAAGTGAATTTGATAGTGTGACTGGAGTTTGAACTCACCTACAACAATGTAAGAGACCAGGATGTTAGCTACTAAACTATAGGGACACCACCCCTGGGGATGGGTTTAATTTTGTGATAATGCCCTTGGAAAAAGTATAAATCTATTTGTTCTCCCCCCCCTCAAGCTATGGGTAAATAGTAGGGCAGATTAGGTTTTTTAGTCTTGGTTTGGTAACCAGTCTAGAAGGAAAACTCTGAATTCAAACCAACTTTACTCTGTTTAAAAATTGATCTTGTGTCATACCCTGCCTGTGGTGAAGTGGTGAGGGTAAATACATACTCAGAATCAAAATAATTTTGCAGACTTAATTTAAATTAAACTTATATTCATCCATTTTACCTAAGAGATTACTGGTTTCCTTTCCCCACAAAAAATAATGTGACATTTAAAAAAAAAATTCTTGCTATTATTATTATTATTATTATTATTATTATTATTATTATTATACTCCTTAGGCTTCAGCTATACTAACCTGAAATAACAGATCCAAGTTGAAAAGTCATTTACAATTAAAAACAATTAATGAATTCATTAACTTAATCTACTTTTAAAATGTTTATTAACCACTTATATACACTTCAGCAGGTCCTGTCAGCAACCCGAGGCCTGTGCATGAAACAAAGCAAAGCTTAGTCAATAAAAAGTTAAGCAACAACGAGTCTGTTCAGTTTTGAGATGGGTGACCATTTAGGTATTTGAGATATGCCGGTGCTATTAAACAGTGCTGGGTGTCATCATCAGTTATGTTATTATTAACTGGTTCATTAGGGGGTTTCGGGTCTTTCAACATAATACCCCCCCCCCCAAGAGATGATCAAACTAGTGCGCCACCTGGCTTTTTCAACGCTAGCAGATAAACTGGCTTTAAATAGAGTTTTGCCAATGCAGACCTCGGTGTCTGTATATATGGTTGGCTAATGCTAAAGCCACATCAGTGTTTAGAGTAGGTGTTAATTAACCTGAGGCCTGTGTGCGAAACAAAGCAAAGCTTAGTCAATAGTAAGTTAAGCAACAATGAGCCTGTTCAGTTTTGAGATGGGTGACCATTTAGGAATTATGGCAAGTAATTTGAGGCTTGTGTGTCAGACTAGGTAAAGCTTAGTAAATAACAGATTTACAGTCAAATCAGGCTGAAAGCACTGGTTTTCATCAGATTACTGAAGTTAAGAAGGATTGAGCTTGTTCAGTTCTGAGATGGGTAAACATTTCTTATTATAAAGGAGATTGTGTTTTTCTGTCTTTAACTGAAACTATATTACTACTCGAGTTACAATTTCCTTAGTTATTTACACCATATTCTCTTATTTTTATTTAAACCTCGAATAATAATAAAATTGTTTTACATTATTAATACTGTTGACCATATCTATATAAAGTAAAGTCGTCGGGGCGGCCTAATGTCGGTATCAGCCATGCAGCGAGGGAGTCTATCCCCTTTTTACTAGCACTAGACCAAGGAGATTATTTTAGTGTCCGAGGTGGAGCACCACACCTACCATCAGCTCCTTACTTTACTGCATAGATTCCTGTGCTACTCATAACGCTAAGTTGGCGAGGGCGGGTATCGAACTAGCAACCTTGTGGCTACTAGCCGAACGCTCTACCGACTGAGCTAACCCGGCCCATATAATATATATATCTATATACTAACATGCAATTGTATCTATATATACAACAAAATGGTGGTTTATAGTGGGAACGGAAAGGCTAATTTGCATATTGATATTAAAAATTTGATTTTAATAAATATGTACTTAGTATTATTGATTTCTAATTGTTTGGTTTTATCTTAATGAATATCAGCAAAAATCTTGGGGATAAATCTTAAAAGTAATCCATTAACAAGAAGAAATAAGTGTCATTTTATTCTTTACTTATTTAGCAATGAAAGACGGGAGTGATGAAAGAGTAAGTTTCAGTTGTTCTATTTTTCAATTATACCCCCTCTGTTTCAAATCTTTTTATCTGTATTCTTATTTAGTTTCATTAGCCTTTCTAATTTAATAAATTTTATTACATTAAAACTTAAATACTTTCAGCTGGAGGGTGCATATATTTGCTAGGAGGAATAATAACAGATACTGTTAGCAACCTGTGTACCAAACTAAGCAAAGCTTAGTCAATAGTAAGTTAAGCAGCAATGAGCCTGTTCAGATTTGAGGTGGGTAACCACTTAGGAATAATAATAACAAGTACTGTAAACAACCTGAGGTCTGTGTGCCAAACTAAGTAAAGCTTAATCAATAACAAGTACTTATACACACATACACTTGTTTCTTAACTGTTTTGAAAGAAACTATCAGTACATACACTCCAGATGCTGAAATGCTATAATAATAATAATAATAATAATAATCATAATCTAACTAGAATATTGCCTACCATATGATGTTTTTTTTGTCATTTTGGGTTAACCATAGACTGTAGTTAAACTGTCATGGGGGCCCATCAAAAAACTTTCCGTTTTAATTTTCCGACCAATTTGCAAGTTTAGCACTTCATGGTTGGTTGACTATCATTTACTTAAACTGTATACATATGGATAGAACAAATCCCGACGAAAATGATAGCAAGTAGATTTTATTGTACATTTTTCTATTGTATTTCATTTATATACAGCATTGTATAGCCTAGTGGTTCTCAACCGAGGTCCATATGGACCCCCGGGGATAATATAACATTTTTTGGGACCCAGGCAAGTAAAATGTATTTAACTATGAAAATACAATGGGATTTTTAAACAACGAATGGCTGGGGGAGGGGGTCCCACCAAAGTAAAATAGGATTAAAAGGGGGTCAAAAGGTAAAAAAGGTTGAGAATCATTGGTATAGTCTAATGTGATGCTCAAACTTAAAAAAAAACAAAAAAAACTTTCATCCCTTTCATATACTGTTGTGTAGGGCATATATAAGTTAACTATTGAGGTTTCACTAAGAAGAATCTGCAGGAAAACTAATAAAATAACCCTAAATGGTTTGACATGCTGTTAATCACTTTATTCTAGATTAACCTCAAAACTGTGATACCAGAGTTAGGTATTGGTTGGTTTGTTTTACGGCATATCAACCTCAGTGGGTCATTTAATGCTGATAAAGTTTTGAAATAAATGCATTCTTAATGGATACTCAATTTTTTTATAAACACATTTCTCTATTTAACCCATAGATGGGACCCTAACAGCTACTACCACTCCGGGTCAGAGTAGACCAGGGAGCAATGGTGATGAAGGTTTGCTACACATTCCCCAGACCTCCAAAACTGGAACCTTACCATCAGATAGAGTTTAACATCATTCCCAGGACATGTAGACCCTCAGTCACCGCCTTCTAGGACCCATATGATAAAGAGGGTTGGGGCTTGCCATAAGGACAATAGGATTGGGAAAATCATATAGGTGCTAGGGCTTGACATGACCAGCCGAATGATTGGAGGGGGCTTCTCTGACTGCCCGTCTAGCCTAAGTAAGGGTCATGGACTGCTCATCCACCAAGATTCTGTCCTTAAGCATCACGGGTTGCCACTCACAGCCAACATGTGGCCCTATTGGGGAGTTCTTACCCCACTGCAGAGGTGCAGTCTGTGTATTCTAAAGCCCCAGCCAACAGGGCTAGTTAGGTATTGAAAACACTGTGACTACACCTTTTGGCTGATTAAAAAAACACTGTGGTCAGCTTAGTACTAAACTGCACTAAAAGTACAGATTTTACATATAGATAAAATTGTAAAATGGAGTCTGAGGGATCTTGTATATACATAATCTATACACAAGGATTGATTAATGGCATCTCAACTCATCTAGGGTTATCTTATGCCTAAAAGTTAGGGAATAATGTTCATTGTACATCCATATTTAGATTTTTTGTGTAGATGTTTTTCCTATATAATACAAATAATTTGCACACATTTGTATGGTTTCAAGTGTTACTATTTAATACTAATAATTATATGGTTTAAAGTAATTATTTCTTTTTAATAATAATCATTTGTTTGCAGTTATATGGTTTTAAGTAATAATCCTTAGGAAAAAAAAATTATAGCTTCAAATAACTATTCTTATATATATATATATATGTGGAGAAAAGTAGACAAACACAGGAGGTTATGGAAACCGAATGTTTATTGTCGACGATGCAACGTTTCGGTCATTTAGACCATCATCAGGACCAAAGCCCTGATGATGGTCTAAACGACCGAAACGTTGCATCGTTGACAATAAAAATCCAGTTTCCATAACATCCTGTGTTTGTCTACTTTTCTCCACATATTGTCGTGTTTGTCTCACATTACTCCCATATATATATATATATATATATATATATATATATACATACACCAACCCCTCCGCACGGGCAGGATGTGACACAAGGTCAATTTTTTAAGCGGAGTTCAACAGGTTTGAATTCAGTTTTCCTTCTTCTAGACCGGTTGCCTAACCAAGGTTAAAGAGCCCAGTCTGCTCTACTATTTATCCATAGCTATTCTTAATATAAATAATTTACAGTTACATCTTATTATAATGGAGATTGTGTGTTTTTCTGTCTGTAACCGAAACTATATTCCTACTCAAGTCACAAGTCTCTTAGTTATTGACATCACATTCTCCATGATTTTATTTTTATCTAAACCTCAATTATTAATAAAATTGTCTTACATTATTAATACTGTTAACTATGTCTACCTACTGACAACATGCAATTGTATTTATATATCCAACAAAATAGCACTTTACAATGTGAACGGGAAGGCTAATTTGCATATTAATATTAAAAAATCGAATTTAATAAATATGTGCTTAGTATTATTGATTTCTGTTTGGTTTTATTTTAATGAATATAAGCAAACATCTCTTCAATGAATCTTAAATGAAATCCATTAATAAGATAAAATAACTGTCATTTTATTTTTTACTTCCTCTTATAACTAGATACTTAAATTAGAAAAAATAACAATGAAAGACGAGAGTGATGGAAGAGTGAGTTTCAGTTGTTCCATTTTTTATTATACTCTGTTTCAAATCTTTTATTATACTCCCTCTGTTTTAAATCTTTTTATCTGTATTCTTATTTAGTTCCGTTAGACTTTCTAATTTAATATAATATTTTATTACATTAAAACTTAAATACTTGCACCCTACGGAGGGTGCATATATTTGCTAGTGGTATTTATGGAGGTGAGTGGTGTAATGGTTATAGTCGTAGGAAATGGCCTTGTTGAGCAGAGTTCAAATCCTAGATGAGGCTGTCTACATTTCACATAGCGCTAATACCCTTGGGAAAGGTATGCATCCACCTGCTCTCCCTCCAGCTATGGGTAAATAGCAGGGCAGACTGGGCTCTTTAACCTTGGTTAGTCTAGGAGAAGGAAAACTGAATTCAAACCTGTTAAACTCTGCCTGAAAAATTGACCTTGTGTCACATCCTGCTCGAGGGGGGGGGGTGATAAATATGTACATGGTATTGTGTATTCTTATCTAATATCTGATAATTTTCTAAAAAGATGTATTTGGATGCGTAGATCCCATTCTGGATCAGAGTAGATTTGGGAGTAATCAATATTTTTTTTTAAAGTAAATTTTTTTTCTATTTAACCCATAGACAGGACCCTAACATGTACTGCCACTTCGGGTCAGAGTGGATCTAGAAGTAATAGTGATGAAGGGGTTCTCCACATTCCCAAAAGCTCCAGAATTGGAATTTCACCACCAGATAGAGTTCAACGTCATATTCAGTAAAATAAGACCCTCAGTCATTTCCTTCTAGCACATATGTGATAAAAAGGGTAGGGGCTTGCCATAAAGGCAATAGGGTTGAGAATCATATAGGTGCTAGGGCTTGACGTGACCAGCTGATTGATCGGAGGGAGCCTCTCTAACCACCCATCTAGCCTAAGTAAAGGCCAAAGTGGCATGTTGCAGGTCAGACTGCTCAGCCATTAGGGTTCCATCCTTAAGCATCACGGGTAACCATAAATTTATCTAAAACAATGCTTTAAGTGTTTCAAATCAAACAAAAGGTTGACAGAAGTAGCACACCAGACAAGTGATAATTTGACAGTTTTGAATTCAGTGTACTCTTTGGTATAATAAAGTTTTTTAAAAAGTTTGAGCATCACATGGAACAGCTGAAATATGGATAACCCAAAATGACAAAAAAAAAAAAAAAACATCATATGGAAGGCAATATTCTAGTTAGATTATAATTATTATTATAGCATTTCAGCATCTGTAGTGTAAGTACTGATAGTTTCTTTCAAAACAGTTAAGAAACAAAAGTGTATGTGTATATAAGTACTTGTTATTGATTAAGCTTTACTTAGTTTGGCACACAGACCTCATGTTGTTTACAGTACTTATTATTATTATTCCTAAGTGGTTACCCACCTCAAACCTGAACAGGTTCATTGCTGCTTAACTTACTATCGACTAAGCTTTGCTTAGTTTGGTACACAGGTTGCTAACAGTATCTGTTATTATTCCTACTAGCAAATATATGCACCCTCCAGGTGAAAGTATTTAAGTTTTAATGTAATAAAATATATTAAATTAGAAAGGCTAATGAAACTAAATAAGAATGCAGATAAAAAGATTTGAAACAGAGGGGGTATAATCGAAAAATAGAACAACAGAAAATTACTCTTTCATCACTCCCGTCTTTCATTGCTAAATAAATAAAGATTAAAATTACAGTTATTTCTTTATAATACCTGTTGTTATTATTCCTAAGTGGTTACTCACCTCAAACCTGAACAGGCTCATTGCTGCTTAACTTACTATTGACTAAGCTTTGCTTAGTTTGGTACACAGGTTGCTAACAGTACCTGTTATTATATGCATCAATTTGGAGAATAACTGTTCATAGCACTATGTAGTACCAAACATGTTCATTGTTTTTCTAGGTGTAAGTGAAGAGGTCGGACAATTGTCCAAATGGAAGACGTGGCAAGCAAGAAATGTGGACTTGTTAAGTTTTTAAATGTCATCCTTGGCCAGTTGAAAAGGGCTTAAAGTAAGTAAGTCCTGAGTTATGGAATCCTTTGGTAAGTGAATAAGTCCTATACTGCGTATAAGTCCCGAGTTATGGAATCCTTTGTCCGTCGTCCACGAAAGTCAAAGCAAGTATGGCCAGCAGGCTCAGTTTAAGTATTATTTCAGCAGCAGAGTACTGCCGGTGATTGGCCAAGAGGTTGATCACATAGTTCTCGGCGAGTCTATATATATATATATATATATATATATATATATATGAGTGGGCATCAGGCACACACCTTATAAGACAAAAAAGTCCCCCCCCCCTTTTTTATTTTATATAAGGTGGGTGATTCCATTCAGAAACATTAAATCATTTCATTCAGAAATATTACAATTTATAATAATAATATTTTTGTTTTATTACTTCTAATACTATTGTTATTAATCCTATTTTTATTAATATTTTTATTATTGTTATTATTTTGTTATTCTTAATCTCAAGTCTTCTGAACATTGAAGATCAATGGCTTTTAATGGTACATCTTCAGAATCAATATCATAAAGTGAAGAAAAAATTTTGAAAGTTGGGGGGAAGGGCTATGGGTTGGTGATCCTTGATCTAGAGAGTGAATTAATGAATTATGTATTTAATCAAGTAAATTGAAACATATTCACAGAAAAGGTTGGACAATTATCCAAATGGAAGAATGTTGTTCTTATAGAAATCGAGGATGTGGCAAGTAAGAAACTTGGACTTCAAATCTTCTGAACAGTGAATATCAATCAGTTTTCATCTGTAGTTTTAATGCTACTTCTTCACAATCAATTGTTGAGAAATTTCTTATATAAGGTGTGTGCTAGACGCCTGCTCCTATTTATAGACTCGGCGATAACCATATGATCATACTCTTGGCCAATCACTGGCAGTACTCTGCTGCTGAGACAATACTTAAACTGTGCATATTGAGCATACTGGCTAGAATTACTTTGAACCTTCGTGGACGACGGACATAGTGATTAAATCACTGGATCCTTAACAATACGCAGGATAGGACTTATTCACTTACCAAAGGATTCCATAACTCAGGATTTACTTACTTAAGTCCTTTTCAACTGGTCAAGGATGGCATTTAAAAACTTAACATCTTATTATAATGGAGATTGTTGGTTTGTATGTCTGTAACCGAAACTATATTACTATTCAAGTCACAATTCCCTTTGTTATTTACATCACATTCTCCATGATTTTATTTTTATTTAAACCTCAATTATTAGTAAAATTGTTTTACATCATTAAGACTGTTAACAATATCTACACACTAATAACATGAAATTGTATTTATATATACAACAAAATAGCGGTTCACAGTGTGAATGGGAAGGCTAATTTGCATATTGATCTTAAAAATTTGATTTTAATAAATATATGCTTGGTATTACTGATTTCTAATTGTTTGGTTTTATATTAATGAATATGAGCAAAAATCTCCGGGATAAATCTTAAAAGAAATCCATTAACAAGAAGAAATAACTGTAATATTATTCTTTACTTCCTATTTTAACTAAATAGTTAAATTAGGAAAATTTACCAATGAAAGACGGGAGTAATGGAAAATGATGGAAGAGTTAGTTTCAAAGTTGTTCTATTTTTCAATCATACCCCCTCTGTTCCAAATATTTTTATCTGAATTCTTATTCAGTTTCATTAGCCTTTCTAATTTAACATGATATTTTATTATATTAAAACTTAAATACTTGCACCCAGAGGTTGCATATATTTGCTAGTTAATATAATATCATAAGGTGAAGAGAAAATTTTGAAAGTTGACTATAGGACTCCAGGTTGAGGATCTTTGACTCAGATTCAAGAGTCCATCCCTCCAATTCAGAATCCTTGATGTGTAAAATAGAAGTGCAGATGTAGCTAAGAGTTTTTAGTCTCTGTCATGCATATGAACGTCCCAAAAATGAAGTTGACCTTGTGTCACAATTCACCTTCATAGTAAGATTGATGTAGATTTACCTACATTTCCTATTTCGTCCCAGGGTGGGGGAGAGGACATATCCATTTCCACTCTTTTGGAAAAATTTGGGACTTTATTTTTAAAAAATCTAGTACAGGGATCATTGGCTGGTCACTGACTGACATACATTGAGTGCTTAGATTCTTAGTCACTAAAACCTTTTTCTTTTTTCTTTTTCTTTGGTTGCCGTTTTCTTTTCAATTTAAAATTTCGGTAATTTATGAGGAAGTGCGTCCCGGTCTCCTGCCTCAAAAATTGCTACCCAGTGACTATCAAAATAACAACCCCAGCTCGTCGTAATTCTTGTTTATTTATCGTAATTCTTGTTTAGATATGAAGATGGATATATAGTTTGGAATAGACTGAGATAGATAGATAAACAAACAAAATAATATAGATAGATATGAACAAATGGAGATAGATAGATATTTTCGACAAGTAAATGTATTTGGGGGGGGGGATCGCATCTTTTTTTGTCGTAATTCTTATTTATTTAAACTAAAAACAAGACATTAAACAAACATGAATTAAAAAAAAATCTTAGTATTTAAAGTAATATAGATAAATATGAACAAATTGAGATAGATGGATATGAAGATGGATAGTTTTGAATAGACTGAGCTGGGTCGTTATTTTAATAGTCACAGGGTAGCAATTTTTGAGGCAGGAGACCGGGACGCACTTCCTCATAAATTACCAAAATTTCTATAGACAGTTCTAATTATGTTACACTAGATGTAAGCACATAATTCTTATAGAAATGGAGGATGTGGCAAGCAAGAAACTTTGACTTCAAATCTTTTGAACACTGAAGATCAATGGGTTTCAACTGCAGTTGTAATGCTACTTCTTCACAGTTAACATCAAAAGGTAATGATAAAATTTTGAAAGTCGGGGGAAGGGCTGCACAGATAAGTCCTGGAGGCTGGGGACCCATGATACAAGGTGTCAAAAAGTTTATAGTTGCTGTCTAAGTGTTTTCGACCACCATTGTTCATTATCAAGAATTTTTGTATTTACCCAACCCCTCTGCCATGGACAGGATGTGACGCAAGGTTATTTCTTAAGAAGAGTACAGCTGGTTTCGATTCAGAGTTTTCTTTCTCCTGTATAGGTTGCTATACCAAGGCTAAATAACCGAGTCTGCTTTATATTTACCATTTACTTATTAATACAAGAAAATATTTTCAAAAATAGTTAAATTTGAGTAGGAGGTTTCAATTTCTTGACACACACAATGTAATATATATATATGGGATATTTTTCTTACATTTGAAACATCTTCACCTGATGATTGTATCGGATGAAACCAATATGGTTGTGAATGTTCCTTTGTTACCTAATAAATAGATATGTAAAACCTTTATATATTTATCTTATTACACACACACCACACATATATAATATATATATATATATATATATATATATATATATATATATATATATATTTAGTATGTAATGGTTATTGTCATAGGAAATTGATCAGAGCTCAAATCCTGGATGAGGCTGGTTGCATCTCACATAGCACTAATACTCTTGGGAAAGGTATGCATCCAACTATTCTCCATCCAGCTATGAGTAAACAGTAGGATGGACTGGGATCTTTAACCTTGGTTAGGCAATCAGTCTAGGAGAAAGAAAACTCTGAATTCAAACCCATTAAACTCTGTTTAAGATATTGACCATGTTTCACATCTTTCTTGTACAGATGGTTTGAGATTATACATACACACACACACGGTGAATAAATGAAGGAAAAAAAAAAATTTAAATTTGCTTTATGTAATAATTTATTTCAACTGCAAGTCACAACATCTTCAGACAGACCAAAAACATGGCTGTTACTGGTTTATTTGGGCTTATATATCAATAACTTTTTGGTAGGCATGTTTTGACTCGGGAGGGTAGGATCTAGGCACAGTTGAACCCCACATGGAATAATCATCATAATACTTTACACAAAATCCAACATGGCACTGAAGACAGGATACGATTCAGTTTGGGGGTCTCCAAATAACACCATCAGGAGTGACCCCTTCTGAAACTTTGCTGAATACAATTTCCAGCTTCCCGATCCCAAAGAATATCACCGATACAAGGTCTTGGTTTGGGCTAGTGAACCAAGTAGCTTGGGCATATTCCTTAAGCCCAATAATGCTACCATTCCAAGACTTTGTAAAACAAAATACACACTTTGCTTGGAACGAAAATCTTGAGAAAGCATTTCACCAATCCAAGCAAATCATTGTGGACTTAGTAAAAAAGGGTGTTACCACTTTTGACACCAACAGAGTGACGTGCCTGGCTCCAACTGGAGCAAAGAAAGTATGGGCTTCTTGCTATTACAGAGGCACTGTGCATGCCCCACGGAGAAGGCCCAGGTGTGTTGCCCTGATGGATGGTGCATTGTATTTGCAGGCAGCATGCAAGGACTGTATTTAAGTTACAGCTTGCCTGTTGTTCTCGTCTGCTAACTTGATGGTAGTTAGAATCCCATTGTGACGTTGAATATCATATTGTTTCTATATCTGGGGGATAGCTTCTACAACCTCTATATATATTTACCAACCCTTCCGCACGAGCAGGATGTGACACAAGGTCAATTTCTTAAGCGGAGTTCAACAGGTTTTGAATTCAGAGTTTTCCTTCTCCTAGACCGGTTGCCTAACCAAGGTTAAAGAGCCCAGTTTGCCCTACTATTTATCCATAGCTGGAGGGAGAGTAGGATTCATACCTTTCCCAAGGGTATTAGCGCTAAGTGAAATGCAATTACCACGTCCAAGATTTGAACTCGGGGCGACGAGTCCATTTCCCATGACTTTAACCACTACACCACGCGCTTCATCACCTCTATATATAAATAAATAAAAGGCAATCCGATGATATCTTCAATCTCATTATGACAACTCTTGTAGCATCACTGATGCCATTCTTGCTTTAAATCATCAAAGATCAGATTTCCATATCATCGCTTTCTGTAGACGAGATATTACTACCTAGGCATGTGAACGGGTTAATTAATTTCAAGAGCTTACCGTCTAGTATGGAGAGGTCCCCATCTTGTTTAAAACACATGAATGCTGTTTTCATCCGAGTTCACATGGAGGCCAATGCCTATTGCTGCTTTCTCTAGGCTATACAGCAGTGGTTTGGCTTGTGCAGGTGTACTTGCTAAAAGTGCTAGATCATCTGAGTAGTCCACATCTGTAATAGTTTCTGCTGGATATTGTCTTTTTCTTTCATTAGATCTAATGATATTTGTAGTATATAATCTAGGTAACAAAATCAACTACTGAAAGATCAACACGAATAGAATATTACTTTATATAGTAAGTAAGTAAAGTCGTCGGGTGGCCTAAAGTTGGTATCAGCCAATCAGCAAGGGAGTCTATCCCCTTTTCACTAGTGCTAGACCAAGGAGATTATTTAAGCATCTTAGGTGGAGCGCCACACATACAATCAGCTCCTTACTTTACCGCACAGATCCATATGTCGAGTTGGCGAGGGCCGACACCGAACTAGGAACCATGTGGTTTCTAGCCGAACGCTCTACCGATTGAGCTAACACGGCCCCAAGGAAGACAGTATGAAAAATCAGATTCACATATTTTGCTAAAGTGATCGAGCCATCAGAATGGATTTATTATTCTACAAAAATGAACAATTATTTGTGGAAGAATAAATTCATTCTGATGATGCTATCCCTATAGTGATACATGTCAATCTAATTCTTCTATAGTAAAATCCTTTGCAATACTTTCCAGTAGCGACACTGATGCCAAGTTGTCCATTCCTTCCAAAGAAGGGGAGACCTGCAGCATGGGCAACAGCCAGTATTCAGTTAAATTGAACATAACAGACCTAAATTCCACCATCATACACCCGCCGAAAGAAAGAAAGAAATACCAAAAAAATCAGGGAATTAACCGAATTTAATGAAATAATGAATAAAAGATATTAATGCACCAGTTATTTTATTTAAAACACTTTTACATTTTTTTAGGTCAGTTAAATTTGAACCACGTATCAGTGAGGCATAACAGATTCTCAAAGATATATATACACATATATATATGTATATGAAGAAAAAGTGGAAATGAATTCGACAGTATGTAATAGTTTGAAAAAATTGAAAAAAAACACAAATTTATAAACAAGTAATGTTTATTTCGCCTATGCTGCCGTGTTTCGATAGATCTTCATCAGGGCTTTCGTTAGTTTGAGGAAAAATAATTTATTACAGAAAATAAGAAATCTTTGAGCCTCTGTTGCTTTATGGTCGGTAAATTTATTTTAAAATTGTTGACGAACATGGGCGTTCATATATTAAAAAAAAAAAAAAAAAAAAAAAAAAAAAAAGTGACAAACAGTTTATTCACTTATGCTAGGTGAGATATGTGTGTGTGTAAATTGATTTTTTTTTTTTTTTTTTATAGTTTTAGGATATAAAATCTTGCTAAAACCCAAATCTTAATTTCCAATCAGTGTCTTTCTTCATAGGGAAGAAGACAGATTTTTTGAAACCACCTGTTTTAATGTTCATTGTCTTTAGCAACTGATACTTATAATATTATTGACATTCATATCTTTATCAATTCCAAAAAATCAAATTTGCAAAAAGGTTTATGTGTTATCTATTAAGCAAATATTTAGTGTTTTTCTTTAACCCAAAAGAATTATTAGAAAAAAGAAAAAGAAGTTATTTTCAAGAACAGGCATTACAAAAATCTCAAGGCTTATTCAAATTAAAGAACCCTGGGAATGGATTCGCTGAAACCTCGGCGTCTGGCAACTGACCTGGTAAACGCTCATAAGGTCATTAATCATCTTAACAACAGCAACCTTGAGCACCTTTTTGATCTCCATCTTTCCAACACACGTGGGCATGCCTACAAAGTCAGAAAACAGCACTGCTCACGTGACTTTCGGAAACATTTTTTCAGAGTTGCGGAGACATGGAATAAACTGCCCGCATCTGTTGTAGGCTGCTGAAGCACTGAGTCTTTCAAAGCCTCCATGCTTCCTGTAGTCCGCCGACACTATACCTGATGCCACTCTCCACATACATATGCACACACGCGCACACATACATGCATATTACTACTGTAAACTGTTCATGTTCCTGACACAACATTATTCTGTGTACTTGACATGAGACTTTGATGAGTTGTGGTGCACCTGAATACTGTACACATACATGTATATTATTACTGTATGCTATTCATGTTCCTGACACTAATACATTATTCTGTGTACTTGACATGAGACTTTGATGAGTTGTGGTGCACCTGAGCACTGTACACATACATGTATATTATTACTGTATGCTATTCATGTTCCTGACACTAATACATTATTCTGTGTACTTGACATGAGACTTTGATGAGTTGTGGTGCACCTGAGCACTGTACACATACATGTATATTATTACTGTATGCTATTCATGTTCCTGACACTAATACATTATTCTGTGTACTTGACATGAGACTTTGATGAGTTGTGGTGCACCTGAGCACTGTACACAATAAATTTCATTATCAAAGACAGAAAAACTTTGGCCCTGGAACGTTGATAAAATTAACAGCGTTGATCCCAGAGCTCCATCCCCCCAAGCAACACCTTCCCCTTCGATTTAAAGGGGTAGGGCTGGTTTATTGCCGGTGCCTGAGGCGCCACCCTTGAGGGTGAATACTGACGGGATCAACATATTTTTTGCACCCGCCTCCCATGAGCTTCGGTTCTTGAGTGGTCCCATATTAATAGGGCCTTGTACCTGACACGTATATGTGGTAAATATAACATTCTACAGTGCCACTTTCCTCTTTTAAAAATGTTGAACATAATTATTCTTTTATGTAAGTATTTGATGTAAGTTACCTCCACCTCCTTCTGTTTATTGTTTAAACTTCTCAGTGGATTCCTTATAAGCAAGAAATTGAAACTAGTTCTTAAAAATTATCATTTTTACTATAGAAATGCATTGGAAAGGGGATTTCTTTACTTGTAAAATGATATATCTTAAAAATAATTTAAATAGATTTTCCTGCCTTTTTATAACATTATTTATCTAAAATTTAAAAAGATAAAATAACTTCCTCTACAAAAAAATAAAAGTATATATAGTAATAACACATCCAATCTAGTTTGGTAATTTAATTTTTTGTAGATTTTAACTTACCTACCTTATTGGAATAACCTTACTTAATCAAAGTAATTAAATGAGAAAAAAAAAAAAAAAGAGATATTTAGATTTACTCCTCCCTTAAAAAAAAAAAAAAAAAAATTGTTTATCAACATAACATATCAATGGTAAACAATCTACATTTAATTTTCAATAAACCTTATTTCAAAAATTAAAATTGAATAAAAGTATAAAGACTAAGTTAAAGAAAAAAAGAAAAAAAAAAGGGGGAATTTTCCTCAAACAAAACACGTGTCGATATGAAATATACATCAAGTAAAATTTTATTATCATTTTAATCACGAGATTATTGTATCTTTAAATGAATAAGAATATTTTTAATCAAAATACAAAGCAGTTTAATTTTTTTACAGTTACAAAACAAAGAATTTTTAGAAATATTTATTGACTATTTTTGTTGTTTGATGATAATTCATCAACTAATGAAAACGATTTTAATTCAAATAACGGAATAATTTTTTGGGTCGATCTACTAAAGTGTAAATGGTTGATTTCGTTTCGTGAGCGACTAATTTTAACGAATCACTTATTTATATTATTAGCATTTAAGGGAATTTAGAAATTTCAATTTGGCTTAAAAGTAACACTTTTAAGAAATAGAAACATAAAAATATCATGAAACCTTGTTTTAACGATTTATAATTAAATACGGAATCCACGTGGCTTATAAATTGTTCGAACATATTTTACAAAAATGATTTGTGGGTTGAATTTCTAATTTCATAAAATCAAATAAAATCTTTGAAATGTAATGGATCCCAGGTATTTATTCAAAAAATTGTCTATCAAAAAAAATAAATAAAAAAAAAAATAAAAAAATAGAAAAACATAAAAATGTATATTTTCTAATTTAATTTAAATTTAGTAATTATGAAATATGAATAAAAATATTTATGTAAAAACAAATAAAATAAATATAAATAAACAATTTGTATTGAAATAAAAAAAAAAAAAAAAATCGTTTTTATTTTTTTTGGTTGGTTGTAATAAAAATCCTGATTGTACTTTTAAAACTTTTTTTGTTGTAAATTTCAATAATTTGAAAAAAAAAAAAAAACAAAAAAAAAACTATTTCTAATTGTACCAATCAGTCATATTTTTTGGTTAATTTAAATCATGAAATATGAATAAATGTTTGTGTAAAGACAAATAAATAAATCTAAATAAATAATTTGTACTAATTAAGAAATTAAAATAATTTTTTTTTTGTAATTTTAAAAGAAATTTAAAAAAAATTAAAAATATTTTTAATTTTTTGCAGTTTTAAAAATGTGAAAAAATATTTTTGCTAAAAAAGGCTAAGTTTAAATAAAAAAAAACTTTCACAATTTGAGCCCCCCCAAAAAAAAATAAAACAAAAAAAGATTTGAAACTATTTCAAATTGTATTTAATTATTTTATTAAACAAGATCGATAACACTAATTAAATATTAACTTTAAAATGTAAAAAAAAAAAAAAAAAAAAGTTAAAAAAACAAACAAAAAATACAAATAAACTAAAAAAAAAAAAAAATAAAGAATTATTTTAACTTTTGAGTCAATCATAAACGTTTTAATTTTTAAATTATTTAAAATCAGTTTAATGATTGAGGTAGACAATTTTAAGTAAAATGCATAAAAATCTAATAAACAAATTAACTTTTATTTGATCAAAACTCGAGTGAGTGGGAAGTAATGTTATCACTAAAACAAGATAAGCTCTTCACTAACCTTTATATATATTATTTATGTATATAAGAAAAAGATTTTTAAAAATCAAATAATTTATTGGTCATTTAAGAAACGATCCTTATATAAAAAATAAACAAAAAACAATAATCACTTTCTTTGTTGAGGGCTTAAAGCCAACAATAACAAAACGGATGTTTCTTTTTGTAATTTTAAAAATTAAAATAATTTTTTTAAAAAATAACAAGTTATAAGGACTGTCCCCAAATTGAAATCAGACCCTTTTTAATGGTAATTTTTTATTTTATTTATCATTTAACTTACCTGTCCGGGGATTCACATGCAGTTCTATGAAAACGTGGAAGTGGTGTAGTTGATAAGGGCGAAGACGGAACGACTGGACTGGCAAACCTTCCTTGTCGTTGAGGAGAAGAGGGGTTGCCACTTTTCCTTACCATCCTTCCCCTGGAAAGGGACGACATGGGAGATCCGATAATCCTTGCAGTATCCACTCGGGAAATCCTAGAACCTGCCGGAGTCGACGGTGACATGTGTGATGTCCCATCAACACCAACCGCCATTCTTCTCCGATGATTCCCCTTCAACGTCTGTCGTCCGTTTTTATCTCCGTTATTATACCTTCCTGGGGACGAGGCCGGGCGGCTATTCTCACCATTAGACTTCTTATTAAATACAGAAAACAAAGACAGCAATCGACTATTGCTTATACTCTTTTCAAGATCAGACATTATTGAAAGAAGTGTCGTTCTTCTGGTGTTGTTAGAGACAGACCCTGGAATATCTTCGTCTTCAGAGTCAGACCCGAGACTTTGGCTGTGATTTCGGCTTCTATTTACACTGTTTTTCCTTTTTAGGTAGCTGTGACCCTCGTGGGAGTTTTTATCCTCCTGATCTATAGTAGTATTATTGTCTTTATGTTTTATTTTCACCGTAGTGTCGTTGTCGTCTGGCCACTTATCTTCCTTTTGCCGGACCAGTACTCCTCCTCCTTGCTGCAGTAGCAATAATAACAAACTCAGACCCAGAAAATAAGCTATACACAAAGTCCAACTAAGCGAGCACCAAACTGTTACAAGTGCTGATAGGATAGCGACCAGCACGTACAGAAATTTAGTCATTTTCTATTAAAAAACTCGGCATTCTTCTTCATTTCGTCTGTCAACGAGTCTATATCGCATGGCGGGGGGAGGAGGCCGAATGACCAAGAAACCGGGCGGAAAGAGGAGAAACAGGACCGCACCAATACAATTGCCTACTTTTCTATTGGCTTTTAAAATTTCAAAAAATTTATTCATTGTAACAAAATAAAAATAAAACACACTCATTATTTATTATTTATTTTTTTCTATTTAATGATTTAATTGTTTTGTGATATTAAGTTTCAATTTAAAATCGCTTGCGGCCGGGCTTTAAGAAAGCTCGTTTTTGATTGGTCAATTTCAACTTTAAATTTAGGCGCTCCGTTTGAACTTGAAGAAAAAAGAAGGTTGGTATTTTTAAAAGCACCAGAAACAAAAAAGAAAAACACGGGAGATTTCTGAAAATTTTAGGATTAGGTGAGAATTTTGTTGTCGTATTATTTCTCTGAAAATTATTTATCCAACTTAATTCTTTCGTGTGATCTGCATCACGAGAAACAGTTCTACTTCGTTTTTCTTCCCTGCTTTTCTTTCTAATCTCCCTGACGTTTATATGTTGTGACCGTTTTTCCCCCCTTTTTTCTCGGGTGTAATTTTAAAAAAAAAATCGTTTTTCTTTTAAATGTTTTTCGAAAAAAAAGTAATAAATTGCCTGATTAAAATAATTTATGAAGTCTTTTATTTGATCAAATTCTAACCTTTTTTAAAGATTAGATATTAAACGTTATATTTTATAGTTTAATTATCTTACCTACAAAAATAATCATTAAAAAAAAAACGTGAATTTGGTTAAAATTTATAAACAATTTTGACATTTCAAATTCAAAAGTCTTATTTAAAATTGTATTTATTGCCTTCACTCCGACTTTTAAAAAATCATTGAGTCCCCGTTGGTGTCTTCATTTAAAAATAAGTGAAAACTTTACATTATTTTCGTTATATTCAAAATTTAAATGATGAAAAAGATAACATTCAGCACGAATGTAGACTATAAATAAATAAAAAAATCATAAGTTTGAATTTCGACTGTATTCTCTAAATTAAATCATTTTAAGTGTATTACTCTAATAAAAATCTCACGATGTTCTGTTTTGGCTGTGTTACATTAAACAGTGAGGATTTAAGTACTGAGTAGATATGAAAGTTAATTTTTTGTTCATCTGATCTAACGGTTAATTTTGGTTTCGAATTTATGTAAATAAAATATACAAACAAAAACACTAGTTTAGCACTTTCATTCTCCTTCTCCTGTAATTTCCAATAAATGTTTACTGTTTAGCACTTTATTATTATTTATTTTCATTCAGAAAAAAAAGCAACTCCTTAAATCAATTACAATGAAAATTAATCATTTTTTGTACTTATTCCGAATAGCATACAGACTGCGGTCATTTCTTAAAAATGATGTAGAAATGTAGTTACATTCACAACAATCTAGATAAGAATAAGTTTCATTGTCTTTTTATTTATGAACTTTTATGCAAAAGAAAAAAAAGTAGACGTTCAATTTTAAATGTGACTGTATTGATTTCCTTCCATAACCCGATTTAATTCACTTTTTACATTTCAAACATTTAAAGAAAATCACCATTTTCCGGCTGAGGGATGGTGGATAGGATTGCATTGTTTATTGAAAATCACTTTTTGAGACGTTCTTATTTTTCGTCTGTAAACGTTCATAAGATAATGACTGAAACCTTATCTGAATTGTGAAGTAATTCTCTGTGCTATTCTAAATAAGTACCAATCTTTTTCCTTTTATTTCCAATGATAGTATTTGCAGTTTAACACTTTATTATTTTCATTCAAAAATCAATTTAAAACATTTTTTCTTATGTTTTTAGAATAGCACATTGGGGAAAACGGCTGCATTAATGTTTTAAAAATATATATAAAAATGTAAGGTTTTGTTTAGTAAATTAGGGTGTCCCAGAAAAAACAGAAACCACAAATTTTGTAATAAAACTGTTAATTTTCCCATTAAACAAATAAATTAAGGTTGGGGTTTAGGGTTAGTTTAATGGGAAAATAAATAAATAATTTGGGTTCTGTTTTTTATGGGTCAGCCTGTACAGGGTGACCCAGAAAAAACAGAACCCAAATTATTTATTTTCTCATTAAATTAACCCTAAACCCTAACCCTAATTTATTTGTTTAAGGGAAAAATTAACATTTTTATTACAAAATTTGTGGGTTCTGTTTTTTCTGGGACACCCTAATTTACTCAACAAAAATTCATAATTACCGAAATGTAATACAATCCAGATCAAAATAAGTTTCAGTCAATCTCTTTTTATGAACTTTTATTAAAGAAAAGTTAAACTTTCAATTTAAAAGGCGACCTTTATTGATTACTCCAGCCGCCCTCTCCACTTACCCATGATAAAATCTCACCAAGAAAGATTATTTTATTTATTTTTAGACATAAATTTGGTAATTAACCCTAACTAATTCACTTATTTTTTAAACATTAAGGAAAGCTTGCCATTTCCTAGCTGGGGGGGGGGGGGCTGTCTCGTCTCTTAAAAAATCCATATTACTATTTTTATTTTTATATTCTGATTATGTAAAAAAAAGTTCAATGACTGAAACATACTCTTATCTGGATTGTAAATGTAAACAATATATTTCTGTATGGTTTTCTCAGTGTATCCATATTTTTCAATGATAGTGGTTACTGTTTAGCAATTTATTTATCATTCAGAAAAAGGAGCTTTAAAAAAATCATATCTGTAAAACCTCGTAATCAATCTTATTTTTATATGAACTTTTGCAGGAATTAGCTATTGGTTCTTTAAAAGTTCATTTTTAGTCTTGGAATTTTCAGGTGTTTGTCTTTTTGTATATTTGTAATTGTCCAAGTTAAACTTTTTTTTTTTTTTTTTTTTTTTTTTTAATAATTTATCTTCACTTCTCCCTCTTTATTGAATCATTGGTTGATTCATCTTGAAATTTCCAATTACATTTCAAACTTGAAAGTTTGAAGAGTAACATTTGTAGAGATTGATTTTACTTAAAAATCATTGTCTTACTCTGAAGAAAGAAAGAAGATAATCACTAAATTTCTTTATACACACTTTTGATTTAAGTAACATGAATAATTGTTTGTAATTGTCAAAACATTAGATGTTTTAATATTCATTGTGCTCTTACAGCATAACTGTTGTCATAGGAAATGGAGATAGTGACCAGAGTTCAAATCCTGGATGAAGCTGATTGTTTCATTTCACGTTAATGCCCTTGGGAAATTCAGCTCTTCTCCCATCTAGTTCTCTCCCTTGCACACCCTCTCTCCCCCCACCCTCTCTTTAATTTGTAAATAGTAGGGCTGACTGGGTTCTTTGTCTTTTGATAAGACAACCAGGATAATAGGAAAACTGAATTCAAAACAGTTGTACTCTGGGTAATTTATGAGGAAGTGCGTCCTGGTCTCCTGCCTCATAAATTGTTACCCGGTGACTATTAAAATAACGACCCCAGCTACGGTGTTACTTGAAAGAAAACAACCAACTTAGGGCGTTAAATGTATTTGGGGGGGGGCTTCTCTTTTTTGTCGTAATTCTTATTTATTTATCGTAATTTGTAATTCTTGTTTAGATATAAAGATGGATATCTATCTACCTCAATTTGTTAATTTTTTACTTTGTTTATATCCATTTGTTCATATCATATGAACAAATGGATATAAACAAAGTAAAAAATAATATATTATTTTGTTTATCTAAGTCTATTCCAAACTATATATCCATCTTCATATCTAAACAAGAATTACGACAAAAAAGAGAAGCCCCCCCCCCAATACATTTAACGCCTTAAGTTAATTGTTTTCTTTCAAGTAACACCGTAGCTGGGGTTGTTATTTTAATAGACGCTGGGTAGCAATTTATGAGGCAGGAGACCGGGACGCACTTCCTCATAAATTACCGTACTCTGCTTAAATATTGTCATATCCTTCTTGTAGTGGAGAGGTTGGGTAAATACCTACATTGCATTTAATGGTGGAAATGATTTAATCTTTCAATGAATTTTTTTTCTGTTTAAAAACAAAACCAAAGTTAACAGCAGAGATACTGATAAGTACAAGTCCTGCATCCCTGATATAAAAAATCTAAAAGGGCGCAGTAAAATTGTATCTTGCATCCCAGGGATACACCTAGGGATGCAATTTTTCCTATTTACAAAAATCCTGATAGATTGTACACTACAAACCCGTAACATTTCAGGGATGTGAGTTTTCTGATAATTGGCAGAAAGTAGCTTCATTTCTTTTTTAACAGGAACTTTACACTGCCAACATCCTGATAATTTTGGGCCTTGTCTAATTTGAGTATTTTTTTTTTTTTTTTTTCCTTTTTTTTTTCTCCCCCCCCCCCATCCCATTTCAAGCTAACTGTAAATACATATTTTCTTTGAAATGAATTACACTGTAGGGTTAGATGACTATTTGTTTCATCAAAGAAAACTCCCATCCCTATTCCCTAATTCATAAATAAAAATCCTACAATTTAAGAAACTTTAATTGGGACCCTGGGCACTCATTTAAATCAAATCTGTGTCCCAGGATGCACTAAATTAAAAAGCTATCAGCATCACTGACTTTGTGAATATTTTAATGTACTTAAAATCCATAAACCTTTCTTGAAAATTCACTTAAGGGACAAGCAATTAAAAATAAAAGAAATTCAACATATCTTCCAATATATACTGATGTTAATATAGTTAACGTGTTGTACAAGTGTGCCGTTATCCAGTCACAATTTCCAATGCTAAGTACAATCTATTTGGATTTTACTCTTCTAATGGTTTCTTTTTGATTTTCACTGCTGGGAACTTTTTCTTTCTTAATTCATTCTCTACCCACACCACCTTCCTCTAGTAATCAAATGTTGTTTTTGTCGGCATCTGGAATAAAGTAAATTATTGTTTCTGATTCTGAATTATTTTAACATTATTTTTACATGTTGACAAGTTATGTCAACATGTAAAAGAGAAAAACAATTAAGTCATTAATTATGAGTGGAACTTGTGGAAATTCTATGGTTTAATTTGAAACTTATTTATTGCTGTGGGTGGTGAATCATGGGAATCTGTTCTATCAGCATGACTTGATGATGACCTATTCAAATACAAGTCTATTTTTATAAACCATTTCATTGTTTGGTTTTGTAACTTTCACTTTCAAAAGTGGTGTGCTAGAGTTTCCTAAAAAAAAATATTGATTAAGTTGATTCATTTTCATTGTTTTTTGTTTTTTTGAATTTTATTTTTTCTGTGGGGGTAAAAAAATTGAAAGAATACTATAAAGACTTCTGGAGACTGAAATGGGTTTACTGAGTGGGGAAGAACAGAAGGCAGATATCTTGTCTTTCTTTTCTCTTATGGATATATATATATATATATATATAGAGAGAGAGATAACTCTCCACTCCCTACAATGTTTACCTTACATTCCTATGTAGATAAATAGTATTAATATTTAATGGTGATTAAAGTATTTTATCATACATTCAGTTATGAAATAAACAAAAAAAAACAATAGCCCATATTTACATAAGACTCTAAATTTTGTGTAGAAGTTTATTTTTCAATTAAATTGCAAATGTATTCTTGTTTGTAGATCAGTAATATTTTATTTTATTTTTAAATATTTGCCAAGTGTATGACAGTTGTGTATAAGACTTTTAATCTTGTTTGTTAACTCTTAACATCCTGTTGAGAATTTTCTCAATCCAGAGCATTCCTTTAAGGATATATTAAAAAAATGGCTAAAAATGACCTTTGCATCTAAAATTGCCAGTTATTTCCCTTAAATCAAAGACGTCTAAATATGTTTAATATTACATTTAAACAAAGGCTATCATTTGAGGCTGATTGGGAAAATGAATGACACTTCCAGCCGGGTGGAATGAGGCGGTATAGGACTTTAAGAGTTAAACAACCTTGTTGGGTTATTTAATGCTAAAATTAGTTGAAGAAAAAAAAAAGAATTAAGCAGTTATAATAATAATTATTAGAAATAATAGCCTAAAGTAAGTATTCTTAATGTAAATTATCTTCACACAGTTATGTAGTTTCAAGTATTCCTACCTAATCTTATTATAATGGAGATTGTGTGCTTTTCTGTCTGTAACCAAAACTATATTACTACTCATATCACTATTCCCTTAGTTATTGACATCACATTTTCCATGATTGTATTTTTATTTAAACCTCAATTATTAATAAAATTGTTTTACATTATTTATACTGTTAACCATGTCTACATACTGACAACATGCAATTATATTTATATATACAACAAAATAGTGGTTTACAGTGTGAACGGGAAGGCTAATTTGCATATTGATATTAAAAATGTGATTTTATTAAATATGTGCTTAGTATTATTGATTTCTAATTGTTTGGTTTTATTTTAATGAATATAATAAAAAATCTCTTCAATGAATCTTAAATGAAATCCATTAACAAGAAAAAATAACTGTAATTTTATTCTTTACTTCCTCTTTTAACTAAATACTTAAATTAGAAAAAATAACAATGAAAGACGAGAGTGATGGAAGAGTAAGTTTCAGTTGTTCTTTTTTTTTTTTTTATTATACTCCCTCTGTTTCAAATCTTTTTATCGGTATTCTTATTTAGTTTCATTGGCCTTTCTAATTTAATATAATATTTTATTACATTAAACTTAAATACTTGCACCCGGAGGGTGCATATATTTGCTAGTACTAATAATTCTTAAACATCTATTTGATCTATAGGAGGGATCATAAAGGTTACTACCACTCTGTAGCAATAAAGTGGTGATATGG
Source organism: Doryteuthis pealeii (assembly GCA_023376005.1). Lineage (NCBI taxonomy): Eukaryota > Metazoa > Mollusca > Cephalopoda > Myopsida > Loliginidae > Doryteuthis > Doryteuthis pealeii. The sequence continues at coordinate 11,994,835 of CM042170.1, read as the reverse complement.
TGATTTAGTATAGGGTTGTTTGATATATTTGTTGTGAGGTCACCAGTTTAATATTAAAATTCATGAAATATTATTCAAACATAAAAAGACACCATAAAACATTCAATTATTGTAGGCACATGGCATAAATAACAAAACTCAATATTAAAACAAACAAATTGTATTGAGAAAAGGTTTACAAAAAGGTAATGCAGAATACCGAGTAAAGTTCTTTCATCAGTCTTTTGTACAAAAAGTAATTTTTGTAAAGCTCATTATAACATGTAAGAAAAAGATGTTATAAGTTTTGAAGTGAGAAAGAAAGAGTAAGAATTCAAAGTCACAAAACAGTCAGGCGCAAGTAACATTGCTGATCTCTTAAATGGCTGATTAGAGAGAGATAGAAAGATATAAATGCTCATACCTTCTTATAAGAGAATGTGATTTTATCTTTCTGGTTGGAGTGACGTGGATTTAGTTAGACGAATAATTTCTTTCTGGTTGGAGTCTGAAACTCCGTTATTTCATAAGAAAAAGTAGGCTCCAAATTGAATCTTTTTTGTAAATTTCTTTTTCGGTGCGAACGTCTCTGATTGGTCAAAAATGTACAAATTTTTATTTCAATTTTCTTTTCTTTTTTTTTTTTTTTTACTAGGCTGTGCAATCCCTTGCGCAAACCATTAATTTTTGTCACTTGACTTTTGTTCGTCATAGTAAGAACTTCTGGTTACACTACAGTGACTTCACACTTTGTAGATCTCCAAAACTGGATCTTCACCACTAATGCAGTTTAGTGTTATACCCAACACCTCCTTTAGGTGGGAATGCTCTCATGCTTTTTGCAGAGGATGCTGACAGTGTATTCTAGTTCTTGCTGGCAGGTCTTAAATTTTAAAATGTTATTCTTAAAAGGATATAACAAGATTTGTGGCTGCAACTAAAGAAATGTAATTGGTAGTTACTAGGGACCACCAATTGGTCGGTTTAGGCCATCTTGAATAAAACGGAAGTAAATATTTCCAAACTTTGTTTATCAAAAATCTCATAAAAAACAATTAAAGATCGTACAGGGTTGTTACAAAGAAAAACAGTTAATTCAAAAATCAAATTATCCGATTGCGAAAAATTACATTATCTTAAAAAATAAACAAACCTGCCCGTATTACATGCGAAAGGGTAATTTTCAGACTGTAATTTAAACAGAAAAGTTACAAATTATTTCCCTTTTACGATTAACCAGTAAAAGTATGGCTATCTGTAATTGACATTTTTGTCTTGTGCATATTCAATAACCGATTATTACCTGTTTCTTAGTCGTGTTCTATCTGCCCGCGAGATGGGATCTGTGTGTTTGTTTGTCGTCGGGTGTGTGTCCTGTTTGATGGCGAGATGAAGTCTGTGTGATCTATCCGGTGTGGAGATGGTAACTGTCTGACAGCGAGACGAGATCTGTGTAATTGTTGATTTCTTCTTTGTTTTATGATACTCAGTGGGATCAAAAAGTAATTAATTTTTTGGCGCACTGATTCCTCCAATCAACTTTGACCAATATATAAACATTTGTTTTAATCACTTTTCCTTAAGTTTAGAAAAGGATTGTGTTCGTGTGTTTGTTTTAATTTCTTTTTCTTAAGTTTGGGAAAAAATGTGTACGCGTGTTTATTCTTATTTTGATATAAAATATAGAATTGTATTCTATAAGTCTTATCACCGGATGTTTAGCATTTTACCCAGGACACTTTCATTGTTAGGAAGTAATAAAATAGTGTTAGATAATGGCTTGACACTGAAAGTATTTAAAACTGAAATGAGATCTTCAAATATAGGACGTTCTGTGCTAATCATCCATCCAGTTTCCAGCAAGACTGGTTCACATCCTTATTGGTTTTATGGCATGTCGACATTTGTTGGGTTATTTTATGCCAAAGCAAGTTTAACAATTATGGTCGCCTATTTTATATGTATTCACCAACCAACTCCTCCACATTGCAGGATGCGACAAAAGGTCAAATTTTTAAGTGGAATTGAACAGGTTTTCAGTTTTCCTTCTCCTAGACTGGTTGCCATATCAAAGTTAGAGCCTAGTGTGCCCTACTATTTATCCATAGTTGGAGGAAGAATAGTTGAATTCACACCTTTCCTAAGAGTATTAGCACTAAGTGAAATGCAAGCAGCTTTGTTCAGGATTTGATTTTGGATTGATGTGTCCATTTCCTATGAAAACTATTACACCAACAATACCTCCAATTATATATGGTATAAAAATGTATCTTCGCAATCATTTTAAACAGGTAAACGTTTCAAAGTTCATTGCAATATCTGTTTTAAGAGCAAGCCTAGTTCAAAATCATTTTTAACATTTTAAAGATCTATTTGATCCATAGATGGAACCTCAGCAAGTACTATTCCAGGTTAGTAGATGTGTGAGAAATAGCAATGAAACAGTGATTTCTACATTTCCTACAACTCCAGAACTGGAGCCTCACCACTGGATACAGTTTAGTGATGTACCTAGATCGTTGGTAGAGCATTCACCTAGGAATTGCAATGCTCCAGGTTCAATACTGGTCCCTGCCAGCTTGGCGCATGATTAGCACAGTTTTGGCAATCTTTGCTAAAGCATCTGGGAGCTGGTGGTAGGTGTGGCACACCATCTTTATTAAAACAATCTCCCTAGTCTAGTGAAAAGGGGATAGACTCTTTTTACTGTTTGGCTGATACTAACAACTTATTTGAGCAATGCCTACTGTTGAAAGAACTTCATGACTGTTCCATGTTAGTGGTCCTGGGAGTAATGGCAATGAAGAGGTGATAACACTGTCCCAGAGCTCCAGAACTGGAGTCTCACCACAGGATGCTGTTTAACATCATATGCAAGACATCTCGTGATTTTGTGGTGACAACAAAAATTGAAAGGAGTAAGTAATAAAATGAGATCCTGTCTTGACCCTTATAGCGTATAAAGCTGAAATGAGCTCTTCAAATAGAGGAGGTGGATGAGCAGTTCATGACTTGCAATACTCCACTTGGGCCCTATCTTGGGCTAGACGGGCGGTCGGAGAGGCCCCCTCTCGATCAATCGGCTGGTCACGTCAAGCCCTAGCACCTATATGATTGCCACAGCCCTATTGCCCTTATGGCAAGCCCCAAACCCTTTTTATCATATGGGTGCTAGAAGGCAGTGGCTGCGGGTCTACATGTCCTGGGAATGACGTTAAACTCTATCTGATGGTGAGGTTCTAGTTTTGATGGTTTGGGGAATGTGGAGCACCCCTTCATCACCATTCCTCCTGGTCCACTCTGACCCGGAGTGGTAGTTCCTGTTAGGGTCTCATCAATGGGTTAAATAGAAAAATGTATTTATAAAAAAATTGTATTATCCATTAAGAATTGATTTATTTCAAAACTTTATCGGCATTAAATGACCCACTGAAGTTGATATGCCATAAAACAAAACAAACCAAACCAAATCAAATAGAGGATAGGAAAAGGTGTTAGTAACTACTTTCACTTTTCACACTGTTTGATGGTTAATCAGATCCATATAGTACACACCTTCCCTTCACCTGACCTACATGACAAGGATCATGTGGGCATTTGGACCTTTTCCTCGCGCCTTTTGACAAACTGGCAGTTCTTTCCACAAACACCAAAGCAGACAGACGCATCCCCAAATCTCTACTGAACACAATACTTTTTTTTAACCTTTTGTAACGGTCTGTTAAGAACTTTGAACTCTTTTCATCACATTGTAATATTGTTTGTTTGTATTACATGTTTTTCATTATATATTACGTTCTTGTTGAATATTGTCTTCAGTTTTGATTGTTTTCTTTATTGATCTCCTATTCCATCTGGTTACAACTACCTGTCGACGCTTCTCAGCCAAGCAATACAGAATAATGCACACCTCTACTGATGCTTATATCTAACATTATCTCCTCTGCCTGAATGAAATCCATTGTATAAAAGCAAAGTTCAGGATAATGATTGACAACCAGCAGTAAAACATCTCTGTAAGGAGATGATACGGTTCTCTTCTTTTTTCAAAAACTGTTACAATAAGAGATACATAACTGTCGCTGACCGAGAAAAGCGTTGGCGGTTGCTTATATTTGAAACTTCCGCATAACTTTTTTGCAACATCAATGTTTTCGTTTTAAATTCATATTATTTTCATCTCCGCTATTGATAAGTCTGGAGTATAAACAAGCTCTGAAGATGATTTTTATAAATCGAAATATTGTTCAATATTAGCTATGAATATGATATAAAATCTTTTCACTTTAACAGCATATTGTGTTGTTTTCATATCCTTTTATATAAGTTAAAAGAAAGGAAATGAATCCGACATGTATGAGCTGATATTAGAATGACTTTTGTCTCCGCTCTTGACAACAACTGAAGATGAGTATATAACAAGCTCGATGATTTATTATAAAATCGATATCAATGTGTATAAAATGTTTTTCACTTTGCATTTTTGTTGTGGTATTTTTTTTATCTATACTCAATAGATGTTGTGTTGACATTTGTAATGCTACTAAAATCCTCAAAGTATCGACCTCTTCTTGTGAATGATTTGGTGCTTTGACTCAAATGTTTGATTAGGGCTGGTTTAGCACAGTTGGTAGAGTGTCTGCTTAGGAACCACAAGGTTCCTGGTTCAATACTGGCCCTTGTCAAATCGGTGTATGAGTAGTAAAGGGATCTGTGTTAAAGTAAGGAGCTGATGGTAGGTGTGGCGCTCCACCTCAGGCGTAAAAACTCTCTTTGGTCTAGTGCTAGTGAAAAAGGGATAGACTCCTTTGCTGTCTGGCTGATACCAACTTTAGGCCACCCTGATGGCTTTATTTTTACTTTACTTATTAGTGTTTCAATAGTTATAAATTACAGCCTAGCTTCATTTATTAAGTATGAACATTTTTATAGCTTTATTGGATAAATAAACTGTTAAATCTGGCATTAGTATTATTTGGACTATTATCCTCATCTTTATTGTTATCTATACAACGTTTCGGATGATGTGCCCTCCGGCCTTCTTCAGGTATTTCTTGTCGGACTCAGGAACCTTCCTTTTGAACTTGGTAACCTTCTTGTAGTAATCGAGAGCCATCATGGAACTTCAAACCCAACCCCTTATTCAGTCCATGGGGGTATCCTGCTCTCATTCCACTAACCATAGCTGGGGTACAGGTGTTAAGCTGTGCTAATTATTCTATGTTACTGCTGCACCTGACCAGGATTGAACCTGCAGCCTAGAGATAACTGTCACTTAGAACTGTCTTAACCTAACTCCTTTATCCACTACACTGTGTCCAATTGGACGCATAGCATAGTGGATAGAGGAGTTAAGTTAAGGCAGATTCCTGATTATGACAAGAAGGTTCCAAGTCTGACAAGAAATACCTTAAAAAGGCCGGAGGGCACCTCAGCCAAAATGTTGTACAGATAACAGTAAAGATGAAGACAAAAGTCCAAATAATCCTAATTATCAAGCCTCATCTCAAAAATTCTTAGAAATAGTAAGTTTGGCATTGTTTTACTGTTTAAAAATAACTGTTTCAATTTATGTTTCTCTTATATTTGTATTGTCTTGAATGTTGTATACTCTCTTTACTTCTATTATTCTTCTGCTCATCTTTGGTATCTTACGTTCTTCGTCTTGGGGACTTCGTGTCTAGTCTTCCATTGGGGATTTCTCTTTATCAGAAGCCCTGTGTCATTGGTAGTTTTTAGATAATAACCCAAGACTTCGATTTGCTTTAGATCATATTTTATTCCGAAATCCCCACCAGACTACCTGCGCAGATTGAGTCGACCATGCGCTTAACACGACTTACCACCTTCGTGGTTTGGCCGATACTAAACTCTCTTTCTAATCTAAACTGGAAGAGGGTCTTCTCTACTGATTCTCATGGTATCCCCAGAAGGAGGATCAGACTGTCAAGCCGAGTCACTCAATCCTTCAAGGCTGCCGGCTGCAAATTATAACAGCCATTTTGGTTTTTACACTACTGTAATAAGTGTTAGGGTACTAACAATTATGTAACATTGAATACCATAATGCATATTGTCTGTTTCACTTGTTTTCATTTAACTGAACATTCTATTTAATGATCAAACACCAATATGAACATTTAAAAGTAAATGATTTATGTTGAAGGTTATGGATGTACAGACCATTGATATTATTTACATTTTAAAAAAAACTATTATTAGTTACACAATGTTTCGGCCGATGTGATTTCTGCCTTCTTCAGGTGCTTCTTGTTGAACTCTGGAAGCCTTCACGAACAACGATACAAAAAATCTAAATACAATTATTGAGTCTCATCAAAAAATTCAAATAACCATCCTTCCTTAATTTTACAACTGCCATGCCATCTAGAATGATGACTGTCATCAAAAGGCTGTAATGATCTCTCAATGATTTTAAATATGAGCAGGACCAATGCTAGGGGCTCATATTGTTACATAATTATTAGATACCTAATATTTATGTGCAATAGTGTAGAAAACAAGATGGCGTTTTAAGTGCAGCTGACGGCCTTGAAGATTGAGTGACAAGCTTGACCTCAGTCCTAACCCTATCTCTCGGGGATAGCCGTGAGAACCGGTAGAGAGGACCCTCTCTTCCAGTTTAGTAAGTTTCAGTCAGTTAGAAGGTAGCAGCGAGCTTGAAGGGGTAAGTCGCGTTATACGCGCATCCTCTCATCTGCGCAGATTGTCTGGTTGGGGATTTAAAATAAAGTAAGATCAAAGTAAATCGGAGTCTTGTGTTATTACCTCTAAAAACTAAAAATGACACAGGGCTTCTGATAAAGAGAAATCCCCAATAGAAGTCCAGACCTTAGAAGATTCCAGACCAAGACCAGATGTTATAAGATTCCAAAGACGGCCAGAAGAATAGAGTAAGAAAGAAGTAGGTAAAGAAGGGTATGCAACATTACCCCACCCTGAATCTCTCATTATTCATTAAGCATCAGATTTTTTGATTATCAAAAAAAAAAAATTTGAAAAGGTTACTTTTTTTATTTCTGACAATTTTCATTGGCTTAAGAGGGGAAAAAAATCGGCAAGCCGAAGATCTTTGTCAACCCTGTATAAATATACACAATGTCTAGTTGAAATGCAGGTAGAAGTTGCTGAGTTTCCTAGAGTACTGCTGAAATCCAATTTTCTGGGGAGGCCCCCAATCTGGCTTGAGCCCCCAAGTTTAGTCAGTTATTTAGGGTTGGACCTGAATTAAAAGCATTCTGAGTTATCTTGGATCTGTTTAAGAGGTTTACTTGCACAATAACAGGCAGCTATAATGGGATTGTCCCAAATTATCAAAATTGGCCTATTTAGGGCTTTCTGATTTAGCCCTTAAAATATGCCTAAAATTGATATTATGGTAAAATTAAACGTTTATATAATCATTAATAAGAATCTAAAAAAAAACAAAAAAATAGCTTTTTAACATTTCAATCGAGCTGGACCAATTTTATGACTAATACTGCTTGTTTAAGATATGTCTATTTCTAGCTGTTTGGGATACATTTGTGTATTCTTTTAATATCATTATGTATATAAAAGGTTAGATGTGCAAATATGTTTATCTTGTTTTTTCCTTCTGATGTGTTCAGTGTTAGCATATCTCTCATATGTTAATATTGGTCTTTTGAGAGTGGGTACTCTACTAAATATCTTTCTCAACACCAACTATAACCCCAGCTATGGGTTATTTAACCCATAAAGGAACAAGCCATTGTGTCCCAATTACGCATTGTTCACACAAGACTAACGCACTCCTATATATTCCAACAAGAACAACAACCACAATGTGAAACATGTTAATCACCTTTGACTGTTAAACACTTATTCATGGAATGCAGGTTTTTTGCTCACATCAGAAACCGTTATTTTAATGCAAACAATATGAAAGATCTATTTGAAAATGTCAACATGGAGGACATGGTTATTTCCTATAACTCAAAACTAAAAAAGGGGAATCACTCTGATTGATAAATTATTTATTTATTTATTGATCTACTAGGAAAAAAAAGACAGTTTATAGTTAGTTTAATAGGAAAATAATGGATAGATTAATTAACAGATAAAATTAATTCAGAGTGGTTCCCCTTTTTTTAGGTTGGAGTCATAGGAAATAACCGAGGACATTTTGTCCTTTTTAAGGAAATAAAATTATAGAATAGACATGAACTTAATACCATACAACATGATCCCCAATGGTGCTAACACATTGTTAAAACCAATTACTAAAAAAGTATAATATAAATACACAGCATATATTACTTCCTAACCGTTAGGCATGACATAACCCCAGACGGGTTGATAAGACGTTAAAATCAATAAACCAAGTACTGTCCTTCTACAAGGATGATTTTAGCATTAAATAACTTACAAAGGTTGATATGCCATTAAACAAAGAAACCAAACCAAGTGTACCAATATATATCTATTAATAATGGAGATTCGCTTCTGGTTTTTGTCTGTAACAAAAATTGCGTCACTGCTTACGTCACATTACCCAACACATAATCCAACGTCATAACAGAATAAATATACTCTATGCATGCAACGTTAGACAATCCTCATTGTTTCAATAAATAGATGCCTGGCATTATATATTTATATATAGATTGTTTGATTCTAATATATTTAAAGCTATCGGAACTGTTTCCATTTCAAATTTTTTTTTTTTTTTTTTTTTTTTTTTTTTTTTTTTTTTTTTTTTTTTTACTCCTTTAATAAATTTGACGATTTTACATACTTATGGTACACACTCTATGACATTGAATTTTCAGCTCCCATCCCCTCAGGCAATATCTCTCAAAAAATTATTTTACATCGCTCGGAGGGTGTCTTTTTATTTTTGCTAGTTTGATATAATGGAACAATATTTGTAAATTTATGTCTGAAATTTAATGCAATTTCCATGTGTGGCTCATTTTTAGGATTTGAAGATGCTGTACATTTCTAATTTCTTTCTAATTTCAGAATTAGTTTTATTTTTTGTATCAAACCATATTTCTTTTTTTGTTGTAGAATGGCTGGTTTTGATTTCATCTTACCTATTTCAAAGAAGGATCTTTTGAAAAGAACAAGTATTCGCCAGTATGTTGTGGAGGAAGTCATTGAATCGAGGCATTTACCTGGAGTCTTGGAAGGTCATTAAATTTAATCTTTTTCTCAAAAAATTTCTTACTTATAAAATGTACGCATGAATAATTGTTTATGTGTAAAAATGTGCGACTTTAAATGTAAAGTTTTTCAACTTGAATATCATCCGATGAAAAAGTGACTTTTTTTTCTTTTCACTTTGTCACACTTTGCCCAACTTTTTTTCTTAACTCATACTAGAGATTATTTTTATTCTGTAAACAAATGTTACATTAAAAGAATCCTTGGTAATTTATGAGGAAGTGCGTCCCGGTCTCCCGCCTCAAACCCCGCTACCCGGTGACTATCAAAATAACAACCCCAGCTCGTAATTCTTGTTTATTTATCGTAATTTGTCGTAATTCTTGTTTAGATATGAAGATGGATATATAGTTTTGAATAGACTGAGATAGATAGATAAACAAACAAAATAATATAGATAGATATGAACAAATGGAGATAGATAGATATTTTCGACAAGTAAATGTATTTGGGGGGGGTCGCTTCTTTTTTTTTTTTTTTTTTTTTTTTTTTTTGTCGTAATTCTTGTTTATTTAAACTAAAAACAAGACATTAAACAAACATGAATAAAAAAAAAAATCTTAGTATTTAAAGTAATATAGATGAATATGAACAAATTGAGATAGATATGAAGATGGATAGTTTTGAATAGACTGAGCTGGGTCGTTATTTTAATAGTCACCGGGCAGCAACCCTTGAGGCAGGATAAATTACCGAATCATTGATACAATTTTCTTGCTTGTATATTATTTTAAACTTAAAAAAAAAAAAAAAATTTCTACCATTCTTTGCAAATTTCCTGTTCTTTAGTTTAAGATTTTGTTTTTAAACCATTTTATATTTGATTATCTTTTCTCTTTGTAGAATTCAGAGTGGCAATGAAAAACTCTGGCTACCTTACTATTTTGCAGAAATTTGATATTCCATTCAGCATTTTATGGTATTTATTTATTCATCTTTTCTTTTAGAATTAAACAAAACAAAAAAAAATATTGTATTTGAGTAATCTCAATTCTTAAAGACCAAAATAGTTTTTAATAATTAGAAATTGATGTTTCTCACTGACAAATGTCACTTTTTTAGAATTTAAAAAAAAATTAGTTTTTTTTATTGATTTTTAGATAATAGATTAAAGTAGACTCTGGTATTTCCCTTTTAGTAAAACTATATTTCTATTCAATAAATATAAGCTGTATTTTATAGCAATATGATAAATTACAGATCTTCAGGGGCCGGTGTAGCTCAGTCGGTAGAGTGTTCGGCTAGAAACCACAGGGTTCCTAGTTCAATATCGGCCCCCGCCGACTCAGCGTATGAGTAGCACAGGGATCTGAGCGGTAAAGTAAGGGGCTGATGGTAGGTGTGGCGCTCCACCTCAGATACTAAAACAATCTCCTTGGTCTAGCGCTATTGAAAATGGGATAGGCTCCCTCGGTGACTGGCTGATACCGACTTTAGGCCACCCCGACGACTTTTTTACTTACTTAAAGATCTTCAAATTTTAAAAGCTTTGTATGTTCTTCAGTCACAAATTATATTACTCTGCAATGATTTTATTTATTTTTTTTTTATCATAACAGTAATACAAATCAGTTTTTAAAATTTCAAAATCTGTTTCCTGATGTTTATGTGAACATTGTCATCATATTAAAATGAAAATTTGAATCTCTTGAAGCTGTATAAGTTATACAAAGAAATTATTTTCAACAACTTTTTTGTCTTAACCACCTTGTTAGATAATATTTAAAGTATTTAGCGCGCATACACGTGTGTGTGTGTGTGTGTGTGTGTGTATATATGTCTAATGTAGTTTGCTATAGTTATAAATGGTAATTTATGAGGAAGTATGTCCCGGTCTCCTGCCTCAAAAATTGCTACCGGTGACTATTAAAATAACGACCCAGCTCGGTCTATTCAAAACTATCCATCTTCATATCTGTCTATCTATCTCAATTTGTTTATATTTATCTATATTACTTTAAATACTAAGATTTTTTTTTTTCATGTTTGTTTAATGTCTTGTTTTTAGTTTAAATAAACAAGAATTACGACAAAAAAAGATGCGCCCCCCCCCCAAAAAAAAAAAACATTTACTTGTCGAAAATATCTATCTCCATTTGTTCATATCTATCTATATTATTTTGTTTGTTTATCTATCTCTGTCTATTCCAAACTATATATCCATCTTCATATCTAAACAAAAATTACGATAAATAAACAAGAATTAAGACAAGCTGGGGTAATTTTGATAGTGACCGGGACGCACTTACTCATAAATTACCTTTATAAATAAATATGCTCAATATCAGTGATAGATAGTATATCTGAGGGTAGTGTAAACAGACAATGGTACTTAAGCTCTTGGTCTGATGATCACAGACGAGAAACTGAAAGTCATCAAGTGCCATTGATTCTGTCTGTTATCCTAACTCCTATATATATATATATATATATATATATATATATATATATATATGTATATGTATGAAGAATAGTTTGTGAATAATAATGAATTCTTATTTAGTATCAGAAGAATCTCTATTCAATTCTTGATCCTGCCACACTAAAAAAAAAAAAACAATTGAGATGGAAGGTGCTTCAAATAAGAATTATGTCCCTTGTATCTTTCAATAATGACCCTGAGTTAACTCCCTTTCAATAACACTTGCTTAGATAGTGTACAAAACAAATCTCATGAAATTAAATTTTTAATCTTATAAACAGAACTAGTAGTTATTGGTCGTATTATTATTGATTGATGTTTTTAGCCATTAATCCACCTACAATATAAAAATTCCTTTTTCATATTGCAAACTCATATAAACATTTTGTAAGATTTCTCTCACTAAAGTTATGACTTGTTATTTGTTGGTTTTTCTGTAATGTCTGTATTAAATAATAGCTAATTTGATAAATATGAAATTCCTCCTGGCGATGGGACGGATTTAAACTTAAATTTATTTATTTTTTATTTATTTATTTATTTAATGTTAATTTGACACTTAAAAAATCTTTCAATCATTTTTAGTGCTGAATCTGATTCTTCTCAGTCCTTGAAAGAAACTCTGTGGCAGACCCTTCTCAAAGGTATGTATTTATTTACCTAAATTTTACCAAAACATAAATTATCCAAATTTCTAATATTGTACATTTTACTTATTTTCCTGATTGGAGTAGTGCTGTTCCAACTGGAACTCTGATCTTCAGTGTTCAGAAGATTTGTGGTCTAAGTTTCAGTAATTATGAACTTTAGTTGGCCAAATTCCTAGCATAAAATTGTGCGTGTGCATTATCTCCCTTAACAAATTTGCTTGTATAGTTTTTTATGTATTTTTATTCATTCAATTGTTTAAGAAAATCTCATTTCATTCTTATCGACACATTTTTGTTTGTTTGTTTGAGAAGTAAAATTTTTATTTCTCAAACAAACAAAAATGTGTCGATAAGACAGTGGACAACAAAAATATCATAAAATGTGTTCTTAATAACAATTAAGTTCATTTCAGATAATGTGCACGCACAATTTTATGCTAGGAATTTGGTCAACTAAAGTTCACATACGTGCGATAAGAATGAAATGTATTTTTATTGATTCAATTGTTTAAGAAAATCTCATAAGAAAAACTATACAAGCAAATTTGTTAAGGGAGATAATACGCACGCACAATTTTATGCTAGGAATTTGGCCAACTAAAAAAAAGCCGTCGGGGCGACCTAAAGTCGGTATCAACCAGTCAGTGAGAGAGTCTATCCCCTTTTCAATAGCGCTAGACCAAGGAGATTGTTTTTAGCATCTGCGGTGGAGCGCCACACCTACCATCAGCTCCTTACTTTACCACACAGATCCCTGTGCTACTCATACACTGAGTTGGCGGCGGGGACTGGTATCAAACTAGGAACCTTGTGGTTTCTAGCCGAACGATCTACCGACTGAGCTAACCCGGCCAACTAAAGTTCATAATTACCCAAGTTTCTTGCTTGTCACATCCTCGTTTCTATAAGAACCACATGTTTCCATCTGAACAATCTCTCCAACCTGATCACTCAGCAAGTAGTGAGTGTGTTTGGCATTACATACAATTTAATAGGTGTCACATCCTCATTTCTATAAGAACCACATGTTTCCATCTGAACAATCTCTCCAACCTGATCACTCAGCAAGTAGTGAGTGTGTTTGGCATTACATACTGCTATGAACAGTTGTTCTTCAAAATGAATCATGCCAAGAATATGCTATATTCCCAACTGTCAAATCATCACTTGTCTAATATACTTCTTCTATCAATATCTTCTCATATTACATCCTTTTTCTGTCTTTATACAAACATGAATGTCTCATTAATAAATTATCATTGTTACCTTGTAAATTTACTTATTTTTTTCTGTTCTTTTAAGAATGCACCCCCTAGATCCTACCAAATTAAACTTTGGGTCTGACTGAAAATATTGGACTCTCGATTTTGAAGATTTTCATATTAAAACCTTGTAATAGGGACATAACATATCACTTAAATAAATGCAGTAATTTTTTTTACGGCATGTGTACACTTATTTCCTATGAGGATTGGGTTTGGATTCCTGAAAGTTCCAAGAGGCACATCTTTCACACACGCTGGGATTGCATCATCAGTGATATTTCTGGGTTCATCAGGGGTTATAGGTCTTTCAGCATCAGACATCCTTGCCCAAATGATCCAACTCGGATTGATTACTTTCCAGTTTGAATCCCAAAAGCAACTATCCATGAGCTTCCCCTCTTTATCCAAAGCTACCTCATAGCCTTTTTTGTGGACTCCAAGATGTACCTAATGCCCCCTTCCGCCCCCAACAACTCCAGTTATACTAATTCTAATCAAGGCCCTACAGACCCTTGACAGTCCATTGACTGGCTCACATAAGTAATTAATGGTATTAGGCAGTAATGTTTTTCTTTCTTTCTTTTAAATACTTTTTTAAAATTTTATTTTTTCAGTATTAAGTTTATATGTTCAGACAGTTACCAATGATGTGAGTCTTACTGTGTGTGCCTGCATTCTTATATATCTCTATTAATAATGGAGATTCGCTTCCGGTTTTTATCTGTAACAAAAATTATGTCACTGCTTAGGTCACATTACCCAAAATCGTCATAACATAGAATACACTCAAAATTTGAACATGCAACATTAGACAGTCCTCATTGTTTTTTAAAACAAGTTTTAATAAATACATGACTGGTATTATATATCTATATATAGTTTGTTTTATTTTAATACATATTTAAAGTTTACATTTCAAATTGTTTTATTTTTTAATCCTTTAATGAATTTGATGATTTTACTTACTTAGGGTAGAAACTCGCTGACATTGAATTTTTTACTCCCACCTCTCGGGCAATGTTTCAAAATTCTATTTTTACATCGCCCAGAAGGTGTTTTTTATTTTGTACTAGTATATATAATACTAGCAAAAGTACCCGGTCCTTGACCAGACTTTTTTTTAAAAAGTTACATATTTAGAAAGATTATTTTCTTTTCTTTTGAAACAAATAAATATTTTAAAGATTGTCGCGTGAAATTTCGAGCTGAACTGCTTAGAATGCGATTTTGTTTACTAAAATAAAACTAAACTGCTGGTATCGCTAAAGCAGGCAGCGAGCAATATTTTATTAACAGTAGTTTTGCAAATCGGTTGATTTTGGTTTAATTAATTAATTATATCCCTTAATATGTAAAAATCAATAACCAATATTTGGTGTGTTTCTTAGTTAGAAGGATATTAATGTGTATGTAAGATTTCGAATCTGAGTGAACTCCCCTTTTGGAGTTATACGTTGACACGTACATACAGAACTTCCTTATATTACAATTTGTAATATTCAATTTTGGCTCTATTGTTTCTGTTGTAGGCTTAACGAATCTTGCCAATGGCTTGCAGCGTCTGCTTCAGGAAACCTCAATTCCCAGTGAGAATCAGTCTCGGCATCTCAATTGCCTGAAAATGTTCTGCTATTTAATCTGTCAATTGGCAGATGGTTTTGAAGCAGAAGAAACCAAAATTGGTGTTGCTCAGGTAAGCATTATTGCTTTTTTTTTTTCTCTTGTGATACTATGGTTGAAGACGAACATGGTCAGAATAAATAAATGAATAAGAAAGAGAATAGGTTAAAGCCAGGCATAAGTAAAAGGGGTGGGTGGCTGACCTTTTTACGAATCCAAAGATTAGGTCGTAAAGTTTAAGAGACCTGTACGACCACCATGAAATGGGACCACTTGATGATAATATCTTAGGCACCCAGGTATTAAAAGCAAAATGGATTTTTAGGAGAAAATCTCTTTTGAAAAAATTAATGGTCACCGTATTGAAGACAGTGTCTGAAAAAATATTTAATTACTTTAATTTTAAGGGTTAATGACGACTAGAAGTCTGCGATTTATTTAAGTGCTGGCCATCTGTGTGGTCCGGAGAAGATGGTTGGGGAAGGGGGATTTGACATAAATACAGCTAAACTCGAGCACTAAGCAGTTAGAACTCGGCTGTTGAGGTGTTAAGGTCGCTGGTAGGGATAACCAGTAGCAGCCAGCGAAGTATCAAACACACCCTTCTTCCATCCGCATCTTGTTTACAAACACTTGTAGTTGTTGTTTGTTTTTATATTTAATCCTTGTGACTACTGTTTCTGACTCATGCCCTCAAATTGGCCAGCGCAAAGTGTTACGTTTGGGGTCTAGACATCGTGCATTGAAGGTGCAGAGTGCAGAACAGGTAGCCTCACACTCTTGGAAATGATTAAATAGGCATTTGAGTGTTGAAAAGTAGGATTCATGTATAACAATCATAATGACTAACTGTTATAGTTGATATAACCTATGAACAATAATGGAATGCGCCAACGGCTACTATAAGTAATAGGAACAACTGTGGCTTGACGGTAAGCAAATGCGAGTCAGCTCGTAACTATATTGATCGGACGCAATCTCCACTTTCTTTGCTGTAAGTTTCTACTCTTTTGTTAAATACATTTGTCTACATTGTTACCCGTTGTGTTTGTCTTATTTTGACCCCTTAAAACCCCATAACACTAACTTAATAAGATTTTGCTCATTTCCTAAACTGGAAATTCTGTCTGATTAAACATTTTCTCAGCATTATTCTTCAGCTTTTGTCTAAAAAAAAAAAAAAAAAAAAAAAAAAAATTCTACTTAAAATGTTTACCTGTTTAAAATACTTGCAAATTATTAGTTGAAACCATATAACTACAAGTTATTTGTATTAGAAATTATTACTAAAAGCCATAGAAAAGCTTGTAAATTAGTATTAGTCAGATCTAGTTAATTGAAGATGTATATTTGTTAGTAAATTAGTATTAGTCAGATCTAGTTAATTGAAGATGTATATTTGTTAGTAAATTAGTATTAGTCAGATCTAGTTAATTGAAGATGTATATTTTTTTTAGTAAATTAGTATTAGTCAGATCTAGTTAATTGAAGATGTTTTTATTTTAGTATTAGTAGTTAATTGAAGATGTATTTTTTTTTAGTAAATTAGTATTAGTCAGATCTAGTTAATTGAAGATGTATATTTGTTAGTAAATTAGTATTAGTCAGATCTAGTTAATTGAAGATGTATATTTGTTAGTAAATTAGTATTAGTCAGATCTAGTTAATTGAAGATGTATTTTTTTTTAGTAAATTAGTATTAGTCAGATCTAGTTAATTGAAGATGTATATTTTTTTTAGTAAATTAGTATTAGTCAGATCTAGTTAATTGAAGATGTATATTTTTTTAGTAAATTAGTATTAGTCAGATCTAGTTAATTGAAGATGTATATTTTTTTAGTAAATTAGTATTAGTCAGATCTAGTTAATTGAAGATGTATATTTTTTTTAGTAAATTAGTATTAGTCAGATCTAGTTAATTGAAGATGTATATTTTTTTTAGTAAATTAGTATTAGTCAGATCTAGTTAATTATGTATATTTTTTTTAGTAAATTAGTATTAGTCAGATCTAGTTAATTGAAGATGTATATTTTTTTTAGAGATCTAGTTAATTGAAGATGTATATTTTTTTAGTAAATTAGTATTAGTCAGATCTAGTTAATTGAAGATGTATATTTGTTAGTAAATTAGTATTAGTCAGATCTAGTTAATTGAAGATGTATATTTTTTTAGTAAATTAGTATTAGTCAGATCTAGTTAATTGAAGATGTATATTTGTTAGTAAATTTATTACTAGTCAGATCTAGTTAATTGAAGATGTATACTTGTTAGTAAGTTATTATTATTATTATATTAATCCTTGTTAATTTTTCACACCAGTATTAATTGAATTCTGAGTAACAGCAAGTCTCCTTAGTTGCCCTGTTGGTGGGGCTTAGAATATGCTAACTGTATCCCTTGCAGCAAGGTAAGAGCCTCCCTAAAAATGAGCATTCTGGGTATGATACTAAACTGCATCTGGTAATGAGGCTCCAGTTCTGGAACTCTGTGCATTTGAAGAATGACCTCTGTAATAGAATTTGGAGCTGCCAAATTGTGCCTCATGTTACCAAAGTATTGCAAAACTTTTGGCTCCCTCCTACTAGTTATGTTACTGGTTGACTTGTATCCTCTATAAATAGAGGAAAAGACCAAAGCAAAATGTTTGATTTACTCTTCTTTTTTTTTTTGTTTAGGCGGGTCGTAAAAAGAAAATTACTAAATTAACGACTCTTGATTGGGATGAAGAGCGAGAGTATTGCCTAAAAGTGGTACTTCAAATTGTTGAGATGGATATTAACAGATTGTGGGATCCACCTGTGGCTGAAGAAGAGTTTATTTCGTAAGTACAAGTTTTTGTTATCTGGTTTTTATTTTCTAAAAACTGGAAAATATTTTTTTTTATTTTATATTTATTTATTTAAAAAAATTTTTTTTTTTTTTTTTCTCCAATTTAAAAAAAAATTGAAGTTTAAATTCTTACTACTCTTTTTTACCTTTAAAAAGGAAAGGGTCTTCAAAGAAAATTGAATAAATGTTAAGAAAGAAAATAAAAAATTATGTTGCATAGCCCGCTTCTTCGCTCGACTCGGGCAACAAAATCGTACATGTCATATACTGGCATCTTCAAACTCACGCTATTCTGACTCGTATACGTTGCTGGTATACAGCGGAGATCGTTCCTGACCCCTAGACGTGTATCTAGTGGTCGCTCAAAAATAACATCACAAGGCATGCTCTATGTAGTAGGAGATTTGCTTTATTTAATTCCCTCGTGGCGAGTGTGCGGGTGATGGCGTTGACAATGGAAACTACTACTACTACTATTATTGCTGGGATGGTGAGGTAAGGGGGTGTGGAACCCCACTGCCCGCTAGCAGCGCTCGACCGTGTCAACGGTCCTCAGTCCGCTCTGTCTGCCGTCTCCTGGGGTCTGCCTTCTGGGCTGCCCTGATGACCGCTTAAGTATTGACGACCGCCCACACATCCTTTTGTTCCTTGACCGGAAGTCCTTTCTCTTTGTTCAAATTCGCGTTTGTCCAGATGAGTCCTTTGTCACACCAGACCCTCTGTCTACCCTAGACATTGTCTTCTCAGTTCAATTTTCCTTTGTCTTTTCGACTTCCCGCGCAAAACAAACTGAACAACAGTCAATCTGCAACAATTATTTATTTATTCGAAAGAAAAATTAAAGGTCGATGTTTTAATTGTTTAATTGGAAAACCATACAAAATGCAAATTTCTTTAATTTGCAAACATTAATAATGAAGATTCGCTTCCAGTTTTTGTCTGTAACAAAAATTATGTCACAGCTTACATCACATTACCCAAAATCATCATAACATAGAATAAAATTTATTCTACGATTTTCGTCATAACATAGAATAAATACACTCAAAATTTGAACATGCAACATTAGACAGTCTTCATTGTTTTTTAAAACAAGTTTTAATAAATACATGACTGGTATTATATATCTATATATAGTTTGTTTTATTTTAATACATATTTAAAGTTTACATTTCAAATTGTTTTATTTTTTAATCCTTTTAATGAATTTGATGATTTTACTTACTTAGGGCACAAACTCGCTGACATAGAATTTTTTACTACCACCTCTTGGCAATGTTTCAAAAATCTACTTTTACATCGCCCGGAGGGTGTTTTTTTATTTTGTACTAGTATGCATAAATAATTTATTGCTCTTTGTTTTTGTTTTAGTTTGATCACTGGATTTTGTTACAAATTATTGGAGAACCCCAATATTTCCAGACAAAAATGCACTAAGGATATCATTGCTAATATACTTGGCACCCTTGTCAAGCGTCACAACAGAGCACTCAGTAAGTTGACATTATATTTTATTTGGGAGAATAATTATTAGTCTTAAACATAAAAAAGTCATTTGAATTAACTTATATAGTATGTAACTATTTCCTTAATTTAAAACTTGTCTGTTTTCACAAGTTAACTGATTAATAAGAGAATCCTTACCTTGAAGCTGGTTCTTGACATGTTCAAAATGCTGGATAATTTCTAGTTTGATTTTGTATAAATGATGACAAAAGTTTACTTGGCCAATAAGCTTCTGTTACAGATGTTGCACATCCTGGTTCACATGAGACTAAGTTTTCTGTTGATAGAAAATAAAGCTTTATTTAAAAAAAAATTTTTGAAGTGAAGTTTCAAATGTTTCTATTCATTTTACGCTTAAAGGATTAATGTTTTTTTGGAAAACCATACAAAGTGAATATTTCTTTAATTTGTAAATATATACATACAGGATTTATTGCTCTTAAGACAAAGTATTAAAATTTCTTTTATCTCAAATACTTAATTTTTTGTCAAGAATTTATATTAATTACTCTTTAACTCTTAACATCCCGTTGAGAATTTTCAAAGTCCAGAGTCCCATTCCTATAAGGATATATAAAAAAATGGTTAAAAATGGCCTTTGCATCTAAAGTTACCTGTTATTTCCCTTAAATCAAAGACTTCTAAATATGTTTAATATTAAATTTAAACAAAGGCTATAATTTGGTGTAGATTAGGAAAATGAATGAGACTTCCGGCTGGGTAGAATGAGGTGGTATTAGACTTTAAGAGTTAAATTATTTTTTATTCATCTCTATTTCTTTTTTTAAATTGTTTTTCTTTTTTTAAATTGTTTACTTGTATTTTAAAAAAAAAAATGTATTTTTTAAAAATATTTTTTAAATTTTAGGTGCCAGTTTGCGAATTATTCAACTTCTACAACACTTTGAGCATACGGTTATTCCGCTTACAGGAATAGTGGAAGTGATGGTCACTCAGTATGGAACAAACAATGTTGTCTTCGAAATCATGAGGTATTTTTTTTGCCAATTGGGGCAGAACATGAATGAAATTAACTTTATTATTACAACAATCCTTTCCTATTGATGAAGCTTAGAATATGCTAGCAGCATCCTCTGCGGAGTGGTAGGACAAGCACACATGCACAAAAGGGTGTTTCCTGGTAATGAAACTAAAATACATCCAGTGGTGAGGCTCCAGTTCTGTGGAGTACTCCTTTGTTGCCATTACTCTCAGTTGTCCACTCTCAAACTGATTGGTAGTACCTGTTTGAGTTTCATCTATGGGTCAAATAGTTCTGTTTGAAAACAAGTATTTTAGATTGGAATTAGTAATTAAGTTGGCAGTGTTGCTTATTCTTAGTATCAACCAGACAGTGATGGAATCTATCCCCTTTTCACTAGCACTAGACCAAAGAGATTGTTTTTGTGTCTAAAGTGGAGTGCCTCACCTACCTTCGGCTCAACACTTTATCACACAGATCCAAGCTGTTCCACTCATACACTGAGTTGGTTATGGCCTGTATCAAACCTGGTAGAATATACAGGATTTTTTAGGTGTTTTTTTTTTTTATTTATTTATTTATTTTAACTTGATTGTGTATTTACAAAATAGGAAACTTATATTTGTACTCCTAATTTTTCTAATTAGCTGAATTCCTACAATAATTTGAGATAATTTAAAATGTTATATATATGATTTGGCTTAAAATTGAACATTTTGTAAAACTTACTGTAGATTCATATTATGTCATCTCTTAACTTTTTTTAATTATCAATATCCTAATTGACTTTTTTTTCTGCTTTTCAGGGAGATTGGACGTCTTGATGCTAAAGATTTAAGCAACGATTCTTCTGGAACTCGAGCTTATTCTCTGTTTCTTGTTGAACTGGCTGCAAAAGTACCTGCCATTATGTTGCAGAATATCAGTTTCTTGATGTCCTGTTTAGAGATTGATGTACGTACCTTTTTTTTTTTTTTTTTTTTTTTTTCTTTTTTTTTTTTTTTTTTTTTCTTTTTTTAAAACTGAAATTCATAAATTGGTTAGATATGTTATTAGTGCATATTCAATCATTATCTTATTATAATGGAGATTTTGTGTTTGTCTGTATCTGAAACTATATTACAAGTCACATTCTCCATGATTTTATTTTTTTTTTTTTTTAAACCTCAATTAGAAATAAAATTGTTTTATAATATTAATATTGTTGACCATAACTACAGGTATTTGCCTCTCATCCCACTTATCATGGACATTTTTATGTGGGCCCACCCACAAGCCGAAGCTCATGGGTGGTAGGTGGAAAAAATTGTGTAGATCCCGTTGGTATTCCCCTCTCTTCAATAAATCTTAAAAGAAATTCATTAACAAGAAGAAATAACTGTAATTTTATTCTTTACTTCCTATTTCAACTAAATAGTTAAATTTGGAAAATTTAGCAATGAAAGACGGGAGTGATGGGAGAGTAAATTTCAGTTCTTTTTTTCGATTATTCCCCTCCCACGTGTTTCAAATCTTTTTATCTGCATTCTTATTTAGTTTCATTAGCCTTTCAAATTTAATATAATATTTTATTACATTAAAACTTAAATACTTGCACCCTACGGAGGGTGCATATATTTGCTAGTTATTATAATATCCTTTGATTGTTCGGACTTTTTATTCATGTGCTTTTTTTTTTTTTTTTTTTTTTTTTTTTTTTAATTTATTTTAGTCCTATGTGATGAGGAATTGTTTGCTGAGTATCATGAAAGAAATTGTCATCCATGTTTTGAGTAAAGAAGATTTGGAATTAACTTTAAAAAACAACAGAGACCAATTCTTTGCAATTATGAAGGTAGGCATCTCTCTTATCATACTGTATTTGTTCTGGGTGGTGAGTCTCCAGTTCTGGAGCTCTGGGGAGTGTGGAGTCACCCTTTCATTGCTGTTAGTCCAGGCCCACTAATCTGGAGAGGTTAGGGTCCAATCTTTGGGCCAAATAGATTTGTTTGAAAATTTCATATTGGATAGGAATATGTGAAACCATATAACTGTAAATTATTGAACAGTATTATTAATGTTTGATAGGAATACTTGAAAACATTTCTATCTATGCAAATTATAGATATATGAACATAGTGAGACATACATATAAACAGACTGAGATAGATGTTGAATTATTTTGGGTATATAAGGTGTGCTGTAATCCACCATTTAAATTTATAGACTAAGTGAGGTCACGTGGTTTAAACCCCAGCCAATCAACAGCCTAAATACGTGGTTAGTTAACTATTTAATTGCTGATATCGACAGCCATTCATTTGCACTTTATTCAATATTAACGAACAGGCCTGCAATCACTAAGGAACTCCAAGGAACAACCAAAGGATCATACCCAACATTAAGGATCTCAAAGGAACAACCAAAGGATTCTTCACTAAGGATTGTGCTCTGCTTAACACAAGGGATCTCCGCTGACAGTGCTCTTGCTTGAAGCCACAAAAATCGTAACATGTAAACATAAATTCATGATTTAACTTCTCTCAAAAAGTGAAAAAAACTCAACTTTAGTTTCGAAATATTTATAAAATTTTGCACATATTTTTGGGCTTCTATATATTCATATTTTTGTTACAGTCTCAATTCTGTAGAATTTAATATCCTTTTGATTTTGTAATGTTTCACTAGAATAAAATCCTGTCTTTGTTTTAGAAAAAAATAACTTATTATAAAAAGAAGCTTATTGCTAGTGTAAAATAAAGAGAGCCTGAATTTGTTTGTGTAATATGCATAAATGTATATTACACATGCAAATTATTTATATTAAGAATAGTTACTTGAAACTATGATTGTTTACTTAATTGAAACTAAATTATTGCTGTAAGATAGGAATACTTGAAAGCATATAATTGTGCAAACAAATGATATTATTAAATAGTAATAGTTACTTTAAACTGTATAATTATGTATAGATTACTTGGAAGCATACAAATATGTACTAATGTTTATAGACAAAAGTGCAGTGGAACATTGAAAATATTGTGATGATTATAATCAAACATTTACAAATGGATCAAATTTCAGCATTAAATAACCCATAAGGGTTAAAATAAACCAATCGCCTTTTTTTCCTTCAGCATGCATATATATATATTTAATATACCAGACTTGTTAGTAAATCCTTGCGGTGAGAAAAAAAACAGCAAATAGTTTGATTGTAAAAATATACTACCAAACATCACCTGGAGAAAAGAAAATTTGGAAAAAAGAAAAGACCAAGATAATCGTACCAACCAAAAATGATCTATTGGTACAATATTTGGCCAAAAGAAAAAAACAATTTGCGTGTGTGCGTGTATTCATACAAAACCGCCAGGAAACTAAAGCTAATAAGTAAAAAGTGCTCAATACCTAAGTAGAGCCAATAATAAAGATAAACCTAATGAGTCAGATAAACCTACTAAAAGTTTTGCTAAGTGCTCTTATATATATATATATATATATATATATATATATATATATATTATATATATATATATATAATTCTTTTTGATGTTTGTCTATAATTTTTGTTTTCCTCTTGAGTTGAAATATTTAATTTCTGCTTATTTTCAGGAGCACATTCATGATGTCCATGCTTATGTTAGAGGCAAAGTTCTACAGAATTGGCAGCAGATCGTTAGAGCAGGGGTAAGCAGACATCCTAATTGTCACATCTTCCTTCTATTGTGTAATGATACCTTGAATATTATACCTAATCAAAAATAACATGGGACTTTCGGGGCCTGTGTTTGTTAATGTAAATTAACAGCGTTAATCCCAGGAGGTTATCCCCCCAGGCAACACCTACCCCCTTGATTTAAAGGGACAGGGCTGGGTTTATTGGCCAGTGCCTGAGGCGCCCCCTTTGAGAGGGAATGCCGATGGGGTCAACGCATTTTTTGCACCTACCACCCATGAGTCTTGGCTCGTGGGTGAGCCCACATAAAAATGTCTTTGTGTCATGCCAGCATAAGTGGGATGCATAGCAAATGCCTTATACCTAATCGCAGTTTGAACAAAGAAAACTTCATTCTTAATTAAATGCAATGGCAGATTTGTATTAAGAGTTTCAATCTCCAAGTTGAATAAGAACTTGGTAGTTGGTTAATATTTGTATTTGAAATTTTAAAACAGAGTGCGGCTAATTTGAATTCAGAGATTTCCTTTTCCTGGATTGGTGAGAAGGAAGTCCTTGTGGCATTGTGATTAATGTGCTGGACTGCGATATTATAGTAAGATAGTTTGAACTCCTGTTGTGCTATTATGTTCAGTTTCGACTAATACCCTTGGGAAAGGTATGGACCCTCCCATTATCCCTCAGCTACGGGGGTAAATAGTACCACTACTGTTTTTTTTTGTTTTTTTTACAAGGAGGCTTTGGCATTAAATAACCTACAAAGATTTATAAGCCATTAAACAAAAAAACCAAACCATTGTGGACCGATGGCTGTATCAAGGCTGAAGAGCCCAGTCTGTCCTCCTATTTACCCATAGCTGGGGAGAGAAGAGATTGATTAAGGCTTTTCCCTAGGTCATAATATTAAAGTGAAACTCTAACAGCATTGTTAAAAATAATTTGTATTCAATAGGAATACTTTGAGGTCATATAACTAAATTATTTGTATTAATACTAGTTAATTGAAATTATAATTGTTTACTATAGATCATTATCAGTTACTTGAAACTATATAACTGTATGCAAACAAATGACTCTTATTAAATGGAAATAATTACTTCAAACCATAGAAATACTTAAAACCATACAACTGTGCATATTTGTATTAGATAGAAATTCCTGATATGTAACTGTGCAAAGAAACAGCTATACAAAAATTATAATTGTACAATAAACGTAATTCACTAACCTCTTGCCATGAAATAAACCTAGATGGGTTGACATGCCATTAAAATCAATAAATCTGGTCACCATATCCATTTCCTAAGAGGATAACCATTATATTAAGTGATGTCATCTTTGTATAGAAATTTTTTTTTTCTCCTCACAAGTAAAATAATCTTAATTCTTTGCATACATAAAATTTGTTGACTATAAAAGTAATTGGTAATTTGCTTGAAGCATTGTTAAGTATGTTATAATATATTAATGATTTGAAGGCAATTACAATGCGTATAAAAAAATAAAAACAAAAAGTTGTTATTTTTGTCTTATCGTTTTCAAAGTAGAAACTTCATCTTCAGAGGTGTATATCAGAAATGTACGTGCTTAAGTTTTTTTTTTTTTTTTTTTTTTTTTTTTTTTTTTCCTCCCCCTTTCTTTTTTCTTTATGAATGAAATGGGCAAATAACTGTAATTTCTTCTTCTTTTTTTTTTTTTTTTTTTTTTTTTCTTTTGAATGTCTGTTGAGAACGAATACTTGAACCCTGCCTTGTATATGTATCCAATTTTGTCTGTTTGTCTTCCGGTGAATATTGAAACAATGTAGCCATGTCAAATTCAAAATAAAAACCGTCATATAGAAAAATTCATATACTTAGCTTTTATTTTATTTTATTTTTATTTTTTTTTCAGTTGTAAAAAATAAAATGTATTAATTTAATTAGATGGACCAGTAAATAAAAGATTATCTTAAATTATGTATTAGGATTGAAGGAAAAATTTAAGAAAATATTTTTTATGAGTATTTTTTTTTTTATTTTAAATAGATTAAATATTATTAATTATATATTAAAATATTATATAATAATTATATATTAGTTTTCTTAAATTTTGCATCAATCCTATGTATTATGAGTATTTGTTGACTATAGTTTTTGTTATTGCCTGTGCAAAATTCATAAACTATTACCTCCTATATTATTGCATACAATTTTCTTGTCTATTTTCAGTGCTTACCTTTGAGTTACCAAGAAGGTTTGGTTTGCCTTGTTGTGGGCCGTTTGTCTGATAAATCTGCTCATGTCCGACGTTACGCCATTCAATTATTCACTGCCCTTCTTCAATCCAATCCTTATGCTTCCAATGTAAGTACATTTCTTTCTTTTTTTTCCTCTCTCCTATCTTAACATCTGTTTGGATAATCTTGGATCCTTGTGGTACACCAGATGACAATTGATTGTTTGAGGTGTTTGCAAAGAGTTGTATTGTTTTTGTTGCCTTCACTCATCAATGTAATTGATAAATAGTTTTATTGAAAGATGAGTATCTTAGTGGATTTATAAGACGGACATAAGATAAGATTGATTTAACAAGTGAAATTGAAAAGATAAGATTTAAAGTATAGCAATGGTGTGTGTGTGTGGGGGGGATAAATAAGATAATCTGTACATTAGTTACATAAATGAGTACCCCCCCCCGTTTGTTTCACTTTGAGGAAGCCTTATGTTTTGGTCGGCCATTTTCATTTCACCATAAATCTACATTGAAAATACAAATTGGTTCGAATCTATACAACTGCACGTTTTAACACGAAAATATCATAAAATGTGTTCTTAATAACAATTAAGTTCATTTCAAATAATGCGCAAGCACAATTAAGAACACATTTTATGATATTTTCGTGTTAAAAAAATGCAGTTGTATTGATTCGAACAAAATCGTATTTTCAGTGTAGATTTACGGTGAAATGAAAATGCCTGGCCAAAATATAAGGCTTCCTCAAAGTGAAACAAACAAAGGGAAGTTACTCTCATTTATGTAGCTAATGTTCAGATTACCATAACTGCATATGTGGTGAATAGTGCCAATGTAAGTGATGGTAAACATGAAATAAGATAATTGTGAGGGGCATTTCAATATTCCAATGAACCATGACATTTAGTTGTTATTATGAAAGAAAGATTGGCTTTCAAAAAATGTCTTGGCAGCCTCTCTGATTGGTTAAAAAAATATCTGACCATATGACCTTTATGCACCCCTTTTGTGATCTTGTTTCATAAGGACATTTTTTTCACTTACAGTCAACATCCGGTTTGTTAGGGGTTGGTTTTATAATTAAAAAAAAAAAAAAATCTAAAAATCATCTTTTAACAAACAACTGGATGTTGACGGTGTAAATGAAAAAAAATGTCCCCACGAATCGAGATCGCAAAAGGGGTGCCTAAAGGTCATATGGTCCAAAATATCTTTGGTGCTAATTTTAGATCAGTTTGAGTCTTCTGGTTATCATGCTTTTAAATGTTTTATACTTTGTCTTAATATTATAATCATCCAATAATCATCAATTGTAAAATAATCCTCCATTTTCAAGATTAGACTTAAGCAGTTATTTCCACTAGAAGTATATATATTTTTCTTTTCTTCTTCCATTGTATTTTTCTTTTATTAAATCTAAAATCTCATTTTAGTTTCAGTTTCAAGAACTTAAAGCCAATTACAATAAGGAAAATGACAAACTTGAAGCAATGTTAAATGAAAAGACAAAATCAGATGGTGAGTATCTTGTATTAATGTTTCATTAACAACTTTTTTTTTTTTTTTTTCTTTTTTTTTTGTAAAAATATGGACTATTAATGTCAAAAGTTGGTGTCATGAGTGAAATATCTTGTCAGATGCTCCAGAATTATCTTTGCTTTCACTGACTTCATTGCCATCTGTGAATTGTCTTGAAACATTTTCTGATTCACTGTCAGAGTAAAAACTTTGAACTTGACAAAATATTGAAGTGAAGTGGTTGATGGTGCTCTAGTTTATCTCCCAACTAATTCTTTAAATTCATCTACATTGAAATTTTTAAAAATTTATATTTTTCAAATGCATTCTTGTTATATAAAAATGTATAGGTGAGACAGCAAAGGAAAGTTATTTATTTATTTATATTTAATATATATATATATATATATATATATATATATATATATATATATATATATATATATATATATATGATGGGCCGGGTTAACTCAGTCGGTAGAGCGTTCGTCTAGAAACCACAAGGTTCCTAGTTCGATACTGGTCCTCGCCAACTCAGCATATGAGTAGCACAGAGATCTGTGCGGTAAAGGAGCTGATGGTAGGTGTAGCGCTCCACCTCAGATGCTGAAACAATCTCCTTGGTCTAGCGCTATTGAAAAGGGCATAGACTCCCTCGCTGACTGGCTGATATCGACTTTAGGCCGCCCCGTTGACTTTACTTATATATAGATATTTTCCGATTTCACTTGTCATGATTATTTTCATTAATTATCGAATTTTATATGATATACGCATTGTAACTGCCTTCAAGCAAAAAATATAAATAATATATTTCAGCGTTCCAAAAGTGATTTAAAAAAAAATCTCTTTGAACATTTCTAAAAAAATTCTCCGTTTTTCCCCAATGAATTTTTTCATTCAAAATAAAATTTCACTCTGATGAAGGTCGAATCTTCTGTGTGTGGAATATTTTCACATTTTTCTATTATTATTATTATTTCATTTCATTTGTTTATTTAATGATAATAATAGTTTGAACCGTGTACACAGAGATGAACTGACCGAAACACATGTGTAAGTGATATTGATAAAATTCATTTTTTATTATCCATTCTGTTCTCTTTTCTTTATTCATTCTTCCTCATAATAATATATATATATTACCCCTCCCCCCCCATCTGTGTGTGTGTGTGTGTTAAGTTTTAATACATGTTACAACTACATAACAAAAATGAAGTAATAACTAAGACATGGGTATGAATAAGGAATATGTTCCTGAGAATATGGTCAGTACTGTTATTTTATAAACAGTAAAAATGTTCCTGACATGATTACCAATATATCTTTTTGTTTGGAGAGAAAGAACCAATAAGACATGAAAATAAACTAAAGTTCATTTCAACAGACCTTTTGTTTGGGAGCAGATAGAAGGAAATAAGACAGAAAATTCTACCCAAGAAGAAAATGTTTTTACCTTAGTGGGCACCAGTCAAGGAGACCCTTACAGCAAAAACGTGGACATTTTCCTACTGTAAGAAAGGTTCAAAGTTATATATACTTTGAATACAAAACTCCAAAGGTTAACAGACAAAACATTTAATATAGTACAGCACATGGATATGACGAGATACAAAGTACATAGGTAAAAAGATAGATACACATTCATGAATGGTACAAGATAACATATAAAAGCCACAGACATGAGATTAGGGATAGTCCATGCTGTGTTAATTCACTTACAGTAATGTAAGGGGAGGGCGAACGCCCCAACGAGACGGGGTAGACCTTAACTAACCCATGTGTCTCGTAGTATCAGGAAAAGAGGCAGAAGGGTTTGAACCCAGCGCTTAAATACTATAGCCCCCTAGCGGGCTCCAGCAAACTAAACGGGCAGACAACTCAACGGGAAGATAATCCCTACACTACTATCTATTTTAAGCTTCCTTGGAATACACTTTTTAAAAAAAATTTTTATTTAAAAAATTTTTTAATGAGCATTGTCATTTTGAAATGTCGGGATGTTGTTTTATAAAATGCTACCTAGATCATGTTTACAAACAGTAGGTAAACATTCGAAAAATTTAATGGTTTTTAATCTCTTTAAAGTTTGTTCAATTGGTTAAAATCATTTTTTATTTTTTATTTTATTTAAAAAAAAATTTTTTTTTTTTATAGATCCTCGTCTTGAAGAGTTTGAGAAAAATTGGGCTGAGCATGAAAAAGAACTGCAAGAATCTTTGAAAGAATTGCCAGCTGTCGATTCCAGTGAACTGGAAAAGTTAATAAGTGAAGATGACACTATTGAGAGGTTGGTGGTTTTATTATACTTGATAATCTTCATACAATGACTGCTATTTACACAGCAGCATTGCAACCAACAAAGCCTTCATCAGATGATGACTCTGGGTTCAGACATGTTTTCAGGGCCGAAGCATCATTACCACTAACCCAGAGCGCCCCAGCAGTATCTCACGATACCACCAGACTTTGTCGGTTTGATGTCACAATATAGGACTGCCATATCCACGCTGATGCGGTTAGAGCTTTCTCCTGAATCTTTTTTAAGTATTTCCTCTTGTCTGGTGGAGAAAGTCCAAGTTTAGACAAAAATACCGAGGTTGAGTTGGTAATAAATCCCCGACATCCGACTTCAATGGGAAATACATCTGTTATCCATCCGTTTCTGACGCATTGTTCACGAAGGTCTTCATATTTTTCCAACTTCCGCTGATGTTGAATACACACCTATGCTTTCCTTTGTTTTATTCCTCTACTTTTCTGCCCCCTCTCCTATTTTTTTCCTTTAAGTTTTGTGTGTGGGGATGATTAATACAAATTGCAGTATTCTAGATTTTAGCTGCATATTTTCAGGTGTAAATTTGTGAAAAACAGTTTCATTTATTTGGTATTTATTTTATATTTTATTTCTTTTTTTTTTCTGTTTGCTTTGTTATACATATTTACCAACCCCATTGCACAAGTAGGCTGACATAAGGTCAATTTCTTAAGCAGGGTTTAACAGGTTTGAACTCAGTTTTCCTCTTCCTGTTACATAATCTATGCATAGATTATTGTCAACCCCCTGTATTTCTGAAGGGATGGCCCCTTTTCATATCATGAGCGGGACTTTCCATGGAATATTACAGAAAGCCTGCGAAATATGTGAAGTCGCGTGGGACCTGGTTGGCTCTCAGTTTCAGCTTGGATGTCTGGCAGAGAAGATGTATCTGCTTTAGCTGGGGCTCACTTGCACATGCACGTTGTGTTTAGTTAGAGAAATGTTTAGTTAAGTAAATAAATGTTTACATAAATAATATGGTTTTGTGGTTGATGAATGTCTTGGCAACAAGACTGACCTAGAAGAAGAAATGAATCAAGGACGACCAACCAGCAAGAACAGAGACGTTAGAAGAAGAACGTAAGATACCAAAGATGAGCAGAAGAATAATAGAAGTAAAGAAAGAGTATAAACATTCCTAGACTGCCTAACCAAAGTTAAAGAGCTCAATCTGCCCTACTATTTACCCATATCTGGAAGGAGTATAGTTGGATTCATATCTTTCCCAAGAGTATTAGCACTATTTGAAATGCAAACAGCCTTGTCTTAAGATTTCAAACTCGTGTTGCTGAGTTCATTTTCTACAATGATAACCATTACACAATGCACCTCCATACTTTCTTGGCTATAGATCAATTTTAAGGTTCACCTGATATTTATACCAACTTAAGATTCTAATACTTTTTGCTTAAAAAATTTTAATGAATATTTTTTAAGTTTTGGTATGAAAAACTATTATACTCTTAATACATATTTGTGTCTTCATTTTGGTTATTGTCATATTAAATGTAAGATTATCACTTAATTACACAACAAATTGTACAAAAAAATATGTATAGTCTAATTCAATGGAAGAATTTGTGAGATGTTATCATTGTTGTGGTGTGTGGAGGGGCCAAATTCTACAAAATGAAATACTTTTCATTAGTTAATTTAAAATTATTTTCATTAATGACGTATTTTGCATTCAATGAGTCTGAAAAGGTTTTATCTCTAGATAAGGTAACTCTTTTAAATGGTTTCTATAAAAATCTTTTTTTTCTTTCTATTGCAGCCTTTTAAAATTAATGGTAGACTTAATAGAGAAGAAAGAATATCTGAAATGTTACCAATACCTTTGTGCTATAAAAGATATCTGGCCTGACAAATTTGAGTTGAGTTTTCCAGAAACATCAACTGAAAACTGGTATGTATTACTTCATAAATGTGTTTTTCTTATCATTTGCTATTGTTTTCCTTCTCAACTACAAACAGGGCTAGCTGAGGTATGCACAAAGAAATGCCCCACCCTGTTTTTTTTCTTCATCTTTTAAAGGGTTAAGAAAGAGTGCCCTGAATATGGCACTAAACTGCATTGGATGGTGAGGCTCTAGTTCTGCAGCTTTTAGAGAGTCCACCTTGATTACCATCACTCCCAAGTCCATTCCAACCTGAAGTGGTAGTACCTGTACCCATTTATGGGTCAAATAGATCTGTTTGAAAGTTATTAGTATTAGATAAGAATACTTGAAACCATATAACCGAAAATTATTTGTATTAAGAATAATTACTTAAAACTATAATCATTGATGAATTATTACTTGAAATCATATAATTGCTTTTGAAAAAAAAAGATGCACATTTGGAATTGAATAACCCAACAAGGGTTGACATGCCATAAAACTAACAAAACCTGTCTATGATGGACTTGATACTTAATCTTGGAATGAGGCTCTCAAAATCATGGGAGGTAATGTCAGGATATTGGTTAGTACCCAACACTTGGTCTGGGTAATTTTTATAAATCTTTCTAAATAACAATGTTGAGAGTTATGACAATTTTTAAGAAACGTTACAGAACAATTGTAAATTTTTCCTAATGTGAATTTGTAGAGGTGGATAATTTAAATTTATTGCTTAAATGTAAAATACAATTTTGTTTTCAATCCAACAGCTCGGAGGAAGGAGAAAATCTTAAAGATATAACCTGGATTAGTAAACAGTTTAAAATGATTTATATTGGTGAGTTGAATAGATGTTTTATTTTTTTATTTTTTTTTCACTTTGAAAGAATCTGAACTTTGATGTAAAATATATTTTATATTTTTCATAAATACTATTCATAGAAATATTACGTGTCCTTGACCTATCACTTTACTGAATATTAAAAGTCCCTCTGAAGACTTGAATTTGAATTGCAAACGGAAGAAAGAAAAAGTAACACTTGAATAAGTATTACGTTTTTTTTCTTTTTTTTTTTTTTTTTTTTCTTTCTCAGACCTAGAACTGTAGAATATGCCAACTACACCATTACAGAAGGGTAAGATCCCTTCCCCAATGGGACCACCTGTTGGCCATGGGTGACAAACTATGGTGGCTGAGCAGCCCGTGACCTGCAACAATCCATTTTGATCCTTATTTGGGCTAGACGGGCGGTCAGAAAGACCTAATCAAGTCATGTCAAACCCTAGCACATACATGATTATGTCGCAACCATATTCTTCAAATTACTGGCAGACAAATATTCACTTTTTTTTTTTTTTTTTTTTCTTCTTTCTCTTCCTCTTCTTAAAGGTGCTAGAAGGCGGTTGTTGAGGGTCAATCACCAGTTTATTAATACACAGGAATTTAATGAAATTATTTCTCCCAGTATATAAAACCAAATAAATATTTGTCTACAAACTATTCACTTACAAATCATATATACAAAAAAAAATTGTCATCAAATAACCCACAAGAGATGATATGCTATTAAACAATAACCAAACCAAATTTCCTTTTCTATTTTTCTTTTCTCTCTTTTGTTCTCTCTCCTTTTCTCTCTCCTTTTCTTTGTCCTTTTCACCGGAGATAAAATGCAATTATTGTCAGATCTTGATTAACAAACTTTATTTGCTTGGTTTTTAGATTGCTTAAAAGATTATGAAAACCAATATATTGTTGTGAGAACAATTTAAAAAAAAAAATGAAATATGATTATGTACCAAAAAACAAATAGGCTATTTACATTTATGAATTCATTTAATATCAAAGGGTTTAATTTTAAATTCTAATCTTTTAGTCTCTCTTAGACTTTTTTCTCTTCCACCTCCTACCTCTCTTCTGTTTTGTCTCTCCCTCCTCTTTCGCATAAAAGTGATTACTCTGACTGACACTTTGGTTCTCTGCCTGTTTATAATCAGTTTGTTTAATTATCTCCCTTCCTCTCTTGTTGTTTCATCTGATGCACAGACACTTTTATGGTAATGAGATCTTGTATTTTGTTGAATAACTCAATGGTTAAAGCATACGCTGAAAAAGATTAGTTTTGTTGACAGTTTTAATTGGGGATTATCTTTTTCATGTGATTTTTTTTTTTTTTTTTTTTTTTAATTTAAATTTTTTTTTCTAATTTAAAAAAAAAAATTGCTTGACCAATATTAGCACATCACTCTATAAGTCCCGGGCCTAACTAATAAAACAACTTTTAGGCAAAATTTGACTTTATTCATCAATATAGTCTCCTTCTAGTGTGATACACCGATTCCATCAGAAAGGAATGCTTTATCAATAGATTTTTACATTGTTTTGAAAATTTGCAACAGTAGCTTCACTTAAATAACTGTAATTTGTAAACTAATAATCCGATTGGGCTCAAATTTTGACATGTGCCATTTGAAGGTTAGTACTTTATAAAAATCATGGATGTTTTATTAATGGCATTTTATGTCAGGCCCGGGACTTACTGAGTGATGTGTTAAATCTTTTTCTGTGAATTTATTACTTGTCTCTGTTCTATCACTAAAGATTGCATTCATTCCTGACCACTGACAATCCCTTAATTTTCAATATATTTTAATAACAAAATCATTAACAATTCATTTATATTATACATAGAATGCTATGAGAAGTAAACAATGTGTTTGATATGGCTTTTTTTTTTTTTTAGTCGACAATTTTTGGGAGAATATGTGCTTAATTGAAGTTGTACCTAATTTTTGAAAATTAATTAATGAATTAGGCAGGCATACCTATTCAAATGTAAGGCTAAACAAATCGAGAAAAATCAATCTCTGTATGTAGATTTCAGTCTATTAGGCCTCATCAGCAGAGCTATAGACAGGAAGACTGCTTTGTGTGTGATTCGAACCCTGACTGTCAATCTGACAGGCGGGGACTCTAACCATTACACCAGCTGGCCTTTTCCCAGATATTTCGTCTGTTTTGAAGTAGGTTATACAATAGAATGCTATGTATGAGTATTGGTGGAACTTCGAATATATTCTGGGTATGACACTAAACAGCATCTGATGGTGGAATAACCATTGTCATTATTCTTAGATCCACTCTGACCTCTGCATTTGGGGTTTTGAGGACCTCTTATGTACTTCCTATTCACATGATACTTTATCTTTGAATGGATGGAGCTGGCTCAATCTACCTTGGGTAAATGCTGCCACAAGACAAGACCCTGACTTGGAGTAGTAGTACTTGTTGGGTTGTTTGAAAATTATTAGATAGGAATACTTAATATCATATAACAGTAAATTATTTGTATCAAGAATAGTTACTTGAAGCTATAATTGTTTACTAAGGATTATTATTAGTTACTTGAAACCATATAACCATGAGTTACTTGAAAACAACTATGCAAAAAATGTAAATGATTGTACAATGAATACTATTCCCTCACCTCGAAGCATAACAATAACCTTAGACAAGTTGACATGCTGTTAATATCAGTCATTGAACAGGGGTGTTGGAGTAATGGTTAAGTCAGTGGTAAGTCTATATACTGCCTTTAAATATACTTAATGCCCAAATACTGCTATAAATGTCTAATTTTTTCTTCTATCCATAATTTACTGTCATATTTATTATTAGATCAAAAGAAAGTTTTGATGTATTTGTTAAATAAATTTAATCTGTGATATCACAAATTATATAACCATTTAGTGTTTGACTATAATTTTTGTTTATCTTTTTTGTAGATGCTAAGAAAGCAGATTTAGGAATTGTGTGTCCTGTTGAACAGGTTGAAACTGAACAGACATTTGAATTAAAAAAACAAGAAATACTTGTCATGTATTTGAGGGTAAGTTTGGAGTTTAAGCAGTTTTTTGTTAATGGATAAAATATCTGTAAGATTGGAAGAAAAAATTTGTGCAAACTAAGTTTTTTTTTAATATTTTAGTCTCTATTTAAAAATTTTAGGAATCATAGCTTAAATAAGCCATAAGCATAATTTCAAATGTTTTTCTCCCATGTTTTAAACTTTCATAACTTTGCATTCCTAATTATGTTGCCATAACATTTTTCTTTCTGAAAAAGTGGACCATCTAAAAAGTACCCCCCCCCCAAAAAAAAAAACCCTTATCTGTACTAGTGCTGTTTATTAGAGACATTAAAGAAAAACTAAATCTTTCAACCCATGAATAAGTCCTTCTCATTCTATTTTATCATCTATTAAAATCTGCCGACCTTCATTATTTGTTTAGCTATACTTTTGATACTACTACTACACACACACACACAATGTACATACGTATACATGCTATGTATGCTCACCTGCATCTGTACATATATACTCACCCCATACCCCTATACATATACACTCGCCCTGTCGGCTGCGGCGTTAGAATGCACAGACTGCACCTCTGCAGAGGGGTAAGACTCCCCCAATGGGGCCACCTGTTTGCCGTGGGTGGCGACCCGTGATGCTTAGGGATAGAGCCCAGGTGGATGAGCAGTCCATGAATTGCAATTCTATACTTTGGCCCTATCTTGGGCTAGATGGGCGGTCAGAGAGGCCCCCTCCGATCAATTGATTGGCCACGTCAAGCCCTAGCACCTATATGATTGCCCCAACCCAATTGCCCTTATGGCAAGCCCCAATCCCTTTTTATCATATGGGTGCCAGAAGGCGGTGACTGAGGGTCTACATGTCCTGGTAATGACGTTAAACTCTATCTGATGGTGAGGTTCCAGTTTTGGAGGTTTGGGGAATGTGGAACACCCCTTCATCACCATTGCTCCCTGCTCCACTCTGACCCGGGGTGTTAGTATCTGTTAGGGTCCCATCTATGGGTTAAATAGAAAAACATGAGTTGATAAACAAAATTGTATTATGCATTAATAATGAATTTATTTCACAACTTTGTCAGCATTAAATGACCCACTGAGGTTGATATGCCACAAAACGAATCAGAATTATACATATACACGTATGCATTATTGTACCTAAGTATGTGAACAAAAGAGGTTATAGTGTCACATTTCAATAAGTCTGTAAGGTTGCAGATGACCTAATGCTTTCAGGTTTCCCCATTATACACTAGGGTTCAATGAAAGACAAGCAACATTTTTGGGAAACTATTAATTAGTATGAAATCTGTGAAACATGAACAATAGAATGAAAACGATCTCTCGACGGGTTACTGATTATGATACACCTAAAGAAGGTACAATGGTTGAAACATAGATTACAATATCAGCCTAGATGAAGTCCAAGCACATCAGTATATGATAATGTAGTCATCTCCTTCATGGCATTAATCTGTTTAACAATAGAGATGTCCCTGACTCAGGGTAAAGCCACCTGGCTGTATTTTCAACACTCCACAAGTAAGCCTTTTTCCATTTTTGTGCCCCTCCCACATACTGCTTGTTTATGGAACTGTATAATTTTAGCTATTGGGATGCATTCTGTACATACCTTTTTTAATACCACTAGTATGTATTTTATGAGTTTTAGTCTTTCCTTCTGTGATGTTCATTATGTCACGGATATGCTAATCCTTAATCCTTAATCCTTGGTGAGTAGGGACTCGAGTGGTTATCTTTCCTACCACCAACCATTTCAATAATGGTAATACTGAAACTTGCTTAACAAGTGAAGAAATGGCTCTCTTAGTCTCACTGATGACAGGATGTTTTTTTTAATTTTTTTATTTAAAATCTTAAAATTAAAAAAAAAATATATAGTTGCTAGTGTGATTATGAAAAGGTGGAATGAAAACATCACACAATGCTGTTAAAGAGAAAACAATTTATAATATAATCATAGCTGATATTGATCAATATTTCGATTTTTACAAAAATCATCATCAGAGCTCATTTACTCCGTGGTGTTTGTGATCGGAGAAGAATGTCAAATCAGTTCAAAAACAAAAAACCTTAATTTTGCAACAAAGAACAAAAGTTGTTACATTATTCACAAATAATTGTGAATATTTTTGTCGGTCATGACGAAATGTATAACTTTTTTGTCGGTCAACTCTTTATTGTAGCGGATTTTGAGATGTTGGCAACAAGACTAATTAACTTATTCAAAAGGGGATGGGTATTAAAACAATGTGACTGTTGGTATTCAAAAGATTTTTAGAAAAGGAATTTTTAAGATTAATTATTCTTTATATTTGTATTTATTTTTTTATATATAAAGTAAAAAAGGTATGGACGGTATTTATTATTTTAGATAATGTGAAGCTTTTAAATCTAATGTAAGGTTTTTATTTTCAACACCGAATTCAAATCAAATAAAATGCAAAGTTCTCATTTATAAATCAAAACATAAACCCAAATTCAATTTAAATCCAAATTCAAATGTAAGGTTCCGTACTCACAAATTCAAATCCATTATTTGCAAAAAAAAAAAAATAAGTTGCTAGTGTATAATTTTCAGTCTGTGTATCTGATTGTGGAAGTGTATTGGACACAAGTTAATAAGGATTTAAAAAATGTTATTTTATTGAGTAACTGTATTTATGATAAAAATGAATTAAAACCAAATGACATAATGTTTTTTTTTTTTGTTTTTTTTGTTCTCTTTTGTTAGGATTCTCTGACATTTAGTTCTCAGTTGAGGGAAGCCGTTCCTCTTATGTGCAAAATGCTTCGTTCTAAAGTCAACACTGATGTTATGGAAGCCATTGAATTCTTTGTAGTGATGTTTGAATTTGGTCTGTCGGATGCTTTGAAGGGAATTCGTCAAATCTTGTTGTTGCTTTACTCAACAAAGGATGCTACCATAAAAGAAGCAGCTGTCAATGCTTATAAGCGTATATACCTTGACCCTAAAGGTGGCAATCAAAGGTTAGTAGGGTTTTTTTTTTTTTTTTTTTTTTTTTTTTTTTGTTGTTGTTGTTGGCTTTAACCTTAGAATCTTGATCTTCTCCCTCCTTGATATCTTCAAGATGTTAAAAAAAAAAAAAAAAAAAAAATCAGGAATTTTTAGTTTCAATAAAAAAAATTTATTTATTTTTTTTTTTTTAATTAGATTTTTGGAGAATGATTTGATTAAAATTTAGTGCAGAACTTTTTCAAAATAAGTTTGTTGATTTTTAATTCATTTTAAATTATAAATAATTCAAATTTTATATATATATATATATATATATATATATATATATATATATATATATATATATATATATAAAAAAAAAAAACTATTTAGAGAATACAATTTACTATTTCTCTGAATGTTTGAGATGAGGCTTGAAGATTAGTATTATCTGCGTTATTCGGACTATTGTCCCCCATCTTCATTGTTATTTATACAACGTTTCGGCCGATATACCCTCCGGCCATCTTCAGGTATTTCTTGTCGGACTCGGGAGTCTGAGAAGGTTCCCGAGTCCGACAATACCTGAAGAAGGCCGGAGGGTATATTGGCCGAAACGTTGTACAAATAACAATGAAGATGGGGACAATAGTCCGAATAACGCAGATAATACTAGAATACAATTTGTTTTTGATTCAGTATTTTTTTTTTTTTTTTTTTTTTTTTTTTTCTTCCCCCCCTTGATACTGTGGGAATTCTGCAAGTTGGCTTGTTAACCATTACACCACAGTGAGATCTCCACTATGCTTATATTAATATTAATCTGTATTAATCTGAGCATTTTTGTAAAAAGCAACAAGATGTAAAACTCATAATAAAATTGTAATATGTGGAAAGGTTAATTTTAAAGGAGGTGTGATTTAAAGTTCTTTGACCATTTGTTCAAACAACTAGAAAAATATATTTGATTACTTTGCTTTATTGATCTTGCTAAAAAAAAAAATGTCTTCCATTCCAGAACGAAAGCTTTAAAAGTTATAAACAATCTGACTGCTTTGATTAACAATGCCTCACTTGAAGAATTTATATCTCTGGACAGAATGGTAAGTTTTTTAAAATTTTGTGGCTTTTTGCTTTTTATAATCTGATATTTCAACAGAATGTCCTTTTTTGGCTGAGTCAAGTTAGGGTTCTTAGTTGGACTTGCTGATCAAATTGTTTGTTAATTCAGTTAAGTTGTATATAAAATAGCACTTTGTGAAATCAAATTTTCAACGATTTGTGATCAAAATAATTTTCTCTAACATATTAGATCCATTTGGTTCAACTGATAATCATAATAATCTACTTTTAGATATAATTTTAAAGGTTTTAGTTCTCAATTGGGGGTGGGGGTGGGGAATCAGTCCAGTAATTGGTAATCTGAACATTAGCTACATGAATGAGAGTAACTTCACCTTGTTTATTTCACTTTGAGGAAGCCTTATGTTTTGGTAAGCCAATTTCATTTCACCGTAAATCTACACTGAAAATATGAATTTATTTGAATCAATACAACTGCATATTTTAACATGAAGATATCATAAAATGTGTTCTTAATTGTGCTTGAGCATTATTTGAAATGAATTTAATTGTTATTAAGAACACATTTTATGATATTTTTGTGTTAAAACATGCAGTTGTATTGATTTACAGTGAAATGAAAATGGCCGACCAAAACACATGGCTTCCTCAAAGTGAAATAAACAAGGGGGTTACTCTCATTTATGTGGCTAATGTCCAGATTACCGGAAGATTTTGGTTTCAGATCTGCGTAAAGAGTTCTCACTGGACTTTGTGTATTGAATTTTGAAATACTGACCCATTTCGTAAACTTGAAATTCAAAATGAATAAGACCAAACCTTGACTCGAAAAATTATTTCTATAAATTCTTGATTTTTATGTCCATGAAATTTATTTCCTCAATTGAAAATTGTTTTCTTGTATCAGTGTTGCCTAAGGCAGAAGATTTAAATTCCCATTGTTTTATAAAGTCTTGTAAATAATTGTCTTTTTTCTTTTTTTTTTTTTTTTCTTGTTATAAAACAGATGTGTCAGTTGATGTCATCTGGAGAAGTCCATTCATCTGTTATTCAAATGTTGTGGGAAAGATTCACCATGAAAGTACCCAACACAACCAATGAAGAAAGTAGATGTGCACTGATCCTCCTTACCATGGCGGCTGGGTAAGAAGACACTTTCTCCTTTTTTTTTTTTTTTTTTTTTATTTATTTATTTATTTATTTATTTAAAAATTTTTTTTTATTTTATTTATTTTATTTATTTTTATTTTTTATTTTATTTTATTTATTTTTATTTTTATTTTTATTTTTATTTTTATTTATTTTTATTTATTTTTTTTTTTTTTTTTATTTTTTATTTTATTTATTTTTTATTTTTATTATTTATTTTATTTTTTTTAATAATGATAATTAAAAGGATTAGTTGACAGTCACTATTCAAAATTGAATATTTTTTGGTATTTTTTCTTCTTGAGGTTAATTCCGATAACCCAAGAATACATGGGGTGAGTCAAAAGTTTTGCAATATTTCATTTTTGTACATGCTAGTTTTTTGTGGCACAAGTGATCAAAGCATTTCAAGCCATGGAAGGTGCCCGCAGTGGTTGGTAGTGTAAGATTTCAAAGTGATAATACTTGTAGATAAAACTCCGACAAAGGTTGATAGACAAAACATTTTATATACAGCACAGAATAAACAGGGTACATAATACATAGAGGTGTACATGAACATACATACATAAGTAATACAAAGTTACACGTAAAAGGATAAACATAAAAGCAACAGACAGGAATAGTCCATGCTGTATGAATCACTTACAGTAATGTAAGGGGAGGCCAAAGCCCCAACAAGAGGCGGGTAGACCAGAGTCTAACCCATAGTGTCTCATAGGTCGAACAGCGGCAAAGAGAGCGTGAGAAGTTCAAATCAGCCGCTAAAATACACCCGAGGCCCCTAGCGGGAACCAGCAAAACTAAACGGGCTGACAACTCTCCAGGCAAATACGAAAATAACGCCACAGTAGTATCATGGTAGTTGGTGTGCTAACAGATGCATTGCTTCCTTCCATGTGTGATTTGAAAGCTGCACAGATGAACATTCTTTGTTGTGTAATTTGAGAATTTATGCTTTGAGTTCAAACGAGACCATAATGCCTCAGAAGCTACCAGAAACATTTTTGTGAAAGGTGAGGGTGCAGTTGATCACAGTAGAGTAACCAGATTCAAAAAGTTTTGCTTGGGTTGCAAGAACCTTGATGATCAGGCGAGGTCAGGTTGGCCTAAAACTGGATTTTGAAGCTGTGCTCAAAGCCATGGAGGCAAATCTAATGAACATCTGGAGCTGTTGAATTGTGCCTCATGTTATATAAATATTGCAATACTTTTACTGCTTACTTAGCAAAATGTATTTGTTGCCCAGACTAAGACCCCCCCCCCCTCCAAAAAAAAAGACGTTTCCAAAAAATGTTTATATTCTCTCCCAGATTTGGTTCTCTAAAACTGACTCTACAAGTACTGATCACTTTCCAATATTTATTATCCTGTAAGGTTCAAAGGTTATGACAGTCATAACTCGGAACGCAAACAAACTCTGACAAAGGTTGAGGGACAAAACATTTAATATGGTACATGAATACACAAAGGATACATAAATTACATAGAAGTGTACATGAACAATAGAAGATAGAATGGTGTACATCAACATACATATAATATGAAGGTACAGACATGAGACTAAGAATAGTCCATGCTGTATAAATCACTTACAGTAAAGTAAGGGGGGGTGCCCAAAGCCCCACCAAGAAAGGGGTAGTCATAAGACTACCTCATTGTGTCTCGGAGATCGAGCAAAGAGCAAGAGAAGTTCAAAACAGCCGCTTAAATACACGAGGCCCCTAGCGGGAACCAGCGACACTAAACGGGCAGACAACTCCCCAGGCAAATACGAAAATAACCCCCACAATCCTGACTTTTTTAATTTTTTTTTTTTTCATTTTCATTTTTCCAACAACCAAAATTGTGACTTTTTAAATTTTTTAAGTCGTTTCCTATAACTTATATATATACAATTTTATTTTCATTATAAATGAATTTATTTTGTATGACTTAGTGCTTCTTCAAAATGTAATGTTATCTTTTTCAGAGCTGATACTGAAATCATAAAAAGGAACATTTCTGTGCTTGTTGCTGAAGGTTTGGGACCTCGAAGTGAAACTGATTTTAAATTGGCTCGTGACACTTGTTTGGCCTTCTTAAAAATTGGAATGGTCAAGAAGGTAAGTAGATATTTTATGTGTGTGTATACAGGGTGGGGAGGGGGCTTTGAATAAGAGGTTGGCAAACTTTGACTTTAATGAAATTAACACTCATTTATTTGAATGAAATCCTTTATTTTACTTTTATTTATTCTCTAGAAAATTGGTGAAGTAGCTGCCAGACCTTTCCGTTTGGCATCGGATCATGATTTATTTGTAAGGCTCCAAGAATTGCTCCTCAAAGGTACATTTTCTTTCTCTTTAGTGTTTTTTTTTTTTTTTTCTTTTTTTTTTTTTTTTTTTTTTTGCTAATCATTTTAATCTAACTTCCAAATTTGTAGTCACATGACTTTAAAATCTCCCAATGAGTGTCAATCTCTGAGCTGACCTCCAGGGTTACCAACTAACAGTCTAATTTGGTTGACCTCAGTTAGACATAACAATTTGGTTCTAATTGATTTGTTCAATTCTTTTTAAATAATCTACACTTTGTGCCAAATAAAAGATTTGGTAAATTTATTTAACACTTGATATTATGTAACCGTTTGCAAACATGAATATGGTCGAAATTAAAAAGGGGTCAATTTAAAAAAAAAAAAAAAAAAAAAAAAATGCTGTGAAACCCTGAAAATATAGTTATAATAATGAAATTTATTGTGTACAGTGCTCAGGTGCACCACAACTCATCAAAGTCTCATGTCTAGTACATAGAATAATGTATTAGTGTCAGGAACATGAACAGTTTACAGTAGTAATATGCATGTATGTGTGCATATGTATGTGGAGAGTGGAATCAGGTATAGTGTTGGCTGACTACAGGAAGCATGGAGGCTTTGAAAGATTCAGTGCTTCGGCAGCCTACAACAGACAAAGGCAGTTTATTCCATGTCTCCGCAATTCTGAGCGTGAAAAAATGTTTCCGAAAGTCACGTGAGCAGTTACAATCAAACATTTACAAATGAATCTAATTTCAGCATTAAATAACCCATAAAGAATTGA
Organism: Doryteuthis pealeii; assembly: GCA_023376005.1. Taxonomy (NCBI): domain Eukaryota; kingdom Metazoa; phylum Mollusca; class Cephalopoda; order Myopsida; family Loliginidae; genus Doryteuthis; species Doryteuthis pealeii. The sequence goes on along the minus strand of CM042170.1, from coordinate 11,950,585 downwards.
TATGTTGTTAAATAAATTTACAACTTCTACTCAAAATTTTTTGCCATGTTACATTATAGATACACAAAAATAATGGGAATTTTAGTAATATGTTCAGAGATATAATTCTATTTAAATGTTAACTTTTTTTTTTTTTTTTTTTTCTCTTCTTATAAATTCTTTGTCAATTTTTCTTGTAGGCTTTCCAGATCTTGATAACAAATTTTGGATTCCATTTTGTGAAAAGGCAATCAATGTGATTTACAAATTATCTGAAAGCCCCGATCATGTATGTGCAACTTTGACAAGGGAAATTGCTAAGAAGTTGTCCAAAATGCCACAAGGTAAATTCAATTCTGAATGATTCTTACAAAGAATTTTTATCTAATCATTATAAAACAAAGAAATTGTCACCATAGTTTCTTTTTTTTTTTTTTTTTTTTTTTTTTTTTTTTTTAAATAAATAAAATCTAACAAAACATTAGAATTAAAGAAAAATGTCATTTATTAAGAATTTTATCACCTAAAAAGTTAACGTCAATATTTTGTTAGGTTTAATTTTCAGAAGACTTTTTGTTTTTTACATGACGCTGTGATATTGTTATTTATAAAAACAAATATATAGATAAGATTTCATTTTTTTGTAAGTAATTTGTGTTAAGTGTTTTTCTTTTAAGGTATTTAAAAATGTTGAATTTTAGTTTCAAGTTTACCATTAAAAAATGTAAAAATAAGTTTGGTACGTGGACCAAAGCCTTACTGTGTTTTTAACCTGGACTAAAACTTGGATGAAGTTTACATTATCCAGTTAATAAACTCCTTGTGAATTTTATAGTTTGAGTTAAATCTAAATAAATTTCAATGATTATTTAAAATGTCTTTATTTTTATTTATTTATTTTTTTTTCCCCTGAAGGTGATGAAGCTGCTGAATCTGGAGATCATACTGGTCTCTTAACTCGTTTTGTTTCTTTGATTGGCAACATTACTCACAGACAATTTGAATATCTTGAAAAGGATATATTATCTGAGCTAAAACGACGTGCAACTGTACTTGAGAAAGGGAAAGCAAAAAATAAAAAGTGCGGTGATCGTTCCACAGTAAGTACTCCCTCTTTTTATTTAATGCATTTCGTTTTCAGGGGTTGTGTGTAAAATTAATAAATATGAGAGGGTGCTGAAAGTTCTCCTTACCCCCACCCCCCAAAAAAATCATTTTGAAGGATAAACTTGAGAAATGATGTGCCAAGTGTCTAGAACAGTTTTTCAACCTTTTTCATCTCGTGGCACAGCGAGCTGGACAATAAATTGATCGAGGTACACATCAGTATATAAACACATAATTATTTTATCATTTAGATTTCAAAAGAAAAGGAATAGTGAAAACATGCTACAAGTGTAGCATAATTAAAATTAACACTAAACTAGATAAATTACCTCCTCTGATGGTATAAAAGAGCCTGGTCTTTAGAGCAGAGTTTTTCAACCTTTTTCATCTCGCGGCACTGAGCTGGGCAATAAACTAATCGAGGTATACCATCAGTATATAAATATATAATTATTTTATCATTTAAATTTTAAAAGAAAAGGAATAGTGAAAATGTGCTACAAGTGTAGCATAATTAAAACAAAAAATATTTTAATTGAAACAATATTAAAGGAATAGAATATAAGAGGATGATGAACCTTCCTCAACATTCACGTCACACCCATGGAATCTTCACAATACACTAGTGTGCTGTGGTACACCAGTTGAAAAACTCTAGCCATAGAATATGGCTTCTCAAACTTTTTTACTTGATGCACCTCTTGTAACCAAATTTAATTTCCATTCAACCCTCCCAAATTAATTGAATATTAAATTACAAAACATAATTCATCAATGTTCAATACAATTCACATGAGAAAGTGAATGAGATTTTATACATTTTCGGGTCATGTAGAAGGACTAAACTTCCAACTGAATGCAAGAGTGAACTGTCATTATATATACTAGCAAATATATGCACCCTCCGGGTGCAAGTATCTAAGTTTTAATATAATAAAATATCATGTTAAATTAGAAAGGCTAATGAAACTGAATAAGAATTTAGATTAAAAATATTTGGAACAGAGGGGGTATGATCGAAAAATAGAACAACTTTGAAACTAACTCTTCCATCATTTTCCCTTACTCCCGTCTCATTGGTAAATTTTCCTAATTTAACTATTTAGTTAAAATAGGAAGTAAAGAATAAAATTAGTTATATATTCTTGTTAATGGATTTCTTTTAAGATTTATCCCCAAGATTTTTGCTCATATTCAAAAAGATAAAACCAAACAATTAGAAATCAATAATACTAAGCATATATTTATTAAAATCAATTTTTTAAGATCAATATGCAAATCAGCCTTTCCATTCATACTGTAAACTGCTATTTTGTTGTATATATAAATACAATTGCATGTTATTAGTATGAAGATATGGTCAACAGTCTTAATGATGTAAAACAATTTTATCCATAATTGAGATTTAAATAAAAATAAAATAATGGAGAATGTGACGTAAATAACAAAAGGAATTGTGACTTGAGTAGTGATATAGTTTTGGTTACAGACAGACAAACCCACAATCTCCATTATAATAAGAGATATATATATATATATATATATATATATATATATATATAATATATATATATATATATATATATTGGTTAGGAGGTTGATTTAGAAGGCTATCACAATGCAGGTGTAAAGAAGAAAAAAAGAATAATATGGTAACAATGGTGTTGTGTGTTAACCTGTATTTAATTCTTGAATTTTTGAGATAATATCTCTTTTTCAAAAGATCACTGGAATGAAGCAGTCTAGTTATGACATTTCTTTTTAAATGAATTTTTTTTTTTTCTTGAAAATGATGGTATTTTTATGTAACTGTATTCTCGTGTTGTTACCCATTGTTACCATTTTTTTTTTTTTTTTTTTTTTTTTTTTTTTTTTTTACACCTGCATTGTGATAGCCTTCTAAATCAACCTACTAACCAATATATAACACAATGCTTCAAGCAAATTTTAAAACTATTTTATATATATATATATATATATATATATATATATATATATATATATATATATTATATATATATAAAAGCAAAATATAAATAATAATTTATTCAACAATGCTTCTATAAAACAAAACAAACATCCAAAAATCTTATTCACTTTGCCGAAGAGCTTACGCCCGGGTTTGTTTACTACACAAACGTCCACTTACCTACTATGGTAGAGGCGTGTAGTAGTATCATTGACAAGGTTAATTTCGCAGGGATTGTTCGCTATGTACCGGCGGCCGAGCGGATATGGTCTCTGACTATGCCTGTGAAGTCCCAGTTTCGATTCCTGTCGGAGGGGAGTCGTTAGTATACATCGCTGAAGAGACTTAATAAAGTCGAAACAGTCTGTACGGTGTTCTGCATAGCGAGCCATCCTTTGCCGGGATTCACTTGTCAAGATTATTTTCTATAATTATCGAATTTTATGCGATACATGCATTATAATTGCCTTCAAGCAAAATATAATATATATATATATATATATATATATATATATATATATATATATATATATATATATATATATATATATATATATATATATATATATATATATATATATATAATTTTTTTAAGATATTGAGAAACTGTTTTTTTTTTTTTTTTTTTTTTTTTTTTTCTTTTTTTTTTTTTCTTTTCTCAATTAAGAACACAACTGCTGCAATTGAGGAGGAACTTGGTTTGGTTGGAGCATCAGCAGAGGATGATGAAGCCGAACATATACGAAAAGTTTGCGAAAAGAAATCCTCGTTGGTAAGATTTTTTTTTTTTTTTTTTTCCAAATTGGTATTTCACCTGGACAATAACAAATTTCTTTTGAGGACTGAATTCACTTACTTAAATGTTACAAATTTAAATCTAAAATCCTTTGTAGGAAACATTGAATATAATTTAGGCTTTACTTGACCTGTCTAATTTAAAAAAATTTTTTTACATCTGGTTGAGAAATGTGTCAGCAAAATTAACTCCCACCATTATTATTATTGTTTAAATTTTAGATTGATTTTGTGGTAAAATTGGCCCAAATCATAAAACCAAATTTATTTTTGATGTGAATGTGGCCACATTAAAACTATTTATTTTAAAATTCTATGTAATTTCAAAACTTAATATTCAGGTTATTTATTTATTAGAGTTTAACTTATTTTGACACATGGTCTTTTTTTCTCTTTTTTTTTTTTTAATTTAAAACATTTTTTTAGTGTCCTTTGCAAGGTGAAATTAAATTCTTGTAACAAGATTATTTTAATTGCTGTTTTTCCCTGAATACTGAACTCCTTTTTAATATACATAATAATTCTTATTCTTTATTTCTATTAAAGGTGAAACCTTCCTTGCTTCTGTGGCTCCACTGATTGTAGATATTTGTCGTAAACAGTCCAAATATTGTGATCCTGATCTCCGTACTGCTGCTTGCTTGGCTCTTTCTAAACTCATGTTGATAAGGTAGGTGATGCTCATTACTTCATTCATTGTAAAAATATTCAGATGGAAACATTGTAGACATTATTAGATATTAACTACTTTGTGGCACTGTAAGCTCTTTTACTACTTTGTGCATATATTTAGGTGCATCAATGCATATTGCATGATGGTGTGAGCTTGTTTATATGACTATCTATGTGTATAGACTTGTTTTTAGTGAGCTGTTAGATTTTCAATGCAAGTGCAATGATTATTTTAACTCTATAACTTTTTGTTTATTCATTTCATATACATACTAACAGAATGTAGCAACCTAAAACAAATACGAAAAAAATACTACCAAACAACAAATCTAAAACAGATATTCTACCAAATAAACCCAGAAAAACTACTTGGATACATAAAAGAAGCATACATCTACAACAAAATCTAAAAATCTTCCTAAAAAATGAAAACACAAAAATGTTAAAAACATCTAAAAGTTTCATTCACAAAAGAAAATGTCAAAAAAAAAACCTTTAGAAAATTAAATATTATCACCAATTTATTTCAAAAACGTAGTCGGCATTAAATGACCCATTGAAGTTGATATGCCGTAAAACAAGAATAAATCAAATCATTTCATATAAGATTTCTATCTGGAAATTTCCTGGCTCTTGACAGAAACTAAAATTATGAAATATATAAGAAAAAGAAAATAAAGAAAATTAAATTGGCTGTAAGGATGGCTTCATCAAAATTAAATTTTATTTTACACTTGAAAAACAAAGTGTACATGTGTATACTTTGTTTTTACAAAATAGAATTTAATTTTATATATTGTCTTCCCTTTTTCATTGTCATATTTTATTCCAAACCTTTTATTTATTTATATATATAATGTATGTATTGTTATGATAATAATAATAATAATAATAATAAACAGTGCTCAGGTGTATCACAACTCATCAAAGTATTCATGACTAGTACATAGATTAATGCATTAGTGTCAGGAACATGAATAGCTTACAGTAATAATATACATGTATGTGTACGCGTGTGTGGAAGGGGGGGGGTATCAGATATAGTGTTGGCGGATTACAAGAAGCGTGGAGGCTTTGAAAGGTGCAGTGTTTCGGCAGCCTACAACGGATGCAGGCAGTTTATTCCATGCCTCAGCAACTCTGAGCGTGAAAAAATGTTTCTGAAAGTCATGTGAGCTATGCTGTTTTCTGACTTTGTAGGCATGCCCACGTGTGTTAGAAACCTGGAGAAAGGTGCTCAAGGTTGCTGTGAAGATGATTAATGACCTTATGAGCATTTACCAGGTCAGTTGCCAAGCGCCGGAGTTTCATTGAATCCATTCCCAGAAATCTTTATTTCAAATCTTATATTAACATTATTTTTCTTTTGGTTACTGGAAAATAAAGACTTAAAATTGTTTAGATTTGTAGAAGTAACAGCTACTAAAGATCCATAACCTCTTTATATTGTTTATTAATTTACAAATTTTCACCAAAACAGTTTGGTTCCCTTTTGGTGGGCCAACTGTATCCCCTACTGAAGGGGTAAGATCTCCCAACCACAAAAAAGTGGGGGGGTCCTGGGTATTCCACTAAACTGTATCTGATGGTTTTTGTTACCTGGCTTCACACTTTAAAATACCTTTTACAGACTTAAAAAGAACCATAAACATATACACAAAACAAAAATGGCAAAATTATTGGAATAACTTACAAAACAACAAACTACATGAAATAATGGCACAAATAGGAAAACTTCAAATAAATCAAACCAAAATATCCAGAAAAGAAGAAGTAATATTATCCAGACTAAGAATAGGACACTCATACATTACCCATTCATACCTCCTCAAAAAAGAAGCAGCCCCATATTGCATACCATGCCAAAAACCCTACACAATCAAACACATTTTAACAGAATGTAGCAACCTAAAACAAATATGAAAAAAATACTACCAAACAACAAATCTAAAACAGATATTCTACCAAATAAACCCAGAAAAACTACTTGGATACATAAAAGAAGCACACATCTACAACAAAATCTAAAAAATCTTCCCCAAAAAATGAAAACACAAAAATATGTTAAAAAAATCATCTAAAAGTTTCATTCACAAAAAATGTCAAAAAAAAAAAAAAAAAAACCTTTAGAAAATTAAACATTATCACCAATTCATTTTAAAAACATAGTCGGCATTAAATGACCCATTGAGGTTGATATGCCGTAAAACCAGATCAAATTACCTGGCTTCAGATATGAATTCTTTTTTTCTTTATAGTAGGAATTGTTTTGTGTTAAATAAACTCTATTTTGTTACTGTTATATGATCATCTTACAATCCCTATTCTTGTACTTGCAAAAGAAAAGACAACAAAAAAAAACTTATATTCTTATTTCTATAATTTAATGTTCAAGTATTTTTCTTCAAATTTTTCTTTATTTATTATTATTATTATTTTCAGCTCTGAATTTTGTGATGACAATTTGCAGTTGCTGTTCACGGTTTTGGAAAAATCCAGTCTTCCTCGAATTCGATCCAATACCATTATTGCCCTGGGTGACCTTGCTTTCCTCTACCCTAACCAAATTGAACCCTGGACGGCCCATATGTATTCAAGGTAAAAGTCTTTATACGTCTCTTGTCTTGCTCATTAAATCGGGAATCTTGACTGTAAATTTAAAAAAAAATTATTTTTTTATTTTAATTTAATTTATTTGATTAATTGAGATATTTTTTCTGTCTAACTTTTTCTGGTACGAAAAAGAAAAGAAAATAGAGGGGGAAAATAAATTCGACTTGTTGAAGAGAGGGGGGGGGTCAACAATGTCGTCGCCGTCACAAAATCTACAGCACAAGAAAAAAATCCGTCGTCGTACAATCACCAACTCTATTATCATCAGCAGCTGAAAAATCGCAACTCCTTGCTGTCGTCACCCCACCTCTACTTATACGAGATTTTCCTTCAACATTCGGGTGTTTGCACCCCATGCACGAGATTCCCGAGCCAATCCTAGCTGCTGGAATACTCGTAGCCATCATCCGGGCACCTGGCGCTTACATCCGGGACAGTAGTATTTTGAATTCAGTGCCAATGTGTCGCCCGTTCGCATTCCGAAGGACGCGGGTTCGATTCCACATGCCAGGCAAAGCCTAGCCCGCTTCCTTCGAGAATACGGCGGGCCACTCACCTCGTGTTCTCTGTCACACTTTTTCCTTTCCTGATATGAACTTGCCGTAATGTCTTCATCTTGTCTTGGGCAGCAATTTGTTCCTTGTCATTTGTTTATATAAATTTGTACTGAAATAGTTCTATTTTATTCAAATTATTAGCCCTGTCAGCGGGACTTAGAATATGCTTACTGTATCTTTACAAATGAGTTAGAGAGCTTTGACCCCCCCCCCCCGGGTATTCTGGGTATGACCCTAAACTGATGATGAGGCTCCAGTTTTCAACCTCTTGTGAATGTGGAGTACCCTTGCATTGCCATTGCAATAACCCAGAGAAGTAGTCCTTGTAAGGGTCTCATCTATGAGTCAAATAGATCTTTTAAAATTATTTGTATTTGATAGAAATACTTGATAACATATAACTAAATTATTTGTGTCAATAGTTACTTGAAGCTATAAATGTTTACTAAGAATTATTATTACTTGAAACCATAACTGTGCAAACAAATGATAATTATTAAATAGAAATAATTACTTGAAACCATAGAATTGTGTATAAATTATTGGTATTACAGGGAATACTTGAAACCATAAAATTGTGTACAAATTATTGGTATTACAGGGAATACTTGAAACCATAAAATTGTGTACAAATTATTGGTATTACAGGGAATACTTGAAACCATAAAATTGTGTACAAATTATTGGTATTACAGGGAATACTTGAAACCATAAAATTGTGTACAAATTATTGGTATTACAGGGAATACTTGAAACCATAAAATTGTGTACAAATTATTGGTATTACAGGGAATACTTGAAACCATAAAATTGTGTACAAATTATTGGTATTACATGGGAATACTTGAAACCATAAAATTGTGTACAAATTATTGGTATTATATGGGAATACTTGAAACCATAGAATTGTGTACAAATTATTGGTATTACATGGGAATACTTGAAATCATACAACTGTGCAAAATAACTCTCAAGAAACAATTACACAAAAAAATGTAAATATAAACGTACAATATATGCCTTTCCCTAGCCTCTAGGCATAAAATAACCCTAGATAGGTTGACCTAATGTTAAAATTGGTCAAATTATTATATTTAAATCAAAATGCTTTTATTTTATTCAGGTTGAGAGATCCATCATCTTTAGTTCGTAGGAGCACAGTGTCTGTTTTGTCTCATCTTATTCTCAATGATATGGTTAAAGTGAAAGGTCAGATCAGTGAAATGGCCACTTGCATCATTGATGAAGATGAAAAGATCCAAGGATTGGCTAAAGTTTTCTTCATGGAACTTTCCAAAAAGGTTTTTATTCATATTTTTTCTCTATTTATTTCTTCTTATAAGCTTTGCTAAGTGTAAAGTTTTTAAATGCCATCTTTGGCCAGTTGAAAAGGGCTTAAAGTAAGTAAGTCCTGAGTTATGGAATCCTTTGGTAAGCGTATAAGTCCTATCCAGCGTATTGTTAAAGGTCCAGTGATTTAATCCTATGTCTGTCGTCCATGAATGTCAAAGTAGTTATGGCCAGTACAGCCGGTATAAGTATTATATCAGCAGCAGAGTACTGCCAGCGATTGGCCAAGAGTATGATCACATGGTTATCGCCGAGTCTATAAATAGGAGCGGGTATCTAGCACACACCTTATATAGAAAATTTCTCAAAATTTGTTTCTATCACACAGGCCTCAAATTGCTGTTCCTTAGTGGTTACCCATTTAAGTACTGAGCTGGCTCCTCGTTGCTTAACTTTGGTTCTGTTTTTACTTATCTCTTAATGCAAGTTTTATTCTAAAGGTAACACAGAAGAGCCACTTTGACAGAATAAAACAGGAATTTTTGTGTTAGTACTATTCTATGGTTGCACCACCTGGACTTTTAACAAAAAGCTAGATGAGAACTACACAAGGCTGCTATGTACTGTTTTGAACAAATCCTGGAAGCACCAAACTACAAAACAGCTATACAGCCACTTACCTCCCATCTCACAAGCCATTTTGACAACCAGTCTAGAAGGAAAACTCTGAATTCAAACCAGCTTAATATTGATTAGATTGTCTTGCCAATCTAACAGACCAATAATATTGCATTAGGAGTTCAATCCTCATTGGCTACACTGTATTTGTGCCCTTGGGACAGACAAAGCAAAACTTTAAATTACCTGTATTAATCATGCTCTTTGAATTGAAACTAGATTTTTGATATTTAAGTTGGAATATTTTTCCCTTTTTTTCTCTCAAAGATATGTAAGATACATACCATGAATTTTTGTCTCTACTGTAATAAACTGATGTTTGTTGTGAAAAATGATTAAATTTTTATAGTGAAATTGTTTAAATTGCTTACCAACTTTCATTTTGTGTATTAACATGAACAGCTTCAGTAGTTTTGTATGCAATAAACAAAAAGTTGACGTGAAAATTTAGATAATCTGGATTCATTGTTGTTTTTTTTTTTTTTTTTTTTTTTTTAATTTTTAATAGGGCAATGCTGTTTATAATGTCATGGCAGATATTATTAGTCGATTATCAGATTCTGAAATTGGTGTGGAAGAAAACCAGTTCCAGATAATTATGAAGTAAGTAAAGCAAATGGATTTTTTCTCCCTTTTCCTTTTTTTTTCCTTCCTTTTCCTTTTTTTTCCTTCCTTTTCCTTTTTTTTTTTCCTTTTTCCTTTTTTTTTTTTTTTTTTTCCTTTTTTTTTTTTCTTTTTTTTTTTTCTTTTTCTTTTTCTTTTTCTTTTTTTTCTTTTTCTTTTTTTTTTTTCTTTTTCTTTTTTCTCTTTTTCTTTTTTTCTTTTTTTTCTCTTTTCTTTTTCTTTTCTTTTCTCTTTTTCTTTTTTCTTTTTCTTTTCTTTTCTTTTTTTTTCTTTTTTCTTTTTTTCTTTTTCTTTTTTTTTTTTCTTTTTTTTTCTTTTTCTTTTATTTAAAAAGAAATTTAATTTTCAAAAAATAAAATTTAGGTACTCTAATTTTTTTTGTTGATCTTAAACAACTGTATTTATTTTTTCAGATATTTATTCACATTTATCCAAAAAGATAAACAATCTGAGAGTTTGGTGGAGAAACTGTGTCAAAGATTCAGAGTTACCAAGTATGTATCTTTTTTTAATTTTTTACATTTTTTATTCAATCTGGAAGAACTGATAATTATAAATGAAAATTGTTTTTTCCTAATTAAATGATCTACATGTTCCCAATTTTCAGTTAACGGATGCTTAAAACTATTGCAAAGTAAATTTCATATGCATTAAATCTTTCTGTATTATTTAATATTTTTCTTTTTGTATGTTTGTATTTGTATTCTTAGACAAATGGGAATTTGAACCTGAGTGGCCAGTATTTTTGGCAATAAATAAAAGCACATTAACTGTAATGGCCAGAATTTCAGCTGGGGATACCTCGCTTCTTTATCACTATTGCAAATAAAATGTTGCAATTTTATTTGTAATTTTATAATTTCTTTTAGTATATTTTAAATTGACTATAGAATATTGTAAGATGTTATTTAACAGCCTCTAAAGTGGCTAAATAGCATTACTTTTTCGATTATTTATTTATATATTTATTTATATATATATATATATATATATATAATTTTTTTCCAGGGTGAGGCAGATGGTGGGAAGGCTCAGGGTTCTAAGTTTTAAAATAGTTTTATAAATTTACTTATTAAAATTTAAAAAAAAAATTAAAATGCTTGTAAAAGTAACCAGAAATGACTGAAAATATTAATGATTTTTTTTTATTTTTAAAAAAATGTTCAATCTTATTTTTCTTTTTTAGAACTGATCGTCAATGGAAAGATCTTGCCTTCTGTTTGTCTTTGTTGTCATTTAATGAGAAAGCCGTTCGTAAGTTACAGGAGAATTTCACCTGCTACGGAGACAAGTTGGCTGATGATGATTTGTATCATAATTTTATTGGCATCCTTAAAAAAGCCAGAACCAAATGCAAAGCAGAATTCAAGGTTAATTTTTATTCTATTTTTCTTTTCCTGCTTTTATTATTTTTGGTCATTTTTTTCTTTGAAGAATCACAGGAGTCCAAAATAGTGAAACACCAACATGGCAATTCATAATTATGGCATTAGTACACTTAGAGGATGTTTACCTCTTTTATTTACTGCTAAATAAAAGAACCTAATAACAAGAGATACCATATATTTTTTATTTAATACATTTTGGCTTCATAAACCTTAAAAATAGCTGCTATAGTGAAATCGGTCTTGAATCTGCTATTGTAGATACAAGCTAAAAACTGTTATAATAAAAAGTCTGTTATCATGCCAAAATGTACAAAACTTTCATAGTATGATCTAAACCTAAAAACTACTATCATAAAGTTCAACATAAAAACTCGAGTCAGTCAAAAAAATTTTAAAAACCTCAAAAAAAAAACTTTGTAAAAACTTTTAAAAAAAGAACCCAAACTTTGGTATGGTCAAAAACAAAAACTGCAATAGGCATCACCTTTTTAAAAAAACAAAACAAAACAAAAACAAAACTTATAGTAAATCTTAAAGCTGTTATAGTATAAAAACTGCTTTAGGGAAGTCAAAAACTAAAATCGTTTATAGTAAAGACCTGAAACTGCAATAGCCATCACCATCACCGTAAAAAAAAAAAAAAATTTTTAAAAACCCAGCTATAATGGACCTAAACTATAACAGCCAAAACTTAAAAACTTGGTAAAGTCAAAGCCTAAAAATAGTTTTTCAACCTTTTTCACCTCACAGCACAGTGAGCTGGGCAATAAATTGATCGAGGTACACCATCAGTATTTAAATATATAATTATTTTATCATTTAAATTTTAAAAGAAAAGGAATAGTGAAAATGTGCTACAAGTGTAGTAGAATTAAAACAAAATTGAATTAAAACAAAAAATATTAAAGTAATAGAATAAAAATATAAGAGGATGATCAACCATCCTCAACACTCAGGGCACACCCAGGGAAGCTTCATGGTACACTAGTGTACTGTGGCACACCAATTGAAAAACTCTGACTTAAAAAAAAATTGATATATTTTTTAAAGTAATAGATTTCTGGGTGATATGAAGGTTTTATTGATTGTGCAGAAATTACCAGAAAAAAAAAAAAACTATGAAAAATGAAACTGACATTAAAAATGCATCTTCATGAAAACCAATAAAAGATTATTTATTAACCAAAACTTTCTGAAAGTTCTGATTAAATCTTAACCTGTCATTTATTAATCTGGTTTAATAATTCAACTCTTTATTATTCAGACAACTATTGATGAATTGGAAGCTCAAATTGTGGAATGCCATAACAAAGGGCTTACTGGTGAAGAAGTGGATACTCAAGCTGCTGCCCATGTGTTCAAAACTCCAGCTAAGACACCAGCTCGAACTCGTAAAACAACCTCCAAACCTGCCTCAGAAACTCCAGGTATGAATTTGTCATTTTTTGGGGGGTTGACAATTCTTACTGGGTTATTTTCAGTATTGACTTGTCTCTACATGGACGAGACATCATCACTTATAAAAGAAAAAAATGAAAGCTTCTGTTGGTTATTTCCTATAACACCAACATAAAAAAGGGGAACCACTCTGAATGAATTTTATCTGTTAATTAATATACCCATTATTTTCCCATTAAATTAACCCTAAACCTCGTCTTCTTTTTTCCTAGTAGATCAATAAATAATTTATCAATCAGAATGGTTCCCTCCTTTTTATGTTGGAGTTATAGGAAATAACCCTTCAGTCTATACTTTTCAACTCTGTCGTTATAGCTTAGAATACACTATCCCTTTGCACAGGGAGTAAGACCTCCTAAAAAGGAGGTGTCCTGGGTATGACACTAAACTGCATCTGATGGTGAGGTTCCACTTCTGGAGATTTGGTGAGTTTGGAACACCTTTTCATTGCTATTACTCCCAGGTTCACTCTGACCTGGAGTTTTAGTACCTGTTAGGGTCCAATTTATGGGTCAAATAGAATTGTTCAATCCTTTACTAAGATTATTGTTACTTGAGACCATACGAATAATTTGTATACATCATGATAATGAAATGAAATGAAATTTGTGTACAGTGCTCAGGTGCACCACAACTCTTCAAAGTCTCATGTCTAGTACATAGAATAATATACAATTATATTAGGTAGAAATACTTTATATCACAAAATCATATGCAAAAAAAGACAAAACAAAAAAACTCTTAAACAATTGCACAAAAAATGTAAATATGAAAATACACTGAATGTGACCTAGGCATAACATAACCTTAGATTGGTTAACATGCTGTTAAAATCAATTGACCAATACTTTTTGAATACACTTTGCACAAATACTAGTGTTCCTGTTCTTTATAGATATGTAGATTCCAAGGACCTGATAAACATTTTTTGGGATTATAATTAATTATAATTGAAGTTGTAGTAATATAACTTCTACTTAGTTGTACTATTGCTGGTAAAAATTTCTTACCTTAGCTTTTTGCCTCACATTTCTTGATAGGAGGAATCGACAAAAGCAAGTAAATCTTGTCTATTATAACTTGATCACTCTAATAACTGTACTACAAAGAAAGAAGAAAAAAACATTAATGATGACTGTTTAGAATGCTCCCAAAAATAATGTTTTCTCATTGTTTATTCAAAATCCTATTTTGAATAGTTTCAATTACTTGTATAAGTTTTTGACACAAGTGACAACTTATGTGCTGGGAGATGAAAGCAGAAATCTTACAGAGAAGATCAAAATCCTGAATGGAAAGCAACCAAAATTATTTGATGGAAAAAAAAAAAAAAAAAAAAATGGCGAAGAGGGGTTTTTAAAAAAAATATTTTTTTTTATAAGCAGGTCCTGCTTGTAAAAATCACTTTTCCCCTTTTTTTTCTTTTCTTTTTCTTTTTTTTTTTTTCTTTTTTTTTTTTTTTTTTTTTTCATCAATAAATTTGGTTGCTTTCCATTCAGGAATTAGATCTTATTCTCTGTAAGATTTCTGCTTTCATCCCCCAGCACATGCTTACCGTCTATCCTAACTAGATGTACTGTTTCATTTCATTGCTTCCCACTATGATACGGCCTTGTGTGTTACATCTTCGGAATACAATATGTATTTTTTAAAAATGACAACATTTTACTATTGTGTAAATTTATCCAATTTTTCTGCAGAGTTCAACTGGTTTTAATTTTTCCTTCTAGACTGGTTGCCATACCAAGAAACAACTGTACAAAAAATATGAACATACAATGAACACAACTTTCCTAATCTCTAGGTATAAAATAACCCTGGACTGGTTTACATGCCATCAAAATCACTTGATCTATACTTTTTGAGCACACCTTGTACAAATACTAGTGTTCCTATTCTTTATGGACATGTACATTCCAAAGACTTGGGTGAAAATGGCAAACCAAAATATAAGGCTTCCTCAAAGTGAAAGAAATAAGGGGAGATTACTCTCATTTACGTAGCTAATGTTCAGATTACCAATTTATTACCATAGCCTTTTATCTCAAATTGCCATGGTTATTAGTGCTATGGGAAATGCTTAACAGCCTTATTCAGGATTTGAACTCTGGTTGGTGTGTCCATTTCTCATGACAATAACTGCTTTGCCAGGAGTGCCTTCTTGTATTCATGGAGTATACACATCTTTCCTGGCTAATATTTAAAAAAAAAAATGATTTAAAATGTGACAAATTCCCAAAATTGGGAATTGAAAACAAAATTATTAGTTAACATTTTTTGAGCAGGACCTGTGTTACTTGTGCTGAAAATTTTTTTTTTTTTTCCTGAAATATTGTTTTATTTACTTTCATCCAATTTCTGTTTGTTATCTATGAATTTTCAACCATTACTATTTTGACTAAAGTTTAGTTGTTTTTTTTTCTTACAGCAGTGAGGAACAGCATGATTTGAATTAATGAAAGATAATGTTCTCTTAGTGAGACTTGAGCTAATCCTCTTGATCTTGTAGATTACCAATCTGTACAAGTTGTGGTTGAAAAAAAATGTTTTTCTTTTTTAATTTTTTTAAAGAAATTAAAAATCAAGGAAAGAAAATATGTCAAAATTAATAATAGCTTACAATACTTTGTCTAACAAAAAAGAAGCTATT
This sequence comes from Doryteuthis pealeii, assembly GCA_023376005.1. Lineage (NCBI taxonomy): Eukaryota > Metazoa > Mollusca > Cephalopoda > Myopsida > Loliginidae > Doryteuthis > Doryteuthis pealeii. The sequence goes on along the minus strand of CM042170.1, from coordinate 11,934,805 downwards.
AATACTACTAATGTTAAAAAAGGGCTGAGAGATATCAACAAAATTGAGTATATAAATTTGATTTTTGGGTTCTGCAAATCAATTTCTCTTTGAGGCTCTTTTGGTAGAGCAGCTAGTGTGTTTAACTCTTAAAGTCCTATACCACCTCATTCCACCTGGCCGAAAGTCTCATTTGTTTTCCCAATCTACCCCATATGATAGGCTTTATTTAAATATAATATTAAACATATTTAGAAGTCTTTGATTTAAGGGAAATAACAGGTGACTTTAGATGCGAAGGTCATTTTTAGCCATTTTTTTAATATATCCTTATAGGAATGCTCTGGACTTAGAAAATTCTCAATAGGACATTAAGAGTTAAGCAGACTTCTGTGACAAAAGGAGTGGGGGATGGGTTTGAATTTCAGAAGAAGAAAAAAAACTTTATTTTTGATCTGATGTTCCTCACTGTTTTAGATTGACTACTCAAGTCAGTTGCCAAAAAATCTCACCCTGTTGTCTGGGGGCTTTGAATAGGCTGACTGTAAACTTTTGCAGAGTGATAAGAATAGAGGTCAACATTGGGAAGTTTGAAATGGTGCTTATAAATTTAGGATTATTTCACTAAATTTTACTTCAGTTTATTTTATTAGAATAACAAATACTAACGTTCACTAATTTGATTTTTTTGATTTTTGATTTTTTTTAAATTATAATTTATTACTAACACTATTTCACTTTCAATCAATTAATTCATGGTTTAACTCTTAACATCCTGTTGAGAATTTTCTAAGTCCAGTGCATTCCTATAAGAATGTATTAAAAAAATGGCTAAAAATGACCTTTGCATCTAAAGTTACCTCTTATTTTTCTTAAATCAAAGAATTCTAAATATGTTTAATATTACATTTAAACAAGAACTATTAGTTGGGGTGGATTGGGAAAATGAATGAGACTTCCGGCCGGGTGGAATGAGGTGGTATAGGACTTTAAGAGTTAAATAATGTTTGTAAGCACAATTACAAACCCTTTTTCATTTTACACTTTTTAAAAATCTCAACATTCCTAATTACATTGTCAGGACAACCTCATTATAAGGATCTTCAGGATTTTTTCTAAAATAAAAAAGTCTTTCCAAATCATCTGAAGAAGCTCATACAGGGTGAAATATTGATCGATATATAAACACTATAATGTTCTGACTGCACCTCTGCAGAGGGGTAAAACTCTGCCAGTGGGGCCACCTGTTGGCCGTAGGTGGTGACCTGGGATGCTTAAGTATAGAACCCAGGTGGTTAAGCAGTCCATAACTTGCAATATTCCACTTTGGCCCTTGCTTAGGCTACATGGGCAGTCGGAGAGTCCCCCTCTGATCAATCAGCTGGTCATGTCAAGCCCTAGCAACTATATGATTGCCCCAACCCTATTGCCCTTATGACAAGCCACAACCCTTTTTATCATATGGGTGCTAGAAAGCGGTGGCTGAGGGTCTACATGTCCTGGGGATGACGATAAACTCTATTTTTTGGTGAAGTTCCTGTTTTGGAGGTTTGTGGAGCACCCCTTCATCACCATTACTCCCAGGTCCACTCTGACCTGGAGTGGTAGTACCTGTTAGGGTCCCATCTATGGGTTAAATAGAAAAATGTATTTATAAAAAAAATTGAGTATCCATTAAGGATGACTTTATTTTAAAACTTTATTGGCATTAAATGACCCACTGAGGTTGATATGCCGTAAAACAAACCAAACCAAACTTAGCTCTCCTCCATTGATTAAAGAGTAAGGGACTGTCACAGAAAGACGGGTTCTTAAAGCACCTTCAAGGATGCGAGTTCAAATCTTGCCCTTTTTTTTTTTTCTTTTTTTTTCTTTCTTTCTTTTCTTTTCTTTATTCACATTGTTTAATGATTGTAGAATTGTGATTTAGGAATTTTAATAAAAAGCAACAGAAATTAAGATGAAAGAAATATTATTTAAATCAAACATTTTTTTCCATTTTGTTTTGTAGACAAACCCCAAAGAACAATGCCTAAAAGAACTCCCAAATCAAAGAAGTCAAATAAGGCCGACTACTTTTCTAGTGAAAGTGGTGAGTATATTCATTTGTGTTTGATTAGAGCTGGCCTAAATTCTAAGAATTACTTAACATAAAATCTTACACCATAAACCCCCCTCCCCCCCGAGTTGTCACTGAATTTGTATTCTGTTCACTTGGATAAATTATGATGCAACAAACTAAAGTTTATTCATCCTATGGAAACCTCACATGGCGTAATGGTTAGCAAGCTGAATAAGCAGACATTTGAGATTTTGATTCTCACTGGGTGCCCTATGCTTCCAGCCTTGTGCCACATTAGTAAATAACTAAAATTCATCAAATGTCCCTCCATCTGTACAGTTAATGCCCTGTAATTTTTGGCCAAATTTCAACCAACTTTTCAGGAAGTGGAAATGTTTTAAACCTGGAGCCACAAGCACATGTCCTCTGGTCCACAAACCTTTTTTTTTTTTTCCACGAAAAATGTTGATCTATTTTAGTAGACATTTGTCTATATGCAGCCATATTGTTATAATGATAGAAGCTATCATTTTGAGGAAAAAAATCTTTTTTTAATATAATGTTTATATAAAAATAGGTTATTTTAAGATTTTGGTGTGTGTGTGGGGCGGAGCTAATAGAAATGTTCAGCTTCATTAATTTCAAATAGCTTCCTCTTCCAATTGAATAAGTTTTTAAAGAGAATGTGAAAAAATTTAAAAAAGATATTTAAAATATTTTATATTTTCTTGGGTCAGAAAACATTGGTTCTATCCCACTTTTTAAAAAAAATTAAAAAAAGATTTTTTTTTTTTTTTTTAATTCAATTTGATTATTTTATGATTTAAAAAAAGAATTGGGTTCATTTCCTATAACTCCAACATAAATAAAGGGGAACCACTCTTGACTGATAAATTATTTATTTTCCCATTAAACTAACCCTAACCCCGTCTTTTTTCCTAGTAGATCAATAAGTAAATAAATAAGTTATCAGTCAGGATTGGTTCCCCTTTGTTTATGTTGGAGTTATAAGAAATAACCAAATTTTTTTTTTTTTTTTTTCATTCTTTTTTTAAATATTTTTTTAATCTATTAAAGTATGAAAAATATATTTTTTTTGAATATTAATTTTAAAATTTAATTTTTGTTTTAATTTTTAAAAAATTTCATATTCTTAAAAAGATATTTAGAAATCTTTTATTTTTAAAATCTTTTATTTATTCATTGATTATAAACAAATTGTTTTCATATCCTCTTGATATTTTGAATTTCTTTCAGATTCAGAAAATGAACCACCCATCAACTATTCTAGCAGCGATTCTGAATCTACCAACCAACAGAAATTACCGGCCACTAAAGTCCGAGTCACTCGCAAAAGACGACATACACCTTTGCAAATTCTTAATACTCCTTGAGAGATTTTTTTTCATTTTTCTTCAAACTCTCACATCACCAAAAATTCATTATTCACCATCTGCAAAGCCATTTTAAATATTCCTCTCATTGATCAAGTCACTTTACATTTAGAAACTGTATATAACATCTCATTTATTCTAAAAAATAATCAAAAAAATTCCATTTTTCTTTTTTTTTTTTTTTTTTTTTTTCCCCATTCTGTATAGTGGCTTGCTGTTTAAATTAAAATTTTAATGGAAATATTTTTAATTCATGAATTACAACAAAAAAATTAGATATTTAGGCATATTTGCTAAATAATTTACTGTGTAATAGAATTTATCATTTCTGTTTTGTTTTTTTTATTGTAAATGTTATTGAAAAGTTTAGGTTTTAAGTTATTATGCAGTTTGCATAACAGGTCTAAAAAATCCTTATAAATATTGTTTTCTCTTTCTCCTTTCTTTTCTCTTATTTTCTTAACACTTATTCAAAATACTTTTCCTCTTCTTTATCACTTTTTAATCCTTATTTTTATTTTATTTTATTTTCTCTTCACTTTATTTTCTCTTCACTTTAAAACCTTTCCTCTCTTTCCTCTCGTTTTATTTTTATGTACATTTTTTCTCCAAGAAACACTTTTTTTTTTTCTTTTGGTCAACTTTACATCTTGACAACTTTTAGTTATTTTATTTTATTTTTTGTTTTGTTCTTTTTTGTTCTTCATTTTTAATGAATGGTTCACCTCTTCCTTGAAAAATATTTTGATATTATTTATCAAATAGAAAATTAAGCCTTTTAATATTGTCCATTTTTTTTTCTGCATCTGTCTGCTGAATGTGATCTGTTTGGAAAATCTCTGGTTGGCCTGTGTGGCTNCCTGAATTATGGTGAACATTTCTCACTATTTTAAACTCTTTCTTTTCTTCCATGTTTATACTTCATGTATTTCGTTACCAAAAACTTCGTTTCTATGCGATAAATCTTTATCTTCCTGAAAAAAAAGAAAAATTGCCCTTGTCTCTTCATTTGTTCTAAGTCATCTGGTTCTTTTCCAGAACAAATTCTTTTCTTTTTTCTTTTTCAGACACCTAAATATGGAAAAAAAAAAATTCAGTTTTTCCTCATAATAATATTTTCAAATTCATAACTTCTAGAACCAAACAACAAGCTATTTATTTTATTCTGTAATACAATGGCATCTTATCACAAATCCTCTCTCCCTTTCCACTATACAACTATGGTTCAATGAAAGAAACAAACAATTTTTGGAAACTATTAATTAGTATGAAATCTGTGAAACATGGACAATAGAATGAAAACGATCTCTCGACGGGTTAGTGATTATGATACACCTAAAGAAGGTACAATGGTTGAAACATAGATTACAATATCAGCCTAGATGAAGTCCAAGCACATCAGTATATGATAATGTAGTCATCTCCTTCATGGCATTATTCTGTTTAACAATAGAGATGTCCCTGACTCTCAGGGAAGGGTAAAGCCACCTGGCTGTATTTTCAACACTCCACAAGTAAGCCTTTTTCCATTTTTGTGCCCCTCCCACATGCAGCTTGTTTATGGAACTGTATAATTTTAGCTATTGGGATGCATTCTGTACATACCTTTTTTTAATACCACTAGTATGTATTTTATATATGAGTTTTAGTCTTTCCTTCTGTGATGTTCACTATGTCATGGATATGCTAATACTTAATCCTTGGTGAGTAGGGGTTCTAGTGGTTATCTTTCCTACCACCAACCATTTCAATAATGGTAATACTGAAACTTGCTTAACAAGTGAAGAAATGGCTCTCTTAGTCTCACTGATGACAGGATGTTTTTTTAAAATTTTTTTATTTAAAATCTTAAAATTTGCAAAAAAATATATAGTTGCTAGTGTGAGTATGAAAAGGTGGAATGAAAACATCACACAATGCTGTTAAAGAGAAAACAATTTATAATATAATCATAGCTGATATTGATCAATATTTCGATTTTTACAAAAATCATCATCAGAGCTCATTTACTCTGTGGTGTTTGTGATCGGAGAAAATGTCAAATCAGTTCAAAACAAAAAACCTTAATTTGCAAAAAAGAACGAAAGTTGTTACATTATTCACAAATGTGGGCATTCGCGCCATATTTTTGTCGGTCATGCCGATATGTATACCTTTTTTTTTTTTTGTCGGTAAACTCTCTATTGTAGCGGATTTTGAGATGTTGGCAACAAGACGAATTAACTTATTCAAAAGGGGATGGGTATTAAAACAATGTGATGGTTGGTATTCAAAAGATTTTTAGAAAAGGAATTTTTAAGATTAATTATTTTTTATATTTGTATTACATAAATGATTAATTATTTATTGTTTTATTTTTTTATATATAAAGTAAAAAAGGTATGGACGGTATTTGTTATTATTTTAGATAATGTGAAGCTTTTAAATCTAATGTAAGGTTTTTATTTTCAACACCGAATTCAAATCAAATAAAATGCAAAGTTCTCCTTTATAAATCAAAACATAAACCTAAATTCAATTTAAATCCAAATTCAAATTCAAATGTAAGGTTCCGTACTCACAAATTCAAATCCATTATTTGCAAAAAAAAATAAGTTGCTAGTTTATAATTTTCAGTCTGTGTATCTGATTGTGGAAGTGTATTGGACACAAGTTAATAAGGATTTTAAAAAATGTTATTTTATTGAGTAACTGTATTTATATAAAAATGAATTAAAACCAAATGACATAATGTTTTTTTTTTTTTTTTTTTTTTTTTTTTTTTGTTCTCTTTTGTTAGGATTCTCTGACATTTAGTTCTCAGTTGAGGGAAGCCGTCCTCTTATGTGCAAAATGCTTCGTTCTAAAGTCAACACTGATGTTATGGAAGCCATTGAATTCTTTGTAGTGATGTTTGAATTTGGTCTGTCAGATGCTTTGAAGGAATTCGTCAAATCTTGTTGTTGCTTTACTCAACAAAGGATGCTACCATAAAAGAAGCAGCTGTCAATGCTTATAAGCGTATATACCTTGACCCTAAAGGTGGCAATCAAAGGTTAGTAGGTTTTTTTTTTTTTTTTTTTTTTTTTTTTTTTTTTTTTTGTTGGCTTTAACCTTAGAATCTTGATCTTCCCCCTCCTTATATCTTCAAGATGTAAAAAATAATAAAAAATAAAAAAATCTGGAATTTTTAGTTTCAATAAAAAATTTTTTTTTTTTTTTTAATTAGATTTTTGGAAAATGATTTGATTAAAATTTAGTGCAGAACTTTTTCAAAATAAGTTTGTTGATTTTTAAGTCGTTTTAAATTATAAATAATTCAAATTTTATATTTAAAAAAAAAAAACTATTCTTAGCGAATACAATTTACTATTTCTCTGAATGTTTGAGATGAGGCTTGAAGATTAGTATTATCTGCGTTATTCGGACTATTGTCCCCAACTTCATTGTTATTTGTACAACGTTTCGGCCGATATACCCTCTGGCGGCCTTCTTCAGGTATTTCTTGTCGGACTCGGGAGTCCAAGAAGGTTCCCAAGTCTGAGGTTCCCGAGTCCGACAAGAAATACCTGAAGAAGGCCGGAGGGTATATCGGCCGAAACGTTGTACAAATAACAATGAAGATGGGGATAATAGTCCGAATAACGCAGATAATACTAGAATACAATTTGTTGGTGTTTTGATAATTTTTATTCAGTATTTTTTTTTTTTTTTTTTTTTTTTTTTCCCTTGATACTGTGGAATTCTGCAAGTTGGCTTGTTAACCATTACACCACAGTGAGATCTCCACTATGCCTATATTAATATTAATCTGTATTAATCAGAGCATTTTTGTAAAAAGCAACAAGATGTAAAACTCATAAAATTGTAATATGTGGAAAGGTTAATTTTAAAGAAGTGATTAAAGTTCTTTGACCATTTGTTCAAACAACTAGAAAAATATTTTTGATTACTTTGCTTTATTGATCTTGCTATAAAAAAAAATGTCTTCCATTCCAGAACGAAAGCTTTAAAAGTTATAAACAATCTGACTGCTTTGATTAACAATGCCTCACTTGAAGAATTTATATCTCTGGACAGAATGGTAAGTTTTTAAAAATTTTGTGGCTTTTTGCTTTTTATAATCTGATATTTCAACAGAATGACCTTTTTTGGCTGAGTCAAGTTAGGGTTCTTAGTTGGACTTGCTGATCAAATTGTTTGTTAACTCTTAACATCCTGTTGAGAATTCCAGAGCCCCATTCCTATAAGAATTTATTCTTAAAAAAAATGGCTAAAAATGATCCTTTTCATTTAAAGTTACCTGAGATATTTACCTTGAATTAAAGACTTCTAAATAATGTCTAATATTACATTTAAACAAAGTCTATCATTTGGGGTGGATTAAGAAAACAAACCTGATTTCCAGCCGGGCGGACTGAGGCGGTATAGGACATTACGAGTTAATGCAGTTAAGTTGTACATAAAATAGCACTTTGTGAAATCAAATTTTCAACGATTTGTGATCAAAATAATTTTCTCTAACATATTAGATCCATTTGATTCAACTGATAATCATAATAATCTACTTTTCGATATAATTTTAAAAATTTTAGTTCTCAATTAAGGGTGGGGGTGGGGAATCAGTCCAGTATCAAGCCTTTCTTGAAAGTAAGATTGGTAATCTGAACATTAGCTACATAAATGAGAGTAACTTCACCTTGTTTATTTCACTTTGAGGAAGCCTTATGTTTTGGTAAGCCATTTTTATTTCACCGTAAATCTACACTGAAAATAACGAATTTATTTGAATCAATACAACTGCATGTTTTAACACGAAGATATCATAAAATGGGTTCTTAATTGTGCTTGCGCATTATTTGAAATGAACTTAATTGTTAAGAACACATTTTATGATATTTTTGTGTTAAAACATGCAGTTGTGTTGATTTACAGTGAAATGAAAATGGCCGATCAAAACACATGGCTTCCTCAAAGTGAAATAAACAAGGGGAGGTTACTCTCATTTATGTGGCTAATGTTCATATTACCGGAAGATTTTGGTTTCAGATCTGCATAAAGGAGTTCTCACTGGACTTTGTGTATTGAATTTTGAATTACTGACCCATTTCATAAACTTGAAATTCAAACATTCAAAATGAATGAGAGCAAACTTTGACTCGAAAAATTATTTCTATAAATTCTTGATTTTTAATTCCATGAAATTTATTTCCTCAATTGAAAACTGTTTTCTTGTATCAGTGTTGCCTAAGGCAGAAGATTTAAATTCCCATTGTTTTATAAAGTCTTGTAAATAATTGTCATTTTTTTTTCTTGTTATAAAACAGATGTGTCAGTTGATGTCATCTGGAGAAGTCCATTCATCTGTTATTCAAATGTTGTGGGAAAGATTCACCATGAAAGTACCCAACACAACCAATGAAGAAAGTAGATGTGCACTGATCCTCCTTACCATGGCGGCTGGGTAAGAAGAAACTCTTATTTATTTTTTTATTTTTTTTTTTATTTATTTATTTTTTTTTTTTTTTATTTTTATTTTTTTATTTTATTTATATTTTATTTTATTTATTTATTTTTTTATTTTATTTTTTTATTTTTATTTTATTTATTTTATTTTTATTTATTTGTTATTTTTTTTATTTGTTATTTTTTAATCTGTTTATTTGTTTTATTTTACTTTTTTTATTTAGTTATTTTTTATTTTATTTAGTTATTTTTTTTTAAAATTTTTAAATTTTTTTTTTTTTTAATAATGATAATTAAAAGGATTAGTTGACAGTCACTCTTCAAAATTGAATATTTTTTTCTTCTTGAGGTTAATTCCGATAACCCAAGAATACTAGGGTGAGTTAAAAGTTTTGCAATATTTCATTTTTGTACATGCTAGTTTTTTGCGGCACAAGTGATCAAAGCATTTCAAGCCATGGAAGGTGCCCGCAGTGGTTGGTAGTATCATGGTGGTTGGTGCGCTATTCTATGTAGTGAAATTTGGGAATTTATGCTTTGAGTTCAAACTAGACCATAATGCCTCAGAAGCTACCAGAAACCTTTTTTGAAAGGTGAGGGTGCAGTTGATCACAGTAGAGTAACCAGATTCAAGAAGTTTTGCTTGGGTTGCACGAACCTTGATGATCAGGCGAGGTCAGGTTGGCCTAAAACTGGATTTTGAAGCTGTGCTCAAAGCCATGGAGGCAAATCTAATGAACATCTGGAGCTGTTGAATTGTGCCTCATGCTACTAAATATTGCAATACTTTTACTGCTTACTTAGCAAAATGTATTTGTTGCCCAGACTAAGACCCCCCCCCCCAAAAAAAAACGTTTCCAAAAAATGTTTATATTCTCTCCCAGATTTGGTTCTCTAAACTGACTCTACAAGTACTGATCACTTTCCAATATTTATTATCCTGTAAGGTTCAAAGGTTATGACAGTCATAACTCGTTGGAACGCAAACAAACTCTGACAAAGGTTGAGGGACAAAACATTTAATATGGTACATGAATACACAAAGGATACATAAATTACATAGAAGTGTACATGAACAATAGAAGATAGAATGGTGTACATCAACATACATATAATATGAAGGTACAGACATGAGACTAAGAATAGTCCATGCTGTATAAATCACTTACAGTAAAGTAAGGGGGGGTGCCCAAAGCCCCACCAAGAAAGGGGTAGTCATAAGACTACCTCATTGTGTCTCGTAGATCGAGCAGCAAGCAAAGAGCAAGAGAAGTTCAAAACAGCCGCTTAAATACACGAGGCCCCTAGCGGAACCAGCGACACTAAATGGGCAGACAACTCCCCAGGCAAATACGAAAATAACCCCCACAATCCTGACCTTTTTTTTTTTTTTTTCATTTTTCCAACAACCAAAATTGTGACTTTTTAAATTTTTTTAAGTTGTTTCCTATAACTTATATATATACAATTTTATTTTCATTATAAATGAATTTATTTTGTATGACTTAGTGCTTCTTCAAAATGTAATGTTATCTTTTTCAGAGCTGATACTGAAATCATAAAAAGGAACATTTCTGTGCTTGTTGCTGAAGGTTTGGGACCTCGAAGTGAAACTGATTTTAAATTGGCTCGTGACACTTGTTTGGCCTTCTTAAAAATTGGAATGGTCAAGAAGGTAAGTAGATATTTTATGTGCGTGTGTATACAGGGGGGGAAGGGGCTTTGAATAAGAGGTTGGCAAACTTTGACTTTAATGAAATTAACACTCATTTATTTGAAATGAAATCCTTTATTTTACTTTCATTTATTCTCTAGAAAATTGGTGAAGTAGCTGCCAGACCTTTCCGTTTGGCATCGGATCATGATTTATTTGTAAGGCTCCAAGAATTGCTCCTCAAAGGTAATTTTTCTTCTCTTTAATGTTTTTTTTTTTTTTTTTTTTTTTTTTTTTTTTTTTTTTTTTTTTGCTAATCATTTAATCTAACTTCCAAATTTGTAGTCACATGACTTTTAAAATCTCCCAATGATTGTCAATCTCTGAGCTGACCTCCAGGGGTTACCAACTAACAGTTCTAATTTGGTTGACCTCAGTTAGACATAACAATTTGGTTCTAATTGAATTGTTTAATTCTTTTTAAATAATCTACACTTTGTGCCAAATAAAAGATTTGGTAAATTTATTTAACACTTGCTATTATGTAACGTTTGCAAACATGAATATGGTCGAAATTAAAAAGGGTCAATTTAAAAAAAAAAAAAAAAAAAAAAAAAAAAAAAAAAAAATGCTGTGAAACCCTGAAAATATAGTTAATAATAATGAAATTTATTGTGACAGTGCTCAGGTGCACCACAACTCATCAAAGTCTCATGTCTAGTACATAGAATAATGTATTAGTGTCAGGAAACATGAATAGCGTACAGTAATAATATACATGTATGTGTACAGTGCTCAGGTGCACCACAACTCATCAAAGTCTCATGTCTAGTACATAGAATAACGTATTAGTGTCAGGAACATGGATAGCATACAGTAATAATATACATGTATGTGTACAGTGCTCAGGTGCACCACAACTCATCAAAGTCTCATGTCAAGTACACAGAATAATGTATTAGTGTCAGGAACATGAACAGTTTACAGTAGTAATATGCATGTATGTGTGCATATGTATGTGGAGAGTGGTATCAGGTATAGTGTTGGCTGACTACAGGAAGCATGGAGGCTTTGAAAGATTCAGTGCTTCGGCAGCCTACATCAGACGCAGGCAGTTTATTCCATGTCTCCGCAATTCTGAGCATGAAAAAATGTTTCCAAAAGTCACGTGAGCAGTTACAATCAAACATTGACAAATTAATCTAATTTCAGCATTAAATAACCCATAAAGAATTGATACGTTGTTAAATAAATTTACAGCTTCTACTCAAAATTTTTTGCCATGTTGTTTACATTATAGATACACAAAAATAATGGGAATTTTAGTAATATGTTCAGAGATATAATTCTATTTAAATGTTAACTTTTTTTTTCTTTTTTCTCTTCTGATAAATTCTTTGTCAATTTTTCTTGTAGGCTTTCCAGATCTTGATAACAAATTTTGGATTCCATTTTGTGAAAAGGCAATCAAGTGATTTACAAAAATCTGAAAGCCCGATCATGTATGTGCAACTTTGACAAGGGAAATTGCTAAGAAGTTGTCCAAAATGCCACAAGGTAAATTCAATTCTAAATGATTCTTACAAAGAATTTTTATCAAAGAAATTGTCACCATAGTTTCTTTTTTTTTTTTTCTTTTTTTTTTTTTTTTTTTTAAATAAATAAAATTAATCTAACAAAACATTAAAATGAAAGAAAAATGTCATTTATTAAGAATTTTATCACCTAAACAGTTAGTATTATCTGCTTTATTCGGACTATTGTCCCATCTTCATTGTTATTTGTACAACGTTTCGGCTGATATACCCTCCGGCCTTCTTAAGGTATTTCTTGTCGGACTCGGGAACCTTCTTTTCAAACTCTGGAACTTTCTTGTCGTATTTGGGAGCCATCACGGAACTTTGAACCTAACCCTTTATTTATTCCACGGGGGTATCCTGTTCTCAAACAGTTAATGTCAATATTTTGTTAGGTTTAATTTTCAGAAGACTTTTTTTCCACACCTTTGTTTTTACATGACGCTGTGATATTGTTATTTATAAAAACAAATATATAGATAAGATCTAATTTTTTTGTAAATAATTTGTGTTAAGTATTTTTCTTTTAAGGTATTTAAAAATGTTGAATTTTAGTTTAAAGTTTACCATTAAAAAATGTTTAAAAAAAAAGTTTGGTACATGGACCAAAGTGTTACTGTGCTTTTAACCTGGACTAAAACTTGGATGATGTTTACATTATCCAGTTTATAAACTCCTTGTGAATAGTTTGTTTTGTTTAGAGTTAAATCTAAATAAATTTCAATGATTATTTAAAATGTCTTTATTTTATTTATTTTATTTTTTTTTCCCCTGAAGGTGATGAAGCTGCTGAATCTGGTGATCATACTGGTCTCTTAACTCGTTTTGTTTCTTTGATTGGCAACATTACTCACAGACAATTTGAATATCTTGAAAAGGATATATTATCTGAGCTAAAACGACGTGCAACTGTACTTGAGAAAGGGAAAGCAAAAAATAAAAAGTGCGGCGATCGTTCCACAGTAAGTACTCCCTCTTTTTATTTAATACATTTCGTTTTCAGGGGTTGTGTGTAAAATAAATAAATATGAGAGGCTGCTGAAAGTCCCCCCCCCCCCCAAAAAAAAATAATAAAAATAAAAATAATTTTGAAGGATAAACTTGAGAAATGTTGTGCCAAGTGTTTAGAACAGTTTTTCAACCTTTTTCCTCTCATGGCACAGCGAGCTGGACAATAAATTGATCGAGGTACACCATCAGTATATAAACATATAATTATTTTATCATTTAAATTTCAAAAGAAAAGGAATAGTGAAAATGTGCTACAAGTGTGGCATAATTAAAGCAAAAAAATATTTAATTGAAACAATATTAAATGAATAGAATAAATCTATAAGAGGATGATCAACCCTCCTCAACCTTCATGTCACACCCATGGAAGCTTCACTGTACACTAGTGTGCTGCGATACACCTCTTGTAACCAAATTTAATTTCCATTCAACCCTCCCAAATAAATGAATTGAATATTAAATTACAAAACATAATTCATCAATGTTCAATACAATTCACATGAGAAAGTGAAAGATTTTATACATTTTCGGGTCATGTAGAAGGACCAAACTTCCAACTGGATGTAAGAGTGAACTGTCAGATATATATATAATATATATTATATATATATATATATATATATATATATATATATTTTTTGTCTAAGCTCCCTGAAATAGACTATAATGCTAAATCGCTAAGTCTTTTTTTATTTCTTTACTCATATATATATATATATATCTTATTATAATGGAGATTGTGTATTTTTCTGTCTGTAACCGAAACTATATTACTAATCAAGTCACAATTCCCTTAGTTATTGACATCACATTCTCAATGATTTTATTTTATCTTAATCTCAATTATAAATAAAATTTTTTTAAATTATTAATACTGTTAACCATATCTACATACTAATAACATGCAATTATATTTATATATACACAAATAGCGGTTTGCAGTGTGAACAGGAAGGCTAATTTGCATATTGATATTAAAAATCGAATTTAATAAATATGTGCGCAGTATTATTGATTTCTAATTGTTTGGTTTTATTTTAATGGATATAAGCAAAAATCTCTTCAATGAATCTTAAATGAAATCCATTAACAAGATAAAATAACTGTCATTTTATTCTTTACTTCCTCTTTTAACTAAATAGTTAAATTAGAAAAAATAACAATGAAAGACAAGAGTGATGGAAGAGTAAAATTCAGTTGTTCTACTTTTTGATTATACCCCCTCTGTTTCAAATCTTTTTATCTGCATTCTTATTTAGTTTCATTAGCCTTTCTAATTTAATATAATATTTTATTACATTAAAACTTAAATACTTGCACCCGGAGGGTGCATATATTTGCTAGTATATATAATTTTTGAAGATATTGAGAAACTTTTTTTTTCTTTTCTCAATTAAGAACACAACTGCTGCAATTGAGGAGGAACTTGGTTTGGTTGGAGCATCAGCAGAGGATGATGAAGCCGAACATATACGAAAAGTTTGCGAAAAAGAAATCCTCGTTGGTAAGTTTTATTTTTTTCCAAATTGGTATTTTTACCTGTGTTACGTTGTGCCTCTTTCACGGCACTAAATTGTGTATGTAACGTAGCGGGTATGGTCACCGTACCAAGTGCGATATATGTAGTAGTCGGCTACTACCAGCTACAAGACTTCAATAAACAACAGATACGTATATACAAAATATGACCTGTCTTTATTTTCTTCGGCTTGTGGGTGGGGAGGGCGGCACAGAGCTTCACAATGGAAATGCCCGAGGGTTGACAATGAGCGTTGCTGGGATAGCTAGCGTTGGTGAGGTAAAGGGGTGGCTAGGTGGGTCTCACAGCCTTTCGGCCGATGGAACATGAGCGGCTATCACGCTCACTTGTTCTCTGTCCCGAGGGTTCTGTCTGACTAACCCTCCTCTGCTATTGACTTCTTTTTATGTATATAAACCGCCCACGCCTTTTCTTTTGTTATACTTATTTTCTTTGTTCGTGTTAACCGTTTTTCTGGTTTGTCATTTTTATCGTCTTTTCTTTGTTTCGGTTTAAACGGAAAATCCTACTTCCGCCCGTACGATATGCAACACCTGGACAATAACAAATTTCTTTGAGTTTTTCTTTTGAGGACTGAATTCACTTACTTAAATGTTACAAATTTAAATCTAAAAATCCTTTGTAGGAAACATTGAATATAATTTAGTTCTTACTTGACCTGTCTAATTTTTTTAAATTTTATTTTTTTAAATTTTTTAATTTTTACGTCTGGTTGAGAAATGTGTCAGCAAAATTAACTCCCACCATTATTATTATTATTATTATTATTATTATTATTATTATTATTATTATTGTTTAAATTTTAGATTGAATTTGTGGTAAAATTGGCCCAAATCATAAAAGCAAATTTATTTTTTATGTGAATGTGGCCACATTAAAACCATTTATTTTTAAATTCTATGTAATTTCAAAACTTAATATTCAGGTTATTTATTTATTAGAGTAAGTTAATTATTGACACATGTTTTTTTGTTTTTTGTTTTCTTATTTTTTTCTCTTTAAAATTTAAAACATTTTTTTTAGTGTCCTTTGCAAGGTGAAATTAAATTCTTGTAACAAGATTATTTTAATTGCTGTTTTTCCTTGAATACTGAACTCCTTTTTAATCTACATAATAATTCTTATTCTTTATTTCTGTTAAAGGTGAAACCTTCCTTGCTTCTGTGGCTCCACTGATTGTAGATATTTGTCGTAAACAGTCCAAATATTGTGATCCTGATCTCCGTACTGCTGCTTGCTTGGCTCTTTCTAAACTCATGTTGATAAGGTAGGTGATGCTCATTACTTTTTATTGTAAAAATATTCGGTAATTTATGAGGAAGTGCGTCCCGGTCTCCTGCCTCAGAAATTGCTACCCAGTGACTATTAAAATAACGTCCCAGCTATGTCTGTGTTACTTGAAAGAAAACAACCAACTTAGGGCGTTAAATGTATTTTAGAGGGGAGGGGTTCTCTTTTTTGGCGTAATTCTTGTTCATTTATAGAAATTTGTCGTAATTCTTGTTTAGATATGAAGATGAATATATAGTTTGGAATAGACGGAGATAGATAGATAAACAAAATAATATAGATAGATATGAACAAATGGAGATAGATATATATTTTCTACAAGTAAATGTATTTGTGGGGTTACACTTCTTTTTTGTCGTAATTCTTGTTTATTTAAACTAAAAACAAGACATTAAACAAACATGAATAAAAGAAAATCTGAGACTACGTAGCTGGGGACGTTATTTTAATAGTCACCGGGTAGCAATTTCTGAGGCAGGAGACCGGGATTCACTTCCTCATAAATTACCAAATATTCAGATGGAAACATTGTAGACATTATTAGATATTAACTACTTTGTGGCACTGTAAGCTCTTTTACTACTTTGTGCATATATTTAGGTGCACCAATGCATATTGCATGATGGTGTGAGCTTGTTTATATGACTATCTATGTGTATAGACTTGTTTTTAGTGAGCTGTTAGATTTTCAATGCAAGTGCAATGATTATCTTAACTATAACTTTTTGTTTATTCATTTCATATACATACTAACAGAATGTAGCAACCTAAAACAAATACGAAAAAAATACTACCAAACAATAAATCTAAAACAGATATTCTACCAAATAAACCCAGAAAAACTACTTGCATACATAAAAGAAGCACACATCTACAACAAAATCTAAAAATCTTCAAAAAAAATGAAAACCCAAAAATATATGTTAACAAAAACATCTAAAAGTTTCATTCACAAAAGAAAATATGCCCCCCCAAAAAAACCTTTAGAAAATTAAACATTATCACCAATTTATTTCAAAAACGTAGTCGGCATTAAATGACCCATTAAGGTTGATATGCCGTAAAACAAGAACAAATCAAATCCTTTCATATAAGATTTCTATCTGGAAATTTCCTGGCTCTTGACAGAAACTAAAATTATGAGATATATAAGAAAAAGAAAATTAAATTGGCTGTAAGGATGGCTTCATCAAAATTAAATGTTATTTTACACTTGAAAAACAAAGTGTACATGTGTATACTTTGTTTTTACAAAATAGAATTTAATTTTATATATTGTCTCCCCTTTTTCATTGTCATATTTTATTCCAAACCTTTTATTTATTTATATATATATAATGTATGTATTGTTATGATGATGATGATAATAATAATAATAATAAACAGTGCTCATGTGTACCACAACTCATCAAAGTATTCATGACTAGTACATAGATTAATGCATTAGTGTCAGGAACATGAATAGCTTACAGTAATAATATACATGTATGTATGTGTGTGTGTGGAGATTACAGGAAGCGTGGAGGCTTTGAAAGGTGCAGTGTTTCGTCAGCCTACAACGGATGCAGGCAGTTTATTCCATGCCTCAGCAACTCTGAGCGTGAAAAAATGTCTTCGAAAGTCATGTGAGCTATGCTGTTTTCTGACTTTGTAGGCATGCCCACATGTGTTAGAAACCTGGAGATCAAAAAGGTGCTCAAGGTTGCTGTGAAAATGATTAATGACCTTATGAGCATTTACCAGGTCAGTTGCAAAGCGCCGGAGTTGCATCAAATCCATTCCCAGAAATCTTATTTCAAACCTTATATTAACATTATTTTCCAGTAACCAAAAGAAAAATAAACACTTAAAATTGTTTAGATTTGTAGAAGTAACAGCTACTAAAGATCCATAACCTCTTTATGTTGTTTATCAATTTACAGATTTTTACCAAAACAGTTTGGTTCCCTTTTGGTGGGCCAACTGTATCCCCTACTAAAGGGGTAAGATCTCCCAACCACAAAAAAGTGGGGGGGGGGTCCTGGGTGTGCCACTAAACTGTATCTGATGGTTTTTGTTACCTGGCTTCACACTTTAAAATACCTTTTTAGACTTAAAAAGAACATAAACATATACACAAGGCAAAATGGCAAAATTATTGAATAACTTCCAAAACAACAAACTACATGAAATAATGCCACAAATAGGAAAACTTCAAATAAATCAAACCAAAATATCCAGAAAAAGAAGAAGAATATATTATCCAGACTAAGAATAGGACACTCATACATTACCCATTCATACCTCCTCAAAAAAGAAGCAGCTCCATATTGCATACAATGCAAAAACCCTACACAATCAAACACATTTTAACAGAATGTAGCAACCTAAAACAAATACAAAAAAAAATACTACCAAACAACAAATCTAAAACAGATATTCTACCAAATAAACCCAGAAAACTACTTGGATACATAAAAGAAGCACACATCTACAACAAAATCTAAAAATCTTCCAAAAATGTTTAAAAAAATCATCTAAAAGTTTCATTCACAAAAAATGTCAAAAAAAAAATCTTCCAAAAAATTAAACATTATCACCAATTCATTTCAAAAACGTAGTCGGCATTAAATGACCCATTGAGGTTGATATGCCGTAAAACAAGATCAAATCAAATTACCTGGCTTCAAATATGAATTCTTTTTTCTTTATAGTAAGAATTGTTTTGTGTTGAATAAACTCTATTTTGTTACTGTTATATGATCATCTTTCAATCCCTATTCTTGTACTTGCAAAAGAAAAGGCAACAAAAAAAAGAACTTATATTCTTATTTCTATAATTTAATGTTCAAGCATTTTTCTTCAAATTTTTATTTATTTATTATTATTTTTTTCAGCTCTGAATTTTGTGATGACAATTTGCAGTTGCTGTTCACGGTTTTGGAAAAATCCAGTCTTCCTCGAATTCGATCCAATACCATTATTGCCCTGGGTGACCTTGCTTTTCTCTACCCTAACCAAATTGAACCCTGGACAGCCCATATGTATTCAAGGTAAAAGAGTCTTTATACTTATCTTGTCTTGCTCATTAAATCGGGAATCTTGGGTGTAAATTTAAAAAAAAATTATTTTATTTTAATTTAGTTTATTTAATTGAGATATTTTTTCTGTCTAACTTTTTCTGGTACGAAAAAGAAAAGAAAATAGAGGGGGGAAAATAAATTCGACTTGTTGAAGAGAGGGGGGGGTCAACAATGTCGTTGCCGTCACAAAATCTACAGCACAAAATAATCCGTCATCGTCGTACAATCACCAACTCTATTATCATCAGCAGCTGAAAAATTGCAACTCCTTGCTGTCGTCACCCCACCTCTACTTATACGAGATTTTCCTTCAACATCCGGGTGTCTGCACCCCACGCACGAGATTCCCGAGCCAATCCTAGCTCCCGGAATCCTCGTAGCCATCATCCGGGCACCTGGCGCTTACATCCGGGACAGTAGTATTTTGAATTCAGTGCCAATGTGTCGCCCGTTCGCATTCCGAAGGACGCGGGTTCGATTCCACATGCCAGGCAAAGCCTAGCCCGCTTTCTTCGAGAATACGGCGGGCCACTCACCTCGTGTTCTGTCACACTTTTTCCTTTCCTGATATGAACTTGCCGTAATGTCTTCATCTCATCTTGGGCAGCAATTTGTTCCTTGTCATTTGTTTATATAAATTTGTACTGAAATAGTTCTATTTTATTCAAATTATTAGCCCTGTCAGCGGGACTTAGAATATGCTTACTGTATCTTTACAAATGAGTTAGAGAGCTTTGACCCCCCACCCCGGTGTTCTGGGTATGACCCTAAACTGATGATGAGGCTCCAGTTTTTCGACCTCTTGGGAATGTGGAGTACCCTTGCATTGCTATTGCAATAACCCAGAAAAGTAGTCCTTGTAAGGGTCCCATCTACGAGTCAAATAGATCTTTAAAAATTATTTGTATTTGATAGAAATACTTGATAACATATAACTAAATTATTTGTATCAATAGTTACTTGAAGCTATAAATGTTTACTAAGAATTATTATTATTTGAAATCATAACTGTGCAAACATGATAATTATTAAATAGAAATTATTACTTGAAACCATAGAATTGTGTATAAATTATTGGTATTACATGGGAATACTTGAAACCATAGAATTGTGTATAAATTATTAGTATTACATGGGAATACTTGAAATCATAACTGTGCAAACAAATGATAATTATTAAATAGAAATAATTACTTGAAACCATAAAATTGTGTATAAATTATTAGTATTACCAGGTTAGCTCAGTCGGTAGAGTGTTCGGCTAGAAACCACAAGGTTCCTAGTTCGATACCGGTCGTCGCCCACTCAGCGTATGAGTAGCACAGGGATCTGTGTGGTAAAGTAAGGAGCTTATGGTAGGTGTGGCGCTCCACCTCAGATGCTAACACAATCTCCTTGGTCTAGCGCTATTGAAAAGGGGATAGACTCCCTCGCTGACTGGCTTATACCGACTTTAGGCCGCCCCTACGACTTTACTTATTAGTATTACATGGGAATACTTGAAATCATACAACTGTAAAATAACTCTTAAAAAACAACTACACAAAAAAATGTAAATATAAGCGTACAATATATGCCTTTCCCTAGCCTCTAGGCATAAAATAACCCTAGATAAGTTGACCTAATGTTAAAATCAGTCAAATTATTATATTTAAATCAAAATGCTTTTATTTTATTCAGGTTGAGAGATCCATCATCTTTAGTTCGTAGGAGCACAGTGTCTGTTTTGTCTCATCTTATTCTCAATGATATGGTTAAAGTGAAAGGTCAGATCAGTGAAATGGCCACTTGCATCATTGATGAAGATGAAAAGATCCAAGGATTGGCTAAAGTTTTCTTCATGGAACTTTCCAAAAAGGTTTTTATTCATTTTTTCTCTATTTATTTCTTCTTATAAGCTTTGCTAAGTGTTAAATTTTTAAATGCCATCCTTAGCCAGTTGAAAAGGGCTTAAAGTAAGTAAGTCCTGAGTTATGGAATCCTTTGGTAAGCGTATAAGTCCTATCCAGCGTATTGTTAAAGGTCCAGTGATTTAATCCTATATCTGTCGTCCATGAATGTCAAAGTAGTTATGGCCAGTACAGCCGGTATAAGTTTTATATCAGCAGCAGAGTACTGCCAGTGATTGGCCAAGAGTATGATCACATAGTTATCGCCGAGTCTATAAATAGGAGCGGGTATCTAGCACACACCTTATATAGAAAATTTCTCAATTTGTTTCTATCACACAGGCCTCAAATTGCTGTTCCTTAGTGGTTACCCATTTAAGTACTGAGCTGGCTCCTCGTTGCTTAACTTTGGTTCTGTTTTTACTTATCTCTTAATGCAAGTTTTATTCTAAAGGTAACACAGAAGAGCCACTTTGACAGAATAAAACAGGAATTTTTGTGTTAGTACTATTGTATGGTTGCACCACCTGGACTTTTAACAAAAAGCTAGATGAGAACTACACAAGGCTGCTATGTACTGTTTTGAACAAATCATGGAAGCACCAAACTACAAAACAACAGCTATACAGCCACTTACCTCCCATCTCACAAGCCATTTTGGCAACCAGTCTAGAAGGAAAACTCTGAATTCAAACCAGCTTAATATTGATTAGATTGGCAAGACAATCTAAACTGACCAATAATATTGCATTAGGAGTTCAATCCTCATTGGCTACACTGTATTTGTGCCCTTGGGACAGACAAAGCAAAACTTTAAATTACCTGTATTAATCATGCTCTTTGAATTGAAACTAGATTTTTTATATTTAAGTTGGAATATTTTTCCTTTTTTTTTTCTCAAAGATATGTAAAATACATACCATGTAATAAACTGATGTTTGTTGTGAAAAATGATTAAATTTTTATAGTGAAATTGTTTAAATTGCTTACCAACTTTCATTTTGTGTATTAACATGAACAGCTTCAGTAGTTTTGTATGCAATAAACAAAAAGTTGACATGAAAATTTAGATAATCTGGATTCATTGTTGTTTTTTTTTTTTAATAGGGCAATGCTGTTTATAATGTCATGGCAGATATTATTAGTCGATTATCAGATTCTGAAATTGGTGTGGAAGAAAACCAGTTCCAGATAATTATGAAGTAAGTAAAGCAAATGGCTGTTTTTTCCCCTTTTCCTTTTTTTCCTTCCCTTTTTTTTTTTTTTTTTTTCTTTTTTTTTTTCTTTTTTTTTCTCCTTTCTCTTTTATTTAAAAAGAAATTTAATTTTCAAAAAATAAAATTTAGGTACTCTAATTCTTTTTGTTGATCTTAAACAACTGTATTTATTTATTTTTTCAGATATTTATTCACATTTATCCAAAAAGATAAACAATCTGAGAGTTTGGTGGAGAAACTGTGTCAAAGATTCAGAGTTACCAAGTATGTATTTTTTTATTTTTATTTTTTTATTTTTTTTTATTCAATCTGGAAGAACTGATAATTATAAATGAAAATTGTTCTTTCCTAATTAAATGATCTACATGTTCCCAATTTTCAGTTAACAGATGCTTAAAACTATTGCAAAGTAAATTTCATATGCATTAAATCTTTCTGTATTATTTAATATTTTTCTTTTTGTATGTTTGTATTTGTATTCCTAGACAAATGGGAATTTGAACCTGAGCGGCCAATATTTTTGGCAATAAATAAAAGCACATTAACTGTAATGGCCAGAATTTCAGCTGGGGATACCTCGCTTCTTTATCACTATTGCAAATAAAATATTGCAATTTTATTAATAATTTTATAATTTCTTTTAGTATATTTTAAATTGACTATAGAATATTGTAAGATGTTATTTAACAGCCTCTAAAGTGGCTAAATAGCATTACTTTTTCGATTATTTATTTATATATATATATATATATATATATATATATATATTTCCAGGGTGAGGCAGATGGTGGGAAGGCTCAGGGTTCTAAGTTTTAAAATAGTTTTATAAATTTACTTATTAAAATTTAAAAAAAAATTAGAATGCTTTTAAAAGTAACCAGAAATGACTGAAAATATTAATGATTTTTTTATTTAAAAAAATTTTCAATCTTTTTTTTTTTTTTTTTCTTTTCTTTTTAAGAACTGATCGTCAATGGAAAGATCTTGCCTTCTGTTTGTCTTTGTTGTCATTTAATGAGAAAGCCGTTCGTAAGTTACAAGAGAATTTCACCTGCTACGGAGACAAATTGGCTGATGATGATTTGTATCATAATTTTATTGGCATCCTTAAAAAAGCCAGAACCAAATGCAAAGCAGAATTCAAGGTTAATTTTTATTTTATTTTTCCTGTTTTTATTATTTTTGCTCATTTTTTTTCTTTGAAGAATCACAGGAGTCCAAAATAGTGAAACACCAACATGGCAATTCATAATTATGGAATTAGTATACTTAGAGGATGTTTACTTAGTTTATTTACTGCTACAAAAAAACAAACAAAAACTTAACAGATGAGATGCAAATATATTTTTTATTTAATAAAACCTTTTGGCTTCATAAACCTTAAAAATAGTTGCTATAGTGAAGTCGGTCTTGAATCTGCTATTGTAGATACAAGCTAAAAGCTGTTATAATAAAAAGTCTGTTTTCATGCCAAAACGTACAAAACTTTCATAGTATGATCTAAACCTAAAAACTACTATCATAAAGTTCAACATAAAACCTTAAGTCAGTCAAAAAATTTAAAACCTTATAGGTATAAAAAAAAATTTTGTAAAAGCTAAAAAAAAAAAAAAATCCCAAAAAACCAAACTTTGCTATGGTCAAAAACAAAAACTGCAATAGGCACCACCTTTTTAAAAAAACAAAACTTATAGTAAATCTTAAAGCTATTATAGTATAAAAACTGCTTTAGAGAAGTCAAAAACTAAAATCTTTTATAGTAAAGACCTGAAAGCTGCTATAGAAAAAACAAAAAAACTGAAACTGCAATAGCCATAACCTTAAAAAAAAAAAAATAATAAAAAAAAGCCAGCTATAATGGACCTAAACTATAACAGCCAAAACTTAAAAACTGCTAATTCTAAAAGTCTTTAAAAACTTGATAAAGTCAAAACCTAAAAACAGTTTTTTCAACCTTTTTCACCTCACAGCACAGTGAGCTGGGCAATAAATAGATCAAGGTACACTGTCAGTATATAAACATATAATTATTTTATCATTTAAATTTTAAAAGAAAAGGAATAGTGAAAATATGCTACAAGTGTAGCATAATTAAAACAACCTTTTTCATCTCACAGCACAGTGAGCTGGGCAATAAATTGATTGAGGTAGACCATCAGAATATAAACATATAATTATTTTATCATTTAAATTTTAAAAGAAAAGGAATAGTGAAAATGTTCTAAAAGTGTAGCTGAATTAAAACAAAAAATATTAAAGTAATAAAATAAAAATATAAGAGGATGATCAACCATCCTCAATACTCATGGGACACCCACGGAAGCTTCATGGTACACTAGTGTGCTGTGGCGCACCAATTGAAAAACTCTGACTTAAAAAAAAATTGATATATTTTTTAAAGTAATAGATTTCTGGGTGATATGAAGGTTTTATTGATTGTGCAGAAATTACCAGAAAAAAAAAAAAACTATGAAAAATGAAACTGACATTAAAAATGCATCTTCATGAAAACCAATAAAAGATTATTTATTAACCAAAACTTTCTGAAAGTACTGATTAAATCTTAACCTGTCATTTATTAATCTGGTTTAATAATTCAACTCTTTATTATTCAGACAACTATTGATGAATTGGAAGCTCAAATTGTGGAATGCCATACCAAAGGGCTCACTGGTGAAGAAGTGGATACTCAAGCTGCTGCCCATGTGTTCAAAACTCCAGCTAAGACACCAGCTCGAACTCGTAAAACAACCTCCAAACCTGCCTCAGAAACTCCAGGTATGAATTTGTCATTTTTTGGGGGGTTTGACAACTCTTACTGGGTTATTTTCAGTATTGACTTGTCTCTACATGGACGAGACATCATCACTTATAAAAGAAAAAAATGAAAGCTTCTGTTGGTTATTTCCTATAACACCAACATAAAAAAGGGGAACCACTCTGAATGAATTTTATCTGTTAATTAATCTACCCATTATTTTCCCATTAAACTAACCCCAACCTCGTCTTCTTTTTTCCTAGTAGATCAATAAATAAATAATTTATCAGTCAATCAGAGTGGTTCCCCTATTTTATGTTGGAGTTATAGGAAATAACACTTCAGTCTCTATACTTTTCAACTCTGTCGTTATAGCTTAGAATACACTATCCCTTTGCACAGGGAGTAAGACCTCCTAAAAAGTAGGTGTCCTGGGTATGACACTAAACTGCATCTGATGGTGAGGTTCCACTTCTGGAGATTTGGGGAGTTTGGAGCACCTTTTCATTGCTATTACTCCCAGGTTCACTCTGACCTGGAGTCTTAGTACCTGTTAGGGTCCAATTTATGGGTCAAATAGAATTGTTCAATCCTTTACTAAGATTATTGTTACTTGAGACCATACGAATAATTTGTATACATCATGATAATGAAATGAAATTTGTGTACAGTGCTCAGGTGCACCGCAACTCCTCAAAGTCTCGTGTCTAGTACATAGAATAATATACAATTGTATTAGGTAGAAATACTTAATATCACAAAATCATGTGCAAAAAACGAAACAAAACAAAAAAAACTCTTAAACAATTGCACAAAAAATGTAAATATGAAAATACACTGAATGTGACATCTAGGCATAAAATAACTCTAGACGGGTTGACATGCTGTTAAAATCAATTGATCAATACTTTTTGAATACACTTTGCACAAATACTAGTGTTCCTTTTCTTTATGGATATGTAGATTCCAAGGACTTGATAAACATTTTTCTGGATTATAATTAATTATAATTGATAATTGAAGTTGTAATATTACTTCTACTTAGTTGTACTAAAATTTCTTACCTTAGCTTTTTGCCTAATTTCTTGATAGGAGGAATTGACAAAAGCAAGTAAATCTTTTCTATTATAACTTGATCACCCTAATAACTGTACTACAAAGAAACAAAGAAAAAAACATTAATGATGACGACTGTTTAGAATGTGTTAGAAAAGAATGTTTTCTCATTATTTAGACAAGTAATTGAAACTATTCAAAATAGTATTTTGAATAAGTTTTTGACACAAGTGACAACTTATGTGCTGGGAGATGAAAGCAGAAATCTTACAGAGAATAAGATCAAATTCCTGAATGGAAAGCAACCAAAATTATTTGATAAAAAAAAAAATTTTAAAAAATAAAAAAAAAATGGGGAAGAGTGATTTTTGCGAGCAGGATCTGCTTGTAAAAATCACTCTTCCCATTTTTATTTTTTTTATTTTTTATTTATTTATTTATTTATTTTTTTTTTTTCATCAAATAATTTTGGTTGCTTTCCATTCAGGAATTTGATCTTATTCTCTGTAAGATTTCTGCTTTCATCTCCCAGCACATGCTTACCGTCTATCCTAAGTAGATGTACCGTTTCATTTCCTTGATTTCATTGCTTCCCACTATGATACGGCCTTGTGTATTACATCTTTGGAATACAATATGTATTTAAAAAAAATGACATTTCACTATTGTGTAAATTTATCCAATTTTTCTGCAGAGTTCAACTGGTTTTAATTTTTCCTTCTAGAGTGGTTGCCATACCAAGAAACGACTGTACAAAAAATATGAACATACAATGAACGCAACTTTCCTAATTTCTAGGTATAAAATAACCCTGGACTGGTTTACATGCCATCAAAATCACTTGATCTATACTTTTTGAGCACACCTTGTACAAATACTAGTGTTCCTATTCTTTATGGACATGTACATTCCAAAGACTTGGGTGAAAATGGCAAACCAAAATATAAGGCTTCCTCAAAGTGAAAGAAAGAAGGGGAGATTACTCTCATTTATGTAGCTAATGTGCAGATTACCAATTTATTACCATAGCCTTTTATCTCAAATTGCCATGGTTATTAGTGCTATGGGAAATGCTTAACAGCCTTGTTCAGGATTTGAACTCTGGTTGGTGTGTCCATTTCTCATGACAATAACTGCTTTGCCAGGAGTGCCTTCTTGTATTCATGGAGTATACACCTCTTTCCTGGCTAATATTTAAAAAAAAAAATGATTTAAAATGTGACAAATTCCCAAAATTGGGAATTGAAACAAAATTATTAGTTAACATTTTTTGAGCAGGACCTGTGTTACTTGTGCTGAAAATTTTTTTTTTTTTTTTTTTTTTTTTCCTGAAATATTGTTTTATTTTACTTTCATCCAATTTCTGTTTGTTATCTATGAATTTTCAACCATTACTATTTTGACTAAAGTTTAGTTGTTTTTTTTCTTACAGCAGTGAGGAACAGCATGATTTGAATTAATGAACGATAATATTCTCTTAGTGAGACTTGAGCTAATCCTCTTGATCTTGTAGATTACCAATCTGCACAAGTTGTGGTTGAAAAAAATGTTTTTATTTTTTTATTTTTTTAAAGAAATTAAAAATCAAGGAAAGAAAATATTTGTCAAAATTAATAATAGCTTACAATACTTTGTCTAACGAAAAAGAAGCTATTAATACTACTAATGTTAAAAAAGGGCTGAGAGATATCAACAAAATTGAGTATATAGATTTGATTTTTGGGTTCTGTAAATCAATTTCTCTTTGAGGCTCTTTTGGTAGAGCAGCTAGTGTGTTTAACTCTTAAAGTCCTATACCACCTCATTCCACCTGGCCGAAAGTCTCATTTGTTTTCCCAATCTACCCCATATGATAGGCTTTATTTAAATATAATATTAAACATATTTAGAAGTCTTTGATTTAAGGGAAATAACAGGTGACTTTAGATGCGAAGGTCATTTTTAGCCATTTTTTTAATATATCCTTATAGGAATGCTCTGGACTTAGAAAATTCTCAATAGGACATTAAGAGTTAAGCAGACTTCTGTGACAAAAGGAGTGAGGGATGGGTTTGAATTTCAGGAAAAAAAACCTTTATTTCTGATCTGATTGATGTTCCTCACTGTTTTAAATTGACTACTCAAGTCAGTTGCCAAAAAAATCTCACCCTGTTGACTGGGGGCTTTGAATAGGCTGACTAAACTTTTGCAGAGTGATAAGAATAGAGGTCAACATTGGGAAGTTTGAAATGGTGCTTATAAATTTAGGATTATTTCACTAAATTTTACTTCAGTTTATTTTATTAGAATAACAAATACTTATCTCTAACATTCACTAATTTGATTTAAAAAAAATTTTTTTTTTTAAAATTATAATTTATTACTAACACTATTTCACTTCACACCTAAGTGAAATTTTCAAATCAATTCATGGTTTAAATAATGTTTGTAAGCACAATTACAAACCCTTTTTCATTTCACACTTTTTTTAAAATCTCAACATTCCTAATTACATTGTCAGGACAACCTCATTATAAGGATCTCCAGGATTTTTTCTAAAATAAGGTCTTTCCAAATCATCTGAAGCTCATACAGGGTGAAACATTGATCGATATTATAGAAGGGGGGGTATATGGGGCGAAATAGATATTCGAATCAAGAAGTTCCTGCTGAGGGGGGACTAAAAACAAGCGAGTTCACTGTCTTCTCACAAGCCAGACTTTCTTTTGGTCAACACATTCTTAGTCTTAGTCTTAGTCTAGCAGCTGGAAAATCCATTGTCGTAGTCGAAATAATCTTTAACAGTTCAAAATCGCATTTCCTATTTATTTTTGTTTCTGTTGGACTGAAATCCATTACTTTACTGGGTCGTTCGCAAAGCGCGTCGTTGTCGTCGACTGCTGCTGCTGACTGCCCAGCGCTCGACTCACTTGTTATTTATGGACATATTTACCCAAACATCCGGGCCCATCAGTCGAACCTCGCGTCTGTCCAGAGCCTAAATCGCATTTGTTTTTGCATGCGGGAGGATGCAAGTTCGATTCTGTCAGGCAAGACAATGTTCTTGCTCTTTTTTCCTTTCTCGTTCTCCATCACAGATATATAAACACACTACTAAATTGATTTTTGCATTTTAGCTCTCTCCGCCCTGTCGGCTAGGGCGTTATAATGCACTGACTGCACCTCTGCAGAGGAGTAAAACTCTGCCAGTGGGACCACCTGTTGGCTGTAGGTGGTGACTTGTGATGCTTAAGTATAGAACCCAGGTGGTTGAGCAGTCCATAACTTGCAATATTCCACTTTGGCCCTTGCTTAGGCTACACGGGCAGTCAGAGAGTCCCCCTTCCGATCAATCAGCTGGTCATGTCAAGCCCTAGCAACTATGATTGCCCCAACCCTATTGCCCTTATGGCAAACCCCAACCCTTTTTATCATATGGGTGCTAGAAAGCGGCGGCTGAGGGTCTACATGTCCTGGGGATGACGATAAACTCTATTTTTTGGTAAAGTTCCAGTTTTGGAGGTTTGGGTAATGTGGAGCACCCCTTCATCACCATTACACCCAGGTCCACTCTGACCTGGAGTGGTAGTACCTGTTAGGGTCCCATCTATGGGTTAAATAGAAAAATGTATTTATAAAAAAAATTGAGTATCCATTAAGGATGACTTTATTTTAAAACTTTATCGGCATTAAATGACCCACTGAGGTTGATATGCCGTAAAACAAACCAAACCAATCTTAGCTCTCCTTCATTGATTAAAGAGTAAGGGACTGTCACAGAAAGATGGGTTCTTAAAGCACCTTCAAGGATGCGAGTTCAAATCTTGCCCCCCTTTTTTTTTCTTTCTTTTCTTTATTCACATTGTTTAATGATTGTAGAATTGTGATTTAGGAGTTGTAATAAAAAGCAACAGAAATTAAGATGAAAGAAATATTATTTAAATCAAACATTTTTTTTACATTTTGTTTTGTAGACAAACCCCAAAGAACAATGCCTAAAAGAACTCCCAAATCAAAGAAGTCAAATAAGGCCGACTACTTTTCTAGTGAAAGTGGTGAGTATATTCATTTGTGTTTGATTAGAGCTTGCCTAAATTCTAAGAATTACTTAACATAAAATCTTACACCATAACCCCCCTGAGTTGTCACTAAATTTATATTCTGTTCACTTGGATAAATTATGATGCAACAAACTAAAGTTTATTCATCCTATGGAAACCTCACAAGACGTAATGGTTAGCAAGCTGAATAAGCAGACATTTGTTATTTTGATTCTCACTGGGTGCCCTATGCTTCCAGCCTTGTGCCACATTAGTAAATAACTAAAATTCATCAAATCTCCATCCATCTGTACAGTTAATGCCCTGTAATTTTTGGCTAAATTTCAACCAACTTTTCAGGAAGTGGAAATGTTTTAAACCTGGAGCCACAAGCACATGTCCTCTGGTCCACAAACCTTTTTTTTTTTTTTTTTCTCCACAAAAATGTTGATCTATTTTAGTAGACAATTGTCTATATTCAGCCATATTGTTATGATAGAAGCTATCATTTTGAGGAAAAATTATTTTTTTAATATAATGTTTATATAAAAATAGGTTATTTTAAGATTTTGGTGTGTGTGGGGCGGAGCTAATAGAAATGTTCAGCTTCATTAATTTCAAATAGCTTCCTCTTCCAATTGAATAAGTTTTTAAAGAGAATGTAAAAAAAAAAAAAAAAATCATATAAAAAAGATATTTAAAATATTTTATATTTTCTTGGGTCAGAAAACATTGTTTCTATCCCACTTTTTTTAAATTTAAAAATTTTTTTAATTCAATTTGATTATTTTATGATTTAAAAAAAGAATCGGGTTCATTTCCTATAACTCAAACATAAACAAAGGGGAACCACTCTTGACTGATAAATTATTTATTTTCCCATTAAACTAACCCTAACCCTGTCTTTTTTCCTAGTAGATCAATAAGTAAATAAATAAGTTATCAGTCAGGAGTGGTTCCCCTTTGTTTATGTTGGAGTTATAAGAAATAACCCAATTTTTTTTTTCATTTTTTTCTTTTTTTTAATCTATTAAAGTATGAAAAATATATTTTTTTTAAATATTAATTTTCAAATTTAATTTTTGTTTTAATTAAAAAAATTTCATATTCTTAAAAAGATATTTAGAAATTTTTTATTTTTAGAATATTTTATTTATTGATTGATTATAAACAAATTGTTTTCATATCCTCTTGATATTTTGTATTTCTTTCAGATTCAGAAAATGAACCACCCATCAACTATTCTAGCAGCGATTCTGAATCTACCAACCAACAGAAATTACCTGCCACTAAAGTCCGAGTCACTCGCAAAAGACGGCATACACCTTTGCAAATTCTTAATACTCCTTGAGAGATTTTTTTTCATTTTTCTTCAAACTCTCTCACATCACCAAAAATTCATTATTCACCATCTGCAAAGCCATTTTAAATATTCCTCTCATTGATTCAAGTCAATTTACATTTAGAAAACTGTATATAACATCTCATTCATTCTAAAAAAATAATCAAAAAAATTCCATTTTTCTTTTTCTTTTTTTTTTTTCCATTCTGTATAGTGGCTTGCTGTTTAAATTAAAATTTTAATGGAAATATTTTTAATTCATGAATTACAAAAAAAAAATTAGATATTTAGGCATATTTGCTAAATAATTTACTGTGTAATAGAATTTATCTTTTCTGTTTTTTTAATTAAAATTTTTTTTTTTTATTGTAAATGTTATTGAAAAGTTTAGGTTTTAAGTTATTATGCAGTTTGCATAACAGGTCTAAGAAATCTTTATAAATATTGTTTTCTCTTTCTCCTTTTCTTTCTCTTATTTTCTTAACACTTATTCAAAATACTTTTCCTCTTCTTTATCACTTTTTAATCCTTATTTTTATTTTATTTTATTTTCTCTTCACTTTATTTTCTCTTCACTTTATTTCTCTTCACTTTACTTTCACTTTATTTCTCTTCACTTTATTTTCTCTTCACTTTAAAACCTTTCCTCTCTTTCCTCTCGTTTTATTTTTATGTACATTTTTTCTCCAAGAAACACTTTTTTTTTCTTTTGGTCAACTTTACATCTTGACAACTTTTAGTTATTTTATTTTATTTATTTTTTTTTTTTGTTTTTGTTCTTTTTTGTTCTTCATTTTTAATGAATGGTTCACCTCTTCCTTGAAAATATTTTGATATTATTTATCAAATAGAAAATTAAGCCTTTTAATATTGTCCATTTTTTTTTCTGCATCTGTCTGCTGAATGTGAATCTGTTTGGAAATCTCTGGTTGGCCTGTGTGGCTGAATGTGATTGGTGAATCATTTCTCATATTTTAAACTCTTCTTTTTCTTCCATTTTATCATTCATGTATTTTTACCAAAACTTCGTTTTTATGATAAATTTTACTTTAAAAAAAAATGCTGTTGTTTTCATTTTGTTAGTCATGTGTTCTTTGTCAGAATGCAATTTTTTTCTCCTTTTTCTTTTTCAGAATCTTAAATAGTGAAAAAAAAAAAATCAGTTTTCTCTATAAAATATTTTCAAATTATAACTTGTAGAACAAAAACAAGCTATTATTTTATTCTGTATACAGATGTGATCTATCATTAAGTGTAAATTTGATCTTCAACTGAATAACTCCTGAACTTTTTGGGTTCACCTTATAACCACAGTCCATGATATTGACTCTTTATTTTTTTTAGGATGGAGTGAAAGATTCTAATTAGCATTTTATAATTATCTAAATTATATTAAGAATGTGGATAATTAAATAAAAAATAAAGTTCAGCACAG
Source organism: Doryteuthis pealeii (assembly GCA_023376005.1). Taxonomy (NCBI): domain Eukaryota; kingdom Metazoa; phylum Mollusca; class Cephalopoda; order Myopsida; family Loliginidae; genus Doryteuthis; species Doryteuthis pealeii. The sequence goes on along the minus strand of CM042170.1, from coordinate 11,902,075 downwards.
ATTCTGACCGTACAAAATTATTCAATTGCAAATTGGTTTGCTCTCTTAATTTAGTGCATTTTAAGTATATTGTATTATTTGGATTATTCAGACTATTGTCCTCATCTTTATTATTTGCACAATGTTTCAGCCAATGTGCCCTCCGGCCTTCTTCAGGTATTTCTTGTTGGACATTGGAACCTTCTAGAACTCTGGAACCCCCTCTTTGAACTTGGGAGCCTTCATGTAGCTTCGAATCTATCCCTTTATTCAATCCACGGGGGTAGACTGTTCTCATTCCGCTAACTATGACTGGGTACAAGTATTAAGCTGTATTATTTATTCTGTTACTGTTGCCCTTGACCAAAATTGAACTTGCAACTTAGAGATAACTGTCACTTAGAACTATATTAACTCAATGCCTATATCCACTATGCCATGTGTTCAATTGGAGGGCACATCAGCCGAAACGTTGTGCAGATGACAATAAAGATGAGGACAATTTCACTGTAAATCTACACTGAAAATATGACTTTGTTTGACTCAATACAACTGCATGTTTTAACACGAAAATATAAAATGTGTTCTTAATAACAATTAAGTTCATTTCAAATAATGTGAAAGCACAATTAAGAACACATTTTATGATATTTTCGTGTTAAAACATTCAGTTGTATTGATTTGAACAAATTTGTATTTTCAGTGTAGATTTAGGGTGAAATGAAAATGGTCGACCAAAACATACGGCTTCCTCAAAGTGAAACAAACAAGGGGAGGTTACTCTCATTTATGTAGCTAATGTTCAGATTACCATCATGTGTGTTGTATACTGATGAGAAAAAACAATTGGATAAAATAAATTACTCATATCTTTGCCAGCAAAACAGTATTAAAAAAAAAAAAAATAAAAAAAAATGAATAATCTCTTCTCACCCTTAGTTTGTCTAACTATAAGTTTCATGTGTTTTATTTATTTATTTCTAAAGCAAAAATATGTTTGGAAAACATCTTTTAAGACATAGATGATTAGTGAGAGAAAAAACTGATGCAAATAAAAAAAATTTTAACATTTATCCTAATGAAGATAGTTAATTTATTTAGATTTCTGGATAAATACTCTATTTAATGAAATGAAATTTTGTGTACATTGATGAGTTGTGGTGCACCTGAGCAAAGTCTCATGTCTAGTACATAGAATAATGTATTAGTGTCGGGAACATGAATAGCATACAGTAATAATATAAATGTATATGTGCGCGTGCGTGCAGATGTGTGTATCAGGTATAGTATTGGCGGACTACAGGAAGCATGGAGGCTTTGAAAGATGCAGTGTTTCGGCAGCCCACAACGAACGCAGGCAGCTTATTCCATACCTCGGCAACTCTGAGCAGGTAAAAATGTTTCTGAAAGTCATGTGAGCTATAGTGTTTTCTGACTTTGTAGGCATGCCCACGTGTGTTAAAAAGATGGAGATCAAAAATTGCTCAAGGTTGCTGTTGTTTTATGAGCGTTTACCAAGTCAGTTGCCAGATGCCAGTGTTTCAACGAATCCATTTCCGGGGCAGTAAGACGTTCAGAATATGGCAGATGCCTGATGGAGGGTATTCGTTTGGTTGTACGTCTCTGTACAGTTTCTAGGAGGTTAATGTTCTGAGCGAGATAGGGGTTCCAGACTGATGCAAATTCCAAGTGTGTCCACACCATAGCTTTGTACTGCTTTAAATAGATAACCTGTGAGCATCTGACAATGATTCATCTCACCTGTCTCTTATTACAAGGTGCCAGCATATGGTTTATTGTAAGTGTTGGCGTTTTCTTTATATAAGGTGTGTGCTAGATGCCCACTTCTACTTATAGACTCGCCGAGAACCATATGACCATACTCTTGGCCAATTGCTGGCAGTACTCTGCTGTTGATACGATACTTAACCAGGAAGTACTACTCATAACTACTTGAGCCTTCATGGACGACGGACCTCATAGGATTATATCACTGGACCTTTAACACTACGCAGGATAGGACTTATACACTTACCAAAGGATTCCATAACTCGGGACTTACTTACTTTAAGTCCTTTTCAACTGGCCAAGGATGGTGTACAAACACTTAACAGTAATGACTGGGTTCACTACTCTGTAGTAATAAATGTACAATTACAAGGTGCTGGCATTTTCATTTCCCCATAAATCTACACTGGAAATACGAATTTGTTCGAATCAATACAACTAAATGTTTTAACACCAAAATATCATAAAATGTGTTCTTAATTGTGCTTGTGCATTATCCGAAATGAACTTAATTGTTTATTAAGAACACATTTTATGATATTTTGGTGTTAAAAACATGCAGTTGTATTGATTACAGTGAAATAAAAATGGCCGACCAAAACAGACAGCTTCCTCAAAGTGAAAGAAACACGGAAAGGTTACTCTCATTTATGTAGCTAATGTTCAGATTACCTATGTATTTACCCAATCCCTCTGCCACAGGCAGGATGTGACACAATTTTTAAGTGGAGTAAAGCTGGTTTGAATTAAGCAACCAGTCTAGAAGGAAAACTTAACTAAGGTTAAGGAACCCAATCTGCCCTACTATTTACTCAGAGCTGAGAGAAAAGAGATGAATTTATGCCAAGGGCATTAATGTGAAGTGAAACAACAGCCTGGACTAGAATTTGAACTCTGGTCACCCATTCTATTTCCTATGTTTTAACTATTATGCATGTCTTGTATGTGTGTAGATATAAGTGCTTTATTGTTAAACAGATATTTACAGTGTTAAATATTTTTGGCTAGGAAATGTTTTCCTTCTCAACTGGTTGCCATACCAGGCATTGCTATTTGCTCATAGCTTTGTGTGAGGACACTAGGTAGATTCCTATCTTTTCTCATGTGAAATGAAACATAACACTGGGGAATAATTTCGGACTTAATTTCTGTTGAGTTTGATTTAAAAAAAATTTTTTTTTTTAAGAGTATACGTTCTTTCTCGTAACCGGTTCAGTGATAAGTAATGGGGGATGCTAGTTTAGAAGCTTCTCGCCCGGGTTAACAGTTCTTTTAAATGACAGTGAATGGGCCCTTTTCAAGTAGACTATTTGGTCTTCAGCCTTCTATAGTGTGCTTTTATGCTGTCGAAAGTGTGCTGTGAAAAAATGCCTCCGTCCAGGTCAACGGTCCATAGATAAGTAAGCCCAAAAACAGGGCTTACTTATCTAAGTGATGAGTGAAGTTTAGGGATCGCTATTTATGCAACTACCCTCAGTGAGTAATCCATGATAAGTCTGCCCTGTTTGGGCCAAAGTGATGGGAGCGTTTGTTTTTACGTCTCGTCCAGTAACTGCTATGCGATAAGTGGAGAAATTTGGTTTTGGCGCCAACATACGATGTTGGCGATTCATCCCCCTGGCGGCAGGGGGAGATAATTAACTGGAATTTCCAATATTTTTTTCATTTGATTTAAACTGATATTGGCATGATGATTTTAAAACTGCAGTCAGTTTTCTTCTATCACGTCAAGCTTTTTCTCTACAGCTTAGTCTCAAAATAAGCACAATTGTATTGTTTGTAAGAATAGAACTGGTCAACTGATTGCGTTGATTTTCTTTTATTGAAAATGAAGGAGAATTATTCAGATCTGGTGACTGGGTTGATTCCCAGTCTAAGAACCAACATCAATGCATTTTTGAAGCTAGTCTATTTTGCATATTTTGAATTAAAATGTGTCGATTAAGACAAGTCTTGGGTCTCTTGGCCGTCAAGATCGGACTTTCTGCATCAACCATGGATTGCAGGGTCTCTATATTTGCTGAAAATTTAGCCGAATGCCCACGTTGTGTTTAGATCTCAAACGACTAGAAATCTGCTATAGAAACTGATTTCCAAGGTTAACGGCGGCCTAGTAGTCACATAAAAAACAACTTTTTTCTTTTTTAAAAACTCAACATTTATATTTAAACAAAAGAATACAAACAATTATTTCTCAAGGCTGTGGGAGCGATGGACCTCTAATTAATAACTTCTGGTCAGAATACAATCAGGGCTCTACGAACTTTTTTGAACAATACCTTTGCAAAGTTGACTAAGTTTTTCAATAGTCTTAGCTGAAGTCAGTTTCTGTTGGCTCTCGGTATTTGCGTTAATCTTCTCTACTAGCCCAGTCAGCTAATCTCCGAGCACACTTGGCTTTGTCTCGTCTTCATCTGATTTTTCGTCAAAAGCCTCGGTTAAATAATATCTCAACCGAACATTCTGATTTCCGGAGATATCAGAAATTTTCTCTGAACCTGCTGCCCTCCTTTAGTTCTAACCAGCCAATTGAATTCACTTCTGCTAAATCAACAGAGGCTCGGTTCTTCCGGTGTTCTCAAGTATTTTCCAACAATATGTGGGGTCTTAAATACATATAGGTTTAATTCGTTTCTATAAGATTTTCAACAAATAGTTTATCTCTTTTCTCAAGTGGAAAACAATAAAAAGATTTTCTTCAAGGGCCCAAGATAATCATGGTCAACCAACTTCCCGATTATCTTTTCTCAGTGTGACTTCAGTCTGGCCACATCAAAAGGCTGTCTCCAACAAGTGGACTTGCTTCTGGGAGGTCTTCTGACCCACTTGATATCTTACTTTCGATACGGACATTTCAAACACATTGTGTGGCCTTATCATTGCTACCATCTGTTTTGACCTTACTCCGACTCAAGCCACCTGGATATTTACATTTCCATTTTTTTCTCTTTCTTTCATTTTCTAATTTCAAACCCTGAATCAGGTCACACCACAACTACTGTTAAGCTGGTGGTTGGTTTAAATCTGCTCCAACCATATAAAGAAATCAGGGTTTAGGAAGAAATATGATGTATCTCGTGCCTTTAAGGGTAAGACCTTCCCCCACCAGGGTCGTACCTGAGTACGACTTAAAACTGGTGTGGAGGCTACAGTTCATTGTCATTACTTAAGGAGTGTAGACCTGTTAGTCCCATTCATGGATCAAATAGTTGTGGTTATTAGCATTGGATAAAAAGGTTGTCTGTCAGGAGTGGCCTTAAATTTAGTATCTCCTCAGACTAGCTGGAAAGCTATCTCCTTTTACTAGCGCTAGACCTAAGGAGATTGTTACGTCTGAGGTGGAGTGCCACACCTACCATAGGCTCGACTTTACAGCACAGATTCCCTGTGCATCTCTTAGGCTGAGTTGGGAGATCCGTGTATTCAAACCGGAACCTTGTGCGTGTGAACGCTTCTACCGGACTGGCCCTAACGTGCAAACATGATTATTAAATAGGATAGATAGGAATACTTAAACGTATATGCAAATATGTTAATAGTAAATTGTCTGGAACTGATTAATTTTACGTTATTTGACGGGCATATAAGAGCACCCCATTCAGCAGTCGGTATTCAGAAAAAAGTTTTTTTAGTGTATTTAAGCATATATTGCTGAAAACAGTCTAGCTGATGGAATACACAAGCAGAAACATACTGTATAAAAAGCAATCTCAATAGCAGGAAATAATTAAGTTTAATATANCGCTACCGGAGATAGAGCAAATAGGAATTACTAGCTGAAGCAGGAATCTGGGAAACTCTTCAGAGTTATGAGAGAGCGGCCGAATTGGCGTTGCTTGCCTACCCGGAGGAGGCGGCTCGGGAGTTTAAGTGATCCAGGCCCAGCGGTGGATCTGTATATAGATGCCTTACAGGACGACGAAGTGAGAAATGAAATACTTCGTGGGAGACCGGCCAGGTTGGCCGATGATTAGAGCTAGCCCGAGATGGAGAGAGATTCTGGATCGATTCCGAATTAGAAAGAGCCAAGCTCAGAAAGATAAGGAAGGAGCGAGAACTATTTGGGAAAGAAGGGTCCCAGGTCAAGAGGGACGGAGAATACTCCAGGAAATAAATGAAAGATTGGAGAAGAAATAACCCCAGGCGTGAAACATGGTCAGTGTGGCGTGGATTTCATAATCCCCCCCGAGACATAACAGATGATTTGTGGACCTGTAGGGTGAAGGACATAGGTCCGTTAGATGTCCAACAGGGGAGAAATAGACAAAGAGCTGGGTGGATAGACGAGATAAATAGCCTAAAGATCTCCAGTAGCTAGTCCCAAAAAGCTGTCCCAAGAAACAGGTGAAGCCTATGGAACAATTAATTGATAAAAACTAGGGTAGCCCCAACTAGAAAGATAAGCCTCAGATGTTGGAACTGTGGACAAACCAGGCCATATGTCTGCCAACTGTCCTCATAGGAAGTGCTGGGTTTGATCAGTTAGGTCACGTGAAGAGTCCGTTCCAGGCGAATAAGAAGAGAAAACAGGACTGGGAATAAGACGAAAGTGTTGGAAGTCTTAGATTGGGACACATTAGCAAATACTGTTTAGTGGAACAGAAAATAAGATAGAGTCGGAAAGTTGTGACTCGGAGGCAGGAACGGATAATGCCAAATTATCGTTGTCAGTCCAATGTCTGAAAGACACAGGACGAGTAAAGGAAAGAAGATAGCAAGAAAAAGGTAAGTAGATCGGAGAGTTGTGACTCTGAGTAGGACAGATGATGAAGATATCTGTTGCCAGTCCCAAGGTCTGAAAGATGCAGGGCGGAGAAAACGTAAGTCAGAAGGAAAGCTCAGTATTCTCGCTCTTAACTGGGGAGAAACAACTGACCTGTAGAGTTAGATTAGGAAATTAAAGTAGAAGCTTTAATTGACTCTGGGCGTCCGTGTCATTGATCAGTAGGGTCGTTTATAATCGCCTGAAGACCCGGAAGGAATTAGGGAAATCAGAACCTAAGTATTAGTCAGGCTAGTGGTGAAGATTGACAGTATTAGGTATGACATGGCTACCATTGAGATGTGGGGTGGAAAGAACCACAAGCTGTATGAGTACCTGTTTGCACAACGAAGATAATTTTAGGGAGAGACTGGCTAGGACGAAATAGGGCACAGTTGACGTTTAAACCCCCCAATTGTCGGTGGGTGGGTAGAGGGTCCCTAGGGGGCGGTGAAGAAAAGGTAGTAGGAATACTAGCCAAGAAGGATGTAAAATGTCCGCCCAGAAAGATAGTCGCAAGTAAAGGTGAGGGAGAGGAAGTAGTTCCTATCTCCCAACTACAAGAGAGACTTGGAAAAAGAGAAAGTGTAGAGAGTGAGCCTGAGTTGCCACTCAAATTGCAGATAAGGGGGAGCACAGGCGTTGAAACCTCAAAGGGGGAGTAGTGCTGTCCCCAACAATGAGTAGTAAGAAGGTAATGGAAAAGTGAATAATTCTTGGTTGTTCGCGTTGCTGCCGTTCGTGTGGAAGGGGTTTGCTCGCGGATATTTTGAGACTGAATTCACCAAGCATTAGGGTAGTAACCGAAGAGATAGATATCTGTATGAATTGATAGAAAAGACTAGTGGTGGTTACCTATAAGTAAAATAGGAGACCACTCGTCTCTTGTAAGGATGAATAAAACGAGTGAGGTGATCATAGCCAGATCAAGGTGGCTGAATAGTGATAGACTTAGGGCTGTATGTGGAGATATTAACCAGGTTGGTAAAAGAATTAGCTGAACTTAGGAAAATTATAGTTCACTGAGAGGAATTCGGATGATGATAAGTATCTAAGGTTGTAGATTTCTTGGAGCAGGAGCCTCATGGTAGCATACGTGGGAAGAAAATGCAGAATTATTTGAAAGGGGGGTAGAGTTGTTGCAAACCAGACCAAAAAGAGCGGTGGTACCCATAGCAGGAAAAGCCCTAAGTGTGTTGTTCGGAACAGTATCCGAAAGCGACAAGAAAATTGAAGGATGTAAAAGAGGGTCAGAAAGTGTTACCCAGGTAGCTAGGAAAGCGTATCCATTTTAAACATGACAAGGGTGGAGTTAGCTAAGAACAGAGGCACTATAAATGGCTTATTGGTAGTATGGAACCTTGCAGGAGAAGTGGGGAATGTGACAGACAAGCCATGGTAACCCCTGGTCGTCTTAGAAGTATTCTCGTAGGTATACGGCAGGCTCTCTCATCATTTGAGATTGCCAGTTGACCCTACTAGAGAATTGTGGATGTATTATAGTGCCTTGGGCTGTGTTACGTTGTTAGAGATGATAGACTGTTGGTATTGTTATCCGTTCCCCTACTGGATAGAGATAGTATTTTTTTGAAAGATATCAGGTGATGAATTGACATCTCCCCATAACCCCGGGTAGACCAGACACTTGGAGCAGTTGCTCGATATAAAATTGAAACTGAATTTCTCGTTTTAAGGCTTGGTTCGACTAGAATTCCTGCTGTTGTCAGAGGTAGAAGCAATAAGTGTAAAAGTGATGTCTTAGGAACTTGCGACTCTGTGAGTCCCATATATGTAATGGATAATCGTAAGTTGTGTATACTAGAGTTATACAAAGAGAATTTCAAAAAAAAAAAAAAAAAAAGAATCAATTTTTAACTTATTGGGGACCAATATTAGCGATTAGTGGAGTTTGGAAAACCCTAGTGAAGATTTTCTGAGCCACGTTAAGAAAGATACCTAAGCTTTAAGGGCCAGTTGAAGGATTGATTTAGACCAGTTACAGGATAAGTTAAGTTCAGTAGGGACATCGAATTCAGTGTGGAAGGGAACGTCGGGGATGGTGATAAACTGGTCGTTATGATAGGAACTTGGCTGATCATAGTGATGATACTATCAGCAGTATTCTTGTTGAAAAGACGTAGGAAAGTATTAAGTAGGAAAAGAGCACTGGCAGGTGTGTGTGAGAGCAAGGAGGGAAACCCACTAGGTGTTTCTGTGTAAGGCAAGGGAAACTCAAATGAACCATTGCAATGATTGATACAAAGAAAAAAAAAAACTCTTGACGAAGGACTGAAGCTGCTGTTAAAAGCAAAAGCTTGTTGCTAAATATATGTGTGCGTGTGTACACATATATTACATGTGTTGATATTCTGAACATAATCTACGGATTGGATTGAGTAATTGGTAAGGAGCGCTGAGAGCTCTGTTTGAATTCTATCCTACTGCATAAAAAGAACATTTGAAAGAAAAAAAAACTCTACTGCATGATTAGTAGAAAGAAAATTAATATGAACAAAAAAAAACTGAGAAAGAAACTGGAACAATTGCATGATCAAGGAAGAAGTAAAGACGTTTTCTGTTTCTACTGCATGATTAGTAGAAACCTTATGTATGAATTGTTTTTGAACTTACCAGTTGGTAGGGGTTGATATGTCATTTACAAGTAAATGACAAAAGGCGAAGGGAGTGATGTGACCTGATTCAGGGGTGAAATTAGAAAAAGAAAGAAAGAAAGAAAAACGGAAATACTTAGAAAATATTTTTTGTCGGCGATCAGAATCTATGGAAAGAAAAAAAAGTATAAAAGTAATTTTTTCACTGAAACGGTAAAGATAATAATCAGCAATAATATTGACCGCTAGTGTATCTAGTGCAAGGCCGCGATTGAGATGTCCGTAGCGGGGGTGGAATCTTAAGTAGGTCAGAAGACCCCTGGGGTGAATCCAGTCAAGTAGCCGGAAGAGATAGCACATGGATTAGTCAGCGGTACTTATCCTCTGATACGCGAGACGATCCTTTGAAGTAGCTAGACTGATGTCGCTCGGAAGAGATTGATCATGATTGTCTGGAAGACACTTAAAAAAAAGAGATAAAAAAATCGGAAGTAAAGAAAATTCCTAATATTTCCACGCTGACCGGAAATAAGAATTTCCGATTGAAATATTATTTAAACTGAGACGATCTTGACGAGAGATCAGAATGAAGCCGGGCGTGCTTGAGAACGGTAGCTAAGAAAGCTTGAAGTGTGAACGTAAAGATCCTGTTACCGACAGATAGACTGACTTCAGCCAACATTGCCGCGTAAGGTTATTCCGACCAGAACACATTGAATTGAGGTCCATCACTCCCCCGTCTTGAGAAGTAATTATTTGTATTCTTGCATTTTTTTAATATAAATGTTGTTGATTTTTGAAGAAGAAAAAGAGTCGTTATACTTTTTTTTGTGTGTGACCAATCGGACGCCATTAATCTCGGAAATCAGTTTCTATAGCAGATTTCTAGTCGTTTGAGATCTTAGCACAACGTGGGGCATTCGGCTAGACTTCCAGCAAATATAGAGACCCTGCAATCCGTAGTTGATGCAGAAAATCCGATCTTGACGGCCAATTTCGGAGATTCTGTGAGCCCTTCAGCTCGGGAGCGACCGACGGGTTATACCAAGGATATTAGCGCTAAATGAAATGCAATTACCACATCCAGGATTTGAACTCAGGGCGACGAGTCCATTTCCCATGACTTTAAACATTACACCACGCGCTTCCTTGAAATTGAATATATGTGAAAAATAATTAGTTTCAATAAATTGCCTACTACTTATATCTATAAATATACTCTTACTGAGGTAGGTCACATTCTAATCGGATAGGCCACATACTATAACAGCACCGGTCATTGCACTTGTCTTGCAAGCCATTGACAATTATTTTGTTCCTAAACTTTTGTCTTATCTTCAGGTGTGAAAAGGTATAAATGAATCAAGCCTGATTCTTGTAGACTTGTCTCTCAGACAGTACACCCTCATTGTAGCAATCAAATTACGGTCAAGCCACGCTGAAAGCAACGGTTCTTACTTAAACAGCTATGACCCTGTTCCATACTTAATTGGGTGACCACTTAAGCAACAACAAGTAGTGTAAAGTAAGTAAGTAAAGTCGTCAGGGTGGCCTAAAGTCGGTATCAGCCAGACAGCATGGGAGTCTATCCCCTTTTCACTAGCGCTAGACCAAGGAGATTGTTTTTTTTAGCGTCCGAGGTGGAGCGCTACAGCTACCATCAACTCCTTACTTTACAGCACAGATCCATGTGCTACTCATATACTGAGTTGGCGAAGGTCGGTATTGAACCAGGAACCTTGAAGGTTCACAGCCGAACGCTCTAACGACTGAGCTAACAACCCAGCACAACACACACACACACACACACACACACACATATATATATATATATATATATAATATATATATATATATGAATTGAGACCCATCTGATGAGGCAAACATTTGGGGAGCCGGTTTAAATCAACTTAGATTCATATGGGCCCCAATTTTTGTCGAAATAAATTTATTATGGGATTACTGTATTGAGTTCTTCCTTTATTGATAAATATTGCTCTGTATATAATCTGAAAGGTTATTTTACATTGAGCTCTCTTTAGTGATTTAATGATTCACTGTATTTATACATACTGGATCATCAACATTAGTACAGTGGATCTTGAAATCACATATAGAATCATCCCTTACTACCAAGTTTGGATAAATCTCTATATATATATATATATATATATATATATATATATATATATATATATATATATATATGGATTTCCTAAAACTGCATAATAACTTAAAACCTAAACATTTTAATAACATTTACAATAAAAATTTAAAAAAAAAACCCAGAAGGCAAGGGCCGGTATTGAACCAGGAATCTTGAAGGTTCCCAGCCGCGCACTCTACCGACTGAACTAAACCGAACTATAAAAGTTAACTCTTAAAGTCCTGTAGCACGTCATTCCACCCGGGCGGAAGTCACATTTGTTTACTTAATCTACCCCAAATGATAGCCTTTGTTTAAATGTAATATTAAACATATTTAGGATTTAAGGGAAATAACAGGTAACTTTAAATGAAAAGGCCATTTTTGGCCATTTTTTGATAAATCCTTATAGGAATGGAGCTTTGGACTTTGTTTAAATGTAATATTAAACATATTTAAAAGTCTTTGATTTAAGGGAAATAACGGGTAAGTTTTAATGAAAAGGCCATTTATAGCCATTTTTTGATAAATCCTTATAGGAATTGGGCTCTGGACTTTGTTTAAATGTAATATTAAACATATTTAGAAGTCTTTGATTTAAGGGAAATAACAGGTAACTTTAAATGAAAAGGCCATTTTTAGCCATTTTTTGATAAATCCTTATAGGAATGGGGCTCTGGACTTTGTTTAAATGTAATATTAAACATATTTAGAAGTCTTTGATTTAAGGGAAATAACAGGTAACTTTAAATGAAAAGGCCATTTATAAATGGGGCTCTGGACTTGGAAAATTCTCAACAGGATGTTAAGAGTTCTTAAGTCCTTGGTTTGTAAAAATGACGTGATGTAGCATTAAATGACCCAATAAGGGTTGATGTACCGAAATATAAAACAACCAAATCCGTGTGATAGAATCAGTAGGTACCTGATGCCTGCGGCAAAAACAGGTAGAATTAGACCATTTTCTGCTCCACCACCGGCAAATAAAATAAATAGCCCTTTCTTTTTTTTGGTTTGAAACGAACAGAAAGCCTCAGAAAATAAATACCCCTTACTTTTTAATCAGCCGAGCCATGGTCGCCATAGTGATGGTGAGAGCTAGGGTGCGCTGGAGAGTGCGTGGGTGTGAAGAAGGTGGAGAAAAAAGGTTTCGCCTAAAGTGAAATGGCGTGGAGAAAAAGAAAAAAAAAGCTAAAGAAAAAAAAAAGCATGCTTGACATTCCACAACAAGGAATTGGTGTCGCTAATGTAGCTTTCGGATGTTGACGGCCATTGTTGCTGCTGGCCAGCCTCCCACCTCTCTGGCGGCGCCGCCACCTCCGCCGCTACTGCTGTGGTGGCGGTGGCGGTTTTTACCAGTCGATGCTGGAACTAAGGCGAAGGGTGGTCAGGGTGCGTGGTGAGGAAAGGTGATGGGTGATGGCTTGGGTATTTAGCTGTTGGTGTTGCTAAAATCTAATGAGCACTCGTATGTATGTCCATGAAACAAGTTGAATTCTAATAGGCTCTATCAAGTCTGTCACAAGGTCACATGTATAGGGTTCTCAATGAGGATTGAAGAAGGAGTCTTGCTCTATGACGATATGCTCATTTACGAGGTTAGCTTAGTCTGGCGTAAGGCCACGAGTGTAAGGTTCCCAAAAAGAATTACAGGGATGATGATCTACAAGATTTGTCTACAAGACTTGTCTACTGACCATCGCTCTTTCATACTTATATTTACTAAACTTAGCATAGTCTGCCACAAGGCCAGAAATGTCGAGCTCTCAGTGAGCATCAACTCAGTATGGTGTAATAGTCTGTATGACACAAGGCTAGAAATGTCGAGCTCTCAGTGAGCATCAACTCAGTATGGTGTAATAGTCTGTATGACACAAGGCCAGAAATGTCGAGCTCTTAGTGAGTATCAACTCACTATGTGTAATAGTCCAAGGCTAGAAATGTCGAGCTCTCAGTGAGCATCAACTCAGTATGGTGTAATAGTCTGTATATGGCCAGAAATGTCGATCTCTTAGTGAGTATCAACTCAGTATGATGTAATAGTCTGTATGACACAAGGCCAGAAATGTCGAGCTCTCGGTGAGCATTAACTCAGTATGGTGTAATAATCTGTAAAGTCTTGTTAATCATTGTTCTATGATGAGGTACTCATCTTAATATTTGCATATCTTTGCCAAGTCTGGTACAAGGCCTCTTTCGTAGAGCTCCGAGTGGAGATGGAGTTCACTACAAGAGTGATAATTTGCAAATCAAGTGTAGGGTTCCCAATGAGGATTAAACCATATAGAGGTGATGGTCTGCAAGACTTACCTTTAACAAGATGTTCAAGTATATTTACTAACTTAGCATAGTCTGGCACAAGATCAAAAATATAGGGCTCTCAGTGAGGATCAATTCAGTAAGGTGTCATAGTCTAAGACTTGTCTATTGACCATCGTTGTATGATGAGGTACTCACGTTGATATTTACTTATCTTTGTCAAGTCTGGTACAAGGCCTCTTCCGTAGAGCTCCGAAAGGAGATTGTATTCACTGTATTAGTTATAGTTTTCAAATCTTACCTGCTGATCATTGCATGGTAATATATGAGGAAGTGCGTCCCGGTCTCCTGCCTCAAAAATTGCTACCCGGTGACTATCAAAATAACAACCCCAGCTCGTCGTAATTCTTGTTTATTTATCGTAATTTGTCGTAATTCTTGTTTAGATATGAAGATGGATATATAGTTTGGAATAGACTGAGATAGATAGATGGATAAACAAACAAAATAATATAGATAGATATGAACAAATGGAGATAGATAGATATTTTCGACAAGTAAATGTATTTGGGGTGGGGTCGCTTCTTTTTTTTTGTCGTAATTCTTGTTTATTTAAACTAAAAACAAGACATTAAACAAACATGAATAAAAGAAAATCTTAGTATTTTAATGTAATATAGATAAATATGAACAAATTGAGATAGATAGATAGATAGATAGATATGAAGATGGATAGTTTTGAATAGACTGAGCTGGGTCGTTATTTTAATAGTCACCGGGTAGCAATTTTTGAGGCAGGAGACCGGGACGCACTTCCTCATAAATTACCCATTGCATTATGACAAGGTTCCTATGTAATCATATTTACTAAGCTTAACCTTGTCTGGTACAAGTTAACAATCTAAGAGTTCTCAATGAGGATTGACTTTACTGCAAGACTAACTTAGCTTCGTCTGACAAAAGGCCTAAAATGTAGAGTTCCTAATAAAGGTTTGTTTTGTTTTGTTTTGTTTTGTTTTACGGCATATCAACCTCAGTGGGCCATTTAATGCCAGCAAAGTTTTGAAATAAGTTCATCCCTCATTTTTTTTATAAACACATTTTTCTATTTAACCCATAGATGGGACCCTAACAGGTACTACCACTCCGGGTCACAGTGGACCAGGGAGCAATGGTGATAAAGGGGCGCTCCACATTCCCCAGAGCCCCAAGACTGGAACCTCACAATCAGATAGAGTTTAACGTTATTCCTAGGACATGTAGACCCTCAGTCACAGCCTTCTAGCACCCATATGATAAAAAGGGGTTGTGGCTTGCCATAAGGGCAATAGGGTTGGGGCAATCATATTGGTGCTAGGGCTTGATATGACCAGCCGATTTGATCGATGGAAGCTCACCATCAGTTTAACGTCATACCCAGGACAGGAACACCCTCAGCCACCGCCTTCTAGCATGTATATGATAAGGATAGGGGGTTTCTATTAGGGAAATAGTGTTGGGATAGTCATATAGATGCTAGGGCTTGATATGACCAGCCGATTGATCGGAGGGGGCTTCTCCGACCGCCAATCTTGCCCAAGTAAGGGCCAGAGTGGAGTGTTGCATATGTTGCATATGATGGACTGGATTCAATCCTTAAGCATCACAGGTCGCCACCCATGGCCAACAGGTGGTTCCATTGGGGGGAGTTTTACCCCTCTGCAGAGGTGCAGTCGGTGTATTCTAAAGCCCCGGACGTAGAGGCGCTCGATGTCTAATGGTTATTGTTGTAGAAAACGAAACGAGTTTAACGAAACTGCATTTAACACAGCGCTAATGCCCTTGTGGAAGCTATGTATCTAAATATTCTCCCTCCGACTATGGGTAAATAGGGTAATAAAGGACTATTTGCTCGTAAATTCCTACCATAAAATAAACTGAACCCCCATTTTATGTCCGTGTTTTTGCAATAAATGTTTTATTTTTCTTGCACCCGTTATGTTACAATACTAAATATATTTTTATAAGGATGGTTTAAAGTTCAACACACTTTTGGATACAAATAACTCCGACGACGGTTAATAGACAAACATTTAATAACACAGCACATGGATAACAGTTGATACAACGTTCATAATAAAGAGTACATATAAAAAGGTACACAAATAAAGATAGACACATTCATGAATGATACAAATATACAATAAAAGGCACAGACATGAGACTAGGAATAGTCCATGCTGTGAGGACTTACAGTAATGTGAGGGGGGCGGAGCCCCACGAGGGGGTTTAGATAGAATCTACCCCATGTGGCTCGTAGTTGCTGAAACTATAAAGAGAGGGAAAGTGTTTGAAACCGGCACTTAAATACTGGTGCCCTAGCGGGCATCATCAAACTAAAAGGGGCAGACAACTCCACCAGGCGAATACAAACAAACGCTACATTTTCTTTATTTATCTTAATATTCACTTCAATGTGTATATTCTAAAAGCTTAATAGGGCATAGCCCTATTGATGGGACTTTAAATACGGCGAACGCATCTTCTAAAGACTCATCCCCACACACAAAGGGGGGGGGGTCCTGGGTATGCCACTAAACTGCACCTGGTAGTGAGATCCCAGTACTGAAACTATGGGAAGTGTGGAGTACCCCTTCGTTGCCACTACTTTCAGGTCCTGATACGGAATGGCATCTATTTACCAACCCATCCGCACGAGCAGGATGTGACACAAGGTCAATTTCTTAAGCGGAGTTTGATAGGTTTTAATTTAGTTTTCTTTCTCTTAGACTGGTTGGCAAATAGTAGGGCAGACTGGTTTCTTTAACCTTGGTAGCCTGTCTAGGAGAAGGAAAAACACTGAATTCAAACCTGTTAAAGTTCGCTTAAGAAGACCTTGTCACATCCTGCTCGTGTGGAGGGGTTTGTAAATATATATATCTAAAAATCACACAATGAGGGGCGCTTCTGTATATATGGTTACCGTCGTAGGACAATGGACATGACGAAACGAATTCAATTCCTGGACGAGGCTGTTTACATTTAAGAGTTTTTACGGGGATTCGTTGGAGCCCTTATTCTCCGTAGTTGGCTATTTCGGACGAAAGAAAGAAACAAATACAATATAAAATGCAGACACTTGTATTATCAAAAAGTACAGAAATGTTGTTGCAAATTTTAATGGTATTTGCTACAAGACTTATCTGTGAGGTGAAATACTGTTCGTTGGAGAAGTGGTGATAACAGGGGTATTCTGGTCGCTGCTTGGAATGTTGTTAAGACGCTTCGTCAGGTCGTTTCTCGTTCTTCAGCCTTCTGTAGTATGCTATTGTATCAGCCTTAGAACGTTTGCTGATACAATGCCTTGAAAGTATGCTGGTGGTAGAGTTCTTAATTTGCGACTCCTCTCAGTGACTGCTCTGTGATAAGTGACGTGGTTTGGATTTGGCGCCAACCTCCTGTTGGCGATTCGCCCTCTAGCGGCAGGGGAGATAATTCACTATTAGATTTCCGATACATTTCACATAGGAAAAACTCTGCATCCAACCCTGTTAAACTCCTCTGTGACCTTGTGCCACATCCTGCTCGTGTGGAGGGGTTGGTAAATATATACATCTAAAAATTACTCAATGAGGGACGTTTCTGTATATTTATTCAGTTTTTAATTTATACTTATATTTATGCTTATATTTATGCTTATGAAGTTTTAGGGACGCTAGCAATGTGACAATAACACTGGTTTGGAAAAAAAAATTTGTCTGAGGCAAGAATGTGAATAGGTGTTTTTACTAATTTGGGTGTGCTGAATTCAAATTTATAAACAGTTTTGCTCTATCACCTCTAGTTTTCTGTATTTTAAATAGTCTCATTTTAGTATATATAGAGTATATACGTGCTTATTTCAACAGTTGCAGCAGCTTATTGCAGATAAAACAGGATAGATAAAGAACATTGACGGAATAGATATACTTGGATGACACAATGTACACAATTCAGAAAGTGCTGCGAGGGACGACAACCTCCTGCGCTGACTGCCAATGCACTACTGGCTGTTGATTGAGACATGTTGGCTACGCTTAACTGCCAAAATCCGTCTTCATATATAGTTATATATATATATAATGTAATGCTATCAATTAGTTTTATTGCATAATAACTAAAAAAAAAGACATGAGTCACACAATATTAGAAATTAACCCTGAATGCTTATACGCCTTTATGTACAGTAGGTGTACAAAATGTACAATATGCATATCTAAAAAACTAGAGGTGATGAGTAAAAACGGATTTCAAATCTGAATTCAACACCCCCAAATTAGATTAAAACAGCTATTTTTGTGTTTGCCTCAATTTCTTTGTAAACCAGTGTAATCAGCTCACGTCACTGGTGATAAAATAAAGAAACATGGGTTACACTGGATTCATGTGTGACTTGAATGGTTCATGAAAAATAACCAAGTGAAAATCACGTAACTAAAGAGATTTGAATCTCGGACTGTAATTAAAAAGTAGCCCTTTTCAGTTGTGATACTGCCATGATTAATGATGGTGAGTGAAGTCTGAGATGAAATCGAGGCTCGATTTTTAAATATGGCCGCCGTCAGTGATTTACGGAACGAGGCCATTGGATTGATTTTCTCAGAAGAGAAAAACAAAGCAGAAGGTGTGTAAAAATAAGAAATAAGAAATAAGACTGAAGGATTGAAAAGAGAGAGAGAGAGAGAGAGAGAGAGAGAGAGAGAGAGAGAGAGAAGAGAGAGAGAGAGGGGGTTTCTTCTGTCAAAATGAGCTCTGATACTGGTTTAACGAGAGAGAGAATGGAAAGGAAGAAGAAGGAGAAGAAGAATGGAAAGGAAGAAGAAGAAGAAGAAGAAGAAGAATGGAAAGGAAGAAGAAAAAGAATACGGGAGAAAAGAAGAAGAAGAATGAAAAGGAAGAAGAAAAAGAATACGGGGAAAGGAAGAAGAAGAAGAAGCAAGGTGGGAAGAAATGATAATAATAATAATAATAATAATAATAATAATAAGAAGAAGAAGCAGAAAAAGACCGTAGTAGTAGTAGTAGTAAGAAGAAGAAGGATGTAAAGAAAAAAGAAGAACGTAGTAATAGTAAGAAGAAGAAAAAGAAGAAATAATAATAATAATAATAATAATAATAATAATAATAATAATAATAAGGGTATTTGCCTCATACCCCACTTGTATGGGCTGGGCACAAGGCCTCGATTTAACGTGGGCCCACCCACAAGCCGAAGCTCATGGGTGGGAAAGAACAAAAATTGCGTCGATCCCTTCGGCATTACCCCTCAAGGGGGCGCATCAGGCGCTGGGCAATAAACCCAGCCCTTCCCCCTTGCCTGGGGGGATAGCCCCCTGGGATCGACGCTATTATTTGTACTTTACCGGTCCAGTGGCCGAAGCACACTGGACCCCCGTGAAGAAAAAGAAACTCAATCTCCTCTTTATTATACACTCACCTTCTTCCCTTTCTTTTTAATGTTGCAGATATAACGGAACTGATCGGACCGGTGTGCACTCCCTGCTGCATCATATATCGTGCCGTCGTTATCATGTTTCATTTTCTGCAAGTTTAAGTCAAAGCTGCACCCATGCACCGAGACGAAAGAGAAAATAAAATTAACAAAGAATCAACAAGACTAAAGGCGAACTTTTAAGACACTGTAGCAAGTTGTGAGTTATATATATTTTATACATAGGTTGTACACATCTTACTAACTTTAGACAAAACTCAACACAATGGAAAAATAACAAAGTCGTATTAAAATAAACAATCTGTATTAAACAAAGTTACAGAAATGTAGAACAGCATACCGGGCAAAGTCCTTTCTTTTATATTGTGGTATTAATAGTTCATATTTTATCTTCTTTCATTTTCTGATAATGGAGCTGACTTGTTGCGTGATGTCTACTTGCTTGTCATCCTCAAAACTGCTGAAATTCCCGCTTCTTCTTTTTGGCGCTCGATTTTTGAATTCAGCGTCTGTTGGTTTCCGTTACTGCATTTTTGGAATTCTTACCCCCCCCTTTTTTAAATTTAAAACAATCGGCAAACTGCCATTTTATTAACCATTACAACACAACAGATTGAAGGTGAATTGACACAACTGCTTCTCTTGATGCTATGCCCAGTTAGCACTGTTGTTGGCACCCCTCCGTCCACTAAGGACGATGGCGTAGTGTCCAAAAACATTATCTGCATCTGCATCCTTTTGAAAAGAACCAGCCTCTTATCAAGGATGTAAGTTCACAGACTTACAAAAATCACTCACTCACTCTCTTGATGTTAAAATTCTCAACAGAAAACTTGATTACAGCAAATAAACCCCTATACATTTTTGAATACCTAATTACCAATAGAAGTATTCGGCATGAAATAACCCAAGGGGTTGACATGCCGTAAAACCCAACCAACCAAACCAAACCTGCATCTGCGCAAGTTACTGTGCAGGCCAATTCCTGAGTGACAGTCTTTGGTGCATTGGCTGCACACAGACTGTGATGCTTTCTAGAGCTGCTGTCTTTTCTTCCATCTTTCTGGTTCTCTTTGCTGTCGAGGCTACTCTCCTCTCCACCACACCCCTCTCCGTGCCTTGCTTAACGTTAAGGCGCCAGGCCACTCGATTTTTTTTTACCTCCCACGTGTTTGTGAGAATGTGGCATATCCTCATGTCTCTCCCGCAGACATCTTTAAAGCATATGCGTGTTCTACCAACCGATAGGGATACTAATTCGGATTACTAATTCGCCACACGAAAGACCTTTTGGGATGCGGCCATTTTCCATTCTCCTGACATGTCAAGCCTATTTTTCAGTCTATGTTGTTGTTATGGACTAAGAGAGAGGAAACTCCGCTCGGGGTCCGGTTCTTCAGCTCTCAGTCGATCTGTCACTAGCGCGCGTCGAACAACATCTACTCAAAACCTATCCTGTCGAAAGTTAGGGTAGCGTGGGCATGAAGTCAACAGCGCTTGGTTACTGACAGTTTCTCACCGGTTAAATCGAACTTAACGGACCTAAATTCCACCATCGTATGTCACCCCGTCGAAAGAAACAAATTACCAAAAATCAGAGAATTAACCGAATTTAATGAAATTTTCAGTGTTGATATATTAATGAATAAAAGATATAATGCACCAGTTATTTTATTTAAAAACTTTTACATTTTTTTTCAGGTCAGTTAACTTTGAACTTTCTTTCTTTCTTTGTTTCTTTCTCTTCTTCTTTGTTTCTTTCTCTCTCTCTCCCTTCTTCTTCTTCTTCTTCTTCTTCTTTTTTTCTCTTTCTCTTTTTCTTTCTCTTCTGCTTCTTCTTCTTTCTTCCTTCTTTCTTTTTCCCCTTCTCCTTTCTTTCTTTCTTCCTTTTCTTCTCCTTTCTTTCTTTCTTTCTTCTTTCTTTTCCTCTTCTTCTTTCTTTCTTTCTTTCTTTCTCTTCTCTCTTCTTCTTCTTCTTCTTCTTTCTTTTCTTTCTTCTTCTTTCTTTCTTTCTCTTCTTTCTTTCTTTTCTTTCTTCTTTCTTTCTTTCTTTCTTTCTTTTCTTCTCTTCTTCTTTCTTTCTTTTCTCTTCTTCTTCTTTCTTTCTTTCTTTCTTTCTTCTTTTTCTCTTCTTCTTTCTTTCTCTTCTTTCTTCTTCTTCCCTCTCTTTTTCTTTCTTCAATGTCCATTCTTTTCTTTTTCTTCTTCCTTATTTTTCTTCTCCCGATCTTAGACCTTCACAAGATTGCATCTCCACACCTTTTTTTTAAGTTCATTTTGTTTCTCTTTTAAACTCCATCGATATAAAAATAAACCGTGCGCATGCGCATCTCAGATCCATTGTTGCTCGTCGTTATTTTTCTGATCGGGAAGCGACGGCCATTGTGTGCAATACGCTAATGTTGCCTTAATAGCTTCGATCCATTTTACACGACAAGTGAATACCCGGTACACGTACCCGGTGTCTTGGAAGTGCCCTAGTGAGTGGGGGCTTAATGAAGTGACCGTTTTTATCGATGGGGCGAAATGAATGGTATCATACAATGGCGAGAAATGATGGCGTCAAAAAGATCGGAGTCTCTAATGAGAAACGGTTTTAATAAGGAAAAAGAAATAAGTCGGTTGGAGCTCTTTTTATTCATTTATTTATTTTTATGGAGAGAGAGAGAGAGAGAGAGAGAGAGAGAGAGAGAGAGAGAGAGAGAGAGAGAGAGAGAGAGGGGGGTTTCTTCTGTCAAAATGAGCTCTGATACTGGTTTAACGAGAGATAGAATGGAAAGGAAGAAGAAGGAGAAGAAGAGTGTGTTAGGAAGCGAGGGAAAGAAAAAAAGGCAGGGATATCAAGAAGAGAGAGAGAGAGAGAGAGGGAGAGAGGAAGCGAGGGAAAGAAAAAAGGCAGGGATATCAAGAAGAGAGAGAGAGAGAGAGAGAGAGAGAGAGAGAGAGAGAGAGAGAGAGAAGTTATGAAGCGAAGGAAGAAAAAAGAGCAGGGAGATCAAGAAGAGAGAGAGAGAGAGAGAGAGAGAGAGAGAGAGAGAGAGAGAGAGAGAGAGAGAGAGAGAGAGAGAGAGTTATGAAGCGAAGGAAAGAAAAAGAGGCAGGGAGATCAAGAAGAGAGAAGAGAGAGAGAGAGAGAGAGAGAGAGAGAGAGTTAGGAAGCGAGGGAAAGAAAGAGGCAGGGATATCAAGAAGAGTGGGAGAGAGAGAGAGAGAGAGAGAGAGAGAGAGAGAGGGTGGACAGGGAGATCAAGAAGAGTGGAGAGAGAGGGGGGAAATTATATATAGAAAGGAAGTGAATGCGAGAGAGAGAGAGAGAGAGAGAGAGAGAGAGAGAGAGAGAGAGAGAGAGAGTTAGGAGGCGAGGGAAAGAAAAAGAGGCAGGGAGATCAAGAAGAGTGGG
The DNA here is from genome assembly GCA_023376005.1 of Doryteuthis pealeii. Taxonomy (NCBI): domain Eukaryota; kingdom Metazoa; phylum Mollusca; class Cephalopoda; order Myopsida; family Loliginidae; genus Doryteuthis; species Doryteuthis pealeii. Next base: position 11,879,659 of record CM042170.1, on the reverse strand, counting down.
AGAGAAAGAGGGAGAGGGAGAGGGAGAGGAGGGATTATATATAGAAAGGAAGTGAATGAGAGAGAAAAGAGAGAGAGAGAAAGAGAGGGGGGAAGTGAGGGAAAGAAAAAGAGGCAGGGAGATCAAGAAGAGTGGGAGAGAGAGAGAGAGAGAGAGAGAGAGAGAGAGAGAGAGAGAGAGAGAGAGTCAACATTGTTTTTTTTTATTAAAAAAAGAGTTACGGTATTTTTTGCCGCTGGGGGGGGGGATGGAACGGATCAATGACATTTCTGTTTATTTCAATGGGAAAATTGATTTGATATACGAGGAAATTTACTTACGAGCGGAAAGAATTAAACTCCTAAGTCAAGGTACCACTAGGAGGGCTGGAACGGATTAATGGCATTTCAGTTTATTTCAATGGGGAAAATTGATTTGATATACGAGGAAATTGAGTTACGAGCGGAACGAATTAAACACGTAAGTCAATGTATTACTGTATATGAAGATGAACAAATGGTTATTAAAAAGTTTTTTCTTAAATCAGAAAGTGTTCAAATGCTGTCCAGTATAACAGGATAAAACCTAAAATAAATTCTCATGTACGTCTCATGACTCTCAGTTTCACGTAATTGTAAAAATACAATCTTTAGATGACCCCCCACCCCACATATAAGTGTCTGGTTGTATTTAGGTGAGTGCATATATATTCTAATATATACAAAAACAGGAACTCACACACGCATAGACACAAGCGCACACGCCCTCCACACACATATATACAAGTATATGTGTGTGTGTGTACATGCGTGTGTGTTGGTGGATGGGCGTGGGTTCTTGTGTCTATGTGTGTGTGAGTTCTTGTTTTTGTGTGTATATATATACATACATACATATATATATATATATATATATATATATTATATATATATATATATATATTTACTCCTTTTGAGTTTTCACATCAGCATTAGCTGATGGTCTTCCACTGGAGTCTGAGTGACGGCAAGACTCCTCAGGTCTCCAGGACTCTTCTGAGTATTTTGACAGATTGCAGCAGTGCAGTGTTCTGAATGGTTTCAATACTTCCTCTGATTTCCAAACTTTCCAAACCCTTTTCTAATCCTTTTGGAACTGTTCCAAGTGCACCAACTACAATTTTCACTTTCACTTTCATATTCCATAACTTTTTCAGTTCTCTGGCAAGGTCCAGATATTTGTCCATTTTTTCATTTTCCTTTAGCTTCACCCTGTGATCTGCTGGTACTACAAAATCCACCAGTTGACAAGTTCTTTCTTTTTTGTTTATCAATACTAGGTCTGGTCTTCTTGCTGGGATAAGGTGATCCGTTTTTATTTCAAAGTCCCAGAGAATTTTATGCGTTTCGTTCTCAAGAATAGATTCTGGTTTATGCACATACCATTTTGTTGTATGGTCAAAATTTATTTTTTTGCATAATTCCCAGTGGATCACCTTCCCAACCCAGTCATGTCTAGTTTTGTATTCTCGTTGTGCTAGTTTGCTACATTCGCAGAGTATATGATTTACAGTCTCATCTCTATTCCCGCAAAGTCTACATTTACTATTTTGTTGGGTCTTATCAATTTTCGCTTTGATATAGTTTGTCTTTATGGCATTATTTTGTGCAGCAATTATAAGTGATTCAGTTTCTCTTTTGAGATTTCCCTTTCTTAACCATGTCCAAGTCTTTTTATGTGCAACCTCTTCTATTTGTCATTTGAAGCGTCCATATAATTGTTTTTCTTCCCACATTTGTTTTTATTATTATTATTATTATTATTATTATTATTATTATTAACACAACATATGCAGTGAAAAAGATTTCTAACAAATCGAAATATTGCAATATCAGCATAATAAAAAAACTTTATTTGAACAACACACATATATATATATATATATATATATATATATATATATATATATATATACAAAAATACGCACGCATATGTAAACAAAAATACTAGCACATATGTACACACAAAAACAAATGCATACACATAAACACGCACACACACATATATATATAAACAAAAACTCAAAAACCTACTTATATATATATATATATATATATATATATATATATATTTGGGAGAATATGTGCTTAATTGAAGTCGTACCTAATTTTTGAAAATTAATTAATTAATAATTAATGAATTAGGCGGGAATACCTATTCAAATGTAAGGCTAAACAAATCGAGAATAGGAATTCCCGCCTAATTCATTAATTATTAATTAATTAATTAATTTTCAAAAATTAGGTACGACTTCAATTAAGCACATATTCTCCCAAAAATTGTCGGCTAAAAAAAGCCATATCAAAAACACATCGTCTGTTTGTTTACTTCTCATATATATATATATATATATATATATATATATATACATTCGAGCTTGTTTGCATTTCACATGGCGCTAATACCCTTGGGAAAGGTATGAATCCAAATTTCCCTCCAGCTATGTGTAAATAGCAGGGCAAGCTGGGCTCTTTAATCATGGCTAGGTAACCAGTCTAGGAGAAGGAAAACTCTGAATTCAAACCTGTTAAAATCCGCTTAAGAAATTGACCTTATGTCGAATCCTGCTCGTGCGGAGGGGTTGGTATATATATATATATATATATATATATATATATATGAGTTCACAGGTAATGTCATATCTTAAATCTTTTGTATAAAAAAAACAATTCCTTTTACTTATCTCACGCGTCTGTCTTGTTTTTGTCATCCCTGTACAAGACTCCCCCCCTCCAATCCACTTGACGTCATCTATTCATCCTGTCGTGAGGTCAAACAGAATTTCATGTGTTCTTTACTCAAAACAGTCGTATTCATGTCGAACCCTTTTCATGCCATTCGAATAGACCCAGCATCTTCTCTACACCAAAGAAAGCACATCGATCTGATTCTTTTTCGTTTTTTTGTCTTGGGGGGGGGGGGGGGGTTCAATGGTGTTCTTCGCAAAATCTGTACCATTTGATCCGAGATTATTGACGAATCGTGTGCCTTTCAAAGAATCGAACACAAATGCCCCCCCCTCTCGCCTCCCAAGATTAAAGAGAATTCGATAATCCTGATTTCCATGTTGTTGACGCGAGACGTTCGCATGTGTTAGTTTTCTTTCTTTTTTTTCTTCTTCTTTCTTTCTTTTCTTTCCTTTTCTTTCTTTCTTCTTTCTTTCTTTCTCTTCTTCTTCTTCTTTCTCTTCTTCTTTCTCTTTCTTTCTTCTTCTTTCTTTCTCTTCTTCTTCTTTCTCTTCTTTCTTTCTTCTTTCTTCTCTTCTTTCTTTCTTTCTTTCTTTTCTTCTCTTCTTCTTTCTTTCTTTCTTCTTTCTTTCTTTCTTCTTTCTTCTTTCTTTCTTTCTTTCTTTCTCTTCTTTCTTTCTTTCTTTCTTCTTTCTTCTTTCTTTCTTCTTCTTCTTTCTTTCTTTCTCTTCTTTCTTTCTTTCTTTCTTTCTTTCTTTCTTCTTTCTTTCTTCTCTTCTTCTTTCTTCTTCTTTTTTTCTCTCTTCTTTCTTTCTTCTTTCTTTCTTTCTTTCTTTTTCTTCTTCTTCTTCTTCTTTCTTTCTTTCTCTTTCTTTCTTTCTTTCTTTCTTTCTTTTCTTTCTTTCTTTCTCTTCCTTCTTTCTTTCTTTCTTCTTATTCTTTCTTTCTTTCTTTCTTTCTTTCTTTCTCTTTCTTTCTTTCTTTCTTTCTCTCCTTCTTTCTTTCTTTTTTCCTTTCTTCTTCTTTCTTTTCTTTCTTTCTTTCTTTCTCTCTTCTTCTTTTTTTTCTTCTTTCTTTCTTTTCTTTCTTTTCTTTCTTTCTTTTCTTTCTTTCTTTCTTTCTTTCTTTCCTTCTTTCTCTTCTTCTTTCTTTCTCTTGTTCTTTCTTTCTTTCTTTCATTCTTTCTTTTCTTTCTTTTCTTTCTTTCTTTCTTTCTTTCTTTTCTTTCTTTCTTTCTTTCTTCTTCTTTTTCTTTTCTTTCTTTTCTTTCTTTAGCTTCGTTCATCCGTTTAATTCTTTTGATCTGCGTGTTTCAGTTCTGTATGTTTGATGTTAATTGTTGATACTTGAATGATGCATGTAGATGAATCAGTTTAGTATTAAAACTACACAAAAGCTTTTCGTGTTTAGGATGATCAAAGTCTTTGAAAAGAGGTTCTAATGTCCTTTACACACACACACACACACACACACACACACACACACACACACACACACACACACTTTCTCCTAATTCATTAATTATCAACTAATTAATTTTCAAATTAGGTATGACTTCAATTAAGCACATATTCTCCCCAAAATTGTCGGCATAGCCATATCAAACAAACTATTTGCGTACTTTCATACTGTCGTGCAGTAAGTCTCCAAAAATGTAGGAGATATCAATTCATAAACAAGACGAGAAATCTGGTGAGACCAGTTAGTGTAGCAGTTAGAATCCCCGCCTGTCAGCCTGGGGGTTCGAATCACACACAAAGCAGCTTCCAGTCTATAACTCTGCTGATGAAGCATACTAGGCCGAAATATACATACAGAGAATGACTTTTTCTCGATTTGTTTACGCTTCACATTTAAACAGATATATTCGCCTAATTCATTAATTATCAACTAATTAATTTTCAAATTAGGTATGACTTCAGTTAAGCACATATTCTCCCAAAAATTGTCGGCTATCGCCATGTCAAACAAACTGTTTGCGTACTTTCATATATATATATATATATATATATTAAGTTTCACTTAATGCTCTTCAGGGCTAAGATCTGACTCTTAGCCCTGAAGTGCATTAAGCGAAACTTATAGTAGGTTTATCTGACTCATTAGATTTATCTTTATTATTTTCTCTATTTAGGTATTGAGCACTTTTTACTTATTAGCTTTAGTTTCCTGGCAGTTTTGTATATATATATATATATATATATATATATATATATATATATATATATATATATATATATATAAATTGTTTTTTCTTTTGGCCAAATATTGTACCAATAGATTATTTTTGTTGGTACGATTATCTTGGTCTTTTCTTTTTTCCAAAAATTTTTTTCACTCCGGGTAATGTTTGGTAGTATATTATTACAATCAAACTATTTGCTGTGTTTTTTCTCACCGCGAGGATTTACCAACACGTTTGGTATATTATATATATGTGTGTGTGTGTGTGTGTGTGTGTGTGTGTGAAGAAAGGTAGACAAACACGGGATGTTGTACAAGATGGATTTCACCAGTATGAAAATGTCCACCGTTGAAGCAAGAACTCAATCCAACATCCTGAAGAAGGTCTAACAGACCGAAACGTTATAACGTCGACATCACTACCTACAATAAGCACCCATCTTGAACAAAACCTGTGTTTGTCTACCTTTCTCAACATATTGTCAGACTAATTTCCTCTTAATTCTCCCATATATATATATATATATATATGGAGGATATGTACTTAATTGAAGTCATACCTAATTTTGAAAATTAATCAGTTAATGATTAATGAATTTTGGCGGGCATATATGTTCAAAGGTAAGGCTAAACAAATCGAGAAAATGTCAATCCCTGAATGTACATTTCGACCTATTAGGTTTGTTTAGCCTTACATTTGAACATATATGCCCGCCTAAATTCATTAATTATTAACTAATTAATTTTCAAAATTATGTATGACTTCAATTAAGCACATATCCTCCAATATATATATATATATATATATATATATATATATATATATATATATATATATACCATTATTATAATAAATTTGCTCTGCTCACGTATTGAGCACTTTATATTGTGACCAATTTCACCGGTAAGTCACCTTTTCCACACACACACACACACACACACACACACACACACACACACACACACACATATATATATATATATATATATATATATATATAGAATAAATTCCAAAATAAAAAAAAGCGGCGGGAACTTAGTTACCAAGCCAATATATCTTTTGGGTTGGCAACTAAGTTCGCACCGTTTTTTGAAATTTTGGAATTTACTGCGATTTTAAATTTTGAAATCTATTTTTTTTTTCGAGAATTCTATTCTTGAATTATTTTAGAATCTATTTTTTCTTTTCGAGGTAATTTTAGTTAATTTTTGTTTATTTCCATTAAAATGGAATGTCAAGTTAAGAAAAAATGAGCAGTTTCAACACCCACTTCTTTTTGATTTTAATCAAGGTTCTAAGGTTGTAACAGCTGCGCGCGACATTTGTGCTGCGTAGAGAGAGGGTTCCATAGCTGAAAGAACCGCTCGTGATTAGTATGCCAAGTCCGAAAATGGAAATTTTGACCTGAAAGACGCACCTCGTTCTGGCCGTCCAGTTGAGTTCGATGAAGAGTGATTAAACTAACTTTTGCACGAAAATTCGCGTAATTTTTTTTTTTTTATTGAAATAGATCACTAAGTAGGCCTGAGCCTATTCTAGTAGTGACGACCCCAACCAGCGATTTAAGAGGTTTCCATCTCCTAGACTGGTTCCCCAACCAAGGTTAAAGAGCCCAATGAAGTAGATCACTAAGTAGGCCTGAGCCTATTCTAGTAGTAACCAGGTTTTAATTCAGAGTTTACCTTCTCCTAGACTGGTTGCCCAACCAAGGTTAAAGAGCCCAGTGAAATAGATCACTAAGTAGGCCTGAGCCTATTCTAGTAGAGACCAGGTTTGAATTCAGAGTTTTCTTTCTCCTAGACTGGTTGCCCAACCAAGGTTAAAGAGCCCAGTGAAATAGATCACTAAGTAGGTCTGAGCCTATTCTAGTAGAGACGAGGTTTTAATTCAGAGTTTTCCTTCTCCTAGACTGGTTACCTAACCAAGGTTAAAGAGCCAAGTCTGCCTTACTATTTACTCATAGCTGGAGGGACACTAGTTGGATTCATACCTTTCCCAAGGTTATTAGTACTATGTGAACTGTGGCTTCGTCCAGGATTTGAACTCAGGTCGACGTATCCATTTCCTACGACTCTAACCAGTACACCACACGCCTCCTATAAATGTCAAACGACAAGGGAACTAGCAGATAAAATGGAATGCTTCCACACTGCTATAGAGAAACATCTTCACTCGATGGGAAAGGTTCAGAAGTATGGAGCATGGGTTCCGCATGTTATATAGCGGCATCAAATTCACGCTGCTAAATCGTGTATGTATCGTTGCGGGTATGGTCACTAACCACTAGACGATATATGTAGTCGTCGCTTAATGAAATCACAACACATGGGTATTGTAGGAACTTTTGACTTTATTTCCTCTTCCTCACGTAGTGGGTGGCGAGCGTTGACAATGGAAATGCCCGAGGGTTGACAATGAGCATTGACAATGACTACTACTGTTGGGATGACTGGCGATGGTGATGTAAATTAGTGGCTGGTGACGTCTTACAGTTATCTCTAGGCTGCAGGTTCAATCCTGGTCAGGGGCAGCAGTAACATAATAATTAACACAGCTTAACACCTGTACCCCAGCTATGGTTAGCGGAATGAGAACAGGATACCTCCGTGGACTGAATAAAGGGTTAGGTTCAAAGTTCCGTGATGGCTCCCGATTAAGACAACAAGAAGGTACCTAATTACAACAGGAAGGTTCCCGAGTCCGAAAAGATGGTTCCCGAGTCCGACAAGAAATACCTGAAGAAGTCCGGAGGGCACATCGTCCGAAACGTTGTACAGATAACAAAGAAGATGAGGATAACAGTCCGAATAATACAAATAATACTAGCTATGCACGGAATTTTGTTCAATATTGATGCAAAATTGAAAGCTTGTTTGGATCAATTTTTCGAGTTGAAATCGGGTGATTTCTACCAACGAGTTATTGAAAATCTTGTTGAACGTTGGGAAGAAGTTGTAAACAATAAGGGTGAATAAACTATTGATTAATTTTTTTTAAAAAATAAACCTTTTAAAAAATTTTGAATTAAAAACAAACAACGGCGGGAACTTAGTTGCCAACCCCAATATATATATATATTATATATATTAAATATATATATATATATATATAGAGAGAGAGAGAGAGAGAGGAGAGAGAGAGTGAGGAGAGAGAGAGAGAGGGAGAGAGAGAGAGAGAGTGAGTCAGATTCTTGTCCTGATGAAGCTATAAGCGAAACTATTTGTAGGTATATCTGACTCATTAGGTTTAACTTTATTATTTATTCTACTTTCTCCTTCCTTCTTTCTTGTTCTTCCTCTTTCGTCCACTTATCCCCCCTCTATATCTCCTGATTTGTTCCTTCTTTAATTGCGCTTTTTTCTCCTTTCCTGTTTCTAGTCTTTCTTTCCCCTTCTCCTTCTCCCCCCTCTCTCTCCTGAATTTCTTTTATTTATTTTTCCCCCGTTTTTCTCCTTTCTCCTTCCTTCTTTCTTGTTCTTCCTGTTCTATATATATATATATATATATATATATATTATATATATATATATATATATATATATATCATTACTTGCTTCTCTCTCGCTTTCTCTCTCTTTATCCGCTGTCTCTACTCTGTTTCTCTCTCTCTCCCTTTCTCTCTCTCTTCTCTCTCTTTCTCTCTCTCTTCTCTCTCTCTCTCTGTCTCTCTCTCTGTCTATTTGGCTGTCTCTAATCCTATTTCTCTCTCTCTCTGTCTGTCTGTCTATTCCGCTATCTCTACCCCTGTCACTCTCTCTCTCTCTCTGTCTCTGTCTCCGTCTATTCCGCTGTCTCTATCCCCCTCTCTCTCTTTCTTTCTCTCTCTGTGTCTATTCGGCTGTCTCTACCCTTTCTCTCTCTCTGTCTGTCTATTCGCTTTCTCTACCCCTGTTTCTCTCTCTCTCAGTCTCTCCTCGCTCAGTCTCTCTCTCTCTCAGTCTCTCTCTCTCTGTCTCTCTCTCTCTCTGTCTATTCCGCTGTCTCAACCCCTGTTTCTCTCTTCTCTCTCTCTCTCTCTCTCTCTCTCTACCCCTGTCTCTCTCTCCCTGTCTCTCTGTCTCTGTCTATTCCGCTGTCTCTACCCCTGTCCTCTCTCTCTCTGTCTCTTCCCCTGTCTCTTCCCCCTCTCTGTTTCTCTGTCTCTGTCTCTGTCTCTCTCTCTCCGTGTCTGCCCTCACTGCAAATACCGGGCATCATGCCTAATCTCATCATCCCGTTGTCACAACACTCATCACCCATCACCCAACACTCCCATCACTTAGAGAAACGTAGAGACCATATCCCAGTCGACCAGACTCAAACTTCCTAATTGACTCCATTCACACAAGTGCTAACAGGTCACGAATTCCCATAGAAAAACATTTACATTTTAATCAATATTGGCTCGCAAAAGATGTCAATTTAGATTCCCTCTGAAATACCGGGCAGCATCTTTAATTCAGCACAGGAATCTTCCAGTCAGATTCAAACGATAATGCTGCATCAACTATACCGACAGTTATCTTATTCTGGTTGTATTTGTCATTGTTCAGCCGTTGCCTTCTCCGGACTTCCCACTATTCTCTGAAGACAAAATGTTTCCACTATTTCACAATTCAGACGATTATCCCCATTTTATTATTTTGACCACGTTATTTGGGGCACCCCGTTTGTTGGTTTGGTTTCTGTGTTAATGGATGTTGTAACTCGACTATCAGAGTTGGAGAAGGAGAAGAAGAAGAAGAAGAAGAGAAGAAGAATTAGAAAGAAGAAGAAGAATTAGAAAGAAGAAGGAGAAGGAGAAGAAGGAGCAGAAGGAGAAGGAGCAGAAAATTAGAAAGAAGAAGAAGAATTAGGAAAGAAGAAGGAGAAGCGAGAAGGAGAAGAAGGGAGAAGAAGAATTGAAAGAAGAAGAAGAAAGCAAGAGAAAGGAGAAGGAGAAGGAGAGGAAGAGAAGGAAGAATTAGAAAGAAGAAGGGAGAAGCGAGAAGAAGGAGCGAGAAGGAGAAGAGAAAAGAGGAGGAGAAGAAGGAATTAGAAAGAAAAAGAAGAGGAGAAGAAGAAGAAGGAGAAGAAGAATTAGAAAGAAAGAAGAAGAATTAGAAGAAGAAGGAGAAGAGAGGAAGAGAAGGAAGGAGAAGAGAATTAGAAAGAAGAAGGAAGAAAGAAGAGAGAGAAGAGAAGAAGAAGAAGAAAGAAAGAAGAAGAAGAAATTAGAAAGAAGAAGGAGAAGGAAAGAAAGAAGGAAGAAAGGAGAAGAAGGAGAGAAGAATTAGAAAGAAGAAGAAGAATTAGAAAGAAGAAGGAGAAGGAAAAGAGGAGGAAGAAGAATTAGAAAGAAGAAGAAGAATTTAGAAAGAGAAAGAAAAGAATTAGAAAGAAGAAGGAAGAAGAAGGAGAAGAAGGAGAAAGAAAGAATTAGAAAGAAGAAGAAGAATTAGATAAGAAGAAAGGAGAAGAGAAGAAGGCGAAAGAAGTGAAGAAGAGAAGAAGGAGAAAGAAGAATTAGAAAAGAAGAAGAAAAGAATTAGAAAGAAGAAGGAGAAGGAGAGAAGGAGGGGAAAGGAGAAGGAGAAGAAGGAGAAGGAAGAAAGAAGAATTAAAAAAAAGAGAAAAGAAAGAATATTAGAGAATGAGAGTAAGAAGGAAGGCAAGAATGAAGAGAAGGGAGAAGAAGAATTATAAATGAATGGAAGTGAAGACGTAAATATCGGAAAGAAGAGAAGAGAGAATTACAAGAGAAAAGTGCCTCAAGAAATGAGAGAGAAGAGAGAAGCGAAGTGCTTCTTTTTTAATTTTTGAATTCGCTGCCTCTGCGCGGGCGCAAAAAAANGAAGAAGAAGAAAGAAGATTAGAAAAAGACAGAAGAGGAGAAGTAAGGGGAAAGAAGGAACAGAGAAGAAGAAGATTGAAGAGAGAGGAAGGAAGTAAGAGAGAGAAGAGAAGAGAAGGACAGGAAGGGAAGAAGGAGAAGAAGAATTAGGAAAAAGAGAAGATAAGGAATAGAAAGAAAAGAATTGAAGGAACAGAAGAGAGAAGAGGACGGAAGAAGGAAGAAAGTGAAAGAGAAAGGAGGAAGAAGAATTAGAAAGAAGAAGAAGATATTATAAAGAAGGAGAAGGAAGAAGGGGAGAAGAAGGGAAGGAAGAGAAGAAAGCGAGAAGATTTAGAAGAAAGACAGAAGAATTAAGAGAGGAGAGGCGAACGAGAAGGAGAAGAGAGCAAGAATTGAAAGAAGAAGAATTAGAAAGAAGATGAGAGAAGGAGGAGAAGGAGAAGTGAGAGAAGGAGAAGGAGAAGAAGAATTAGAAAGAAGAGGAGAAGGAGAAGAAGGAGAAGAAGAATTAGAAAGAAGGAGAAGAATTAGAAAGAAAGAAGGAGAAGGAGAAGAAGGAGGAGAAGGAGAAGGAGAGAAGAATTAGAAAGAGAAGAAGAATTAGAAAGAAGAAGGAGAAGGAGAAGAAGGAGGAGAAGGAGAAGAAGAAGAAAGAAGAAGAATAGAAAGAAGAGAGAATTAGCAAGAAGAAGGAGGAAGGAGAAGGAAAAAGAGAGAAGAAGAAAGAAAGAAGAGAAGAATAGAAAGAAGAAGGAGAGAGAGAGGAGGAGAAGGAGAAGGAGAAGTAGGAGAAGAGAGAAGAATTAGAAAGAAAAGGAGAAGGAGAAGAAGGAGAAGAGAATTAGAAAGAAGAAGAAGAATTAGAAAGAAGAAGGGAAGGAGAGAAGGAGGAGAAGGAGAAGGAGAAGAAAGAATAGAGAAGAAGAAGAATTAGAAGAAGAAGGAGAAGAGAAGAAGGAGGAGAAGGAGAAGAGAAGAAGAGAAGAATTAGGAAAGAAGAAGAAGAATTAGAAAAAGAAGGAGAAGGAGAAGGAAGATGGAGAGAAGAATTAGAAAGAAGAAGAAGTAATTAGAAAGAAGAAGGAGAAGGAGAAGGAAGGCGGAAGAGAGAAGGAGAGAAGAGAGTAGAAGGAGAAGAAGAATTAGAAAGAAGAAGAATTAGAAAGAAGAAGGAGAAGGAGAAGAAGGAGGAGAGGAGAAGGAGAAGAAGGAGAAGGAGAAGAAGAATTAGAAAGAAGAAGAAGAATTAGAAAGAAGAAGGAGAAGGAGAAGAAGGAGAAGAAGAATTAGAAGAAGAAGAAAGAAGAATTAGAAAGAAGAAGCGAGAAGGAGAAGAAGCGAGGAGACGAAAGGAGGAGAAGAAGAAGAAGAAGAATTAGAAAGAAGAAGAAGAATTAGAAGAAGAAGGAGAAGGAGAAGAAGAGAAGAAGAATAGAAAGAAGAAGAAGAATTAGCGAAGAAGAAGGAGCAAGGAGAAGAAGAAGAAGAAGAATTAGAAAGAAGAAGAGATTAGAAAGAAGAAGGAGAAGGAGAAGAAGGAGGAGAAGGAGAGGAGAAGAAGGAGAAGGAGAAAAGAAGGAGGAGAAGGAGAAGGAGAAGAAGGAGAAGGAGAAGAAGAGAAGAAGAATTAGAAAGAAGAAGAAGAAGAATTATAAAAGAAGGAGAAGAAGAGAGAGAGAGAAGAAGAAGAAGAAGAAGAGAAGAAGAATTAGAATGATAGATAAAAGTTAATAAGAAGAATTAGAAAGAAAGAGATTAAAAAGAAGAAGAAGAGAAGAAGAGAAGGGAGAAGAAGAAGATTAAAAAGAGAAAGAAAGAGAAGAAGAAGAAGAAGAAGAAGAAGAAGGAGAGTTATAAAGAAGAAGAAGAAAGAGAGAAGAAGAATTAGAAAGAAGAAGAAGAATTAGCGAAGAAGAAGGAGAAGGAGAAAGAAGGAGAAGGAGAAGGAAGAAGAATTAGAAAGAAGAAGAAGAGAAGAGAAGGAGAAGACGAAGAAGGAGAAGGAGAAAGAAGAATTAGAAGAAGAAGAAGAATTAGGAATAGAAGAAGAAGAAGAGTAAGGAGAAGAAGGCGAAAGAAGAAAAAAGAGAAGAGAAGGAGAAGAAGGAAGAAGAGAAATTAGAAAGAAGAGAAGAATTAGAAAGAAGAAGGAGAAGGAGAAGGAGGAGAAGGGAGAAGAAATTAGAAGAAGAAGAAGAATTAGAGAAGAAAAAGGGAAGGAGAAGTAAGGGAAGAAGGAGAAGGAGAAGATAGGAGAAGAAGAATTAGAAAGAAGAAGAAGAATTAGAGAGAAGAGAGAAGGAGAAGGAGAAAGGAGAAGGAGAAGAAGAATTAGAAAGAAAGAGAAGACATAGAAGAGAGAAAGAAGAATTTAGAGAAGAGAAGGAGCAGAAGATAGGAGAAGAAGGAGCAGAGAATTAATTAGAAAGAAGAAAAGAATTAGTGAAAGAAGAAGGCAGAGAGAAGAGGAGAAGGAAGAGGAGAAAGAAAGCAAGAAGTAAGAAGATTAGAAAGAAAGAAGAAGAATTAGAAAGAAGAAGGAGAAGGAGAAGAAGGAGGGAAGGAGAATGCGAGAAGAAGGAGAGGGAGAAAGAAGAATAAGAAAGAAAGAAGAAAATTAGAGAAGAAGAAGGAGAAGGAGAAGAAGGAAGAGGAATAGAAGAAGAAGAAGAATTAGAAAGAAGAGAAAGAATTTAGAAAGAAGAAGAGAAGGAGAAGAAGAGGAAGAAGGAGAAGGAGAAGAGGAGAAGAAGAATTAAGAAAGAAGAAGAAGAATTAGAAAGAAGAAGGAGAAGGAGAAGAAGGAGGAGAGGAGAAGAAGAAGAAGAAGAAGAAAGAAGAATTAGAAAGAAGAAGGAGAAGGAGAAGAAGGAGGAGAAGGAGAGAGAGAAGAAGGAAGAGATAGAAGAAGAGAAGAAGAATTAGAAAGAAGAAGAGAAGATTAGAAGGAGAAGAAGGAGAAGACCAGGAGAAGAGGAAGGAGCAACTGAGCGAGAAGGAAAAGAAGAAGAGGGAAGAATTAGAAGAAGGGAAGAAAGAATAGAAAGAAGAAGGGAGACAGGAGAAGAAGGCGAGAAGAAGGAGAAGGAGAAGAAGGAGAAGAAGGAATTAGAAAGAAGAAGAAGAATTAGGAAAGAAGAAGGAGAAGGAGAAGAAGAGGAGAAGGAGAAGGAGAAGAAGGGAAGAAGAGAAGAAGAATTAGGGAAAGGAGAAGGAGAAGGAGAAGAAGGAAAGAAGAATTAGAAAGAAAGAGAAGAATTAGAAAGAAGAAGGAGAAGGAGAGAAGGAGGGAGAAGGAAGGAGAAGAAGAATTAGAAAGAGAAAGAAGAAATTAAGAAGAAGAAGAAGGAGAAGGAAGAGAAGGAGGAGAAGGAGAAGAAGAAGAAGAAGAAGAAGAAAGAAAGAAAGAGAGGAAGAAGAGAGAAGGAGAAGAAAAAAAGATGGAGAAGAAGAAGAAAGAAGAAGAAGAAAGAAAGAAGAAGAGAAGGAAAGAAGGAGGAGAGGAGAAGGAGAAGAAGGAGAAGGAGAAGAAGAATTAGAAGAAGAGAAGGGAAGGAGAAGAAGGAGAAAAAGAATTAGAAAAAGAAGAAGAGTTAGAAGAGAGAAGAAGGGAGAAGGAGAAGAAGGAGGAGAAGGAGAAGGAGAAGAAGAATTAGAAAGAAGAAGAAGAATTAGAAAGAAAAGGAGAAGGGAGAGAAGGAGAGAAGGAGAAGAAGAAGAATTAGAAAGAAGAAGAAGAAATTAGAAAGAAGAAGGAGAAGGAGAGAAGGAAAAGATGGAGAAGAAGAATAGGAAAGAAAGAAGAAGAATTAGAAAGAAGAAGGAGAAGGGCAAAGAAGGGGGGAAGGAGAAGGAGAAGAAGAGAAGGAGAAGGAAGAAATTAGAAAGAAGAAGAATTAGAAAGAAGAAGGAGAAGAGAGAGAAGAGAGAAGGAGAAGGAGAAGAAGGAGAAGGGAGAAGAAGAATTAGAAAGAAGAAGAAAGAATTAGAAGAAGAAGGAGAAGGAGAAGAAGGAGAAGAAGAGAATTAGAAAGAAGAAGAAGAAGAATTAGAAAGAAGAAGAGAAGGAGAAGAAGAGGAGAAGGGGAGAAAGAAGAAGAAGAAGATTAGAAGAAGAAGAAGAATTAGAAAGAAGAAGGAGAAGGAGAAGAAGGAGAAGAAGATTAGAAAGAAGAGAAGATTAGAAGAAGAAGGAGAAGGAGAAGAGAAGAAGAAGAAGAATTAGAAAGAAGAAGAAGAGAAAGAAGAGGAGGAGAAGGAGAAGGGAGAAGGAGAGGAGAAGAAGGAGGAGAAGGAGAAGGAGAAGAAGGAGAAGGAGAGAAGAGAGAAGAAGAGAAGAAGAAGAAGAATTATAAAGAAGGAGAAGAAGAGGAGAAGAAGAAGAAGAAGAAGAGAGAAGAAGAAGAAGAAGAATTAAGAATGATGATAATAATAATAAGAAGAATTAGAAGAAGAAGATTAAAAGAAGAAGAAGAAGAAGGAAGAAGAAGAAGGGAAGAAGAAGGAAAAAAAGAAGAGAGAAGAAGAGAGAAGAAGAAGAAGAAGAAGAAGAAGAAGAGAGAATTATAAAGAAGAAGAAGAGAAGAAGAAGAAGAAGAAGAAGAAGAAGAAGAAGAAGAAGAAGAAGAAAAGAAGACATGGTTTATTTCCACACATTCCACAATATAACAATGTCACATAAAACAAATAAACAAGAAAACTAAAAACGTAATGTTGGTTGTTTTATTTATGTGTGGAGGATGATCACTAATTAAGACTGAGCCTATTCTAGTAGTGACCACATCAGTTTTTTTTACATAGTTTGAACGTTGATTATAAGTTTACTTATACGTATTAAAAATTTCTATTTTGATAAATAATTTGAGTCGGTCAGCAAACCGAGAAATAATAGAAAGAAACACAATGAGTATTAAGGATAGGGAAAAAGGTTTATTAAGCAAAGATACAAGGTGAACAGAGTAATTAGCAATTGCTAGGTTGAATAAACAAGTCCCATGAAAGCTCGTTGTTTCTTTCTTCCGATGTTTCGTCAGACATTATTTATAGGACAAATAGATGATTTCATTCTCATTATTTAGGTACTATATGATAATGGCATTTCAACATCCGTAGGTTATTTAATGCCAAAGCCATCTTTGTAGATCGGTTGGTCGGTTGGTTGAATTTCCACTATTTCCTATTTGGACGATTATCCTTATTTTATTGTTTTGATCCTTATATTTCGGCCAGTGCGGTCTCCAGCCTTCCCAGCCTTCTCTGAAATTCAAAAATGAAGAATTTCCGCTATTTCACTATTTGGACGATTATCGTCATTTTTATTGTTTTGATCCTTATACTTCGACCAGTGCGGTCTCCAGCCTTCCCAGAATTCTCTCAAATTCAGGAACGAATTATTTCCGCAGTGCTACCCCTAAATCACCTAATTATGGAATTTTGCTTTTAAAGGATTAAAAAAGGACTTTATAAACGATGGGCAAATTGAGTTTTACAGCAAGATTGGGTAATTTATGAGGAAGTGCGTCCCGGTCTCCTGCCTCAGAAATTGCTACCCGGTGACTATTAAAATAACGTCCCTAGCTATGTCGGTGTTACTTGAAAGAAAACAACCAACCTAGGTCGTTAAATGTATTTTAGAGGGGGGGGGGTTCTCTTTTTTGGCGTAATTCTTATTTATTTATCGTAATTTGTCGTAATTTTGTGTTCGTTTATAGAAATTTGTCGTAATTCTTATTTATTTATCGTAATTTGTCGTAATTCTTGTTTAGATATGAAGATGGATATATAGTTTGGAATAGACTGAGATAGATAGATAAACAAAATAATATAGATAGATATGAACAAATGGAGATAGATAGATAGATAGATAGTATTTTCTACAAGTAAATGTATTTGTGGGGTGTCGCTTCTTTTTCGTCGTAATTCTTGTTCATTTAAACTAAAAACAAGACATTAAACAAACATGAATAAAAGAAAATCTGAGACGACATAGCTGTGGACGTTATTTTAATAGTCACCGGGTAGCAATTTCTGAGGCAGGAGACCGGGACGCACTTCCTCATAAATTACCCAAGATTGATATGTGGAAAAGCATGTGCGTTTCATGGTTTTTGGTCAACCCTTTCTTGGCTTGGCCGAGAACTTTTCAGCCAGCCCTTGTATGAATGAAATTGTGAGAAGTCCTTTGAAGCGGAAACACGAACAAGAAAGACTCTTTAAAACACGTGTGACGCTCTTTCTTCACTAAATACGATCACTTGATTGGCTATTTAAAGTGTTTCAAGTGTCCAGCTGCGCCATTTTAGGTCAGGAATTATGGGTAATTTATCGACTTTTTTTTTTTTTACTTTTTTCTTTTGAATCGCCTTACTTTGTTCAGATTAAAATAATGCCCCCCCCCCCGGCCCCATTCATTATGACGACCCTGTGATCGATAAAAAATCGATGAATATCAATTCTGATTGCTTGATCACTTTTTTTCTTCTTATATATCTCTTTAGGAGAAAAAAGAGTGGCGTTGTTGAATGATGATCACTCTGATTTGACATATTGGTCCCCCCCTCTCTCTCTCTCTCTCTCTGTCTGTCTGTCTGTCTGTCTCTGTCTCTGTCTATTCGGCTGTCTCTACCCCTGTCTCTCTCTCTCTCTCACTCTCTCTCTCTCTCTATCCCGCTGTATCTACCCCCCTCTCTCTGTCTATTCCGCTGTCTCTACCCCCCTCTCTCTCTGTCTCCCTGTCTGTCTATTCCGCTGTCTCTACCTCTGTTCCTCTCTGTGTCTCTGTATTGAGCTGGGAGCATTGAGCTGGGAGCCGAAAGGTTTGAAAATTTGATTCTGAAGGAACGGTTGAGTATTAACGTATTCCTGCATGAGTTTGAACCTGTGTCCTGCTCATCACTTACCTAAATTCACTCGTGCACATGCTGTTCTTTCGGGGGAATCATCTATAAACTATATGCAGCTAACACAGAAAAATGATTGATTGACTGATTTTAATGGCATTTTAATGGCATGAATTATCAAGTCCTTTTTTAACCCTTCAAAAGCAAAATTCCATAATTAGGTGATTTAGGGGTTGCACTGCGGGAATAATTCGTCCCCTGAATTTCAGAGAATGCCAGGAAGGCTGGAGAACGCTCCGGTCGAAGTATAAGGATCAAAACAATAAAAATGACGATAATCGTCCAAACAGTTAAATTTGCGGAAATTCTTCATCTTTGAATTTCAGAGAAGGCTGGGAAGGCTGGAGACCGCACCGGTCGAAGTATAAGGATCAAAACAATAAAAATGACGATAATCGTCCGAATAGCAAAATAGCGGAAATTCTTCATCTTTGGATTTCAGAGAACGCGAGGAAGACCGGAGAACGCAACGACCGAAGTATAAGGATCAAAATAAAAATGACGATAATCGTTCAAATAATGAAATAGCAGAAATTTTTTCATCTTTTAATTTCAGAATATAATTTTCAATCTGGCCCATAAATGATACCCTACTTCGGGTCAGGGTGGACTTGGGAGTAATGGCAATGACATTCCAGAACAGGAGCCTCATCATCCGATACATTTTGTGTTATGCCGAGGACGTCCCTTCTTTTGTGGGGGGTCTTACCCTCTGAAGGAGATACAGTTTGCTGACAGTGCAAGAGAAAAAGAAATAAAGTATGTTTAGTAAGCCAACACCTACTGCATAGCATATTAAAATTTACCAAAAAATACTCAGTGACAATTCGTTTATGCACAAACCAGAATCTGACCTAGAAGATGAAACACATCAAATTATCTAGGACTTTGAGATAAAAACCAACCAATAAGTACCGAACAGAAAAAAACTGACCTCGTATTAATTTCAAGAAGAAAAAAAAGTTATTTCGTGTTGTTGTTAATTCAATATGAATTTGTTTTTTTATAAAGTTTTAAAAACTTTAAACAAAAGACACGTTTTTATATTAAAGACACATTTTTATATTAAAATAGATTTTATTTAATCAGAAGAGAAATGCAGATATGCTTATTTAAATGAAAATAGTTTTTATTTACAAAATGTTATTTATGTTTATTAGCAAATATATGCACCCTCCGGGTGCAAGTAATTAAGTTTAAAAGTAATAAAATATTAGATTAAATCAGAAAGGTCAATGAAACTAATTAAGAATTCAGATAAAAAGATTTGAAACGGAGGGGGTATAATCGGAAAATAGAACAACCAAAACTTCCGTTTTTCAATGCTAAATTTTGCTAATTTAACTATTTAGTTAAAATAGGAAGTAAAGAATAAAATTTCAGTTATTTCTTCTTGTTAATGTATTTCTTTTAGGATTTATCCTCGAGATTTTTGTTCATATTCATTAAGATAAAACCAAACAATTAGAAATCAATAATACTAAGCATATTTTTATTAAAATCAGGTTTTTAATATCAATATGCAAATTAGCTTTACGTTTACACTGAAAACTGGTATTTTGTTGTATATATAAATACAATTGCATGCTATTAGGATTTAGGTAAGGCCAACAGTATTAATAATGTCAAACAGTTTTATTATTAATTAAGGTTTAAATGGAAATAGAATCATGGAGAATGTTACGTAAATAACTAAGGAAATTGTGACTTGTGTAGTAATATAGTTTCGGTTACAGACAGAAAAACACACAATCTCCATTATAATATGATTTGAATAAAAGGATGTTGGGACCAAGTAACCAATAAATAATTATTTCTCTGAATGTTTGAGATGAGGCTTGAAGATTAGTATTATTAGTGTTATTCGGACTATTAACTAATTAATTAGCACTACTCCTACCCCAGCTATGGTTAGCGGAATGAGAACAGGATACCCCCGTGGAATAAATAAAGGGTTAGATTCAAAGTTCCGTGATGGCTCCTGAATACGACAAGAAAGTTCCCGAGTTCGAAAAGAAGGTTCCCGAGTCCGAGAAGGTTCCCGAGTCCGACAAGAAATACCTGAAGAAGGCCAGAGGGTATATCGGCCGAAACGTTGTACAAATAACAATGAAGATAGGGACAATAGTCCGAATAACACTAATAATACCAATAAATAATTATTAAAAAAAATCGAAAACTATTTTAGTATAAAAATGTGCCTTTGGTTTGTAAATATACATGAACAAACTTTTTAAAAATCTTACAGTGAAATTCTAATGCAAAAAAAAAAAAATCGTCTGTTGTTCGTAAACAAACAACCTGGAGTTTATGGTGAAAAGCCAAAGGTGTTCCTTTCAAAACAGCTCCCAGCTGGGGTGCTTATTGGTTACTACTGGGTATATCCACAGACTGTCCGTACCGCACTTTTTGACACGCAAAAAAAAACAACAACACTGCCTCTCCCCCGCCGCCCCCATGAAAGACAATTAATTTCGAAAGATCTGGTTCCTGCTAGATTACCGAAGTTAAGCAGCGATGACCCTTTTTAATTGTCGGAAAAAAATTGTAGTGAGATAGCCAATGGCGTGTTATCTCATTTACATATGTGTATTACAGCAGGAGATATATAGAGACTGTTTAGAGGACTGGTATGAAATTAGCGACTTGAAGCTAAGACCTGAGCTACGATTGCGCTCGAAGAATTATTGATACTACTACAACAGAGAATACGAAACCACACCTCACAACAAAAATGAAAACTACTCATCTGCAATCTTCTGAGGGAAGAGAGCAGGAATAAAGACTGCGTAGTATTATACACATGTGGTAGGTGTCTACTTTCCTTTTGATTGGTCGAATTGGTAAATAAATACCTTGTCACCACTCACGAAGGAGGGACTTTTTTTCTGGACTAATTCTACTAGACCTAAGGTTACGATTCCTTTTTACCTACTTGCAAGGTCGAAACAAGGTTTGTTGCAAGCTTTTCCCCCGGTTAAGCTTGACTAATTTGTCTCATGATATATATCTATATGTTTGGTGTGTCTTGTATCGTTTCCTGTGAGCGTCCAAGGGTGGTCATGTCCATGGGATTAGCTTCACGCTATTAGGCATGGCCTAGTAGTTTAACAAAAATAAAGTTTTTCTTTTACTTATTCTTTATAACTTGTACCTACTATTGATAAATAAATTTCTTCTATTCTTCTATTTATTTATCTCCTCACTCAAGTGAACTGGCAATTCGCCAAATAATACTTAATTGGATGGCCACTTAAGCAACAACAGGTACTGTAAGCAAACAGTCCTTTTTTAAAAATCAAAATGACTGGATACGGCATTAAATAAGCTGAAAGAGGGTTGATATACTGTAAAACCAACCAAACAATTAACTCACATTGAAAGCAACAGTTCCCGTCAGATCACCGAAGTTAAGCAGCGATGACCCTGTTCAATACTTAATTGGATGGCCACTTAAAGAACAGAAGGTACTATAAGCAACCTGAGTCCTTTGTTTATGAAAATGACTTGATTCGGCATTAAATGACCCGAAAGAGGGTTGATAGACTGTAAAACCCACTGAACAAGTAAGTCACATTGAAAGCAACAGTTCCCGTCAGATTACCGAAGTTAAGCAGCGATGACCCTTTTTAATACTTAACTGGATGGCCACTTAGGCAATAACAGGTACTGTAAGCAAACAGTCCTTTTTTTTTTAAATCAAAATGACTTGATTCGTAATTATCACCTGAAAGAGGGTTGATATGCCGTAAAACCCACCGAACAAGTAAGTCACATTGAAAGCAACAGTTCCCGTCAGATCACCGAAGTTAAGCAGCGACGACCCTGTTCAATACTTAATTGGATGGCCACTTAAGCTACAGCAGGTAATGTAATCAAAATGACTGGATACGGCATTAAATAACCCGAAAGAGGGTTGATATACTGTAAAACCAACCAAACAATTAACTCACATTAAAAGCAACAGTTCCCATCAGATCACCGAAGTTAAGCAGCGATACGACATTAAATAAGCCGAAAAGTGTTGATATGCCATAAAACACACACACAAAAAAACAAACAAACATAACAAAAATCAACCAGCCAACCAACAATTAATTCCTAATTAAAGATGGCGACACTTGTTAGTGTTAAACACACGTTTCGAACATTTACAAAATTAGTGTCGGCTGCAAATTTGAAAACCGTCAGATAGCCTCGTTTTGAAATGCATTTTTTTATTTCGTTTTTTTTCTTCTTTTTTTTTTTAAGAGGGAAAGATAAAATAAAATAAAAAAAAGCTTACGCTTTCTGCATTGTAAACAGCAACAGAAATAACACTTTTACGTCTCTGACTTCGATATCTGATATGAATTTCGATCGGGTGGAAAATTAGTTTTCCTTTGTCGGCCATAAATCTTAGGGTGTAAAAAGCTGGTTGGTCATAGGTGGCGCTGGTGGTAGATGTGCTAAGATGGCTGCCACCAAGACGCGTGCAAAGGAGGAGAAAACACTGGCAAGGCTTCACGTCTTATATTTCCAATATATAATATATAATGATACGCTCACTAAATAGTGACACTGATTTTTTTGACATTGTCGCTGGAGTTTTGCAAAAAGATATATCAGCACCATTTCTATTTAAATCTGACTAGATTATGTACTACGAACGTCAATAAATCTGTTTTTTTTTTAAAATTGAAATAGATCACTAAGTAGGACTGAGCCTATTCTAGTAGTGACCACCCCAAGCGGAGATTTTAAGAGGTTTGAATTCAGAGTTTTTCTTCTCCTTGACTGGTTACCTAACCAAAGTTAAAGAGCCCAGTGAAATAGATCACTAAGTAGGACTGAGCCCATTCTAGTAGTGACCTCCCCAAGCAGAGATTTTAAGAGGTTTGAATTCAGAGGTTTCCTTCTCCTAGACTGGTTACCTAACCAAGGTTAAAGATCCAAGTCTATCCTGTAGCTGGAGGGAGAATAGTTGGATTCATACCTTTCTAAAGGGTATTAGCGCTATGTGAACTGTGGCTTCGTCCAGGATTTGAACTCGGGTCGACGAGTCCATGATCTAATGAAAGTCTATGATCTTATGAAAGAAAATAGTTTTTTACTAAAAAAGGCAAGAAACAGAAACAAATACGGATGCAGACTACGCAGATGACCTAGCACAATACACAATACACTTACTTAAGCCGAATCTGCTGTATAGCCTGGAGCAGACAACAAGAGGCATTAGTTTCTATATGGACCTAGCTAAGATAAAGTTCGTGTATTTTAAACATGATGGTGCCATCTACATGTTAAATGGTGTGTGTTGTGTGTTGGGATCCTTCCATCTGCGAAAGACGATGGAGTAGTGTCCAAAATTATTTTTGGACTACGTAGTCTGGGTGGGTTGATATGGAGGATGTGCTGTTACCCAAGAAGCAGATCCCCCCTCAAAGGGAAGGTAAGAAACCAATGCAGTTTGGCAACGGCAGTGTCGCATAGCTGGGGTACAGGTGTTAAGCTGTGTTGATTATTATTCTATGTTACTGCTGTCCCTGACCAGGGTTGAACCTGCAGTCTAGAGATAACTGTCACTTAGAACTGTCTTAACCTCTACTCCTTTATCCACTACGCTATGTGTCCAATTTTTTTTTAGGTTGTTCTCCTCATTGCTATATGCATTACATTTAGTTCAATGTGCTCTCTGTCATTTCGGGTGCTTCTTGTCGAACTCTGGAACTTTCTTGTCAGAACCAAGAGACTTCATAGAACTTCAAACTGAGCCCTTTATTTAATTCATTAGGGTAGATTGTTCTCATTCCATAAACCCAGACAAGATACAAGTGTTAAGCTATGCCAAGTATTCAGTTATTTTTGCCTGTAGTTAGGATTGTATGTTCAAAATATTTGACAGCGCTGAAGTTCAGCGTTGCTCTATCTTAGGGACCCCGGCTCCGGATTTGTTTTCGGGGTTTACTCCCCTAGATTTCCTCAGGATCATATAAAGCCGTTCAGCAGCGGTGGTTTTGTAATAAACTCTTCCTTGTCGTAGATGGATTGATGACCAGGGCCAGGGAGCAGCATATAACCAATTTGAAATGGTAAATGATAAACCTCTGAAATTCGTAAGCCAGTTTACATACCTTGCAATATCTCATCGACTGAAAGCGCTTAACATACGCATAGGAAAGACATGGATTGTTATTGGCAGGTTATCGATTATATATTAATCATTTCGGTGGAATATCTTAAAGTGACCAGTTGATTGATCGGATCGGGCTTCTCTGACCACCCGTCTTGACCAGTGAGGACCAAAGTGGAGTGTTGCTAGTAACGTGACCACTTAGGTAACCGGGTCATGGACTGCTCAGCGACTGTGATCCCGTCCTCAATCTTTGTGGGTCACGACCTGCGGTCAACGGGTGGTCTTGTGTTTTTTTTACCCCTCTGTGGAGGTGCAGAGGTGCAGAGGTGCGAATTCTATAGCTCCATTGGTGGGATCAAGAACGGTAGGACCGAAAAGGAGTAAAGAATAAATAATTCATCTCTCTCTCTCTCTCTCTCTCTCTCTCTATATATATATATATAATATATATATATATATAATATATATATATATATTACTTGAGGTGAATATATATATATATATATATATACATATATATATATTCACCTCAAGTAATATATATATATATATATATATATATATATATATATATATATATCTTGAGGTATATATTATATATATTATATATATATATATATATATATATATATATATATATATTTTTGCTTGAAGGCAATTACAATGCGCATATCGCATAAAATTCGATAATTATAGAAGATAAATAATATTGACGAATTACTCGGTGCTGTATCGGTGGCCGAGGCAGCATAGTTTCTGACTATCCTACTGAAGTCCCGGTTTCGATTTCTGTCGGAGGGAGATCGTTAGTATACATCTCTGATGAGACTTAATAAAGTCGAAACAGCTGTGATACGATGTTCTACACACCGAGTAATTCTTTGCGAGATTCACTCGTCAATATTATTTATCTTCTATAATTATCGAATTTTATACGATATACGCATTGTAATTGCCTTCAAGCAAAAATATAAATATTAATATATACTTTATTCAACAATGCTTCTAAAAATAAACAAACATCCCAAAATCTTATATATATATATATATATATATATATATATATGTATATGTATATATATATATATATATTCACCTCAAGTAATATATATATATTACTTGAGTGAATATATATATACATATATATATATATATATATATATATATATATATATTCACCTCAAGTAATATATATATATATATATTACTTGAGGTGAATATATATATATATATATATATATATATATATATATATATATATATATATATATAGAGAGAGAGAGAGAAGAGAGAGAGAGAAAGAAAGAAAAAGAGAGATGGGGGGTGTGCCAATAGTCTGAACACAGGCACAAATGCATATTTTATATTATTCATTCTATTAATTATACAGTAATTTTAATTAATTGTATCTTCAAAACTTCTCCGCTTTTAAAATGCATCTCAAGCTACCTCAGGGAATACCTCAATTTTAAAGATATCATGCAGAAAATGGAAAAACAAAACAATAACAGAATATTAATAATTGCTAAATGTAACTTCTGTGAAGAATGCGCTGTTGTTAAGGTATTCAAGTGCCAGTTTGTACGTATCACGAATGATTTCGCAGAATTCTCTTCCTTTATCAGAGAGCAGGTAAATTAACCCCTTCTCTCTAAGGGTGTTTAAGGCGTTGCGCTACACCCTGGAGAAAATTGGGGTTATTTTTGTGTTTCCTTTTATGATGTCAAAGATCGATCGCTTTAGTCCTGAAAGTTTATATACATATCAACTTAGTTAATGTAGGGTAGGGTCCTGAAGAAATCATTTCAATAATGTGTTATAAAGATCATTTATTGATAAATAAACACAGAAAATTTCATTAAAATTCGATAATTCCCTGATTTTTGGTAAATTATTTTCTGTAGGGGGGGGGGGCTGCTAAAGTAATTTTGTCAAAAAAGCATTTTAGGCTTCACTCGATAAATTTATGTAGATAATAAAAAGATATATATATATATATATATATATATATATATATATATATATAGAGAGAGAGAGAGAGAGAGATGGGTATAACAGTCAACAGTCAGCCACAGCTGATGTTTTTCTCCTCATTATACCCTCTATTCTACATGTATTGAGAGAGGGTGAGAGAAATAAACTATACTTATGACAGAGATTGGTCGGTCTTTGACTTAATTGTAAATTACGATAAGTAGAAGCAAATGAAGTAGGATTTTTTTCAAACAATGATTAGATTAATGATAAGATAATATTCTGAGATAGTTTTTATAACATTAGTATGCATAGAAAAAAAGCCTTTAGGTTGCAAAGTTGGATTTGCTCAGCTTTAGTATAATAATAATAATAATAATATATATATATTATATTATATATATATATATATATATATATATATATATATATCTTGAAAGTTCGTATGCGACACAGAAAAAACAACGAACGAGTAGCCACATATATAAGAAGTAAGGAGGTGACGAAAAGCAGCCAGCCCCATACTACCTAAGGAGGCCACTGAGATAATACCATCAACAGCAATGACCACGTATATAAAGATGCCAAAAAATATCAGAACAGCTATTCTATTCGTTCTGATGAAGGGGAGTAACAGCCCCGAAATATTACGAAATAAAACAAAACTTAGCATTCAAAAACTGCGTTTCTTATATTTCACAGATAATGCTTCATACTAAATCCTAAATAATATATATTATAGACATATATATCTTGAAAGTATAAGATAGATAGATATAGATATTAGGTTGTTACAAAAATAATGGCCGATTGAAGTGCTCGGTTTTGAAATGTCATTTTAACATAGAATTTGTTGTTTATTTCAGGTGAATTTTTGCATATATAATAACTAGCTAAAGTACCCGGTCCATGACCGGACTAAAATGAAATTTGGATCGCCAGGGAGTGAGAGAGAAAGTGAAAGACAGTAGTTAGAGAGGGGGTAAGAGGAAAATAATTCTTGAAACTAAAATCATTGAGAATTTGTATATTTCAGGATTTGTATTTTCTGTTTTATAGTTTAAAATTATTTCATATTATTATCCAACAAATTGAAAGTATTCGTTTGTATATTTGTTTGTTATTGTTTTAAATTTTT
This sequence comes from Doryteuthis pealeii, assembly GCA_023376005.1. Classification (NCBI taxonomy): domain Eukaryota; kingdom Metazoa; phylum Mollusca; class Cephalopoda; order Myopsida; family Loliginidae; genus Doryteuthis; species Doryteuthis pealeii. Next base: position 11,852,828 of record CM042170.1, on the reverse strand, counting down.
TGTACATGACAACAATTCACATTTAGTTCTTAATTGCATGTTGAGTTTAAAAAGAAGCTGAGAATCGAAAATTTAAATTCTTCGTATTGCAATATCTATTTTTGCTAAAACCTAAGATAGTATTATAGGGACCACCAATTGATCAGTTTAGGCCATCTTGAATAAAACGGAAATATTTTGTTATTATTTATAATTAATTGATTTTTCATAGAATTTAAAAAACTCTTATCGTAACTTGTTTTTAGCTACGTTAATTTTCAGTTGATTTAACAGTGCAAAAATGAAAACGTTGTTTTTCAATCATAATTTTCATTATTTCCGTAAGCTGAAAAAAAGTTAAAAAATCATCAGGAGTTTATTTAATGTTTTTTCTTTCAAATGGAAAAAATTTTTTCAAGAAAATATTAATTTTTCTGCAAGTTTCATAGTGTTAAATATAGGGGGGGGTAAATTTCACAGGGTAAAATTGGTGGTACCTAGTATTTTAAAAACATTGTTTAAAAACGTTTTGGTGGACCTGATTATCTGGACTCCCCTCCCCCATCTATTTTTTTTTCCTTCAGTTGATTATTATCGATTACACACCAATATATCAGATTGAAAAAAAAATTCTTAAAAGTTCTTTATTATTTGAGTATTCACGGGTGCTCATTTCCTCGTATAAGTTTATAGTAAATTTATCCCCCATATCGGAACCGCTTGAACGGAACCCAAATTATTTATTTATTTTCCCATTAAACTAAACCCCCCCCCAACCCTAACCCCTACCCCCCCCTAGTTAAAATTAAGTTTATTACAAAATTTGCATTAATTACAAAACATCAATTTTCATAAAAGTTCAAATGTCACCTATGAAATCTCTATTTAAACATGCCAATTTTTCAGAACTGAAAAGTTGCACTATAAACTCAGCGATGTTTATTGACTTCACAATAAAGAGTAAAATCATAAAACTTAAAATTTAATTTGTAAGGCAAATTCTGAGGAATATTTTAAATTGTATTTTGAATAATAATTTAAATGTTGGTTGTTAGTTGTTTTGTTTATCAACTTTTCGGTAATTTACTGACGAATCATGTCATTTTGATAAACAAAGCGCTTACAATTTTTCGTACTTACATATAAAAATTTGTTGAAATGTTCCAATAACTGGATATTGTCGGATAAACTTGAAATAAATTTCGTCTTACACATAATTGACTACTTATCTCCAGTCGGGCCTTCGACTAAAGATAAAACACCGGATTTTGTCCGTATTAGTAACCTTTGTTTTTTTTATTTTTTATCGTGGTTTGAGAAAATAATTAGTTAACGAACCAAAAGAAAAACAGTTTCTAAGGAAATTCGTCAATCTTATTGTTATTTTTAACCCTTTAAAACTCTAACAATAAAAATTAATAAATAAATTAAAGAATTAAAAGTCATTTTATTCGAATGAAAATCTTAGTTTAATTTATACAAATATGTAACCGTACTTACGACGTAAACTGATTTTCATGATACTGTTATTTACGATTTAAAAATTTTTTAATAATGTAACCGTAAAGCGTACATTTTGATTTTCTACAATTTTTATGCATTACAAAAATTAAAATTAAAATGAGTGTACTGTACAATTTAAGAATATGGACAAACTCGCTGTAAAAAATAATTTAATCTATAAAAACACATACAAATTACATATTCAGAAAGACTAAGAGATTTCTAGCTGTCTTATTCGTATTATCGCCTATACGTAGTTTTTTGTTTTTTTTAACTCGCTGTAAAAAAAAAATTAATCTATAAAAACACATACAATTACATATTCAGAAAGACTATTTCATCTCATTACTAAAGATATAAATATTTTAAAGATTAAAATCCTAAATAGGTAAGAGATTCCGATCTGACTGTTATAGACTACACTGCTTGTATCGCAATAATCATAGGCAGCGTGGCTATCCGAAGCCATTTTTTAATTTTTAACTCGCTGTAAAAAATGATTCAATTAATAAAAACTCACACAAATTACATATTTTGAAAGAGTATTTTCTTATCTTTCTAATGATATAAAAAATTATTAAAGACTGGACTATAAATAGGCCATAAATTCGGAGCTGAACGGCTTAGACTACAAAATTAATTCATTAAAATCAAAACTTCGCTGCTGTTATCGCTTTAACAATAAGCAGGCAGAGACAATATTTTATTATCAGGAGGGGCTGATATACGGACAGTTCCGCAAATTGGGTGATTTTGGATTAATTAATCGATTAAATCCCTTAATCAGTAAAAATCAATAACCAAATTTGGAATTTTTCTTAGTTAGAACGATATCAATGTGTATGCAAGATTTTGAATCTGAGTGACCTCCCGTTTTTTTGTTATACGTCGACACGTACATACCAAAATCTCTGTTTTATATATTAGATTAATGTGTGCTCAAAAATAAAATTTAATTCATTTTCAGATAGAAAGTATTTTTGAAAAATAGGGGCCTTCAAAGATGAACATGCCTAAACATGACCTTTGCCTTCTTATGTTGCATGAGTTCAAGCTTGGGCTCAATGCCTCCGAAACTGGTGCCAATATCAACAAAGCATGGAGAGATGAATCCACAAGTGATCGGACTGTAGGAAGGTGGCTCCAGAAATTCCGCAGTGGAGATGAGAGTCTTGAAAATGAAGAAGGTAGAGGACGGACATGCAGTCTTAACAATGAACAATTGCAGGCAGTTGTTGAGCAAAATCCATGACAAAGTGCCAGAGAAATGTCTCAGACATTTGGTGTCAGCATTGCAACAGTTTCACGCCATTTACAGAGTATTGGAAAGGTGAAAAAGCTCGATAAATGGGTTCCTCATGAGCTCAATGAGCACCAAAAACTTAGACAGTTTGAAGTGTGCTCGATGCTCTGTTTGCGTAACACCAATGACCCCTTTCTTGACCGAATAGTCACTTGTGACGAAAAGTGAATCATTTACGACGGCTGAAATAAACAACAAATTCTATGTTAAAATGACATTTCAAAACCAAGCACTTCGATCGGCCATTATTTTTGTAACAAGCTAATATATATTATATATACTAGCAAATATATGCACCCTCCGGGTGCAAGTATATAAGTTTTAATGTAATAAAATATCATATTAGATTAGAAAGGCTAATGAAACTAAATAAGAATGCAAATAAAAGATATTTGAAACAGAAGGGGGTATAATCGAAAAATAGAACAACTGAAACTTACTCTTCCGTCACTCTCGTCTTTCATTGTTATTTTTTCTAATTTAAGTATTTAGTTAAAAGAGGAAGTAAAGAATAAAATGACAGTTATTTTTTCTTGTTAATGGATTTCATTTAAGATTCATTGAAGAGATTTTTGCTTATATTCATTAAAATAAAACCAAACAGTTAGAAATCAATAATACAAAGCACATATTTATTAAATTCGATTTTTTTATATCAATATGCAAATTAGCCTTCCCCTTCACACTTAAACCGCTATTTTGTTGTATATATAAATATAATTGTATGTTGTTAGTATGTAGATATGGTTAATAATGTAAGACAATTTTATTAATAATAGGTTAAAATAAAAATAAAATCCTTGAGAATGTAATGTCAATGACTAAGGGACTTGTAATTTGAGTAGTGATATAGTTTCGGTTACAGATAGAAAAGCACACAATCTCCATTATAATAAGATTATATAGACATATATATCTTGAAAGTATATGTAGATAGATATGTTGTATACCAATAAACGTATATGTTGTATACTCTCTTTATTCTTCTTCTGTTCATCTTTGGTATCTTATGTTCTTCTTCTAGCGTCTGGAACTTGTCTTGGGGATTTCATGTCTGGTCTCCTGTTGGGGATTTCACATCTATCATAAGCCCTGGGTCATTGGTAGTTTTTAGATAATACCCCAAGACTTCGATTTGATTTAGATCATATTTTATTCCGAAATCCCCACCAAACTACTGCGCAGATTGAGTCGGCAGCGCGCCTAACGCGACTTGCTCCCTTCGTGGTTCGGCTGATCTAACTAAAACTAACTCTTTCTAATATAAACCGGAGGAAGGCCTTCTCCACCGATTCTCACGGAATCCGCCGGAAGAGAGTTGAAGGTGAGTTCAAACCATGTCACTCAATCCTTCAAGGCCACCGGCTGTACTCATTCAGCCATTTTGGTTTCTACACTAACTGTACATAAGTGTTAGGGTACTAACAATTATGTAACAGATAGATAGATATAGATATATATCTAAGATATCTATCTATCTATCTATATATATATATATATATATATATATATATATATATAGCGGCAGTGGTATGATGCCGAAAATACTCGAAACCCCCTATGACCAGAAGACATCATTGACGATACACCCCATCATACCCTCAATATATATATATATATATATATATATACATATATAAGTAAAGTCGTCGGGGCGGTCTAAAGTCGGTATCAGCCAATCAGCGAGGGAGTCTATCCCCTTTTCACTAGCGCTAGACCAAGGAGATTGTTTTTTGGCATCTGAGGTGGAGCGCCACACCTACCATCAGCTCCTTACTTTACCGCACATATCCCTGTGCTACTCATACGCTGAGTTGGCGAGGACCGGAATCGAACTAGGAACCATGTGGTTTCTAGCCGAACGCTCTACCGACTGAGCTAACCCGGCCCTTTTGCTCAAAAGTGAATCGCAACGGTTTTTTTTCTGTTAGATTTCAATTTGACTTGTCTCTCAAAATTCTTTTGTTAATTTTTAACCGAGACTAGATGCAAAATCTGAATATGTTATACAATTCGGAATACAAGTAGGTATTTACTCGACCTGGTCGCCATGGATAGATTGTGTCACAAGGTCACAAGTATGGATTACCCAGCGAGGATCGAACTCTCTATTCATAATCACAGTTATTTAAAAACACTTGCACGTTTTGTTGATAGATAGATATGTTTGCTCATATCTCTCTATCTATCTATCTATCTTAGTTTATTCATATCTCTCTCTCTACATATCTATCCAAGTCTGTTCATATTTATCTATCTATCTATCTATCTATCTATCTATATATATATATATCAATCCAAGTCTGTTTCTATCTATCTATCTATCTATCTATCAAGACTAGATGCAAAATCTGAATATGTTATACAATTGGGAATACAAGTAGACCTGGTCGCCATCGATAGATTGTGTCACAAGGTCACAAGTATGGATTACCCAGCGAGGATCGACCTCTCTATTCAGTCGTAATGGATGTACGAGACTAGCTTGCTAACCACTACACCACGACGGGGCGCGCGTAATTGTAAATACATTTAAATGAAAAGAACATACAAGGAGAATCTATTTTGATAGCAATTTTGTAAGGAAGGCAATTTTATGGCAAATACATTTTTTTCCCTTAGAAGGTTGGCATTAGAATAGACATTATGGCAGAAAGTTGTCAGATACAAAAATGCTCATCAGTATGCTGAACATAATCATAGTTATTTAAAAACACTGGCACGTTTTGTTGATAGATAGCTATGTTTGCTCATATCTATCTATCTATCTATCTATCTATCTATCTATCTATCTATCTATCTTTCTTTCTATCTATCTATCCATTCTGGTCTGTTCATTATCTATCTGTCTATGTATGTATGTATGTATGTATGTATGTATCTATCTATCTATCTATCTATCTATCGAAGTCTCTATCTATCTATCTATCTATCTATCTAAGTCTATTCATATCTCTCTCTCTACATATCTATCTAAGTCTGTTTATATCTATCTATCTATCTATCTATCTATCTATCAATCCAAGTCTGTTTCTATCTATCTATCTATCTATCTATCTATCTAAGTCTATTCATATCTCTCTCTCTACATATCTATCCAAGTCTGTTCATATCTATCTATCTATCTATCTATCTATCTATCCAAGTCTGTTTCTATCTATCTATCTATCTATCTATCTATCTATCTATCTATCTATCTATCTAAGTCTATTCATATCTCTCTCTCTACATATCTATCTAAGTCTGTTTATATCTATCTATCTATCTATCTATCTATCTATCTATCTATCTATCTATCTATCAATCCAAGTCTGTTTCTATCTATCTATCTATCTATCTATCTATCTATCTATCTATCTAAGTCTATTCATATCTCTCTCTCTACATATCTATCCAAGTCTGTTCATATCTATCTATCTATCTATCTATCTATCTATCTATCTATCAATCCAAGTCTGTTTCTATCTATCTATCTATCTATCTATCTAAGTCTATTCATATCTCTCTCTCTACATATCTATCCAAGTCTGTTCATATCTATCTATCTATCTATCTATCTATCTATCAATCCAAGTCTGTTTCTATCTATCTATCTATCTATCTATCTATCTATCTAAGTCTATTCATATCTCTCTCTCTACATATCTATCCAAGTCTGTTCATATCTATCTATCTATCTATCTATCTATCTATCTATCAATCCAAGTCTGTTTCTATCTATCTATCTATCTATCTATCTATCTATCTATCTATCTATCTAAGTCTATTCATATCTCTCTCTCTACATATCTATCCAAGTCTGTTCATATCTATCTATCTATCTATCTATCTATCAATCCAAGTCTGTTTCTATCTATCTATCTATCTATCTATCTATCTATCTAAGTCTATTCATATCTCTCTCTCTACATATCTATCCAAGTCTGTTCATATCTATCTATCTATCTATCTATCTATCTATCTATTTATCTATCTATCAATCCAAGTCTGTTTCTATCTATCTATCTATCTATCTATCTATCTATCCAAGTCTATTTCTATCTATCTATCTATCTATCTATCTATCTATCTATCTAAGTCTATTCATATCTCTCTCTCTACATATCTATCCAAGTCTGTTCATATCTATCTATCTATCTATCTATCTATCTATCCAAGTCTGTTTCTATCTCTCTATCTATCTATCTATCTATCTATCTATCTATCTATCTATCTATCTATCTATCCAAGTCTGTTTCTATCTATCTATATATCTATCTATCTATCTATCGATCCAAGTCTGTTTCTATCTATCTATCTATCTATCTATCTATCTATCTAAGTCTATTCATATCTATCTCTCTACATATCTATCCAAGTCTGTTTCTATCTATCTATCTATCTATCTATCTATCTATCAATCAAAGCCTATCTATCTATCTATCTATCTATCTATCCAAGTCTATTCATATCTATCTCTTTACATATCTATCCAAGTTTGTTCATATCTATCTATCTATCAATCCAAGTCTGTTTCTATCTATCTATCTATCTATCTATCTATCTATCTATAAGTCTATTTATATCTGAATATCTATTTATCTATCTCAGTCGGTTCCTTTACCTCTCTGGCAGTGTCCAGAATGTCTTATTCGTATACCCCATACTTCACATCCTACCTATGGCGAATGGCTTGGGTTACAAACCTAATAGATTATAATGGAGAATCCATTGGACAAGGATATAAATAAAGAGGGTAAAAAAGAACTATTTGCTCGTAAATTCCTACCATAAAATAAACTGAACCCCCATTTTATGTCCGTGTTTTTGCAATAAATGTTTTATTTTTCTTGCACCTGTTATTTTACAATACTAAATATATTTTCTTTATTTTAATATTCACTTCAATGTGCATATTCTAAAAGTTTTTATTTAGTGAGAATGTTTAGTTTTAAAGTGGGGGCTCGTTTTACAATTTAGGCATAAATTGGATCCTCCTTTTATGACCGTAATTTTGTTTTTTCGTCGACGATGATTAAAATCTGACGTTTATATTTTAAAGTACCAAAGCCAAAAAGAAAAGAAATAACAACAACAAAAGGTAATCTTCAACTTTTTACTCGTAAATTCCTACCATAAAATTAGGCTTGGGCATTTTATGGTAGGAATTTACGAGTAAAAAGTTGAAGTGTAAAAACGAACCCCCACTTTAAAACTAACCATTCCCATAAAATAAAAACTTTTAGAATATACACATTGAAGTAAATATTAAAAAAAAAAGGAAATATATTTAATATTGTAAAATAACGGGTGCAAGAAAAATAAAACATTTATATAGTAAATAATAAGTTAAACAACGATGAGCATGATCAATAATTAGATGGGGGACCACTGTTACCTTAAACAACCTGAGGCCCCCGTTTCAGACTCAGTAAAACCTAGTAAATAATAATAAACCTTGTCAGTACTAAGATTGTATGGCCACTTAGTAACAGCTTGTACTGTAAACCACCTGTGGCCTGTGTGCTAGCCTAAGCAAAGCTTTGTAAATAACAAGTACTTTAAATGCTATGCACGTTATCGATACTAGTTATGTGATTCATGCTACAACTTGAGTTACTAGCATTTGCAAATGCCCTACTATAGGTTTCCTTGGGGCTTTCTTGCGTAGTTGGCCGTGAAACTCATTCGATTTTTCTCCACTCCTAAAACTCTGGCGGTACTTTCAACTTCCCTCATCTCTATTCATTCACAAATGCTTTTATACGGTTTCATTTGTTATCAACTCTAATGTAAAATGAAGTTGAAGCTGCCCGTTAAAATATCAAAGAATCCTAAGTTTTCATTCAGGGGAGAAATCAATTATTATTATTATTATTATTATTATTATTATTATTATTATTATTATTATTATTATTATTATTATTATTATTAAATTATTATTATTATTATTATTATTATTATTATTATTATTATTATTATTATTATTATTATTAATTATTATTATTATTATTATTATTATTATATTATTATTATTATTATTATTATTATTATTATTATTATTATTATATTATTATTATTATTATTATTATTATTATTATTATTATTATTATTATTATTATTATTATTATTATTATTATTATTATTATTATTATTATTATTATTATTGGCTCCTTTTGAGTTTTCACATCAGCATTAGCTGATGGTCTTTCACTGGAGTCTGAGTGACAGCAAGTCTCCTCAGGTCTCCAGGACTCTTCTGAGTATTCTGGCAGTTGGTAAAGTGTTCTGAATGGTTTCAACCCTTCCTCTGATTTCCAAACATTCCACACCCTTTTCCAATCCTTTTGGGACTGTTCCAAGTGCACCAACTACAATTGGTACCACTTTGACTTTCATTATTATTATTATTATTATTATTATTATTATTATTATTATTATTATTATTATTAAGTCTAATGTAAAATTATTATTATTATTATTATTATTATTATTATTATTATCATTTACTTCTTTTGAGTTTTCACATCAGAGTTAGCTGATGTTCTTTCACTGGAGTCTGAGTGACAGCAAGTCTCCTCAGGTCTCCAGGACTCTTCTGGGTATTCTGGCAGATTGCAGCAGTGCAGTATTCTGGATGGTATGAATCCTTCCTCTGATTTCCAGACTTTCCAAACCCTTTTCCAATCCTTTTGGGACCGTCCCAAGTGCACCAACTACAATTGGTATCACTTTGACTTTCATATTCCATAACTTTTTCAGTTCTCTGGCAAGGTCCAGGTATTTGTCCATTTTTTCATTTTCCTTTAGCTTCACCCTGTGATCTGCCGGAACTACAAAATCCACCAGTTGACAAGTTCTTTCTTTTTTTGTTTATCAACACTAAGTCTGGTCTTCTTGCTGGGATAAGGTGATCCGTTTTTATTTTAATATTAAGTCTAATGTAAAATTATTATTATTATTATTATCATTTACTCCTTTTGAGTTTTATTATTGTTGTTGTTGTTGTTGTTGTTCACTCCTTTTGAGTTTTTCACATCAGCGTTAGCTGATGGTATTTCACTGGAGTCTGAGTGACAGCAAGTCTCCTCAGGTCTCCAGGACTCTTCTGAGTATTCTGGCAGATTGCAGCAGTGCAGTGTTCTGGATGGTATCAATCCTTCCTCTGATTTCCAGACTTCCCAAACCCTTTTCTAATCCTTTTGGGACTGTTCCAAGTGCACCAACTACAATTGGTATCACTTTGACTTTCATATTCCATAATTTTTTCAGTTCTCTGGCAAGGTTCAGGTATTTGCCCATTTCCCTTTAGCTTCACCCTGTGATCTGCTGGAACTGCATTATTATTATTATTATTATTATTATTATTATTATTATTATTATTATTATTATTATTATTATTATTCCAAATTACTTTTAACTGGTGGTTTTCACTGAAGTCTGGGTGAGAGCAAGTCTTCTCAGATCTCCAGGACACTTCTAAGTATTCTAGCTAATCTTAACAGTGATGTGGTCTGGATGGTCTCAATTCTTCCTTTGATTGTCAGTTCCTTTCCCGTCCCGAGGTCACCAACTACAATTGGTGCCATCGATAAATACATGTCCCAAAGCTTCTTTTTTTAGTCCTTTGACAAGATCAAGGTATTATTATTTTTTAAATTATTATTACACTTTCTTTGGAAGTGAAGCACACGTTTTTAGCCCAATAAATGAATGAATGAAGGTTGTTGGCAATGAATGGAGAGTTGGAAGGGCGAACGAGAAAGAAGTGATGTAACAAACAAGTAAACATTAAGTTTAATAATAATAATTATGATTAAAATAATAACAATCATTGGAAGAGAACTACACAAAATTAGCAGTTTATAACAGAGAAATGGAAAATGGAGTAGATAGTTTCGTGTTGGTGGGCTTGCTTCGTTTAATGATCAAACAAGTGAGAGCTCCGATGTTCCAAGAAATTTGAAGAAAAAAAAAAATTCCTAAATTTCAGAAACGAATTTTGTTCATACAAAGATCTTTACATCATTTGTATACCATTTGAAATAGATCATTTTAGCATTAAATAATAAAATAAATAATTAGATAGTAGTAATAATAATCATAATAATAGTGTTAAAATACATGCAAATAAACAACTGAAGATTTAGAGAAGGGATAAAAAGAAGCAAGTTACGTATTAAGTTAGTAACTAAGATATAATAACAACAAAACGTGTAGATAACAATACAAAAGTAAAAAATGTCTTTCCACATCGGTAGTAACTGGTGGTTTTCACTGAAGTCCGAGTGGCAGCATGGGGGCATACAACGAGTATCGAACTCGCTATTCAGTAGTAATTGACCGATGAGAAGAGCTTGCTGACTATTGCAACCCTGTATCATATATACTCAGAAATTAAGTATGCAACATTAAACGGTCCACGTTGTTTCTTAAAAAACAAGTTTTAGTAAATACATGCCCGGTATTATTGATTTTTATATAGTTTATATTATTTTGATATTTATTTAAAGTTATCTAACGTATAGAGTTTTAAAAGAAAATTATTTACAAACAAGAAATAGTCACATAATCTTCTTCTACATTAAATTTGAAGATGTTTGTATTTAACTGTATCCGGTTTAAGTTTGGATCATTTTTCATCTTTAGTTGTTAAAATTCCTAGCATTAAATTGTGCGTGCGCATTATCTGAAATGAACTTAATTGTTATTAAGAACACATTTTATGATTTGTTTGTTTGTTTTGTTTTGTTTTGTTTTACGGCATATCAACCTCAGTGTGTCATTTAATGGCGATAAAGTTTTGAAATAAATCAATTCTTAATGGATAATACAATTTTTTTATAAATACATTTTTCTATTTAACCCATAGATGGGACCCTAACAGGTACTACCACTCCGGTCAGAGTGGACCAGGGAGCAATGGTGATGGAAGGGTGCTCCACATTCCCCAAACTTCAAAAACTGGAACCTCACCATCAGATAGAGTTTAACGTCATTCCCAGGACATGTAGACCCGCAGCCACCGCCTTCTAGCACCCATATAATAAAAAGGTGTTGGGGCTTGCCATAAGGACAATAGGGTTGGAAAAATCATATAGGTGCTAGGGCTTGACGTGACTAGCCGATTGATCGGAGGGGGCCTCTCGGACCGCCCGTCTAGCCCAAGATAGGGCCAAAGTGGAGTATTGCATGTCATGAACTGCTCATCCACCTGGGTTCTATCCTTAAGCATCACGGGTCGCCACCCACGGCCAACAGGTGGCCCCATTGGGGGATTCTTACCCCTCTGCAGAGGTGCAGTCGATACATTCTAACACCCCAGCCGACAGGGCGGACATTTTATGATATTTTTGTGTTAAAACATGCAGTTGTATTGTTTTTGAAACGATTCTAAGATTTGTATATTTCGCACGGACACATTCAAAATGGCTACCGTCTTGTTTCAAAGTGAAAATCAGTTGGCTAAATTCCCAGCATAAAATTATCTGAAATGAACTTAATTGTTATTAAGAACACATTTTATGATATTTTTGTGTTAAAGCATGCAGTTGTATTGTTTTCGAAAAAGTTTCTAAGATTTGTTTATTTCACACGGAGACTTTCAAAATAGCTACCGGCTTAGTTCAAAGTGAAAATCAAGGGAGGTTACTCTAATTGCCTTATTTGCTAGGAATTTAGCCAACTAAATGTGAAAATTACGTAGGTTTGCATATGTTTGTTTTTCATTACGAGTTGAAATTTAACGACAGTTTCATCAACCAGACTCACCCCTCTAATTAAAAATAAACTCGGAAACAAAACTATACTTACTTCCTCTAAAGAAAGTTTCATCAATCATGCTTACCCCCTCGGCTCCTTTCTTCAGATTCAATGAATTTTAATATGCCCACTGAGTCAGCCTGATTCCAAAATGGTATGATATGTTGGGCTACGGCGTTTAGGAGTGAAGTTGAAAAACTGTGACACACTGACATTTACATTAATGTCTGAAGCTACCCTGGCGCAACACCATGAAGCCAAGAGGCCCAGAAGAAAGCAGCAGCAACAAAGCATCGGCACATCAACATCTTCAGGGACAGCCTTCACATGCGACATCTGCGGTCGAGAATGTTTTTGGAACATTGGACTTCACAGTCACAGGAGGCGCTGTAACTGCAGGGGCACAAAACTATGGTTATTTCCTAGTTGAGTAACATGATATTACAGGTTGACCCAGAAAAAAACAGAACCCAAATTATAACTAACCCTAACCCTAACCCTAAACCCTAACCCTAATCCTACCCCCTAGTTGAGTTCATGCGTGCATGGTAAATTACCATAACACTATCTATCTATCTATCTATCTATCTATCTCAGTCTATTCATCTCTCTCTCCCTATCTCTCTCTCTCTTTCTCTCTCTCTCTCTCTCTCTCTATATATATATATATATATATTAGCCATATCACAAACATCGTCTGTTTGTTTACGTCTCGTAAGTTCGTGTAGAGGTCACTTAAGAGGAATATAAAATACTACTACTTAACAAAGCGATGAAAATCTTGCTAAGTCCGTTTGGTGTGGAGGTAAGACACTTGCCTGCTAATTTGACAGACAGGTTTCGAATCACACACGGGCGGTCTTCGTATCTATAGCTCTGCTGATGAGCCTAATAGGCCGAAATGTACATACAGAGATTGATTTTTCTCGATTTGTTTAGCCTTACATTTAATATAGTTTAATCCCGCCTAATTAATTATTAATGAATTAAATTTCAAAAAATAGGTTCGACTTCATTTAAGCACATATTCTCCCAATATATATATATATATATATATTATAAAGATAAAGGTTGCTTACCGATGAAAATGGGCACGATCATTGAAGGTGCAAAATTCAGGGTTAAGTCAACGATATAACAAATACAAAGTGCTCAATACGAAGTAGAGCAAATTTATTATAAAAAATGTATATATATATATATATATATATATATTATTATTATAAAAAATAGATATAAAAGAAACCTACTCGAGTTTCACCATAAGGATCTTCAGGGTTAAATCCACTGAATTAATCGAGGTACCGATTAATTGCAGCCGATTGCACGTGTGTTCACAGAATAAGATGTTATGTTGAATCCAACGTAACATCTTATTCAGTGAACACAGTGAATTTAACCCTGTAGATCCATATGGTGAAACTCGAGTAGGTTTCTTTTATATCCATTTTTTATAGTATACATACATATATATATATATATATATATATATATATATGAATCAGTTGATACT
>CM042170.1:11823789-11833789 GCA_023376005.1 Doryteuthis pealeii | reverse complement strand
GATTTAACCCTATTTTAATAGTATGAGTCTACTCCAGTCTATCTTTATTTATACAAAACCGAAAACCTTCTTGCTTTTTTTATATCTTCAACCTAGAACTACCGTAATAAATTTCTGTATAAGATGCTTATTTTTCTTGATTTTTCAACCCAAAAGTTAAGAGTGCGTATTAAACAAGAGAACTTTCTTATTATAATTGTGTGTTTGTATGTCTGTAACCAAAACTATACCACAACTCAAGTCACAATTCTCTTAGTTATTTACGTCACGTTTTCTATGACTTTATTTTATTTAAACGTCAATTTTAACAATTGTTTAACAATACCTACTAATAACAAATGTATTTGTAAGTTTTTTTTTAATAGTTTGTTTGAAGCATTGTACGTATATGTAAAATATAAATTAGAAGGCAATTGACAATGCAATGGAATAGGTGTTGAAAATCATGTTTATTTACCTTTTTTTCCTAAATATTTTCGGGATAAATCCCATCTTCAGAGGTTTTAGAAGTACTTCTAAAACCTCTGAAGATGGGATTTATCCCGAAAATATTTAGGAAAAAAAGGTAAATAAACATCATTTTCAACACCTATTCCATTGCATTGTCAATTGCCTTCTAATTTCTATTTTAAATATATAATATATATATATATATATATATATATATATATATACAAAATAGCGGTGTACAGTGTGAACGGGAAGGCTAATTTGCATATAATATAAAAAATTGATTTCAATAATATGTGCTTGGTAATTGTTTTCTAATTGTTTGGTTTTATCTTTATAAATATGAGCCAAAATCTCGGGGATAAACATTTAAAGAAATTGATTAACAAAAGAAATAACTGTAATTTTATTCTTTACTTCGTATTTTAACTAAATAGTTAAATTAGGAAAATTAAGCAATGAAAGACGGGAGTGATGGAAGAGTAAGTTTTAGTTGTTATATTTTTTGATTATATCCCACTCTGTTTTAAATCTTTTTATCTGCATTCTTATTTAGTTTCATTAGCCTTTCTAATTTAATATGATATTTTATTACATTAAAACTTAAATACTTGCACCCGAAGGATCATGTATATGTTAGTATATATAATTACCGTATTTGACGCACTTTTTTCCAAAATTTTGGCTCAAAAAATTGCCCTACGTCTTATAAATCGTAGTTGAAGTTTGAGACCTCCCGTAGGACTAGGCTAATCTTCTCTATGATGCTCACTAACCCAGCTTACGCTCAGTACTTTTACCTACTTGTGTATGCTTATTGCTTGCCTGTACTACCAAATTACTTTTATACAGCTATGTTTCTGCTTGTGTAATGCACAGCTTGACTGTTTTCAGCAATATATTCTTAAATACACTAAAAACTTTTTTCCTTGAATCTAACCAGCTGAAATGGGAGTGCGTCTTATATGCTGTCAAATACGGTAACTTTTTTCTTGGCCACATGCCCCACCCTATTCGAGACAAGATGATTGAAAGTAAATAAAATATATTTATAGTTCAAACTGATGTGATTAACGCCATTGCAGAGAAATATCCTCTTGAATGTATTTGTTTATAATTTTGTCATTTATTAATTATTTTATCCTTTATTAATTTGTATTGTCTGCATTATTCGGACTATTGTCCCCATCTTTATTGTTATTTGTACAACGTTTCGGCCGATATGTTCTTCAGGTATTTCTTTTCAGACTCGGGAACTTTCTTGTCGTAGGCCATGTGTCCAATTGGACACATGGCCTAGTGGATAAGGTAGTTAGGGTAAGACAGTTCTAAGTGACAGTTATCTCTGGATTCCGGATTCAATCCTGAGTAGAGGCAGTAACATAGAAAAATAATTAACACAACTCCAACCCCAGCTATGGTTAGCGGAATGAGAACATGATACCCCCGTGGACTGAATAAAGGGTTAGGTTCAAAGTTCCGTGATGGCTCCCGATTACGACAAGAAGTTTCCCGACTACGACAAGAAAGTTCCCGAGTCCGACAAGAAATACCCGAAGAAGACCGGAGGGCATATCGGCCGAAACGTTGTACAAATAACAATGAAGATGGGGACAATAGTCCGAACAACACAGACAATACAAATTAATAAAGGATAAAATATAATAAAAATAAAATACAAAACAAATAAAAGAAATAACAAAAACAAGAAGAATAATGAAAATAAACAACTCAAAAACTCGAAAATATAAAGAATAGAATAATATAAAACAAATATATAGAAAGGGAATTCTTAAATCCCGGGCAACGCTTGGTAGCTCTTTTCATTTGTACGACGATACTCCCCGAGATGGAGTGAGGTGTCTTCGTATTCATCTAACTAAACCGAAACTTTCTTTAGATAGAAAATCCAATTAACTGTTATATAAAGATGCTTTTATTTTGTAATATCATTGACTGTGCTGTTTCTTGTACCCCCCTCGTCTATTGACAAAATTCTATGGTATGAATATTCACACTTTTCTCACGTCACCAAAAATAGACATTGGGAAACCTTCATGATCGTCTCGGTGAAATACGAGAATCGTTCTCAAAGACACTTGGCTAAGATAATTGCGAATAACACTTTACAATTGCAACACAACAGGTGAAACAAAAAGACGATTGGTTTGGTTTGGTTTGGTTTGTTTTGTTTTACGGCATATCAACCTCAGTGGGTCATTTAATGCCGATAAAGTTTTGAAATAAATCAATTCTTAATGGATAATACAATTTAAAAAAAAAAATTTTTCTATTTAACGCATAGATGGGACCTTAACAGGTACTACCACTCCCCAAAAGACGAGTAACAATTAGTATTAGCTGCGTTATTCGGACTATTGTCCTCATCTTAATTGTTATCTGTAGAACGTTTCGGCCGCTGTGCCCTCTGGCCTTCTTCAGGTATTTCTTGTCAAAATCGGGAACCTTCTTTTCGGACTCGGGAACCTTCTTGTCATAATCGGGAGCCATCACTGAACTTTGTATCCTGTTCTCATTCTGCTAACCATAGTTGGGGTAGAGGCCTTAAGCTGTGTTGATTATTATTTTATCTTACTGCTGCCCTTGACCAGGATTGAACCTGCAGTCTGTTACTTAGAACT
Source organism: Doryteuthis pealeii (assembly GCA_023376005.1). Lineage (NCBI taxonomy): Eukaryota > Metazoa > Mollusca > Cephalopoda > Myopsida > Loliginidae > Doryteuthis > Doryteuthis pealeii. The sequence goes on along the minus strand of CM042170.1, from coordinate 11,830,697 downwards.
GTCTTGACCTAACTCCTTTATCCACTAGGCCATGTGTCCAGGAAATCCAGCGTGAATTTTGGGAACTTATAAACCTAATGTCTTGTTTTTTGGCTAGAAAATCTACCTATTCACTTATGTATGATTTTTTACCTAGACTAATATCCTGAATTTTACCCTTAAACTGTCTAACACCTTTAAAATTTAATTGGAAATATGTAGGGATAACACTTATATGTAGGGATAACACTTATATGTTGTGCCATCGTAGGGGAAATTTAATTGGAAATATGTAGGGATAACACTTATATGTAGGGATAACACTTATATGTTGTGCCATCGTAGTGGAAATTTAATTGGAAATGTGTAGGGATAACAATTATATGTAGGGATAACACTAATATGTTGTGCCATCGTAGTGGAAATTTAGTTGGAAATATGTAGGGATAACAATTATATGTAGGGATAACACTTATATGTTGTGCCATCGTAGTGGAAATTTAATTGGAAATATGTAGGGATAACACTTATATGTAGGGATAACACTTATATGTTGTGCCATCGTAGTGTAATGGTTAGCAAGCTAAATCCATAACTACTGAAACGGGAGTTTGATCCTCGCTGGAAGCTCGATACTTGCGACCTTGTGTCATATCTTACCTGTGGCGAACGGGTTGGGTAAAAATCTACCTATTTTGTGTTCTGGGTATAATACGAGACTTCAACCGGTGATGAGACTTCAGTTCTGGAGCCCTGAAGAGTGTGAAGTCAATCCTTTATTGCTATTACTGCCAAGTCAACTCTTACCCAAAATGGTAGGTATTGCCAAAGTTTCACGTGTTTATTTTACCCCCACCCTACACTGGAAACTGAAATAGAATATAATTTTTCTCTGAATTTTTGAGATGAGGTTTGATTATTTGTATTATTTGTATTATTAACCTTATTGTTATCTGTACAATGTTTTGGCCGATGTTTCCTCCGGCCTTCTTCAGGTGTTTCTTGTCAGACTTGGGAGCCTTCTTGAACTCAGGAACCTTCCTTTCGGACTCTGGAGCCTTTTCGAACTCAGGAACCTTCTTGTTTTTTTTTTTGGTAGCCATCACGGAAATTTTGAACCCAACCCTTTATTCAATCCATGGGGGTATCCTGTTCTCATTCTGCTAACCATAGCTGCATATTTGGAATATTCTATTTTTTCTTCATATTTTCATATTGCAAATGTCTAAATACTTTTTTTTATTCAACTGCCAAAAAATCTTAAAATGTTTACCACCAATCAACAGATTAAAAACAGATAGTTATATGATGACAATTAATTTCACTTATCTGGTAAATATATTATCCATATCAGACATCTATAAGGATATAGAATGTAAGTTAAAATATTTTCAATAGCTATTTTGAGTTGAATTCAACAAAATTCGAAAGAAAAATTAATGAAACTTCTCGTAATATTTACCGTGTTATAAAGAGTTAGGATAAACAGATCACATGTCAAAATTATCTGTTTTACAGTTTTTAAAATGGGAGAATTTTATACATTAAAATCTGTCTCTCTGAATGTTTGAGATGAGGATTGATGATTAGTATTATCTGCGTTATTCGGACTATTGTTCCCCATCTTCATTGTTATTTGTATAACGTTTCGGCCGATATGCCCTCCGGCCTTCTTCAGGTATTTCTTGTCGGACTCAGGAACCTTCTCGGACTCGGGAACCTTCTTTTCGGACTCGGGAACTTTCTTGTCGTAATCGGGAGCCATCATGGAACTTTGAACAGGATACCCCCGTGGACTAAATAAAGGGTTAGGTTCAAAGTTCCGTGATGGCTCCCGAATACGACAAGAAAGTTCCAGAGTTCGAAAAGAAGGTTCCCGAGTCCGACAAGAAAATACCTGAAGAAGGCCGGGGGGCATATTGGCCGAAACGTTGTACAAGTAACAATAAAAATGGAGACAATAGTCCGAATAACGCAGATAATACTAATCATCAATCCACATCTCAAACATTCAGAGAGACAGATTTTAATGTATAAAATTATCCCATTTTAAAAACTGTAAAACAGATCATTTTACGTTGTGATCTTTTTATAGAATATATTCTGTTATTAGTTCCTAGGTGAATAGATAGTAAACTTTGACATATCCCATCAAGTGAAAAATACCAAGAACATTTGGTATAGCCGTGGAGGTGGGAAATTACCGTATTTGATGGCATATAGGACGCACCCCCATTTCAGCAGGTCAGATTCAAGGAAAAATTTTTTTTAGTGTATTTAAGCATATATTGTTGAAAACAGTCTAGCTGTGCATTACACAAGCAGAAACATAGCTGTATAAAAGCAATTTGGCAGTAAAATAAGGATGCATGGAGTTTACGGTAGGTAAAAGTACTGAGCATAAGCTGAGTTAGTGAGCATCATAGAGAAGATTAGCCGAGGCCTACGGGAGATCTCAAACTTCACCTACGATGCATAAGACGTAGGGCAATTTTTTTAGCTAAAATTTTGGAAAAAAGTGCGTCCTATATGTCGTCAAATACGGTAGGTAGACAAAGAGTTAAAACATTGATATTGTAACTTAATATGAAGTGTTTGAGTTCCATATATGGGTGAAATAGATCTTTGGTTTGGTTGTTTTGTTTTACGGCATATCAACCCTTTTCGGGTCATTCAATGCCGAATCAAGTCATTGTGATAAAGAAAGGACTCAATTTCCTCATAGTATCTGCTGTTCGTTATGTAAAGTAAAAAGCCGACGGGGCGGCCTAAAGTCGGTATCAGCCAGTCAGCGAGGGAGTCTATCCCCTTTTCAATAGCGCTAGACCAAGGAGATTGATTTTTAGCATCTGAGGTGGAGCGCCACACCTACCATCAGCTCCTTACTTTACCGCACAGATCCCTGTGCTACTCATACGCTGAGTTGGCGAGGGCCGGTATCGAACTAGGAACCTTGTGGTTTCTAGCCGAACGCTCTACCGACTGAGCTAACCCGGCCCATTATATTCGTTATGTACTCACTTCAAATAGATATGTTTGAAAATAATTAGTATTATATATAGACACTTGAAACCATATAACTGTGTGCAAAATATTTGTATTAAAAATAGCAACTTGAAGTTATATTTGTTTACAAAGGAATCACTATTATTAGTTCCTTAAAACCATACAACTGTTTTGGAAATCACTCACGTTTTCGAATGTGCATAAATAAGATACGTAAATATTTTCGCAAATCCTGCAATGTGTGTAATATATCATTACGAAATAAATGTTTACATAGTATATGGTATGATTAATATCCATACCGGTTTTTACAAAACAGTGTTTAATAAATAATTACTTGGTGTTATTGATTTCTGATATCATTGTTTCATTCTCAAACGTATTAAAATCAATCATATATAATTTTATATTGAATTTAATTAGAATAAAGTAAAAATAAGTGCAATTTTTTTGTCATTTAATTTTATTAGTCTTTCAATGTTTTTGTTTTGTTTTACGGCATATCAACCTCAATGGGTTATTTAATGCCGATAAAGTTTTGAAATAAATCAATTCTTAATGGATAATACATTTTTTATAAATACATTTTTCTATTTAACCCATAGATGGGACCCTAACAGGTACTACCACTTCGGGTCAGAGTGGACCTGGGAGCAATGGTGATGAAGGGGTGCTCCACATTCCTCAAACCTCCAAAACTGGAACCTCACCATCAGATAGAGATTAACGCCATTCCCAGGACATGTAAACCCGCAGCCACCGCCTTCTAGCACCCATATGATAAAGAAGGGTTGGGGCTTGCCATTAGGGCAATAGGGTTGGGGCAATCATATAGGTGCTAGGGCTTGACATGACCAGCCGATTGATCGCCCGTCTAGCCCAAGATAGGGCCAAAGTGGAGTATTGCATGTCAGGAACTGTCCATCCACCTTAAAAGCTTCATCTATCCTTAAGCATCACGGGTCGCCACCCATGGCCAACAGGTGGCCCCATTGGGGGAGTCTTACCCCTCTGCAGAGGTGCAGTTGGTGCATTCTAACGCCCCAGCGACAGGGTGGTTAGTCTTTCGAATTCAATATAATATTCAATTATATTAAAACTTAAATACTTGTCTGTATAATATACTTTTTAGTTTCTTTTCTAAAAAGACTTTTAAAAATTAAAAATCGGTTAAATCGAACTTAACGGACCTAAATTCCATTATCGTATGTCACCCCGCCACGTGTAAAGATGTGTGTGTGTGTGTGTGTGTGTGTGTCTGTGTGTCTGTGTGTGGAGGTGTACATGTGTATGTATTTACTCAAACCCTCCGCCACGAACAGGATGTGACACAAGGTTCTATATTTAAGTGGGGTAATGCTGTATTGAATTCAGTGTTTTCCTTCTCCTAGATTGGTTGCCGTACTAAGATTAAAGAACCCAGACGAAAATAGATGGATTTATGCTTAACTCAAAGGTATTATCGTGGAGAGTGCATATATATATATATATATATATATATATATATATATATATATATATATATATATATATATAATCCTCCATTTAACAGATAATAGCTCCATTTCACAACACCTAATATTACATTCATGCCCCCACTCTAATTACCGAAATATTCTAACGGAAAATACACACATTCTGCACAAAGAAAAAAATAAACAAAAACTCCAAATACTAGAAGCTCTATACATAAAACAATATAAACCATCCTTAAACAAAATTAATTTCCAATACAGTACACACATTCTAAAATGCCTATAACACCTTTCTCACCAATTCTTCTCCTTCCAGCCTCCACATTAATATAATAATAAAAAAAAAAACTGGAACACATCACCCCTGATGATGGCACTTCGAAGTGCCGAAAGTACTCGGGACCTGAACTTTGGTGGACTTATCCACGAATTCCACCCAAATATTAAAAAGTTGGCCAGAAAACTCGAAAAGATCAAAAATAAAATTGTTAAACAGGAGATGTGTATTTTCAAATTTACTCATGAACTTGAACATAACTACTCCCTACCATTTTTAGATACACTTATTATAAATAATAACAACAGTTTAGAATTCAAAGTTTATCATAAGAATACAAACAAAAATGACTACATCCATTTCTATTCCCACCTGGTCAAAAAAAAAAAGATAAAAAGTGGTATCATAATTGGTTTATTTCTGAGAGCACTTAGGATATGTAATAAGAAACATTTAAACAAAGCATTTAATTTTATTGAAAGGTCTTTTCTTAAGTTACAATACCTCTTAAATTTCATACACCGTGCCAGAAAAAAGGCATTTAAAATACATAGTAAAAATAGTAATATTACATCTCCCAACAATGACACACAACATAGCATATATATATATATATATATATATATATATATATATATATATATGTGTGTGTGTGTGTGTGTGTGTGTGTACGTGGGTGGGTATATACTTTATATACGCGTTTGTGTGTATATATGTGTGCTTGCACATGTGCATGTATACGGGTGTCCACATGTGCGTGTGGGTGCACGTGTGTGTTTGTTGTGTGTGTGTGTGGATTCAGAGTGAAAATGAAAGAGACGAATCAACCGGAAGTGAAAGGGCCATGTGTCATGGATGATTGTCCAACCCGAACGCCCCCATACCAACCTCTTTATCTCCACCACATTACCATCCCTTCCTCTGTCACTTCTGCCTGGCAGATTTTATTGTTGCTTCTCGCTGGCATCTTGGCCTACACAATTTTAAAAGATGAAACCTTCTAATTGCTCGCTGTCGAGATTGAACAAACTATTCTTATCAGATTGGTGGACAAGATTGTTCGCTCAAAAGTGAATGACTAGCTTTTAAAGTGCCGAATCCATAGTAATCCTTCTCCTCATCGTCATCATCAAATCTCGCTAACAGTACGGATTCCCAAAACTCTCTCTCTCTCTCTCTCTCTCTCTCTCTCTCTCTTCTCTCTCTCTCTCTCGCGCGCGCGCTACCCTTTCCTATCGGCCATCGCTCCTATTCGATCTTCCACACGGAATCCAGAATCCGTACAGCCTTCTTCAGTTATTTCTTGTCGAACTCAGGAACCTTCTCGGACTCGGGAACCTTTGTCACATCGTCTGAAACATTGTACAGATAACAATGAAGATGAGGACAATAGTCCGAATAATACAAATAATACTAATTATCTAAAAAATTCAGAGAAACTGTTTGTTTGGTTTGATTTGTTTTACGGCATATCAACCTCAGTGGGTCATTTAATGCCGATAAAGTTGTCAAATAAAATCATTCTTAATGGATAATCAATTTTTTATGAATACATTTCTACAGGTACTACCACTCCGGTTCAGAGTGGACCAGGAAGCAATGGTGATGAAGGGGTGCTCCACATTCCCCAAACATCCAAAACTGGAAGCTCGTTATCAGGTAGAGTTTAGCGTATTTCCCAGGACATGTAGACCTTCAGCCACCGCCTTCTAACTCTCATATGATAAAAAGGGTTGGGGCTTGCCATAAGGGCAATAGGGTTGGGAAAATCATATAGGTGCTAGGGCTTGACGTGACCAGCCAATTGATCGGAGGGGGGCCTCTCCGACCGCTCGTCTAGCCTAAGTAAGTGTCTAAGTGGAGTGTTGCAGGTCATGGACTGCTCATCCACCAAGACTCCCCCCTTAAACATCACTGGTTGCCACCTACGGCCAAAGGGGGCCTAATTTGAGTCTGCAGAGGTGCAGTCGGTGCATTCTAACACCCCAGCCGACATAAATGTTTTGATGTAGGTTTTTGCTGGTATGTCTATGTTTTTTTCCCCTTAAATTTAAAATAGATTCACTAAGTAGGCCTGAGTCTATTCTAATAGTGACCAGGTTTTTGAATTTAGAGTTTTCCTTCTCCCAGACGGTGGTCCAACCAAGGTTAAAGAGCCATACTCTCTCTAT
>CM042170.1:11797602-11823689 GCA_023376005.1 Doryteuthis pealeii | reverse complement strand
GTGCCTTAAAACCATGTTCCATGAACTGACAGTAGTATTCCACTAGACCAGACGTCCCCACAAATAAACTCAAGAGCACCCAAAAATGTCCAAGCATCACAAATAGGTCCCTCTAAAAAACGGTCATGCTGAGTACCTCCAATTCAGGGTCCCACACCTATCAACGGCAAACCCAAAATTAGTTCAAGGCATCTCCCGTTCCCCTTCTTGTTAAAACCGGTTCAAAGCTTCAGCGTCCGCCAAAAACTTACTCAACTGGGAGAAAATCCCTTACACGTTCCTGGCCCTGCCAATAGTACGCCAGGAATCAACGCGGTTTACAACAGATCATGAAAACAAATAAAAATAGAATTCTCTGATTGGATTTTTGCAAGCACATTCCCTAGTGTGTCCGATTTTCTAATAATATACACACCCAAACTACATAGCACGAGAACATATCAATTGATGATAGACTTCAAAATAGTTTAATATAACGAAGCGGACGTAAACATATTATACTAAAGACCCGATAATATAACCGAATAAGACGCATTATACTATTTAATATATATATATATATATATAATATATATACATATATAATATATATATATATACTATATATACCTAATAAATATATATATAAATAAGAGAGAGAGTATTCATAATTGCTCTGAAAGCCGATTGTGTATTATGGTTAGGAGGTTTGATTTAGAAGGCTATCACAATGCAGTTTGGAATAAATAAAAAATAACATAGAAATAATAATACCCGGTAACATGGTGTTGTTGTTAACCTGTATTTTTATTCTGATATATAATATATATAATATTATATATATATATATATATATATATATAGAGAGAGAGAGACGTGTGGAGAGAGGAAGAGAGAAGAAAGAGAGAGAGAGAGAGAGATAGAGTTAGTAGATATACGCTTAATATTTCTTTTCTTTTTCGGCAACCAAGTAAATAGAATATGTAAAAAACTAGATAAATGTAGATAAGAATAAGAGTGGAGAGAAGAAGACCGAGTACGAAGATCAGGATGAGAATGAGAGAACCCGAGTGTGTGTGGTGTCCTCACACTTTCTCAATACCCATACGAGGTGAAAAATTAATAGTAATAATTAATGTATGATTTTTTACCTAGACTAATATCCTGAATTTTATCCTTAAACTGTCTAACACCTTTAAAATTTAATTGGAAATATGTAGGGATAACACTTATATGTTGTGCCCAGTGTGTGCCATTGTAGTGTAATGGTTAACAAGCTAAATCCATAACTACTGAAACGGGAGTTGCGACCTTGTGTCATATCTTACCTGTGGCGAACGGGTTGGGTAAAAATCTACCTATTTTGTCTTCTGGGTATAATACGAGACTTCAACCGGTGATGAGACTTCAGTTCTGTAGTCCTGAAGAATGTGTAGTCAATCCTTTATTGCTATTACTGCCAAGTCAACTCTTACCCAAAATGGTAGGTATTGCCAAAATTTCACGTGTTTATTTTACCCCCACCCTACACTGGAAACTGAAATAGAATATCATTTTTCTCTGAATTTTTGAGATGAGGTTTGATTATTTGTATTATTTGTATTTTTAACCTTATTGTTATCTGTACAATGTTTTGGCCGATGTGTCCTCCGGCCTTCTTCAGGTGTTTCTTGTCAGACTTGGGAGCCGTCTTGAACTCAGGAACCTTCCTTTCTGACTCTAGAGCCTTTTCGAACTCAGGAACCTTTTTTTTTTGGTAGCCATCACGGAACTTTGAACCCAACCCTTTATTCAATCCATGGGGGTAGCCTGTTCTCATTCTGCTAACCATAGCTGCATATTTGGAATATTCTATTTTTTCTTCATATTTTCATATTGCAAATGTCTAAATACTTTTTTTTACTCAACTGCCAAAAAATCTTAAAATGTTTACCACCAATCAACAGATTAAAAACAGATAGTTATATGATGACAATTAATTTCACATATCTGGTAAATATATTATCCATATCAGACATCTATAAGGATATAGAATGTAAGTTAGAATATTTTCAATAGCTATTTTGAGTTAGAATTCAACAAAATTCGGAAGAAAATTAATGAAACTTGTCGTAATATTTACCGTGTTATAAAGAGTTAGGATAAACAGATCACATGTCAAAATGATCTGTTTTACAGTTTTTAAAATGGGAGAATTTTATACATTAAAATCTGTCTCTCTGAATGTTTGAGATGAGGATTGATGATTAGTATTATCTGCGTTATTCGGACTATTGTTCCCCATCTTCATTGTTATTTGTACAACGTTTCGGCCGATATGCCATCCGGCCTTCTTCAGGTATTTCTTGTCGGACTCGGGAACCTTCTCGGACTCGGGAACCTTCTTTTCGGACTCGGGAACTTTCTTGTCGTAATCGGGAGCCATCACGGAACTTTGAACAGGATACCCCCGTGGACTAAATAAAGGGTTAGGTTCAAAGTTCCGTGATGGCTCCCGATTACGACAAGAAAGTTCCCGAGTTCGAAAAGAAGGTTCCCGAGTCCGACAAGAAATACCTGAAGAAGGCCGGAGGGCATATCGGCCGAAACGTTGTACAAATAACAATGAAGATGGGGACAATAGTCCGAATAACACAGATAATACTAATCTTCAATCCTCATCTCAAACATTCAGAGAGACAGATTTTAATGTATAAAATTCTCCCATTTTAAAAACTGTAAAACAGATCATTTTGCGTTGTGATCTTTTTATAGAATATATTCTGTTATTAGTTCCTAGGTGAATAGATAGTGAACTTTGACATATCCCATCAAGTGAAAAATACCAAGAACATTTGGTATAGCCGTGTGTGTGTGTGTGGGGGGGGGGAATTACCGTATTTGATGGCATATAGGACGCACCCCCATTTCAGCAGGTCAGATTCAAGGAAAATTTTTTTTTAGTGTATTTAAGCATATATTGTTGAAAACAGTCTAGCTGTGCATTACACAAGCAGAAACATAGCTGTATAAAAGTAATTTGGCAGTAAAATAAGGATGCATGGAGTTTAGGGTAGGTAAAAGTACTGAGTGTAAGTTGGGTTAGTGAGCATCATAGAGAAGATTAGCCTAGGCCTACGGGAGATCACAAACTTCACCTACGATGTATAAGACGTAGGGCAATTTTTTGAGCTAACATTTTGGAAAGAAGTGCGTCCTATATGTCGTCAAATACGGTAGGTAGACAAAGAGTTAAAACATTGATATTGTAACTTAATATGAAGTGTTTGAGTTCCATATATGGGTGAAATAGATCTTTGGTTTGGTTGTTTTGTTTTACGGCATATCAACCCTTTTCGGGTCATTCAATGCCGAATCAAGTCATTGTGATAAAGAAAGGACTCAATTTCCTCATAGTATCTGCTGTTCGTTATGTAAGTAAAGTAAAGTCGTCAGGGCGGCCTAAAGTCGGTATCAGCCAATCAGCGAGGAAGTCTATCCCCTTTTCAATAGCGCTAGACAAAGGAGATTGTTTTAGCATCTGAGGTGGAGCGCCACACCTACCATCAGCTCCTTACCTTACCGCACAGATCCCTGTGCTACTCATACGCTGAGTTGGCGAGGGCCGGTATCGAACTAGGAACCTTGTGGTTTCTAGCCGAACGCTCTACCGACTGAGCTAACCCGGCCCATTATATTCGTTATGAACTCACTTCAAATAGATATGTCTGAAAATAATTAGTATTATATATAGACACTTGAAACCATATAACTGTGTGCAAAATATTTGTATTAAGAATAGCAACTTGAAGTTATATTTGTTTACAAAGGAATCACTATTATTAGTTCCTTAAAACCATACAACTGTTTTGGAAATCACTCACGTTTTCGAATGTGCATAAATATGTGTAAAGATACGTAAATATTTTCGCAAATCCTGCAATGTGTTGGAATTATAGAGACAAAATAAGACAAGGATAAAGATTACAGGTAATGAACACAACAAGGCTTAGAAACAAAACAATATGTTTATCAAACAAGAGAACATTAACATACGAAATACAATATGTAAGGTTGAGGTACAAAATGTATGCAGGTTTACAAAATGTATTGTATAATGATGTAATGGTGTGTAGTAGTTTGCAAATTAATGCCTTTGCTAAACTTATCTGTCTCTTGTATTGACTTTTACAAAATCTACGGCCCCATGCTGTTCCATTGACTCCATCTTCCCGACGTCTGCTGTTTAAAACACGTCGTGCTTGACCAGAGTCCCAGCTAAAAGAGCGTGATAGCAGTTTCCAACTATCAAAATTGGCGGTCCAAACTGAGCCTCGTAACGTGTGCTCTGATTGGTCGTCAACAAAGGCCCTTAGCCAATCGCATGAGTTTTCTCATCAGCTTATGGCTAAGACATTAGGGCTCTGTTGTTATAAACAAAGGGAGATAATTAGAATTGTTTTTGGCTTATTATGTTTATTATTTGCATAAGGTGGAAAATAGATAATATTATTTTCCACAAATGTGTGGAATATATCATTACAAAATAAATGTTTACATAGTATATGGTATGATTAATATCCATACCGGTTTTTACAAAACAGTGTTTAATAAATAATTACTTGGTGTTATTGATTTCTAATATCATTGTTTCATTCTCAAACGTATTAAAAGCAATCATATATAATTTTATATTGAATTTAATTAGAATAAAGTAAAAAAAAGAGTAATTTTTTTGTCATTTAATTTTATTAGTCTTTCTAATTCAATATAATATTCCCGCCCTGTCGGTGGGGCGTTAGAATGCACCGACTGCACCTCTGCAGAGGGGTAAGACTCCCCTAATAGGGCCACCTGTTGGCCGTGGGGGGCGACCCGTGATGCTTAAGGATAGAGCCCAGGTGGATGAGCAGTTCATGACATGCAATACTCCACTTTGGCCCTTTCTTGGGCTAGACGGGCGGTCGGAGAGGCCCCCTCCGATCAATCGGCTGGTCACGTCAAGCCCTAGCACCTATATGATTTTCCCAACCCTATTGCCCTTATGGCAAGCCCCACCCCTTTTTATCATATGGATGCTAGAAGGCGGTGGCTGCGAGTCTACATGTCCTGGGAATGACGTTAAACTCTATCTGATGGTGAGGTTCCAGTTTTGGAGGTTTTGGGGAATGTGGAGCACCCCTTCATCACCATTGCTCCCTGGTCCACTCTGACCCGGAGTGGTAGTACCTGTTAGGGTCCCATCTATGGGTTAAATAGAAAAATGTATTTATTAAAAAAATTGTATTATCCATTAAGAATTGATTTATTTCAAAACTTTATTGGCATTAAATGACCCACTGAGGTTGATATGCCGTAAAACAAAATAAACCAAACAAACCAATCAATATAATATTCAATTATATTAAAACTTAAATACTTGTCTGTATAATATACTTTTTAGTTTCTTTTCTAAAAAGACTTTAAAAAATTAAAAATCGGTTAAATCGAACTTAACGGACCTAAATTCCATTATCGTATGTCACCACGCCACGCGTGAAGATGTGTGTGTGTGTGTGTGTGTGTGTGTGTGTGTGGAGGTGTACATGTATATGTATTTACTCAATCCCTCCGCCACGAACAGGATGTGACACAAGGGCCTATATTTAAGAGGGGTAATGCTGTATTGAATTCAGTGTTTTCCTTCTCCTATATTGGTTGCCGTACTAAGATTAAAGAACACAGACGAAAATAGATGGATTTATGCTTAACTCAAAGGTATTATCGTGAAGAGTGCATATATATATATATATATATATATATATATATATATATATATATATATATATATATATATATAATATAACCCTCCATTTAACAGATAATAGCTCCATTTCACAACACCTAAAATTACATTCATGCCCCCCACTCTAATTACCGAAATATTCTAACGGAAAATACACACATTCTGCACAAAGAAAAAAAATAAACAAAAACTCCAAATACTAGAAGCTTTATACATAAAACAATACAAACCATCCTTAAACAAAATTAATTTCCAATGCAGTACACACATTTTAAAATGCCTATAACACCTTTCTCATCAATTCTTCTCCTTCCAGCCTCCACATTAATATCATTTTTAAAAAACTGGAACACATCACCCCTGATTATGGCACTTCGAAGTGCCGAAAGTACTCGGGACATGAACTTTGGTGGACTTATCCACGAATTCCACCCAAATATTAAAAAGTTGGCCAGAAAACTCGAAAAGATCAAAAATAAAATTGTTAAACAGGAGATGTGTCTTTTGTTTAATTCCACACACACACACACACACACACACACACACACACATATATATATATATATATATATATGTGTGTGTGTGTGTATGTGTATGTGTGTGTGTACGTGGGTGGGTATATACTTATATACGCGTTTGTGTGTATATAAGTGTGCTTGCACATGTGCATGTATAGGGGGTGTCCACATGTGCGTGTGGGTGCACGTGTGTGTTTTGTTGTGTGTGTGTGGATTCAGAGTGAAAATGAAAGAGACGAATCAACCGGAAGTGAAAGGGCCATGTGTCATGGATGATTGTCCAACCCCGAACGCCCCCATACCAACCCTCTTTATCTCCACCCACATTACCATCCCTTCCTCTGTCACTTCTGCCTGGCAGATTTTATTGTTGCTTCTCGCTGGCATCTTGGCCTACACAATTTTAAAAGATGAAACCTTCTAATTGCTCGCTGTCGAGATTGAACAAACTATTCTTATCAGATTGGTGGACAAGATTGTTCGCTCAAAAGTGAATGACTCGCTTTTAAAGTGCCGAATCCATAGTAATCCTTCTCCTCATCGTCATCATCAAATCTCGCTAACAGTACGGATTCCCAAAACTCTCTCTCTCTCTCTCTCTCTCTCTCTCTCTTTCTCTCTCGCGCGCTACCCTTTCCTATCGGCCATCGCTCCTATTCGATCTTCCACACGGAATCCAGAATCCGTACAGCCTTCTTCAGTTATTTCTTGTCGAACTCAGGAACCTTCTCGGACTCGGGAACCTTTGTCACATCGTCTGAAACATTGTACAGATAACAATGAAGATGAGGACAATAGTCCAAATAATACAAATAATACTAATTATCTAAAAAATTCAGAGAAACTGTTTGTTTGGTTTGGTTTGTTTTACGGCATATCAACCTCAGTGGGTCATTTAATGCCGATAAAGTTTTCATATAAAATCATTCTTAATGGATAATCAATTTTTTATGAATACATTTCTACAGGTACTACCACTCCGGTTCAGAGTGGACCAGGGAGCAATGGTGATGAAGGGGTGCTCCACATTCCCCAAACATCCAAAACTGGAAGCTCGCTATCAGGTAGAGTTTAGCGTCTTTCCCAGGACCTGTAGACCTTCAGCCACCGCCTTCTAACTCCCATATGATAAAAAGGGTTGGGGCTTGCCATAAGGGCAATAGGGTTGGGAAAATCATATAGGTGCTAGGGCTTGACGTGACCAGCCAATTGATCGGAGGGGGCCTCTCCGACCGCTCGTCTAGCCTAAGTAAGGGTCTAAGTGGAGTGTTGCAGGTCATGGACTGCTCATCCACCAAGACTCCCCCCTTAAGCATCACTGGTTGCCACCTACGGCCAAAGGGGGCCAAATTTGAGTCTGCAGAGGTGCATTCGGTGCATTCTAACACCCCAGCCGACATAAATGTTTTGATGTAGGTTTTTGCTGGTATGTCTATGTTTTTTCCCCTTAAATTTAAAATAGATCACTAAGTAGGCCTGAGTCTATTCTAATAGTGACCAGGTTTGAATTTAGAGTTTTCCTTCTCCTAGACTGGTTGTCCAACCAAGGTTAAAGAGCTCAGTGAAATAGATCACTAAGTAGGCTTGAGTCTATTCTAGTAGTGGCCAGGTTTGAATTCAGAGTTTTCCTTCTCCTAGACTGGTTGCCTAACCAAGGTTAAAGAGCCCAGTGAAATAGATCACTAAGTACTATTCTAGTAGTGACTAGGTTTGAATGTGTATGTACCCAACATGGGTATATGTGTATGAGTATGTAACATTCCATCACTCCCGACTTTCATTACTAAATTTTCCTAATTGAACTATGTAGTTAAAATAGGAAGTAAAGAATAAAAATAGAGTTATTTCTTCTTGTTAATGGATTTCTTTTAAGATTTATCCTCGAGATCTTTGCTCATATTCAATAAGATAAAACCAAACAATTAGAAATCAATAATACTAAGCACATATTTATTAAGATCAAATTTTTAATATCAATATGCAAATTAGCCTTTCTGTTCACACTGCAAACCGCTATTTTGTTGTATATATAAATACAATTGCATGTAATTAATACGTCGATATGGCCAACAGTATTAATAATATAAAACAATTTTATTAATAACTGATATATTATGAATATAAGATATAATGTACCAGTTATTTTATTTCAAAACTTTTACATTTTTTCAGGTCAGTTAAATTTGAACCACGTATCTTTGAGGTGTAACACAGATTCTCAAAGACACGTGGTCCAAAGTTAACTGCCATGAAAAAATGTAAAGATTTTTAAATTAAAATAACTAGTGTATTACATCTTTTATTCATTAATATATCAACACTGAAAATTTCATTAAATTCGGTTAATTCCCTGATTTTTTGATTTTTTTTTCTTTCGGCGGGGTGACATAGGATGGTGGAATTTTAGTCCGTTAAGTTCGATTTAACCATCTGGACTTTGTCCAGGTTAGAACATGACTTTTAATGAGTTTTCAGTAAGTCAGTTTTTTTGGCAATTTAGCAGTATGAGGGGGTGCATTACCATGATGAAAATGATATCTGCTCCATTTACCAAAGAAAACAGCTTGTCAATAATTGGAAATATCCCTTTCTCTAGAATATTAATGTATTCTTTATCATTAATATGCTTGTCGCATCGAATTAGTTCACCAGTCCCAGAAAACGAGAAATCTTACCACGTCATTATTTTAGCTTTTCTGTGTTTAACTGTAGTTTTCAGACATTCTGGCAATCATTTTTCATCTTCTAAGACAACATTCCAGAATATCACTATAAATGCAACATCTTAACGCATTTGATCATAATCTTTTCTCAAATAACTTTGTATTAAAATTACAATATTCTGCTCTCAAAATGCAATCTTTCCTTTAGTTCAACCGTTACAATCTTTCCTTTGGTTGGTTGTTTTTTTTTTTTACGGCATATCAACCTCAGTGGGTCATTTAATGCCGATAAAGTTTTGAAATAAATCAATTCTTAATGGATAATACAATTTTTTTATAAATACATTTTTCTATTTAACCCATAGATGGGACCCTAACAGGTACTACCACTCCGGGTCAGAGTGGACCAGGGAGCAATGGTGATGAAGGGGTGCTCCACATTCCCCAAACCTCCAAAACTGGAACCTCACCATCAGATAGAGTTTAACGTCATTCCCAAGACATGTAGACCCGCGCCACCGCCTTCTAGCATCCATATGATAAAATGAGGTTGGGGCTTGCCATAAGGGCAATAGGGTTGGGAAATCTTTTCTTTCTGCAGTTCAACCGTTACACAAAAAACGTGCTTCCACATTGCGACATATTCATAGTTCTAATGAGGTAAAGTAAGTAAAGTCGACGGGGCGGCCTAAAGTCGTTACCAGCCAGCCAGCGAGGGAGTCTATCCCCTTTTCACTAGCGCTAGACCAAGGAGATTGATTTTTAGCATCTGAGGTGGAGCACCACACCTACCATCAGCTCCTTACCTTACCGCACAGATCCCCGTACTACTCATACGCTGAGTTGGCGAGGGCCGGTATCGAACTAGGAATCTTGTGGTTTTTAGCCGAACGCTCTACAGCCTGAGCTAACCCGGTCCCTTAATTAAGTTCTATTGAAGAAGAACTAAAACAAGAAAAATACAAAACAAGTCACTTAATATATAGACATATGGAATTGCTTTACCATAGATTTTTCTTTTGGGCAAAGTAATTTTTTTAGGTTGTCAGTTTCTTATATTGTTCACGCTAATACCATTGGGAAAGGTATGAATCCTACTCTCCCTCCAGCTATGTATAAATAGTAGGGCAGACTGGGCTCTTTAACCTTGATTAGGCAACCGGTCTAGGAGAAGGAAAACTCTGAATTCAAACCTGTTAAACTCCGCTTAAAAATTGGCCTTGTGTCACATCCTGCCCGTGCAGAGGGGTTGGTAAATATATATATTGTTCACGCGAAATGATTCACATTTGTTTTCAGGTATTCTGGCAATAATTTTTCATCTGATCTTCTAAGACAAATTTCGCGGGGAATTACTATAAAGGCAAAATCTTGAACCATCTGACCATATTCTTCTCTCAAACCACTTTGTATTAAAATAAAAAATATTCTGCTACAAAATAAGAGGAATTACGGTTTTAAAGGGGGGGGGGGCTCTTAAATCTCCCAGTTGTAGGCAAATTGTTCGGACAAAGAAGACAAACACACAATGAAAATTTAATACATGTATTGACAAATAATGCAAGAACTTGTTGCAAATTTTAATGGCATTTGCTACCAAGACTCATCTGTGAGGTTAAATACTGTTCGTTGGAGAAGTGGTGATAACAGGGGTATTCTGGTCGCTGGTTGGAATGTTGTTAAGACGCTTCGTCAGGTCGTTTCTCGTTCCTCAGCCTTCTGTTAGTATGCTATTGTATCAGCCTTCTTAGTAGTATGCTGATACAATGCCTTAGAAAGTTTGTTGGTTATGGGCGAGGTGGCTGGAGGCGCTTATTTTCACATCCTTCCCTGGTAACTGTTCTGTGATAAGTAAAGTCTAGGGATCGCTTATTTTTGCGACTTCCCTCAGTGACTGCCCTGTGATAAGTGAGCTCCTAGCGACAGGGGAAGATAATTCTCTGTTGAATTTCCGATAAAAATGCAATCATTTCTTTATAAAGTACGGAAGACGTGATCAGCAGTTCAAACGTCGAGAGACGAATTGCAAATGTCCGCTTTTCGGTTCTTTATTTACACTTATTCTGACAAGGGTAGATAACTCTATCTAGATTGAACACAGGGGCAGATAACTCTACTTTACTTATACATGCCCCCCCCCATGTGATATTTACTCATTTGATCATATTCTTCTCTTAAATCATTTTGTATTAAAATTACAATATTCTGCTACAAAATACAATCTTTCCTTGACATTCATTTAGGATAACAAAGCCGACATTTCTGACATACATCCTTGTGCAATTAATTGAAACAACCGCTTTCGTTTCCTTTCTTTCACTATACGGTCAGTTTTAGATCCACTGGAGGGAAAGGGTGTAATCGATTTCTATTCTCATTTTCTTTTCCAGTGGTGTACAGTAATATGAAATTATTTTCGGGGTGTATGATGAAATTTGGCCTTGAAAAATATTGAATCAACCGTGATTGTATCATATTCTATCACGCCCAGACACTATTGTCTCGACTGTCGATTAATTGTCCTACGGCTATTGTCTGCGATGGACGTTACTTAAAAGAAGCGTACGAAAATTATGACGCTGTTTGCTGTATAGAGAGATCGTGGATAAGTAAATTTGTCTGTGGGGGGTGGGGGTGACTTGGCCTGGATGATTTGACATAGAATTACCCTGGAAATGGTTTTATTATAGAAATACATTGAGAATTCATTTTACTAGAGGAATGAATTGCAAATGGTTCTATAATAGAAATTCATTGAAAATGGTTTTATTATAGAAATGCATTAAATGATTTTACCACCCTGGCGCAACACCATGAAGCCAAGATGTCCAGAAGAAAGTGGCGGCAACAAAGCACCGGCACATCAACATCTTCAGGGACAGCCTTCACATGGTCGAAAATGTTTTTCGAACATTGGACGTCACAGTCACAGGAGGTGCTGTAACTCTAGAGGCACAAGAACTTTATTATAGTCTTCCGAGACTGCAATGCCAATGACGATTATGACTTCGCAAATAATTTGTGCTATACGAATGGATTATAGATTAAAAAAACTAGCAAAATAAAAAAACGCCCTCTGGGTGACGTAAAATAAATATTGCCTGAGGGGTCGGGAATTGAAAATTTTATATCAGAGAGTTTATATCATAAGTAAAGTAAAATCATCAAATTTATTAAAGGAGTAAAAAATATTTAAAAAAATTATTAAAGGAGTTAAAAATATAAAAAATTGAAATGGAAACTTAGTTCTGATAACTTTAAATATATATTAAAATAAAAAAAAAACTATATATAGATAGATAATACCAGGTATGTATTTATTAAAACTTGTTTAAAAAAACAATGAGGACTGTCTAACATTGCATGCTCAAATTTTGAAAGAGACAGTTCTTCCAGGCCGTTGTCGTATCAGTGCTGCTGTATGGCTGCACCACCTGGACCCTAACTAAGCGACTAGAGAATAAACTAGATGGGAGCTGCACAAGAATGCTGCGGGTGATCCTGAACAAGACGTGGAAACAACACCCCACGAGAAAGCAGCTGTACGGTAACCTGCCACATATCACCCAAACCATCCGAGTAAGACGGACAAGACACGCGGGACACTACTGGAGAAGCAAGGACGAACTCATAAGCGACGTCCTCCTGTGGAAACCAACACATGGGCACGCCAGTGTGGGCCGACCAGCGAAGACGTACATTGATCAGCTCTTGGTTTGGTTTGGTTTGTTTTGTTTTACGGCATATCAACCTCAGTGGGTTATTTAATGCCGATAAAGTTTTGAAATAAATCAATTCTTAATGGATAATACAATTTGTTTTATAAATACATTTTTCTATTTAACCCATAGATGGAACACCAACAGGTACTACCACTCCGGGTCAGAGTGGACCTGGGAGCAATGGTGATGAAGGGGTGCTCCACATTCCCCAAACCTCCAAAACTGGAACCTCACCATCAGATAGAGTTTAACATCATTCCCAGGACATGTAGACCCACAGCCACCGCTTTCTAGCACCCATATGATAAAAAGGGGTTGGGGATTGATCAGCTCTGTGCGGATGCAGGATGCTACATAGAGGACCTCCCGAGAATGATGAGCGATAGGGACGGATGGAGAGAGATTGTCATGGATATCCGCGCTGACAGCGTGATATGATGATAATGATGATGATGATGATAACGTTTTACGTAGTGTGACGTAATCAGTGACGTCGTTTTTGTTACAGACAAAAACCGGAAGCGAATCTCCATTATTAATAGATATATACCATTAGAACATTACAAAATCATCCAATGTATTATAAGAACGAAAATACTTTTGATATAACCTAATAGTTTGTTTCTTCATTTGCAAATGATCGCGTGGTAACCTCAGTAGGTGTTTTGTGTTGAGTCAATAAAAGCCACTCTGCCCCATCTGACTCATCTACATGTGATTAGAATAAGTCGTTTCCACCATAAAGAATATCTATTACATTTCACAAGGTGTTATATTAAACGTCGTAAAGGTGAATTATGTTATATTAAACCTCATAATGACATCGTCTTTTGTGTTAAACAAAAAGCTCAAATAAACCTATACGTAGGCATTTCCAATATTTTTTTTATTTTAGTTTTTGCACCGTAAAAGAAGTTTCTTTTATGGACTTCAACGTGGGTGTTAAGACCCACTAGTGGACACCAAAAAGACATCGCCAAAAAAAAAAAAGTTTCTAGGCAAGTCTAAACGGCATTTGAGAATTGCGACATTTTAAATCAACGCTGACCCTAGATTTTTATTAACTCGGGTTTCTGTTTTCTTTATCTTTTTTTAACGAAATATATGGCAATTAACTTCGTTGTCAGACAGTAGGCGGGTGATGTGCTGAATATATTTGGTCATATATCAGGTTGAATAATAGATCTATCTATCTATCTATCTCTCTCTCTCTCTCTCTCTCTCTCTCTAATATATATATATATATATATATATATATTACCAGTGAATATGGGCACGATGGTTGGGAGTTGCAAAATTCAGGGGTTAAGTCAGGGATATAACAAACAAAATATAAAATAACAAAACATAACAATACGAAGTAGACCAAATTTATTATAAAATGGATACAATAGAAACCTACTCGAGTTTCACCATAAAGATCTTCAGGGTTAAATCCACTGAATTAATTGATTTCTAATTGTTTGGTTTTACCTTATTGAATATGAGCAAAAATCTCGGGGATAAATCTTAAAAGAAATCCATTAGCAAGAAGAAATAACTACAATTTTATTCTTTATTTCCTATTTTAACTAAATAGTTAAATTAGGAAAATTTACCAATGAAAGAAGGGAGTAATGGAAAATGATGGAAGAGTTAGTTTCAAAGTTGTTCTATTTTTCAATCATACCCCCTCTGTTACTAATCTTTTTATCTGTATTCTTATTCAGTTTCATTTGCCTTTCTAATTTAATATGATATATTATTATATTAAAACTTAAATACTTGCACCCGGAGGGTGCATATATTTGCTAGTGAAGTTAATGAAAATTAAACATAAAGGTTTCTACCTATTTAGTACCCAGGGTAGGATGTTAAACTGTATCTAGCGGTGAGGTTTCAATTCTGGAGCTCTGATGAGTATGGAGTACTCCTTCATTGGCATTACTACCAGGTCCACTCTGATCGGGAGTGGTAGTACCTGTTAGGGCCCCAGATAGGACGCTAACAGGTACGACCATTGGTTAAATAAATATGCTTTTGAGCTAATAATAATTATTTCTACATGTGTAGAGATACACATGAAGTTAATGAAAATTATTTCTATCTGTTTATAAAACCAAACAAACATATTTACTTACAAACTATTTGGGTGTAAATCATATATACAAAAAAGAGTTTGGTTTGGTCTAGTTTGGTTTGTTTTACGGTATATCAACCTCGGTGGGTTATTTAATGCCGAAAAAATTGTGAAATAAATTCAATTCTTAATGGATACTCAATTTTTAAAAATAAACTCCTGTTCTTCTATTTAACCCATAGATGGGACCCTAACAGGTACTACCACTCCGGGTCAGAGTGGACCAGGGAGCAATTGTGATGAAGGGGTGCTCCACATTCCCCAAACCTCCGAAAATGGAACCTCACCATCAGATAGAGTTTAACATCATTCCCAAGACATGAAGACCATCAAACACCGCCTTCTAGTACCCATATGATAAAAAGGGTTGGGGCTTGCCATAAAGGCAATAGGGTTGGGGAAATCATATAGGTGCTAGGGCTTGACGTGACCAGCCGATTGATCGGAGGGGGTCTCTCCGACCGCCCGTCTAACCCAAGAAAGGGCCAAAGTGGAGTATTGCAAGTCATGAACTGCTCAACCACCTGGGTTCTATCCTTAAGCATCACGGGTCGCCACCCACGGCCAACAACGGTGGCTCCATTGGGTGAGTCTTACCTCTCTACAGAGGTGCAGTCGGTGCATTCTAACACCCCAGCCGACAGGGTGGAAGTATTTGAGCATTAAAATGTTTTTAATTGAGTCCATTTAGAGTAAGGGTTTCGAGACTTGACATTCATTTAGCTTCATAGGTTATTAGCTTCCAGTCTGGTAGTCTACCTAGAGATATTTAGCACTTATGAAGAGAGTAGCTTGCCTCGTCTTCATAGCGCAATGCCATGCACTCTGCTCCCAGTCTGGTAGTCTACCTAGAGATATTTAGCACTTATGAAGAGAGTAGCTTGCCTCGTCTTCATAGCGCAATGCCATGCACTCTGCTCCCAGTCTGGTAGTCTACCTAGAGATATTTAGCACTTATGAGAGAGTAGCTTGCCTCGTCTTCATAGCGCAATGCCCTGCACTCTGCTCCCAGTCTGGTAGTCTACCTAGAGATATTTAGCACTTATGAAGAGAGTAGCTTGCCTCGTCTTCATAGCGCAATGCCATGCACTCTGCTCCCAGTCTGGTAGTCTACCTAGAGATATTTAGCACTTATGAAGAGAGTAGCTTGCCTCGTCTTCATAGCGCAATGCCATGCACTCTGCTCCCAGTCTGGTAGTATACCTAGAGATATTTAGCACTTATGAAGAGAGCAGTTTGCCTCGTCTTCCCAGCGCATGCGTACAAAGATATAGCATCAAGGTGACATTTCCTTATCATAATTAAAACCTTCAGAGGGAAAACTTCAAGCTAGAAAATAAATTATATAAAAAAAAAGCGTAAAAGAAATAAACAAAATAAAGCTTAGCTTATATTACTAGCACATTAAATCGAAAAAGGAACATTTCCCCTTTGTTAGTTGTATTTCGTAGACTTCAAAATGGCGTGCAGAGAATAATAGATGTGGTTCAAATACGCATGCGCGACATGTCCAAACAAAATCTATTTAACAAGAAAGTATTGAATATCTTCTAATGGTTCTCATTCGCCTTAGGTAGTGATTTATTTTGTTGACGTAATTGAAGGTGAAGGGTATTGTCTATATTTTGTTCTCAGTTCTCTTTGAATATAAGAAATTTGATAATAATAATAATAATAATGATAATAATAATAATAATAATAATAATAATAATAATAATAATAATAATTTAAAAAAATAGACAAATATCTGGACCTTGCCAGAGAACTGAAAAAGTTATGGAATATGAAAGTGAAAGTGATTGTAGTTGGTGCACTTGGAACAGTCCCAAAAGGATTAGAAAAGGGCTTGGAAAGTTTGGATATCAGAGGAAGGATTGAAACCATTCAGAACACTACACTGCTACAATCTGCCAGAATACTCAGAAGAGTCCTGGAGACCTGAGGAGACTTGCTGTCACTCAGACTCCAGTGAAAGACCATCAGCTAACACTGATGTGAAAACTCAAAAGGAGTAAATAATAATAATAATAATAAACCAAACTTAACAGCAGAAATCTAATCAAAGGAATCAATACCTGGGCTGTCCCCATTATAAGATACTGAGGACCATTCTTAAAATGGACAAAAGAAGAACTCAGATTGACCAAAGTACGAGAAAATTAATGACCATGCACAAGGCTCTCCACCCTAGAGACGATAGAGATTGATTATATGTGCCAAGAAAAGAAGGGGGAAGAGGTCTTGCCAACATAGAGAACTGCATAGAAACCACAATCCAATAACTCGAAGACTACACAAAAAAGAGTAAAGACATTACTTATGGCAGCCAACAATAGTAGATGTGACATATGGACAAACAGAAAAACAACAAAGACTAGAAAACAAAAATGGGAAGAAAAACAATTATATGTACATTTTAAACGACAAATTGGAGAGGTTGCGCATGAAAATACTTGGACATGGTTAAGAAAAGGAAACCTCAAAAGCGAGACTGAATCACTAATAATTGCTGCACAGAATAATGCCATAAGGACAAACTATATCAAAGCAAAAATTTGATAAGACTCAACAAAATAGTAAATGTAGACTATACAGTGACAGAGATGAGACGGTAAACCATGTACTAAGCGAATGTAGCAAACTAACACAACGGGAGTACAAAACTAAACACGACTGGGTTGGGAAGAAGATCCACTGGGAATTATGCAAAAAATTAAAATTTGACCATACAACAAAATGGTATATGCATAAACCAGAATCTGTTCTTGAGAACGAAATGCATAAAATTCTCTGTAACTTTGAAATAAAAACGGATCACCAGCAAGAAGACCAGACCTAGTGTTGATAAACAAAAAAGAAACTGGTGGATTTTGCAGTTCCAGCAGATCACAGAGTAAAGCTAAAGGAAAATGAAAAAATGGACATCTGGACCTTGCCAGAGAACTGAAAAAGTTATGGAATATGAAAGTGAAAATTATACCAATTGTAGTTGGTGCACTTGAAACGGTCCCAAAAGGATTGGAAAAGGGTTTGGAAAGTTTGGAAATCAGAGGAAGGATTGAAACCATTCAGAACACTGCAGTGCTGCAATCTGCCAGAATACTCAGAAGAGTCCTGGAGACCCGAGGAGACTTGTTTTCACTCAGACTCCAGTGAAAGACCATCAGCTAATGCTGATGTAAAAACTCAAAAGGAGTAACTAATAATAATAATATTCTTTGTGACTTCGAGATAAAGACGGATCACCTTATCCCAGTCAGGAGACCAGACCTAGTGTTGATTAACAAAAAAAAAAAAAAAAAAAGAAGAAAACATGTCAACTTGTGGAGTTTGCGCTTCCAGAAGATCACAGGATGAAGCTGGAGGAAAATGAAAAGGTGGATAAATACCTGGACCTTGCCAGAGAACTGAAAAGGCTGTGGAATATGAGGGTCAAAGTGATATTAATTGTAGTTGGTGCACTTGGAACGGTCCCAAAAAGCTTGGAATAAAAGACTGGAGAATCTGGAAATCAGAGGAAGAATTGAGACCACCCAGACTACTGCATTGCTGCAATCGGCTAGAATACATAGAAGAGTCATGGAGACCTGAGGAGACTTGTTGTCACTCAAACTCCAGGAAAATATCATCAGCTAACGCTGGTGAAAATAATAATAATAATAATAATAAATAATAATAATAATAATAATAATAATAAATTATCTGTGACTTTGAGGTACAGACGGATCACCTAATCCCAGCTAGGAGACCAGACCTGGTGTTGATCAACAAGAAGAAGAGAACATCATCTCGTGGATTTTGCCGTCCCGGCCGATCACCGAGTGGAAGTAAAAGAAAGAAAACGAAAAGATAGACAAAGACTTGGACCTTGCCAGAGAACTAAGAAAACTGTGGAACATGAAGGTGAAGATCGTGGGACGCTCTGGGGAAGGGGATAAGCAAGTATACAGAGGAAAATTGTTGGAATCTGAAGAGACATTGTATCTTGATCCCCAGAAATCTGGTATGAACATGGGAATACGTGAAATAATAAAACAGAATAGCAGAAGCAGCAAAAACAGCTAAAAACAACCCACTTGATACACACTTTAAAATACCTTTTACAGACTTAAAAAGAACCATAAACATATACACAAAACAAAAATGGCAAAATTATTGGAATAACTTCCAAAACAACAAACTACATGAAATAATGCCACAAATAGGAAAACTTCAAATAAATCAAACCAAAATATCCAGAAAAGAAGTAATATTATCCAGACTAAGAATAGGACACTCATACATTACCCATTCATACCTCCTCAAAAAAAGAAGCAGCCCCATATTACATACTATGCCAAAAACCCTACACAATCAAACACATTACTAACAGAATGTAGCAACCTAAAACAAATACAAAAAAAATACTACCAAACAACAAATCTAAAACAGATATTCTACCAAATAAACCCAGAAAAACTACTCGGATATATAAAAGAAGCACATATCTACAACAAAATCTAAAAATCTTCAAAAAAAAAAAAATGAAAACACAAAAATATATGTTAAAAAAATGATCTAAAAGTTCCATTCACAAAAAATATGTCAAAAAAAAAAATCTTTAGAAAATTAAACATTATCACCAATTCATTTCAAAAACGTAGTCGGCATTAAATGACCCATTGAGGTTGATATGCCGTAAAACAAGAACAAAATCAAATCTAATCAAACAAACAGAATAAAATCAAATTTCACCACCGATATCAGTATTCATAGAAGTGGTTTCCAAGATTAACTATCGCCATTAAGATTCATTGGCTGAAGCATTCGTCTTCTCTGGGTCAAAGGTCAAGATTTAGATCACAATAATGAGAATTGGTTGGCTTTCCGATATATTAACCCGTGTTGGTTTATTTAATATTAAAGTCAGTCTTTTTGGCAAGCAATTATATCGTTTTAAGTAACAGCATTCCCAGTTGATTCTTTTTTATTTGAGGTTATTGTTATTTAATTAGTTATATACAGCGCTGTAAATGGAGTTCAAAAACTGTTTGAATTATGCAAATATCCTCAGTGCTTCAAAAGTTATGAGAATTTAAAGCCCCGAAATTGGGGCAAAAAAGTAGACATGATTTTGTTTAAGAAAATGTCAAATCACGGACCAATTCAAAACAAAAAATTCAGTCATTTCTTTACGATTTCTTTATTTATGGAGAAATCTTGGTAAAATTTGCCATTCTTATGTAAAATTGAATGTTCTTTCTGATTCTGATCAAAATGTATGTATATTTGTGCTATAACTCATTATTTAGAGAATAAGACGTACTGATATCACCTTTTGTTTAAAAAAAAGTTTACACAAATTTAAGTCATCGGGGCGGCCTAATGTCGGTATCAACCAATCAGCGAGGAAGTCTATACCCTTTTCACCAGCGCTAGACCAAGGAGATTATTTTTGCATCTGAGGTGGAGCGCCACACCTACAATCAGCTCCTTACTTTACCGCACATATCCCTGTGCTACTCATAACAGTGAGTTGGCGAGGACCGGTATCGAACTAGGAACCTTGTGGTTTCTAGCCGAACGCTCTACCGACTGAGCTAACCCTGGCCCACACACAAATTTAACCACAAGATTATTCAACATTTCTATTCTAATACTGTATGTATACACATATATAGTATTGATTTATATGAATAACATCACTTTGAAGTTAAAATACCTTTTTTAAAAACCTGCTATGTTGTATTACATTAGTTACTGGCAAAATGAGCCTAAAATGCGTTTTTGACAAAATGACTTTAGCCCCCCCCCGAAAATAATTTACCAAAAATCAGGGAATTATCGGATTTTAATGAAATTTTCAGTGTTTATTTATCAATAAATGATCTTTATAATGCATTATTTATTTTATTTCAAAACTTTCTCATTTTTTTAGGTCGCTTAATTTTTACCCCCCCCCCTTATGTTGGGGGCGTAACATTTTTTTTCAAGTTGGTCTTATATTGTACTAATTATAGTATAAATAAAGAGATAAAAGACCGAACTTATGAATAGAAACACATTTTTTTACGGTGGCTATTCTATGAGTAAATAAGTACCGAAAATCGAAAAATAAAATGTAAAAAAATAATAGATATTTCATTTTTTGGACATTTCTTTTTACTCATTTCGATAATTATTTAATTGGCTATTATCTTCAAAAAGTATACTTTGATACAATGAAATAAGGTTTGCATTAAATAGATATTTTTTTCTAGAATCTAAAAATATAACATTTTAAACTTAACATCAGATTTTTCACATTTTAAATGAATTTTATATATTAATTTTTCATAGCAAAAATACTAAATTAAAGTTTTGAAATAAATAACTGATGCATTATAAAATTAATTAATTGATAAATCAATACTGAAAATTTCATTAAAATCGGATAATTACCTGATTTTTGGTAATTTTTTTTTGCAATCGCGAATGTTACATAAAAATTGTAAACAAGCGTGTAAAACCATTGAAAAATAGACAGAATGGCGGATCGCGTCGAAATTGACCAAAACAAATAGTTTTAAATCTATTAAAAATAAACTGCATATGTAATGATATTTTTTTTTTTTTTAATGATGGTTGTTATGTTACTACTTATCGATTTAGACAAAGTTTGACCTTAAATAATAGATTTAATTAGTTTTAATTCGCTTTTAAAATTCGTAGCAGACGACAAAGATGCCAGTCCCTATATTACATACAAGAAATAGAATACATTTTTATATACAGTAAAAATCATTTTCAATGCATTTGTATACAAAATTCATTTTCATTACATTTCTTCAGTAAAAATCATTTTCAATGCATTTGTATAGAAAATTCATTTTCACTACATTTCTACAGTAAAAATCATTTTCAATGCATTTCTATACAAAATCAATTTTCACTATATTTCTACAGTAAAAATCATTTTCAATGCATTTCTATACAAAATCCATTTTCACTATATTTCTACAGTAAAAATTGTTTTCAATGCATTTGTATACAAAATTAATTTTCACTACATTTCTACAGTAAAAATCATTTTCAATGCATTTCTATACAAAATTCATTTTCACTATATTTCTACAGTAAAAATTGTTTTCAATGCATTTGTATACAAAAAATCATTTTCACTACATTTCTACAGTAAAAATCATTTTCAATGCATTTGTATACAAAATTTATTTTCACTACATTTCTACAGTAAAAATCATTTTCAATGCATTTGTATACAAAATTCATTTTCACTACATTTCTACAGTAAAAATCATTTTCAATGCATTTGTATACAAAATTCATTTTCATTACATTTCTACAGTAAAAATTATTTTCAATGCATTTGTATAGAAAATTAATTTTCAATACATTTCTACAGTAAAAATCATTTTCAATGCATTTCTATACAAAATTCATTTTCACTATATTTCTACAGTAAAAATTGTTTTCAATGCATTTGTATAAAAAATCATTTTCACTACATTTCTACAGTAAAAATCATTTTCAATGCATTTGTATACAAAATTTATTTTCACTACATTTCTACAGTAAAAATCATTTTCAATGCATTTGTATACAAAATTCATTTTCACTACATTTCTACAGTAAAAATCATTTTCAATGCATTTGTATACAAAATTCATTTTCATTACATTTCTACAGTAAAAATTATTTTCAATGCATTTGTATAGAAAATTAATTTTCAATACATTTCTACAGTAAAAATCATTTTCAATGCATTTTGTATACAAAATTCATTTTCAATACATTTCTACAGTAAAATCATTTTTCAATGCATTTGTATAGAAAATTCATTTTCACTACATTTCTACAGTAAAAATCATTTTCAATACATTTGTTAAGTAAAAATAATTTTCAACCACCAACCAACCAACCAACCAACTTATATCTTAAAAACATTTTCTATATACAATCGTACATAAAAATATACTAAACCGCATTTCTGGCTTATAAATACTAAAGTTAAAATTGAATTAATGTTTCTGTATTAAATAACATAGGAAGAATTGAAAATGTCGTTAAACAGACGCATCAAACTTTTATAGCCCGGTTCCGTTCTCGATAAATCGTGGTGAAGAAGTTTACCTTCACTGAAAATGAAATATAATATCATCAAAGGAGATCTTGTAGCTATTAGGATGACAGGCAGAATGCTTTATCTCTAAACCGAATGACGCCACCTGATCAAATAGGTTATTTACCCAGCAAAGACAATAAGAATAATACATCTAATAACAATAATAATAAAGTAAGGCTAATAGTAACAGCAGTTAGAATCCAAACATTTCTCGGGAAATGGCGTCTCTTTTTTTCCTTTTTTGTCTTCAAGGCAAGATTATCAATGACCCTTGAACGATTCTTGTCTCTTTGAGTAAATAGTAACAGTTTGCCATTCCTGATATGCCTTTGAAGAATGGCGATTCTGCGACATATGTCTTTAACACAAGAACGATTTGATGATTAACGTGTTTTTCGCCTAGCGTTGACGATTCTCCCACCTCCTGTTATTTACCAAGTTTTACTTAGTCTGGTACACAGGCATTACTAAGTGGTCACCCATCTTGGTATTGATCAGTATAATCATTGCTTAACTTGTTATTTGGGCCGGGTTAGCTCAGTCGGTAGAGCGTTCGGCTAGAAACCACAAGGTTCCTAGTTCGATACCGGTCCTCGCCAACTCAGCGTTATGAGTAGTACAGGGATCTGTGCGGTAAAGTAAGGAGCTGATGGTAGGTGTGGCGCTCCACCTCAGACGCAAAAACAATCTCCTTGGTCTAGCACTAGCGAAAAGGGGATAGACTCCCTCGCTGTCTGGCTGATACCGACATTAGGCCGCCCCGACGACGACTTACTTAGTCTGGTACACAGGCATCGGGTTGTTACTAAGTGGTCACCCATCTTGGTATTGATCAGGTTCATCGTTGCTTAACTTGTTATTTACCAAGTTTTACACAATCTAGTACACAAGTATCGGGTTGTTTATAGTACCTGCTATTACTAAGTGGTCACCCATCTAAATACTGTCTACAATCATTGTTGCTTAACTTATTTACTGATCTTTACTAAGTACTTAGGCTTATAGTACCTGCTGTTACTAAGTGGTCACCCATCTAAGTATTGACCAGGGTCATTGTTACTTAACTTATGTACTAATATTTGCTTAATCTTGTACACAGGCCTCAGATTTCTTATGGTACCCACTATTTCTAAGTGGTCACCCATCTAATTACTGAACAGGCTCTTTGTTACTTAACTTGTAATTTACTAAGTTTTACTTAGTCTGGTAAACAGGCATCGGGTTGTTTACAGTACCTGGTGTTACTAGATGGTCACCCATCTTGGTATTGATCAGGTTCATCATTGCTTAACTTGTTATTTACCAAGTTTTTCTTAGTCTGCTACACAGGCCTAAGGTTGTTTACAGTACCTGGTGTTAATAAGTGGTCACCCATCTTTGTATTGATCAGGATCATCGTTGCTTAACTTGTTTACTTACTTTACTTACTTTACTTATTCTGCTACACAGGCCTAAGGTTGTTTACAGTACCTGGTGTTAATAAGTGGTCACCCATCTTGGTATTGATCAGGTTCATCATTGCTTAACTTGTTATTTACCAAGTTTTACTTACTCTGTAACACAGGTGTCAGGTCTCGGGTACTTTACAGTACTTACTATAATTAAATGGTCACCCATCTTAGTATTAACGAGGATCATCATTTCTTAACTTATTATATACCAAGTTTTACTAGAAACTTGTTATTTACCGAGTAGAAACTCAATTTAGTTAATGTTTATTTTATTTTCAGGTATAGAAATGGCATACACAGGAAAAAAGGCATTTAAACATTAAAAAAAGAATTTTCAGTTGTGTTTACAAATTCTGTTAAGATTTGAAATCATTTCAACGAGAATTGGTCAAGTTATTAGATTACGAAATGATATCAATTTTTTTGAAATCCACTTTAGATATCAAATGATCTCAAATTTTGTCAGTGTGTGTTGAAATAAAACACCTTTTTTCTCTAAGTGAATGTCACTTCTATACACGAAAAGAAAAACAGCCTAAAACATTAAAGATAGAATTTACATAAAAGAGTCGTGGTTAAATTGAACTTAACGGACCTAAATTCTACCATCGTATGTCACCCCACCGAAATAAAATAAAAAAATACCAAAAATCAGGAAATTAACCGAATTTAATGAAATGTTCAGTGTTGATATATTAATGAATATACAATATAATGCACCAGATATTTTATTCAAAAACTTAATTTTTTTCTGCTCAGTTAACTTTGAACCATGTATCTTTGAGGCGTAATACAGATTCTCAAAGATACGTGGTTCAAAGTTAACTGACCTTAAAAAATGTAAAAGTTTTTAAATAAATTAACCGGTACATTATATATTTTATTCATTAATATATCAACACTGAAAATTTCATTAAATTCGGTTAATTCCCTGATTCTTGGTATTTTTTTCTTTCGGCGCATGGTGGAATTTAAGTCCGTTAAGTTCGATTTAACCAGAGTCGTTTCTACACACGCTGTCAGAACCATATGAATAAGAAATGGTCAAATAATTAGATTACGAAATGATATCAAAATGTCTGAAACACTCGGTACATCTAAAAAAAAAAACTATCAGTTTAAAAAAAAAAACACCCTTTAATTCACTGACGGCTGCCGATTACGCTTAAATTGCAAGGTTCTCCTATAAAACGGATCGAGCTTCTTATTGTTATATACATATGCATGTATTTATCAGTATAATTCTCTCTCCCGCTAGTAGGTGTGCTGATAGCCCAGATTTAGGGACCTGGCAGATGAAAAATCGGTTGGGTTCGATCCCGGCTGAAGTTAGCCTGCTGAGACTAGCCACACCGAGGAGACATGATACGTCGAACAGGACATATATATATATATATATATATATATATATATATATATATATATATATATATTGAAAGGTAAAATGGATATGAATCCGACAATATGTGTAGAAAGTTTGTAAAAAAAACAAGATGTTAAAAGTTTTGTTGACAGAAATCTGTTTCGACCATATGAAGAGGTCTTTATCAAAGCAACATTGTAAGCGGAAAGACGAAATAAATATATCATTAATCACGAGGCACAGAACGCTCTCGATCAGTACCGGAATTTTCAAAATTTAAAAAAAAATGAAAAAAAAATGCGTATTTTATGTTAAAAATAAAATAAATTTTATTTTTTAAAATTATAAGCATTTTTATCATTAAAAAAGCTCAAAAGAGTTTGTAGTAAAAGTGTATATAAGTATAT
>CM042170.1:11792602-11795102 GCA_023376005.1 Doryteuthis pealeii | reverse complement strand
TTTAAAAATGTAACAAGTCCAGCAACATGAATCTGCAATGATGTTAAACTCGCATATATAATATATATATATATATATATATATATATATATATATATAGAGAGAGAGAGAGAGAGAGAGAGAGCGAGAGAGTGTGAGAGAGAAAGAATATATATATATATATATATATATATATATATATATATATATATATATATATATATAGAGAGAGAGAGAGAGAGAGAGAGAGAGAAAGAGAGAGCAGTTTTTTGTTCATGTTTATAATAGTTTGAAAAGAGCAGACAAAGAGGAATGCACGAATTTTTAAAAATGTTTTCCTGTATTCGAATAAGTGAGGGCAAATCCGGATTGAATGAATGCAAAAATCGTCAGCTTTTCGAGTGTTTCGTGTGGCTGATTCCCCCTTTTCAAGAAGGGTAGTATTTCTTTTTGTATGATTCAAGCCACAATGACTTTCATTGTCCTGGATTTCCGCTTCCTTGTTGATAAAAATTCATCATTTTTTTGATATTTTTAAACTATAAAGTGACACATACGCGAACACGCCACTCACATCACAGTCATCTATCAACGAGCCACGTGACATAATATGCTAACTACGTAATAACCACGTGACACAAAAAGGGGTACATATTTGTTAAGGCGAATGTAGCAAATTCAGACGTGTGGAATACTAACACACCTGAGGATCGACAACTTGAAACCCTGAGTCGTAAGTTTTTATTCTGTTTTATTATTTCATACTATATATATATATATATATTATATATATATATATATATATAATAATCAATTGTAATATTATGGGTTTGGACTCATAACTTAAAGTTTCATGGTTATGCAATCATCAGATGAGTCAAATGGTTGAGATCTTAAAAACCAGTAGTCAAATGGTTGAGATTAAAAAAAAAAAATCTCAACCATAAAAAAGAATATTTGATGTCATATTTCAAACCGTCTCCTTTTTTCAAACCTCAAATTTTAAACAGACTGAATAACAAGGACTACCACTCGCTTTTCTCGTTATTCTGTGATTAAAAATTTCTTATTACCTTCCATATACCAACAAATGCCCTGAAGATGATCTAATTATGAACACTGGTATCTTCGGTTTAAAAAAATAATAATAATAATAATAATAATAATAATAATAATAATAATAATAATAATATCTTTTCAGCTAGTCTATTAGGTCTGAGACCTGTCAGCTGTTCCTTATAAACATTCATCTTAATTCCACAGAATATTTATAATCTTTCCACAGATTATCTAACATTGCCTTAAAAGAGTTTAGAGATAGGACATTCACTATTGATGATGGTAGTTTATTCCATGTATTCACCACTCTGTTACTAAAATAATTTTGTTTTACATTTGCTTTACAAAATTTTTTAAAGAGTTTTAATTTATGACCCCTGGTATTGATATTTTGAGCAATGTTTAGTAGGTCAAAGTTCGTTGAATAAAATCCATGTGTATATTTGTAGACTTCAATCATATCCCCTCTTGTACGTCGATAAACCAAACTTGATAAGTCTATGTTCCTAAGTCTTTCTTCATACGAAAATCATTTTTCTATAAAAAATGCTATGGTGTACTTATTTATGGGCAATACAGCGTAATAGGCGAAGATACAAAAAAGAGAAAAAGGAATGTGTTATTAATTCAAATCATATCGAGATCTGCGCATGGGCACACGCATGCGTATACGTGTCTGTTCTTGAATTTGTTTGATTAAAGGAACGTGTATATAACCATCTTCGATTCTTGTTTGCTCATGAATATACTTGCCATTATCATTTGTTCCTGGCTTACATAGTTGCTCATTGAACGTACTACAGGTGCCGGGTCGGTGAACCTCGTTATCATACGAAAGTGTCGTATGCGAAGCAGGACTAAATAATAACTCATTTTTGAGTGATCACCATTCTACTTTCTTGTGTAATCCGTATATGTAACGAAGGACCCCACTGCCGACGTACATGGAGGAGTCATCGTGGTGTAGTGGTTAACGTGCTAGACTGCGACGTCATAGTATGTGAGTTCGAACTCCAGTTGCGCTACTACATTCATTTTCGGACTAATACACTTGGGAAAGGTATGAACTCTATTATTTCTCAGATATGGGTTATATAGTACCACTACTATTCTTCTACAAGGATGGCTCCAGCATTAAAATAACCCATGAAGGTTTATATGCCATTAAACAAAGAAACCAAACCAAACAGACGTATATGATATTCTAGAATTTTATTTTATATACGCTGAAGAATTCTGGTAAGGAAAATATTATTTTTTATTTAGTTCTTCCTAAAAAATTTCCCGAATATTTTTGTATAATGCATGAAGTGTTATTGTTGGGCTAATATATATATATATATATATATATATATATATATATATATATATATATATATATATAAGTAAAGAAATAACAAAAGACTTAGATATTTAGCATTATAGTCTATTTCAGGGAGCTTAGACTATAATGCTAAATCTC
>CM042170.1:11740102-11787602 GCA_023376005.1 Doryteuthis pealeii | reverse complement strand
TTCCAGAATTAAACGAGAATGGGGAATGAAAACAGGTAGAAAGAAAAGAGTAGAAAATGGCAAACGAAAGAAGAAAGAAATTTTGAGTGGCAAGAAAACTTAAAAAGGGTAGAATAATGGCTGCCAGACACTGAATCTCCATTATAATAAGATGGTTTGCAAGTGAATAGTTTGTAGGTAATTTTTTTGTTCAGCTTTATAAACTGGTAGAAATAATTTTTATTAACTTCATGTGTATCAATAAATTAGAAATAACTTCATGTGTAATAAGAAACTGTAGTTTATTACTACATAAATGGAGTTATGTTGGATTTTTCATTAACTTTATGTGAATCAATAAATGATTTGTTCTGAGAGAATTTTTATTGGTTTGATACAGATAAACTACGTTACTGTGGTGAGGAACCTGTTCAGGAACTCTGAGCTGTGTGGAGTACCCCTTTGTCGACATTACTCCCATGTCTACATTGACCTGGAGGGGTTGTACTTTTTAGGGTTCAATAGAACTGTAAGATCCCATCTATTGGTTGAATAGATTAAAAAAATGAATTTAAAAAGTTTTTAAAAAATTAAATAAGCAATAAAAATTCAACATTTTAAGGCATGATAATAAAATAAATGGTTAAATCGAACTTAACGAACCTAAATTCCACCATCGTATGTCACCCTGCCGAAAGAAAAAAATACCAAAAATCAAGAAATTAACCGAATCCAATGAAATTTTCAGTGTTGATATATTAATGAATAAAATATATAATGTACCAGTTATTTTATTTAAAAACTTTTACTTTTTTCAGGTCAGTTAACTTTGAACCACGTATCTTTGAGGCGTAACACAGATTCTCAAAGATACGTGGTTCAAAGTTAACTGACCTGAAAAAAATGTAAAAGTTTTTAGATAAAATAACTGGTACATCATATCTTTTCGGTTAATTCCCTGATTTTTAGTATTTTTTTTCGGCGGGGTGACATACGATGGTGGAATTTAGGTCCGTTAAGTTCGATTTAACCGATAAATGTCTTATTCTGAGAAAATTTTCAGTGAATCACAAACATAAAAAAAAACCTTTTAGAAAAAAACAAAACAAAACAAAACAAAAAAACTTGTTTCTAAATAATCATGATTTTCTCGTGACATAAAACGTCATTATTTAAATATGGTCTTCAAAAGTTCTTCGACGCTTTGTTTGATCAACAGTCAAACTATGAGAAAAGTTGGGTCATTACTATACTTGGATACACAGGGAACATCCGAGGAAGGCCGGATGATACAGCGACCGAAACGTTGTATTTATACATACCTCAATGAAGATGAGGACAGCAGTCCGAAACATGAAAATTATACATATCAAGTCTAATCTCAAAAATACAGACAAATAAAAACGTTTAAATTTCCAAATTGCGCCAAAGAAAAATATTATTTATAAAAAGATAAACGTTAAAGCATATTACAGCACATAATTCAATACATTCTACTTTATTTTTACTAGCAAGAATAGACACCTTCCGGGCGTAAGTAGATAAGTTTTGATGTAATGAAATATATCAAATTAGAAAAACTAACAAAATTAAATAAGAACTCATATAAAAATATTACATTTATTTTAATTATATTTTAATTTTGATTTTAATACTTTGGAGAATAAAACAATAATATTAGAGATCAATAACACTAAGTAATTATTTATTTTTGATGCAAAACTAACTCAGATTTTCATAGACATCGTTAATGAATAAGCTTTATTCTATGCATTAATGATTTTGATTATAAATTAGATACTCATTGATAAACTTACGCAATTCTTGAGGGTAATGTGATGTAATTTCGGTGACAGATAGACAGACAGAAACCGAATATCCATTATAATAAGATACACTACAGTGCTTTTTTTTCTTATTTAAAGAAATATAACAAACTATTAGGATGTTGGTGAGCTGTAGGTACCACTAATTTGCCCTGTGAAATTTACCTCTCCCCTATATTTAACACTGGGCCGGGTTAGCTCAGTCGGTAGAGCGTTCGGCTAGAAACCACAAGGTTCCTAGTTCGATACCGGTCCTCGCCAACTCAGCGTTATGAGTAGCACAGGGATCTGTGCGGTAAAGTAAGGAGCTGATGGTAGGTGTGGCGCTCCACCTCAGATGTTAGAAACAATCTCCTTGGTCTAGCGCTTGTGAAAAGGGGATAGACTCCCTCGCTGTATGGCTGATACCGAATTTAGGCCGCCCCGTCGTCGACTACTACTACTACTACATTTAACACAATGAAACTTGCATGAAGGTTAATATTATCTTGAAGATTTTTTGTCCATTCAAAAGAAGAAAGATTTAAAAAAACTTCTGATGATTTAAAAATTTTTTTTCAGTCTTTCCATTAAATTCCTTTCCTTCTACCTACCCCTACCCTTTTTCTCTCTAATAATAGACTTGTCCAAATTGTCACAGTGTATCTTTCTTTCTCTTTCATTATACTCTCTCTCTCATACTCTCTCTCTCTCATACTCTCTCTCATACCCTCTCTCATACACTCTCTCTCTCATACTCTCTCTCTCTCTCATAATCTCTCATACTCTCTCTCTCTTATACTCTCTCTCTCTCATACTCTCTCATACTCTTTCTCTCTCTTATACTCTCTCTCTCTCATACTCTCTCTCTCTCTCTATCTCTCTATCTCTCTCTCCCTCTCTCTCTCTCTCATACTCTCTCTCTCTTTCTCATACTCTCTCTCTCATACTCTCTCTCTCTCTCATACTCTCTCTCTCATACTCTCTCTCATGCTCTATCTCTCTCATACTCTCTCTCATACTCTCTCTCTCTCTCATATCTCTCTCTCATACTCTCTCATACTCTCTCTCTCATACTCTCTCATGCTCTCTCTCTCATACTCTCTCATGCTCTTATCTCTCTCACTCTCTCTCTCATACTCTCTCTCTCTCATACTCTCTCATACTCTCTCTCTCTCATACTCTCTCATACTCTCTCTCATACTCTCATTCTCTCCATACTTTCTCTCTCATACTATCTCTCATACTCTCTCTCCACTCTCTCTCACTCTCTCTACTCTCTCTCTCTTTCTCTCTCTCTCTCTCTCTCATACTCTCTTTCGCTCTCTCATACTCTCTCTCTCATACTCTCTCTCTCTTCATACTCTCTCCCATACTCTCTCTCTCTCATACTCTCATACTTCTCTCGTACTCTCTCTCTCACCCTCTCTCACTCTCTCATACTCTCTCTCTCTCTCCCTCTCTCTCTCTCTCTCTCTCTCTCTAATAAACACACTCCCATTGTTTTTTCTTTCTGTCCTCCTTTGACTATTCTTTCTTTTCTTTCTCTCTCTCTTTGTGTCTATGTGTCTCTCTCTCTTCTTTCTCTCCATGTTACTCGTTCCCAGACGTTCTTCTTCCACTTTTTTTCGCGCTCAAAATCCACCCGACTTTTCCCGCCGTTTCTTTACTTCTTTTTTTTTTATCGACGCCATTAAAATACGCGAACGATTTATGCGTGTTTTCCTAGTTCAAATCGCTCAGTCATGAGACGCCCAAGTCCGTCTTTGACATATTTAAGCAAAGACGATAAATACTGACCGTGTAAAATTACCGTTTAGCATGAGATGAGGATAGATGGAGGCCGCCTCTTCAACAATCTTATTCAACACTTGTCCGTATAGCCAAAGGGTTAAAGAATAGAGGACAGCTTCAATAAATAACCACCCTATCGGTGGGGCTTAGAATAGGCTGTATCCCCAGCAGAGGGGTAAGACCTATATATTATATTCTAATTATGGACTCCCTCGTCGATTTTCGACGTATGAGGGCTCACACACACAATGAACACCCACACAGTGATTTGTTTATAGTGGTGAAGGCTTGTGTTGGACCATCCACACTTTTTGGCACAGTCGATAGGAAAGAATTGGTGCATCAAGGGTTGCCACAAACCCAATCAACGACCGACCTCAGGAATTTTGAATTCAGAGTTATCCCTCTCCTAGACTGGTTACTTACCCAAGGCTGAAGGGCCCAGTCTGCCCTACTATTTAACCCATAGCTGGAGGAATTTGAATTCAGAGTATATCCCTCTCCTAGACTGGTTACCTACCCAAGGCTGAAGGCCCAGTCTGCCCTACTATTTAACCATAGCTGGAGGGAGAATTCACATAATTCAATACATTCTACTTTATTTTTACTAGCAAGAATAGACACCTTCCGGGCGTAAGTAGATAAGTTTTGATGCAATGAAATATCAAATTAGAAAAACTAACAAAATTAAATAAGAACTAATATAAAAATATTACATTTATTTTAATTATATTTTAATTTTGTTTTTAATACTTTGGAGAATAAAACAATAATATTAGAGATCAATAACACTAAGTAATTATTTATTTTTGAGGCAAAACAAACTCAGATTTTGATAGAAACCACGTTAATGAATAAGATTTATTCTATGAATTAATGATTTTGACTATAAATTAGATACTCATTGATAAACTTACGCAATTCTTGAGGGTAATGTGATGTAATTTCGGTGACAGATAGACAGACAGAAACCGAATATCCATTATAATAAGATACACTACGGTGCTTTTTTTCTTATTTAAAGAAATATAACAAACAATTCGGGTGTTGGTGAGCTGTAGGTACCACCAATTTCCCCTGTGAAATTTACCTCTCCCCTACATTTAACACTGGGCCGGGTTAGCTCAGTCGGTAGAGCGTTCGGCTAGAAACCACAAGGTACCTAGTTCGAAACCGGTCCTCGCCAACTCAGCGTATGAGTAGCACAGGGATCCGTGCGGTAGAGTAAGGAGCTGATGGTAGGTGTGGCGCTCCACCTCAGATGTTAAAAACAATCTCCTTGGTCTAGCGCTTGTGAAAAGGGGTTAGACTCCCTCGCTGCATGGTTTGATACCGACTTTAGGCCGTCCCGTCGACTACTACTACTACATTTAACACAATGAAACTTGCATAAAGGTTAATATTATCTTGAAGATTTTTTCTCCATTCAAAAGAAGAAACATTAAAAAAAAAAACTTCTGATGATTTTTTAATTTTTTTTTTTCAGTCTTTCCCTTAAATTCCTTCCCTTCTACCTACCCCTACCCTTTTTCTCTCTAATAATAGACTTGTCCAAATTGTCACAGTGTATCTTTCTTTCTCTTTCCTTATACTCTCTCTCTCTCTCTCATACTCTCTCTCTCTCATACTCTCTCTCTACCCTCTCCCATACGCTCACTCTCTCATACTCTCTCTCTCATACTCTCTCTCTCATTACTCTCTCTCTTCTCTCTCTCTCTCTCTACTCTCTCATACTCTTTCTCTCTCTCTCTCTCTCTCTCTCATCTCTCTCTCTCATATCTCTCATACTCTTCTCTCTCGTACTCTCTCTCTCATACTCTCTCATATTCTTTCTCTCTCTATACTCTCTCTCTCATCTCTCTCTCATACTCTCTCTATCTATATCTCTCCCTCTCTCTCTCTATCTCTCTCTCTCTCTCTCTCTCATAATCTCATACTCTCTCTCTCTCATAATCTCTCATACTCTTTCTCTCTCTATATACTCTCTCTCTCTCATACTCTCTCTCTCTCATGCTCTCTTTCTCATACTCTCTCTATATATATATATTCTCTCCCCCTCTCTCTCTCATACTCTCTCTCTCTCTCATACGCTCTCTCTCATACTCTCTCTCTCTCTCATACTCTCTCTCTCTCTCTCCTCTCTCATACTTCTCTCATACTCTCTCTCTCATACTCTCATACTCTCTCTCTCACTCTCTCTCTCTCATACTCTCTTCTCTCTCATACTCTCTCTCACTCTCTCATTCTCTCTCTCTCTCATTCTCTCTCTCATATTCTCTCTCTCACTCTCTCTCTCACTCTCTCATACTCTCTCTCTCTTTTTCTCTCGCTTTCTCTAATAAACACACTCACATTGTTTTCTTCTATCTGTCCTCCTTTGACTATTTTTTCTTTTCTCTCTCTCTCTCTCTCTGTCTATGTGTTTCTCTCTCTTCTCTCTCTCCATGTTACTCGTTCACTGACGTTCTTCTTCCACTTTTTTCGCGCTCAAAATCCACCCGACTTTTCCCGCCGTTTCTTTACTTCTTCTTTTTTTTTTATCGACGCCATTAAAATACGCGAACGATTTATGCGTGTTTTCCTAGTTCAAATCGCTCAGTCATGAGACGCCCAAGTCCGTCTTTGACATATTTAAGCAAAGACGATAAATACTGACCGTGTAAAATTACCGTTTAGCATGAGATGAGGATAGAGGGAAGCCGCCTCTTCAACAATCTTATTCAACACTTGTCCGTATAGCCAAAGGGTTAAAGAATAGAGGACAGCTTCAATAAATAACCACCCTATCGGTGGGGCTTAGAATACGCTGTATCCCCAGCAGAGGGGTAAGACCTATATATTATATTATTATTATGGATTCTCTCGTCGATTTTCGACGTATAAGGGTTCACACTCACAATGAACACCCACACAGTGATTTGTTTATAGTGGTGAAGGCTTGTGTTGGACCATCCACACTTTTTGGCACAGTCGATAGGAAAGAATTAGTGCATCAAGGGTTGCCACAAACCCAATCAACGACCGACCTCAGGAATTTTGAATTCAGAGTTATCCCTCTCCTAGACTGGTTACCTACCCAAGGATGAAGGACCCAGTCTGCCCTACTATTTAACCCATAGCTGGAGGGAGAATATATGGAGTCATACCTTTCCCAAGGGTATTAGCGCTATGTGAAATGCCAACAGCTTCGTCTAGGAATTGAACTCGAATCGACGAGTCCATTTCCCACGACTCTAACCACTAGCCCACGCGCCTCCACATTCCACATATTATATCATATTATATATATATTATGTATATATTGGCATTTCAGTCTCGGAAGACTATAATATAGTTTTTGTGCCCCTGAAGTTACAGCGCCTCCTGTGACTGTGAAGCCCAATGTTCAAAAAACATTCTCGACCCCAGATGTCGCATGTGAAGGCTGTCCCTGAAGATGTTGATGTGCCGGCTTTCTTCTGGACCTCTTAGCTTCATGGTGTTGCGCCAGGGTGACTTCAGACATGAACAGTCCTTTACGGAGAGCCTGCCGCCATTGAGGGCGGTCCTGAGCCACATTTTTCCAGCTGGAAGGGGCAATGCTAAAGCACCTGAGGTCATTAAAAAATTATATTAATGTGGGGCAACATTAAAAAAAACAAAAAAACTGGAACACATCACCCCTGATGATGGCACTTAGAAGTGCCGAAAGTACTCGGGACCTGCACTTTGGTGTACTTATCCACGAATTCCACCCAAGTATTAAAAAGTTGGCCAGAAAACTTGAAAAGATAAAAATAAAATTGTTAAACAGGAGATGTGTCTTTTGTTTAATTCTACATGTATAAATGAAAGAATGCTGCCCAAATACACACACACACACACACACACACACACACACGCATATATATATAAACATCCACCCCCATCAGACTGCGCCTCAACAACCACAAGTCTACCATAAAACTCAAATCTCCACACAGCAAAGTCGCAATTCACTTCAGCACCCCTCACCACAATTTAGACAACCTTAAATGCATACTAATACAACAAGGCTTCACAAACACACAAGCAAGAAAATTAGCCGAATTGAAATGGATCATTAAACTTGGCACTCACCGGAACGGCCAAAATAAAGATACAGCAACTTTAAACCCGTACACATATTTCTATAACACCCCCACACCTCCAACTCCATGACCCCCACCACACGACCACACACAGAGTACAAACTCATCAATCACCTACGAACCAACCAGAAACCAGGCCCCACAGTCCAGCCAAAAACACGCGACAT
Organism: Doryteuthis pealeii; assembly: GCA_023376005.1. Taxonomy (NCBI): domain Eukaryota; kingdom Metazoa; phylum Mollusca; class Cephalopoda; order Myopsida; family Loliginidae; genus Doryteuthis; species Doryteuthis pealeii. Next base: position 11,779,748 of record CM042170.1, on the reverse strand, counting down.
TCGCCACAAGATCACCACTACTATTCACGGTCAGTCGATGGTAAGTACCCGGCTAAATAAATGAAACTCAAAACAAACCACAGATATTTATTCCTCAACTAACATATTACGCTAACAATATTAGCATAATAAGTACGTTAATGCTTCACACCTAAGCCCAAACTCTGGTATAAGTATCTCCTACAACGGATACAAATACTAACATTCACCTCAAAATAAATAAAAATTAACATCTACAGAGCAGTCGTGCTTTCTACTTTACTGTATGGTGCTGAAACTTGGACATTTTACAGCAAGCACATAAACCAACTTGACGCATTTCACATGCGTTGTCTTCGTATCATTTGCGGTATAAAATAGGATGACAAAGTAAAAAACAGCACAATTTTAAAAAGATGTGATATTGCTGGCATTGAAACCCTACTAGCCAAGATTCAACTTAGGTGGGCTGGTCACGTTGTCCGTATGAATGAGAACAGGCTTCCAAAGAAGTTTTTATACGGGCAACTACCAAATGCTAAGCGTTCCATTGGACGTCCTCTCTTACGCTACAAGGACAAATTGAAGGACAATTTGAAACGCCTAGATATTGACCTGAGTGCTTGGGAAGATCTAGCATCGGATCGGAAGGAATGGCGTAAGACCTGTTTTGCTAAACTAAAGAGCTTTGAAGAAAATAGACTGAAGCATAGAGATCGGCTCCGCCTAACTTTAAAAGAAAAACATTAACTCCTGCCTTGGATCATTTCGTTTGTCAGTGTGGCTTCATGGCTCGCAGCAGGGCTGGGCTGCTGTCACACTCGAGGAAACATAAAATGTCTTCTTGACAGCATGCACAACATGGGAGGAATCAAATCACTCACTGCTGACCCTCATCTATCGTTCTCGATAGGAGAGTCCACCATATATATATATATATGGTGATTGCCGCTTCTTGACAGAATAAGGCCATTTCTACAAGTAGTTCAGTTGTGAGCAGTTGTGAGAGCGCAGATGGCCCACGGGTCCAGGTTTTTTATTTTTTTATTTTTATTTTTATTTTTATGTACCCTGTCACACATGTGAGACCCTCGACATACAGGCCCTGCCACACAGGTCAGAGTTCAATATAGGAAGTGTTTCCATGGTGTCCGTCATGTGTTGCTTCAGAATGGAGGGTTCTAGTCAACTTACCTCATACTACTTACAGCTATCATCAGTCTGTCTTTCCATGGGGATGTGTATCCAGCCCACCCCCTTCTGTCAATTGGTCCTTATAGCTGAAACCGACTTCCGCAAGGGCATCGATGTCGGCTCCATATCGAAATGCTCCCCTGTCACGATACCAGTATGTAGTTTGTGGTTTCCCAATCTCTCAAGATCGGGAGGTGTCCATACATTCCAGGAGGCTATTGTTAGCCTTGTTTTGTGTTGTAGTGTTTTCTTGTTTTCAGCCCAGCTAATGTGGACATCTATCGAAGCGATGGTTTCTGTCCAGCTTGACAGCTGAACCGGCATTTGTTTAGGTCATATATATATATATATATATATATATATATATATATATATGATTGATTAGGTTCACTTCGTATTCATGTGGTTTCTTTCAGATGTGTGTTGGGATTTCTTTTTTTCTTGCTCTGATGCAAGTGTTCATAGTTTTGTTCTGCTTTCTTTATTTTATTTTAAAGACAAAGATTAGAAAAGCCGACAATTTCGTTAATTCAATTTGTTCAAGTTAAGAACATTTGATCCGTAGTTTACATTCATTACTTAGTGAACACGATGCTGTTTCCGTATCCGCACATTTCTTAATTCACCTAATCCTTTTCCGCCACGGATAGGATGTGACAACATTTTTAAAAAAGACTTTTAACCAGGGGTTATAAATTATTCTAGTAACAGAGTGTTGACTACATGGAATAAACTACCATCATCAATAGTGAATGCCCCATCTGTAAAATCCTTTAAGGCAATGTTAGATAATCTGTGGAAAGGTTATAAATATTCTGTGGAATTTTCGTATGAAGAAAGACTAAGGAACATTGACTTTAGTTTATCGACGTACAAGAGGGGATATGATTCTACAATCTACAAATATACCTGTCTTGGTCTGTAATTATGATTCTGCGTTAAGAGTTATGTCCCTTAGACCAACTGTGTGTTTTTTCCTAAACGGGATTATTTTTGCATTTTCACCGCCCCTTTCCGGCTACCATGATTCAGCGGTAAATTCAAGGCTTATCCACACGCGTTCAATTCCTTTTCTGTGTTCTTCCTTAAAGAGAACAGTTTTTTATACTTTCTGGTGAGAGGAATAAAGAGATTACATTATCTACTGTGTTTGTTATTCTATGCCAGAGGGAGTTAGACTACGTGAGACGAAAAATCGTTCATACACTTTGGAAAAGAAATGAGCGACGAAGTAGGAGCCGCGATAATACCTATGGTTTTTATTCAACGAACATTGCTCAAAATATCAATACCAGGCGTCATAAATTAAAACTCTAAAGAAAATTTTGTAAAGCAAATGCAAGACAGAATTATTTTAATAACAGAATGGTGAATACATGGAATAAACTACCATCATCAATAGTGAATGCCAAATCTCTAAACTCCTTTAAGGCAATGTTAGATAATCTGTGGAAAGATTATAAATATTCTGTGGAATTAAGATGAATGTTTATAAGGAACAGCTGACAGGTCTCAGACCTAATATACTAGCTGGAGAAAGAGAGAGAGAGAGAGAGAGAGAGAGAGAGAGAGAGAGAGAGAGAGAGAGAGAGAGAGAGAGAGAGAGAGAGAAGATATTAACATGCGAATTTTTTAAAGCTGGTTTAAGCGGGGAGTGTTAAGCGCAATTCAAAGTTTCCATTCTCCTAGACTGGTTGCCAACCAAGGCTGAAGAACCTAATCTGCCTTGCTGTTTTCCCATAGTTGTAGTAAGAATATATCTATGTATTTCTCAAAGGCATTACTATGAAGTGAAACACAAACTGCCTCTTCCAGGATTTGAACCTGGATTGCCGATTCCATTTCCTACGACGATAGCCATGACACTGGACACGTATCTGTATATGTCAGCGTAACACAGACACACACACACACAAATATATAAAGCGTCCGACTAGGAACCACAAGGTTTTAGGTTCGATATCGGCCTACGGCATCTTAGCGTATAACATCAAGGTTTTTGTTTTGAAGTCATATGACTTTTGTCTCCGCTCTTAACAACACGGAGTATAAACAAGCTCTGAAGATGATTTTCATAAAATCGAAATATTGTTCAATATCAGCTATGTTATAAAATGTTTTCACTTTGACAGTATTTTGTGGTGTTTTCATATCCTTTTATCTATACTCATTCCGTCGGATTCATTTCCTTTCTCTTAACTTTATATATATATATATATATATATATATATATATATATATATATCAATGATTCTTGTGTAATGTATCACATAACCCCGAAATGTCAACTGAAATTTCATGTATTTGTGTTTTAATTCGAAAACGTTTATACGACTGAATTATGATAATTTCTATTTTAGGATGTGGTCTAATGGTTATTGTCGTAGGAAATAGACACAGCGAGACGAGTTCAAATCCAGGACGAGGTTGTTTGCATTTCACCTAGCGGTTGGGAAAGGTATGAATCGAAACTATTCTCCCTCTAGCTATGGGTAAATAGTAGGGTGGGCAGGGCTCTTGAACCTTGGTTAGGCAACATGTTTAGAAGTAGGAAAAATCTGAATTCAAACCGCGTTAAAGACCGCTTAAAAAATTGACCTTGTGTCACATCCTTTTGGTGCGGAGGGGTTGGGTAAATATGTAAGACTCACCAAATAAGGCCACCTGTTGGCCGTGGGTGGCGACCCGTGATGCCCAAGGATGGAATCCAAGTGGCTGAGCAGTCCATAACATGCAACACTCAACTTTGCCTCTTACTAGACGGGCAGTCAGAGAGGACCCATCCGACCAATCGGCTGGTCAGGTCAAGCCCTAGCACATATATGATTGCCTCAACCTTATTGCCCTTATGGCAAGCCCCAACCCCTTTTTATCATATGGGTACTAGAAGGCGGTGGCTGAGGATCTTCATGTCCTGGGAATGACGTCAAACTCTATCTGATGGTGAGTTTCCAGTTCTGGAGGTTTGGGGAATGCGGAGCACCCTTTCATCACCATTGCTCCAAGTCCTCTCTGATCCGGAGTGGTAGTACCTGTTAGGGTCTCATCTATGGGTTAAATAGAAAAATGTATTTATGAAAAAATTTGAGTATCCATTAAGAATGAATTTATTTCAAAACTTTTTGACATTAAATGACCCACAGAGGTTGATATGCCGTAAAACAAAACAAACCAAAACCAAGTTAAGATTAATTGTAGTAGTATGTATAGGAATAAGATGTGTGGTTCTTATAATACGTTAGAAAGCTCAGAGCAACCTTCCATATATACATAAAATAGCCCGGACAAAGTAGTAAAACATAACAATACAGACTTTATTGTCTGAGCATATGGATGAATGACATACATAAAATACAATACGAGATACAAGACAGATAGGACTAAAGTCCTATGGAAGTAAGAAAGAGCTCATAAAGAATATGATAGTCACTTACTGATAGTTGGGGGGGGCAAAGTCCCCACTTAATGGAAAGAGACACCACGCGTCTAGCCCATCTTTTGAGGATGCTTGACCAAGAGAAAAAGAGTGAGAAATTCACGGGTTACTGTTTGAATACCACGCCAGTTATAACACTGTAGTGTTATGGACTGATTGGCGATATCCGATATCCGATTAGATACTTAAAAACAAAACAATTGAGTCTAGAATCGTACAAGCGACTTAGATTAGAGTACAAGTCAGTGGTGTGGTAAAGTCAACACTAGATAAAATTAATTACTCTAACACAAAGAAATTCTAATGGCTAAAAGTCGGTTGATGGTTGATATAACACAAATGACTTTTTGTTTATACAAATGTTTTCATATAAATATATGTTATCATTCTTGTAGCGTCGAAACAAGATGATAAATAATTTTTGAACAAAACCAATCCTAATGGCAGAAATAGGTTGATGTAAAGCAAAAGTCTGTTTTATCATATTATCATTTACATGGAGACTCCAAAAAGATAGGAACCACTTTATCCAGGCTAAAAGTGGTTGGTATGTCTGACTTTTTATGACTGATGACATCCATATCTATTATTGTTCTTGTGGGGACTGTGTAAGATAAGGGCATTTTATTTAGCAAAAGTTTTAAAGATTAAATCTTTAAAATGTTGATAATCTCAATTTACCCGGGTGGTCTTAGGCCAGTTCCTGGGAATTATCATAGCAATTGACAGGACCATTTATACAATAACAAGAATATTATCAGGTGCCTCACCAATCAGGGAACTGGGGCGGAGACTTGTTACCCTCCTCCGAGATAAGTAACCCAATGCCATGATTTTGATTGGCCTCCAATCAAATGCGACCGCGTGGGTGGGGTTTCGTACACCTCCTGATGTTTACACTGTAGGGCCATTGGTCCGGCGTTTCTATTGGCTGGCCAATGAGAGCCCTGGATTCGGGGGTTTGGAACCCATAAAAGAGGACCCAAAAGGGTCCTAGGCAGATTGGAGAGCTGGTTCTTGACCAGATTGGAGAGCTGGTACTTGACCAGAGTGGAAAGCTGGTCCTTGACCAGATCGGACAGCTGCTTCCCTAGCAAATTGATAGCTCCATCTCATGGCCCTTGTCACCGTCTTTGCTTTGTCATCTTGTTACTCAAAGTCCTGAATTTGAATCAGAACCCAGAATATATCGCCAATCAGTCCACAAATACCGACTCAACTTCAACTCGATACCCCTTTGTGGTTGTACATGATTTTTAATCACTGTATGATTAATAAAGGTCTTTTATTGTTAAAAACGCGTTCGTGTTAATTGTGGAACAACCTTGGTGAATTTGGTCATTTTCAGGTACAGCCCGGAACAAGCACTTCAATTTTCCTGTGGGTCAAAGAACACCCATCGCGTTAGATTCGACGCCGCGACAGCATTGTATTACATTTGGTCCCGTGACCAGATCATAATATTACATTTGGCACCCCGACCATCATCGTACTACATTTAGAGCCGCGTGCAGCAAACTCCGTATTATTACATTTGGTGACGTGACCAGCAAGGGTAGTATTACACAGTAGTGTCACCTATTGGCGAAACCCTCGCGGTAAGGGAAGATAACCCTTGTGGACACAAGTCCAACCCAGCAGGGGCAGACAATCGCTACATATGTGTAAGATATGAACATTTTCCAACTTGAGATAATCCAAAAAGGGCTGACTTCTGATTTAGGTCGGAAAATTAAAACGGAAAGTTTTTTGGTGGTACCCAATGACAGTTTAACTACAGTCTATGAATTAACATTTTGCGAATTGGGTTACGGTTTTAGGGGATTAAGGTTGTTTTTAATTACGTATTGCTTAAAAAAAAATAAACAAAAAAACCAAATTACTATACATTTAATTAACCATTGAAATTAATTATTGAATCTATTATTGAGACAGTTGTTTGTGTTAGTATTGCAATGTATAATTTCAATTAAACTTAGTTTAAAAAAAATATTTTTCAACATTAAATGTATAGTAATTTGGGTTTTTTGTTTATTTTTTTTTTAAAGCAATACGTAATTAAAAACAACCTTAATCCCCTAAAATATATATATATATATATGGCCTGAAGACCGCATAGGTGAGAAACTGTCAGTAACCAGGCACTGTTGACTCCATGTCCACGCTACAATAACTTTTATATATCTATGTGTGTGTGTGTATATATATGGGAGTAAAATGAAGAAATTAATCCGACAGTATGTGGAGAAATGTAGAAGAACACGGGATGTTACAATGGAATATAATTTATATATACTAGTATAAATTAAAAAAACACCCTCCGGGTGATGTAAAAATAGATTTTTGAAACATATTGCCTGAACATTTAAAATAGAAAGATGGATATACTGAGTGACATTTGAATGTAATTAATAAACGTTTTCATTTATTTTGTAGGTCTGAACAACTGAACAGAAACCAATGGAACATTAACAAATCAGTGGATTTAAAAAAAATATTTTTCTGAGAGACAAATTCATCTAAGAATCGAGGATTATATTTACTTTCAATACAAAACAACAGATGGGTCATCTCAGAAAATACGTCCCCATAGAAACTATAAATGACTACGGATAAAAAGCAAAAAGCAAAAAAAAGATATTGTCAGATTGAATTCAAAAAGGTCCCTTTAAAAGTAACAAGAAAAGAAAGAAAAGGAAGAAAAAAGATACTTTACCAACTAATTCCGACGTAAACAAATATCTAAACGCGAGAATCTTATAGTCATCAATTGTCTGTGAAAAACAATTTTCGATTTTATGTATGGTAGCATTGATGGCACAAAATTTCTGCAGAAACGAATATCGTTTAGAATTTGTTGGAAAAAGAAAATTAAATTTTCAAAAATTAAAATAAAATAGAATTATAATACTTCCCGGTTTATTGTAATGGGAACAAATATTTAATACTAATTATGCTATTATTAACTATAGGTTATGATAAAGTTATTGCATAATACCCATAAAAAATGACGGGATTGTTTACATAAGGATCGGCTGATCTACCAAGGATCAGAGTAGATGCGTGTTTTTTTTTCTTCTAGGATTAAAGTGTCACCTCCCGGCGTTCTCTCTAGAATCAGAGTGTAATATCTGTGCATTCTGTGAAAACACACACACACACACACACACACACACACACACACACACACACACACACAAAGATAAGCACGTACGTACGCACACGCGCACACACACACACGCATACACACAGAGGCACCCAAACACACTCATACAAGCACGTGCTCACACACACACACACACACACACACACACAAATATATATATATATATATATATATATATATATATAACATTAGATATACAGAAATCTTCCGGAGTCGATCCAGAGATCGAGATATTCACATCATATCGAGTCTAACATAAACGTTTTCTCCACTTATATATATATATATATATATATATATATATATATCTTATAGAGAGTTGTTTTGTGGGGTGCTACTTCCTATGCGTATATTGTTATCGCTTTCTGTAGATGAGATACTGTGAACAGGTCTATTAATTCCAGAAGCTTAACATATATAATGGAGATGGCTTCATCTTGTTTAAACCTCATTTTATCTGAATTCTGAATTCACTCAGAAGTAAATGCTGACTGCTCACTGTATGTCTGATAGAGAATTGTTTTGAGAACGAAAAATACGAAAAATACATTTGTAGTATGTTTATTGGATTTCATTTTTAAAAAGAAAGTTGACTCGTGATTGGTTTAAATTAATGACGTATTGACCAGATAAAGCGAACGAGATTAGCGATGATTAGTGTTTTAATCGATTCTATATTATGATTGGTTCTAATAAACGATGGTTCAATTAAACGGTTCTAATAAACGATGGTCCAATTAAACGGTTCTAATAAGCGATGGTCCAATTAAATGGTTTTAATAAACGATGGTCCAATTAAACGGTTCTAATAAATGATGGTTCAATTAAACGGTTCTAATAAGCGATGGCCCAATTAAACGGTACTAAGCGATGGTCCAATTAAACGGTTCTAATAAGCGATGGTCCAATTAAACGGAATTGTATATAAATACACATTGCGTTTTGCATTATTTGATTAGTTTTCATGTATGGTAGCACCACTTGATCAAAATTTGATGCCAAAGACGCTCTGGGATCAGTAGAACCACTCCAAAAATCAAAACAAGACAAAAAACAACAAGAAAAAATCAACAAAACACAAAACAAAACAAAAAGCAAAAAAAAAAAAAACAAACAAAAAAAAAAGAAAGGAAAAATATTGCAAATTAAAAAGAACATACAAAAAGAAAAGAAAAGAAAAGAAAAAAACATAAAAAGTATGGTGTCTATATTAAATTTCTTAAATCTTTTAAGCGCTTTTTTGGCCTTCAGCAATGCCTCTCTGAAGGGACCATCACCAACACTGGCCAACTCCTACTTTCCTTCGACATCCCCATCTTTCTTTTCTCCGTCGTCTTCGACTTCATCATCATCGTCGCCGTCGCCATCATCCCCTGCCTTCGCCTCCCTATCATCTTCTTGGGCCGGAGGCGGACAGACTTTGATCGACTATACATCCTGGTCTCCCGACAAAAACCAAAGCGGCGGCAATCTCGTCACCGGCGAGAACGATCACGAGACGAGCGACGAGAACGTTCCAGCCTGGACGTCTACTGGGAACACCGCGGGGCAGCAGTCATTAACCTCTACGTGCCTCCGTTTTTGGTCATTCTTGGAACCGTATGCAACAGTCTGGTTGTCATGGTGATGGCCGGGCATTGGTTCTCGTCCGTATCAACGTCGGTGTATATGATCTCGGGCACGATAGCCGACACGGCGAGTCTTTTAATAGCCCTGCCAGCACATTGGCTCTACGTGAACTTTCCCGAATCGATTCAGAGGTCCGAACACTCGCACATCATGTGTAAGTTCTTTAACTTCTTCGGCTGGGGAAGCAGCGACTACGGAATCATTTTGACTGTCGCGATGACCGTTGACAAAGCAGTGGCCATATTGTTTCCTATGAAAGCGCAGACGAACTGTACCACGAAACGATCCAAGAAGGTCATTATTATTCTTCTTATATTCATTGTGATTAAAGAAAGCCACTTCTTGTTTGTGTCAACCATTGTGCCTGAAGGCCGTACAGAACAATTGTGCACCATCGACATACCGAACGACGTCTACCGCATCTTCTACAAGAACATCTGGCCTGTCGTTCACAACCTCTTTCTTTTCTTTTCCTTTCTCATCATCATAATCTCCAACATCATCATCATCGTCAGGATCAAAAGATCGCGCCATTTCAAGGACTTCAGCGAGTCGAAACGCATGACCCAGGCGATGGACCGTTCCAAAAGCCGACAGATCACAATCATGCTACTCGTCGAGTCCTTCACTCTCGTCATACTAACGTTGCCGTTCTCGTTGCACGTGACCATCATCAGCAGAAACCTGAGTCGACCCGACCCGCATTTCAGAGCCCTCAATCAGTTGGTGTTCGCCATTGTCTTTTATCTGCTGTACGTGAACAGGTAAGTAAAAGTAAAGTCGTCGGGGTGGCCTAGTGTCAGTATCAGCCAGAGAGCGAGGGAGTCTATCCCCTTTTCAATAGCGCTTGACCAAGGAGATTGTTTTTAGCGTCTGAGGTGGGGCGCCACACTTACCATCAGCTCCTCACTTTACCGCACAGATCCCTGTGCTACTCATACGCTGGAGTTGGCGAGGGCTGGTATGGAACCAAGAACCTTGTACGGTAAATTGCCCACACAAAAGATTAAAAATGGAAAGAAGTAGTTAATAAGACTATCAGTCACTTTTTATTAATGTTTACGGGCCATATGACCTTTAGGCACCCCTTTTGCGATCTCGATCCGTAGGGACATTTTTTTCCATTTACACCGTCAAAATCCGGTTAATTGTTAACAGACGATTTTTAGTTTTTAAAAAAATTATAAAACTAACCCCTAACCCTAACCCCTAACCCTAACCCCTAACAAACAACCGGATTTTTACGGTGTAAATCAGAAAGGTGTACTTGTGTGTCGAGATCGCGGAAGGGGTGCCTAAAGGTCATATGGTCCATGTTTACTAACAGTAAGTGAAGAATAATCATATTAGTTCCAATTACCGTCGAATTGGTAAGACAAGGCAACAAGTAATCTTAACTGAATACGAATCTATCTTGCTGCAATACTACTGCAAAATGCCAGGTTATCTATGAAGCCTCATAGCATCATAGAAACCAAGCAGCCAATCAGGACTCAAGGAATGGAATCACCCAAATACAGGAATGGACTATTCTTGATTTCCATTAATACCAATTGTCTTGACACTGGTTCAGTTCTGCTTAGCTAGTTGCTGTTGTTCAAACCAACAGTATACTAACTCACTTCAACAGTAAGTAGTTGGCGGAGTGGTATCAGCCGGACTACGAGGGAGTCTATCCCCTTTTCGCTAGCGCTAGACCAGGGATATTGTTTTTGCTGAGGTGGAGCGCCACACCTACCGTCAGTTCCTCACTTTACTGCACATATCAGATTACCAAATCTGTGTTGCTCATACGCTGAGTAGTAGGGGACCGGTATCGAACCAGGAACCTTGCGATTTCTAGGTGGGCGCTCTACCGACTGAGATAAACCACTGGTTGTGAGATGGGCATTATCTTCTATTAATAATGGAGATTCCGTTACTATTTGTCTGTAACCGAAACTACGTCACTGCTTACGTCACAATCATTTCAAGAATTAAGTAAGTTTATCAATGAGTATTTAATTTATAGTCAAAATCCTACTATTTAACCCATAGCTGGAGGGAGAATATAAGGATTCATACCTTTCCCAAGGGTATTAACGCTTTTGAAATATAGAAACCAATTAAAATATGATTCAAATAAACGTAACCTTTTTAAATGCGTTCTTATTTAATTTCCTTAATCTTTCTAATTCAATACATTTTCTTATATTAAATCTTAGATACTTACGCCCAGAGGGCGCATATTCTTCTTAGTTAAAAATAACGGATATTGAATCACTTTTTGTCAAAGTTTAGGATAATTATCATTTTAATGTATTCATTTGATGTAAGTTTTTTTTCATTTTTCATTTTCACCACTGTTGGCGGGGCTTAGAATAGGCCGATCTCTATAGATGTGTAAAACCCCCATCAAAGGAATATCCTAAACTACAACCAGTGGTGAGGCTCCTGTTCTGGGGAGGGTGAAGTACCTGTTCTTTATCATTACTCCCTCTCTAACCAGGACTGATAGTATTTGTTAGGTCCCATCAATAAATGTCTATGAAATTTATTTGTACTAGTACAAAATAAAAAAAACGCACTCCGGGCGATGTAAAAATAGATTTTTGAAAAAAATTGCCTGAGGGGTGGGAGTAAAAAAATTCAATATCAGTGAGTTTGTACCCTAAGTAAGTAAAATCATCAAATTCATTAAAGGATTAAAAAATAAAACAATTTGAAATGTAAACTTTAAATATGTATTAAAATAAAACAAACTATATATAGATATATAATACCAGTCATGTATTTATTAAAACTTGTTTTAAAAAACAAAAACAATGAGGACTGTCTAATGTTGCATGTTCAAATTTTGAGTGTATTTATTCTATGTTATGACGATTTTGGGTAATGTGACGTAAGCAGTGACGTAATTTTTGTTACAGACAAAAACCGGAAGCGAATCTCCATTATTAATAGATTAATAGATAATAGATTGTATAGGAATACTTGAAACCGTATAACTGTGTGCAGAAAAATGATTGTTATTATGAAATAGGAAGAGTTACTTGAAACCATGTTGGATTTTACGGCATCTCAACCCTTGGGTTATTTTATTCCGAAGACTTTTTTGTTTTATTCATGAACCTGGGAGTAATAGCAAAAACTCCATACTTCTAAGAGCTCCAGAAATGGAATCTCACCACTAGATACAGTTTAACGTCATACTCGGGACGCTAAACCTCTCATCCACCGCAATAGGGTCGGGACAATCATATAGGTCCTAGGGCTTGACGTAACTAGCCAATTGATTAGAGGGGTCTCTCCGACCGCCCGTCTAGCCCAAGTAAGAACCAAAATATGTTAAAGTTTACTTTTGGCAATAGAGTTTCAATAATGTAGAGTTTAGTAATTAATAATACATAATAATATCTGTTTTGATTTCAAGGAGGCACGTGGTGTACTAGTTAGAGTCGTAGGAAATTGACTCGTCGATCAGAGTTCAAATCCTGGACGAAGCCACTGTTCACATTGCCCTAATACCCTTTAGGAAAGATATGAATCTAACTATTCTCCCTCCAGCTACGGGTAAATAGTAGGGCAGACTGGGCTCTTTAACCTTGGTTAGGTAACCAGTCTAGGAGAAAGAAAACTCTGAATTCAAACCTCTTAAATCTCCGCTTGGGGTGGTCATTACTAGAATAGGCTCAGTCCTACTTAGTGATCTATTTCACTGGGCTCTTTAACTTTGGTTAGGTAACCAGTCTAGGAGAAGGAAAACTCTGAATTCAAACCTGGTCACTACTAGAATAGACTCAGGCCTACTTAGTGATCTATTTCACTGGGCTCTTTAACCTTGGTTAGGTAACCAGTCTAGGAGAAGAAAAACTGAATTCAAACCTGGTCACTACTAGAATAGGCTCAGTCCTACTTAGTGATCTATTTCACCGGGCTCTTTAACTTTGGTTAGGTAACCAGTCTAAGAGAAGGAAAACTCTGAATTCAAACCTCTTAAATCTCCGCTTGGGGTGGTCATTACTAGAATAGACTCAGTCCTGATTAGTGATCTATTTAAAAAAAAAAATTCTCTAGAGATAATAGAATCCTGATATCTTTTGTTTATAAGAAAATTTCCTTTTTTTTGGCATAAAATGGTTGTCGCGTCCTTATTTATGGGCAATGCTTTGATTATTATTTCCTTGTTAATGCACTTAATTGAATACTGAATAACACATATAAGTAATTCCATGTCAAATCCCACAGAAAAAAAGTAAAATTATCATCCACCCCCTTCAATTTTTCTGATTTTTTTCCAGATGTAAACTATGTCAACATTAAACAATCCTCAAAATTTGAGCTTCCAATTCCAAAAATTAATGGAGTTATGTCGATTTTTAGCTCTCCAAATTTGAGGGTGGCCACGAAAAATGGCGACTTTTTGTAATTTATTTTTGTGTGTAAAATGAGTTCTAGAGCTTCCCTACTCATAAAAATTGGTTTATAAAAGCATTTCGCACAACGAATCCAAAAATGCTCTCATAAAATTCTTTAAAGTCATCTAATTTTAAGTTATTCGTGATTTTTATTTTTTTCTTAGCAAGATCAATATCCCTATGTGGCACTGCATCTATAAAACATTTTTTCTATTATTATTTAACATATAATGAACATTATTTGTACCAAAAACATAATTAGTGTTGTGGTGTTAGTTCAACAGTAAAAAAAGAAGTCAAGTCGAGGTAGGGTAAAATGAGACAAGTGTATTTACAATAAGGTACACGAACGGCTAGCTTGCCGCTAAACGGTAACAGTACAACCTTTTCACTCGGTGTCTCACTATTTATAGTGAGAACCGGTGTATATTCTCCACTGTAGGAACGGCCGGTACAACAATTAGGTTGACAACTTTGCTTTTTTTCTGGATGGTTTGACATGGAATTACCCACTTATTATACCTCAACTATAAGTATTTATTTTTGTTTTTCAGGTGCCTGAACTTCTGCATGTACTGTGTGTCCGGTTCCCGGTTCAGAGGTGCTCTGCTAGAAGTACTCGGGTGTCGCAAACGGTACCCCAGATATCCACCCATAATGAAACAGAACGCCTCCCCGGGTACATCTTGCGAACAACTTGTCAGCACAGTTTCTCGTACATCGCTGGAATAAAACTACAAGTTCAATTCGAGAAATAAAGACTCAAATGAACGAATAAATAAAACTTGGGACTATAGTACCGACGAGTGAGGCTAGGCCTTATACGTGTTTTGTTTGTCTTTACGGTACTATAACTCACGCTAATAGTAAAAGAGTTAGAAGTAATACAAGGAAGATGAGACGTGGATGAGATAAATAAAAGAAAGATTCTATCCTCAGATCATGTGCAAGGTGGTCCCAAAGTCTTGTCATTTGTACACATTGTTTTAACTTTTTTTTATAGATAATAATAATAATAATAATAATAATAATAATAATAATAACCCAGAATCTTAAAATTAAATTTTGACCATACAACAAAATGGTATATGTATAAACCAGAATCTGTTCTTGAGAACGAAACGCATAAAATTCTCTAGGACTTTGAAATAAAAACGGATCACCTTATCCCAGCAAGAAGACAAGACCTAGTGTTGATAAACAAAAAGAAAGAACTTGTCAACTGGTGGATTTTGCAGTTTCAGCAGATCACAGGGTGAAGCTGAAGGAAAATGAAAAAATGGGCAAATATCTGGACCTTGCCAGAGAACTGAAAAGGTTATGGAATATGAAAGTCAAAGTGATACCAGTTGTAGTTGGTGCACTTGGAACGGTCCCAAAGGAATTGGAAAAGGGATTGGAAAATCTGGACATCAGAGAAAAGATTGAGACCATCCAGAATACTGCACTGCTGCAATCTGCCAGAATACTGAGAAGAGTCCTGGAGACCTGAGGAGACTTGCTGTCACTCAAACTCCAGTGAAAGACCATCAGATAACGCTGATGTGAAAACTCATAAGGAGTGAATAATAATAATAATAATGATAATAATAATAATAATAATAATAATAATAATAGCCTGTCATCTCGTGGATTTTGCAGTCCCGGCCGACCACCGAGTAAAAGTGAAAAAAAGCGAAAAGATAAACAAATACTGGAACCTTGCTAGAGAACTGAGAAAACTGTGGAACATGAAGGTGAAGGTCGTGCCAACTGTAATTGGTGCCCTTGGAACAATAATTTTCATGAATTGGAAATCAGAGGAAGAATCGAGACTATCCAAACTACATCATTATTAAGGTCGGCTAGAATACTCAGAAAAGTCCTGGAGGCCTGAGGAGACTTGCTGTCACTCAGCCTCCAGTGAACCACCGGCTACGACAGGTGTGTAAAACTCGGTAATAATAATATATTCCATTTGCAGCGACTTCAGTCAGTAGAACATCCGTGTTCTTTACCAGGTTTCGCCAACTCAAAGCTTGGATCTGTGCAGTAAAGTGGGGAGCTAATAGTTGGTGTGGCGCTTCAGTCCAGACGCAAAAACAATCTCTCTGGTCTAGCACTAGTGAAAAGGGGACAGACTTCCTCTCTATCCGGCTGATACCGACAATGGACCGACAATGGTATCTTGAGTTACGAATGCCCCGACTCTGCGGAGGAGCAGAAGTGGATGTGACCACTCAGTCGAGTTTTTGCTTTGTGTTGAGAGCTAAAGTTTGAAGTATGAGCGAGCTTCAGATACGCTTATGTTAATAAGATCACTAAAAGCATTTCCAAATGTATTACGCAAAAAAAAAAAATTATTTATACAAAAATAAACATTTAAACATATTACAGCACATAATTCATTATATTCTATTTTATTATGTTTTTATACAATACAGTCGGCTATCTTTGTTATTTTTAAAAATGTAACAAAAAAAATCAGGTTGCTTTTTTTGAGTGGCTGTGGGCTAGAACAGATTAATGGCTTTTCAGTTTATTTCAATGGGGGGGGGGGGTTGATTTGATATTCGAAGAAATCAACTTATGAGCCGAAAGGATTAAAACTCGCAAGTCCATGAAAATTGAAATATTACAACTCTATGTACATTATTTACACTAGCAACAGAAAACACCCTCCGGGCGTCGTAAAAATTAATTTTTGAAAGACTTTACCTGAGAGGGTGGGAGTTAAAAATTCAATGTCAGAGGGTTTGTATCATAAGTAAGACAAATCCTCATATTTATTAAAGGAGTAAAAAAAATAAAACAATTTGAAATGAAAACTGAGCCCCGTCCCTCTCAAATAAAATGTTGCGTGTATGAAATAATCAAACAATTATTTTGAATATTTTCCACAAAATCGTAGGTATTTATTTATTTGTAAAATTTTTAGTTAACTTCTTATTACTGTAAAAAAAGGGGGGATTAGACATGTATGCTTGAATTCAGTTAATGTTTCGCCTCATTGTGCATGTGAGGAGTGAAGGATTTGAATAAATCCGACAGAATGTGTGTGTGTGTGTGGTTGAGAATAGAGGAAAGTGTGGATATAACAACACAGACAGTTGAATTCAGTTAATATTTCGCCTTATTGTATGAAGCTTTTTCAAAACTTTATTGATATAAGTGCTTGTACATTCTGCTTTTATAGTGAAAAGGTAAATGGGTGAGGAGGTGAGAGAAAGTCAAGAGGGGGTAGGTGTGTGGGGCATGGTGCTTTTATTTTTATGGGGTCAGTCGATTGACTTTAGAAGAGAAGTTGATACTTGTCGACAAGAAGGTTCCCGAGTTCAAGAAGGTTTCTGAGTCCGACAAGAAATACCTGAAGAAGGCCGGAGGGCACATCGGCCGAAACGTTGTACAGATAACGGTGAAGATGAGGACAATAGTCCGAATAATACAAATAATACTGATTTTTATTCTGTTATCTAATTCTACCGCTCAA
Organism: Doryteuthis pealeii; assembly: GCA_023376005.1. Classification (NCBI taxonomy): domain Eukaryota; kingdom Metazoa; phylum Mollusca; class Cephalopoda; order Myopsida; family Loliginidae; genus Doryteuthis; species Doryteuthis pealeii. The sequence goes on along the minus strand of CM042170.1, from coordinate 11,762,478 downwards.
CATCATTCTGTTCCTTCTTCTTTCTCCACATTCCCCCTCTCTTTTTATATCTTACTTTCACTCTCTCTCCCTCATTATGTTCCTTCTCTCTCCCCTCTCTCCCCCCTCTCTCTGTTCCTATCTCCCTTATCCAAATTTTTTTCTTCCACTCTTTATAGGGTAATCTGAAAATTAGCTACATAAATGAGAGTACCCCCCTTTGCTTGTTTCACTTTGAGGAAGCGTTATGTGTTCTTACTTGTGCTTGCGCATTATTTGAAATGAACTTAATAGTTATTAAGAACACATTTTATGATATTTTCGTGTTAAAACATTCAGTTGTATTGATTCAAATAAATACGTATTTTCAGTGTAGATTTATGGTGAAATAACAATGGCCGACCAAAACATAAGGCTTCCTCAAAGTGAAACAAACAAGGGGGAGGTTACTCTCATTTATGTAGCTTATGTTCAGATTACCGTTTATCGCTCATTCTCTCATACCTTATTTTTTCTCTCTCTCTTTCCCTCATTCTATCTCTTTCTTTCTCTCGCCGTCTCTTTCTATCTCTTCTCCCTCCATCTTTTCGTCTTCTTTCTTTCTTTCCTTCTTCCTCTCTTTCTATCATTTTCCCGCTTTATATCTCTCTCGGTTTCTCTCACTTATTCACATCTCTTAGTTATAAGATTATAACAAACCTACTTTAATTCATGAGTACATAGAGAAAGACTGGAATACATATACTCATCACAAAAAGTACAGCAATATTTAGACAGCAGATACATAAACATATATATGAAGAATGTAGGACTTATGTCCTAAAGAATGATACAGAGTTTCTAAAGGAATGTCACACACTGAGAGTTGGTTGGGGCGCAAAGCCCCCACCACTTAAGTGTAAGAGGCACAAGGCGCCTAAACCATGTGAAGTCGTTGCTAGCCAGAGAGAGAGAGAGAGAGAGAGAGAGAGAGAGAAGAGAGAGAGAGAGAGAGAGAGAGAGAGAGAGAGAGTTAGAATTTGCCAGATAAATACTATTAAATATTAATGGTATGAAGTGAAGCTGCGATGGTTGGGTCACACCATCTGCATCCCTGCACACAGACTACCCCGATATAGAATATAGGACTTACGTCCTAAGGATGGTCACTTACTGGTAGCTAAGTGGGGAGCTAAGTGGGGAGGGTAAAAGGCACAAGCGTCTACACCATGTGAAGTGTTTGCTGGTCCCAGAAGAAAGAGAACTCAGAATTCCCGGGCTGCTGCCTAAATACTCGCCACCTATCGGCGGAAACCCGCAGCAAGGGAAGATAACTCTTACAGACCCCATACCAATCCAAACAGGGGTAGACAATCGCTACTGTCTCGGCTTGTAATTACGATTCTGTGGTAAGAGTTACGTCCCTTAGACCAATTTGTGTATTTTTCGTAAATAGGGTACTTTTTGACTTTGACCGTGCACTTCCGGTAATCGTGAATCGGGGCTAATTTCAAGTCGCTCTCCAACCATCGTCGGACGCGTTCAACCCCTTTCTGTGTTCTTCCTTAAAGAGAACAGATTTTTTTTTACACTTTCTGGTGAAAGGAATAAAGAGACTACCTTACCCACGGTGTTTGTTATTCTATGCCAGAAGGAGTTAGACTACGTGAGACGAAAAGTCGTTCATACACTTCGGAAAAGATATAAGCGGCGTAGTAGGAGTCGCGATAGCTACACCCTCGTCCCTTTTCTTTCCCGTCCTCTCTTTTTTCATTATTCTTTCTTTCTATTTCTGTTTCCCTTTCACCATGCCTCTATTTCCTTCTCCATTTCTCACCCCCCCCCATCTCATAAAAATAAATAAATACAGTAATACATTGACTTATGAGTCAATTCGTTCCACTAGTAACTCAATTTTCCTCGTTTATCAAATCAATTTTCCCCATTGAAATAAACTGAAATGCCATTAATCCGTTCCAGCCCTCCCAGTGCTACCTTGACTTACGAGTTAATTCGTTCCACTAGTAACTCAATTTTCTTATATCAAATCAATTTTCCTCATTGAAATAAACTGAAATGCCATTAATCCGTTCCAGCCCTCCCAGTGCTACCTTGACTTACGAGTTTAATTCGTTCCACTAGTAACTCAATTTCCTCTTATATCAAATCAATTTTCTCCATTGAAATAAACTGAAATGCCATTAATCCATTCCAGCCCTCCAGTGCTACCTTGACTTACGAGTTTAATTCGTTCCACTAGTAACTCAATTTCCTCTTATATCAAATCAATTTTCCTCATTGAAATAAACTGAAATGCCATTAATCCGTTCCAGCCCTCCCAGTGCTACCTTGACTTACGAGTTTAATTCGTTCCACTAGTAACTCAATTTCCTCTATATCAAATCAATTTTCTCCATTGAAATAAACTGAAATACCATTAATCCGTTCCAGCCCTCCCAGTGCTACCTTGACTTACGAGTTTAATTCGTTCCACTAGTAACTCAATTTCCTCTTATATCAAATCAATTTTCCCCATTGAAATAAACTGAAATGCCATTAATCCGTTCCAGCCCTCCCAGTGCTACCTTGACTTACGAGTTTAATTCGTTCCACTAGTAACTCAATTTCCTCTTATATCAAATCAATTTTCCCCATTGAAATAAACTGAAATGCCATTAATCCGTTCCAGCCCTCCCAGTGCTACCTTGACTTACGAGTTTAATTCGTTCCACTAGTAACTCAATTTCCTCTTATATCAAATCAATTTTCCCATTGAAATAAACTGAAATGCCATTAATCCGTTCCAGCCCTCCCAGTGCTACCTTGACTTACGAGTTTAATTCGTTCCACTAGTAACTCAATTTCCTCTTATATCAAATCAATTTTCCCATTGAAATAAACTGAAATGCCATTAATCCGTTCCAGCCCTCCCAGTGCTACCTTGACTTACGAGTTTAATTCGTTCCACTAGTAACTCAATTTCCTCTTATATCAAATCAATTTTCCTCATTGAAATAAAACTGAAATGCCATTAATCGTTCCAGCCCTCCCAGTGCTACCTTGACTTACGAGTTTAATTCGTTCCACTAGTAACTCAATTTCCTCTTATATCAAATCAATTTTCTCCATTGAAATAAACTGAAATGCCATTAATCCATTCCAGCCCTCCCAGTGTACCTTGACTTACGAGTTTAATTCGTTCCACTGTAACTCAATTTCCTCTTATATCAAATCAATTTCCTCATTGAAATAAACTGAATGCCATTAATCCGTTCCAGCCCTCCCAGTGCTACCTTGACTTACGAGTTTAATTCGTTCCACTAGTAACTCAATTTTCCTCTATATCAAATCAATTTTCCCCATTGAAATAAACTGAAATGCCATTAATCCGTTCCAGCCCTCCAGTGCTACCTTGACTTACGAGTTTAATTCGTTCCACTAGTAACTCAATTTCCTCTTATATCAAATCAATTTTCCTCATTGAAATAAACTGAAATGCCATTAATCCGTTCCAGCCCTCCCAGTGCTACCTTGACTTACGAGTTTAATTCGTTCCACTAGTAACTCAATTTCCTCTTATATCAAATCAATTTTCTCCATTGAAATAAACTGAAATGCCATTAATCATTCCAGCCCTCCCGGTGCTACTTGACTTACGAGTTTAATTCGTTCCACTAGTAACTCAATTTCCTCTTATATCAAATCAATTTTCCTCATTGAAATAAACTGAAATGCCATTAATCCGTTCCAGCCCTCCCAGTGCTACCTTGACTTACGAGTTTAATTCGTTCCACTAGTAACTCAATTTCCTCTTATATCAAATCAATTTCCCCCATGGAAATAAACTGAAATGCCATTAATCCGTTCCAGCCCTCCCAGTGCTACCTTGACTTACGAGTTTAATTCGTTCCACTAGTAACTCAATTTCCTCTTATATCAAATCAATTTTCTCCATTGAAATAAACTGAAATACCATTAATCCGTTCCAGCCCTCCCAGTGCTACCTTGACTTACGAGTTTAATTCGTTCCACTAGTAACTCAATTTCCTCTTATATCAAATCAATTTTCCTCATTGAAATAAACTGAAATGCCATTAATCCGCTCCACCCCGGCAAAAATACCGTAACTCTTTTATAGCGTTCTTTTTAATAAAAAAAGCAATGTTGACTCTCTCTCTTTTATTCACTTCCTTTCTATATATCATTCCCCCTCTCTCTCATTCTCCCCCTCTCTCTCTCATTCACTTCTTTCTATATATCATCTCTCTCTCTCTCTCTTAATCTCCCTGCCTCTCTCTCTCTCTCTCTCTCTTCTCTCTCTCTCTCTCTCATCTCTCTCTCTCTCGAAAATAAAAAATGAATGAAAAGAGCCCCAACTGACATTTTTCTTTTTCCTTTACTAAAAATCGTTTCTCATTAGAGAATGAAAAAATGAACTTAAAAAAAGAAAGGTGTGAGGAGATGCAATTTTGTGAAGGTCTAAGATCGGGAGAAAAAAAAATAAAGAAGAAGAAAAAGAAGAATGGACATTGGAAAGAAAGAAAGAAAAAAAGTGAAAGAAAGAAAAAGTGGAAAGAAAGAAAGAAAGAGAAGAGAAAGAATGAACGAAAGAAAGAAAAAGAGAAAGAAAAGAAAGAAAGAAAAGAGAAGAAAGAAAGAAAGAAAGAAAGTAGAAGAGAAGAAAGAAACGAAAGAAAGAAAAGAAAGAGAAAGAAAGAAAAGAAAAGAGAAAGAAAGAAAGAAAGAAAGAAGAAAAGAGAAAGAGAAAGAAAGAAAGAAAGAAAGAAAGAAAGAAGAAAGAAAAAGAGAAAGAAAGAAAAGAAAGAAAAAAGAGAAAGAAAGAAGGAAGAAGAAGAAAAGAGAAAAGAAAGAAAAGAAAAAGAAAGAAAGAAAGAAAGAAAAAAAAAGAGAAAGAAAAGAGAAAGAGAAAGAAAGAAGAAGAAAAAGAAAGAAAAAGAAAAGAAAGAAAGAAAGAAGAAAAGAGAAAAAAGAGAAAGAAAGAAGGAAGAAAGAAAGAAAAGAAAGAAAGAAAGAAAGAAAAGAGAAAGAAAGAAAAAGTGAAAAAGAAGAAAAAGAAAGAAAGTGAGAAAGAAGAAAGAGAAGAGAAAGAAAGAAAAGAAGAAAGAAAAGAAAGAGAAAGAAAGAAAAAGAAAGAAAAAGAGAAAGAAAGAAAGAAAGAAAAAGAAAGAAAGAAAAGAGAAGGAAAGAAAGAAAGAAAAAGAGAAAGAAAGAAAAGAAAGAAAAAAAGAAGAAAGAAGAAAGAGAGAAAGAAAGAAAGAAAAGAGAAAGAAAAGAAAAAAGAAAGAAAGAAAGAAAGAAAAAAGAGAAGAAAGAAGAGAAAGAAAAGAAAAGAAAAAAGAAAAGAAAAGAAAGAAAGAAAAAAAAAGAGAAAGAAAGAAAAAGAGAAAGAAAGAAAGAAGAAAGAAAAAGAGAAAAGAGAAAGAGAAAGAGAAAGAAAGAAAGAAGAGAAAGAAAGAAAGAAAGAAAAGAAAGAAAGAAGAAGAAAAAGAAAAAGAAAGAAAAGAAAAAGAAGAAAAGAGAAAGAAAGAAGAAAAAGTGAAGAAAGAAGAAAGAGAAAGAAAGAAAGAAAGAAAAAAAGAAAGAAAAAGAAAGAAAAAGAGAAAAGAAAGAAAGAAAGAAGAAAGTGAAAGAAAAAGAGAAAGAAAAAGAGAAAGAAGAAGAAAAAGTGAAAGAAAGAAAGAAAGAAAAAGAGAAAGAAAGAAAGAAAGAAAGAAAAAGAGAAAGAAAGAAAGAAAAAAGAAAGAAAAGAAAGAAAAGAAAGAAAAGAAAAGAAAAGAGAAAGAAAGAAAAAGAAAAGAAAGAAAGAAAGAAAGAAAAAAAGAGAAAAAGAAAGAAAAAAGATGAAAAAGAAAGAAAGAAAAAGAGAAAAGAAAGAAAGAAAGAAAGAAAAGAGAAAGAAAGAAAAAGTAAAGAAAGAAAGAAAGAAAGAAAAAGAGAAAGAAAGAAAGAAGAAAAAGAGAAAGAGAGAGAAGAAAGAGAGAAAGAAAGAAAGAAAAAGTGAAAGAAAGAAAGAAAAAAAAGAAAAAAAGAGAAACAAAGAAAGAAAGAAAAAGTGAAAGAAAGAAAGAAAGAAAGAAAGAAGAAAAAGAAAAAGAGAAAGAGAGAAAGAAAAAGAGAAAGAAAGAAAAATATTGTGTAAGTGTAATTCAATAAATAAGGGTTATATTTCTTTTTAAGCAAAACAATATAGGATTGGAAAAAAAGTCTTGTCCGATACAAAATAGCTTTTATTTAACCAAAAATAGTATTTATTGAGTAAATACAATTTTGGTTAAATGATTAGAGTATTCTTGTAAAGAAATTCACAAAGGGATATAACTTTTATATATTTTTTACAAGTTATCTCCCATATGCTTATTATTTATTTGCATGATTTAGCAAGTTAAACAGATTCATTACTACTTCCATTGAGTTTGATCTCAATGGGTCCCCCAAATTTGTATCCTTGTGTCAAATCCCACTTGTGGTGATATATACATTGGAACAGATTGAATTCTAAAAAAAAATTCTTTAAAATCAGTTTACGAATCAAAAAGTGCTCAAATACTGGTTAGCAGAGCAGTATAAAAAACTTAAAGAAATTAAAATCTCATCTTTTGACTATAGTTTCATGTTTTATATTTAGGGTAATTATGAGGAAGTGCGTCCGGTCTCCTGCCCCATAAATTGCTAACAACGGTGACTATTAAAATAACGACCCAGCTACGGTGTTACTTGAAAGAAAACAACCAACTTAGGGTGTTAAATGATGTTTTTTTTTTGGGGGGGGGGTCTTCTCTTTTTTGTCGTAATTCTTATTATTTATCGTATTTGTCGTAGGGTAAATCAGTCTATTCCAAACTATATATCTATCTTCATATAAACAAGATTACGACAAATTACGATAAATAAATAAGAATTACGAAAAGATGAAGACCCCCCCAAAAAAAACATCATTTAACACCGCTAAGTTGGTTGTTTTCTTTCAAGTAACACGTAGCTGGGGTCGTTATTTTAATAGTCACCGTGTAGCAATTTATGGGGGCAGGAGACCGGGACGCACTTCCTCATAAAATACCTAAATATAATACATGAAACTATAGTCAAAAGATGAGATTTTATTCTTTAAGTTTTTATGCTGCTCTGCTAACCAGTATTTGAGCACTTTTTGATTCGTAAACTGATTTTAAGAATTTTTTTATGAATTCAAATCTGTTCCAATGTATATTATCACCACAAGTGGGATTTGACACAAGGATACAAATTGTGGGGGACCCATTGAGGATCAAACTCAATTTGGAGTAGTAATGAATCTGTTTAACTTGCTATAATCATGCAAAGTAAATATAAGCATATGGAGATTAAACTTGTAAAAATATATAAACAGTTATATCCCTGTTGTGAATTTCTTTACAGAAATACTCTAATCATTTAACCAAAATTGTAATTTACCTCATAAATTACTATTTTTGGTTAAATAAAAGCTATTTTGTATCGGACAAGACTTTTTTTCCAATCTATATTGTTTTGGCTTAAAGAATATAACCCTTATTTATTGATTAACTTACAACATAATTTTCTTTCTTCTCTTTTCTTTCTCATCTTCTCTTTTTCTGTTTTCTTCTTTCTTTCTTCTTTCTTTTCCTTCACTTTTCTTTCTTTTTGTTCTCTTTTTTTCTTTTTTTCTTTCTATTCTTTCAACTTTTTCTTCTTTCTTTCTCTCTTTGCTTTCCTCTCTTCTTTTCTTTTTCTTTCTTCTTTCTTTCTCTTTTTTCCTTTCTATTCTTCTTTCTTTCAAGCTTTTTCTTTCTTTCTCTATTTTCTTTCTTCTTTCTTCTCCTTTCTTTCTTTCTATTTCTTTCTTTCTTTCACTTTTCTTTCATTTCTCTTTTCTTTCTTTCTTTCTTTCTTTCTTTCACTTTTTCTTTCTTTCTCTTTTCTTTTCTCTTTTTCTTTCGTTTCTTTATCTTTCTTTATTTCTTTCATCTTTTCTTTTCTTTCTTCTTTCTCTTTTTCTTTCTTTCTTTTTTCTTTCTCTTTTTCTTTCTTTCTTTCTTTCACTTTTTCTTCTTTCTTTCTCTTTTTCTTCTTTTCTTTCTTTCACTTTTCTGTCTTCTTCTTTCTTTCTCTTTTTCTTCTTTCTTCTTTCACTTTTTTTCTTCTTTCTTTTCTTTCTTTCTCTTTTTCCTTTCTTCTCTTTCTTTCACTTTTTTCTTTCTTTCTTTCTCTCTTTCTTTCTCTTTTCTTCTTTCTGTTCTCTCTTTCTTTCAACTTTTCTTTCTTTCTTTTCTCTCTTCTTTCTCTTTTTCTTTTCTTTACTTTCTATTCTCGCTCACTTTTTCTTTCTTTCTTCTCTTTTTTCTTTTCTACTCTTTCTTTTCCTTTCTTTCTTTCTTTCTTTCTTTCACTTTTTCTTTCTTTCTCTTTTTTTTCTTTCTTGTCTCTCTTTTCTTTCTATTTCTTTCCTTTTTCTTTTCTGTTGTGTCTTGTCTCTTTTTTCTTTCTTCTTTCTTTCTTTTCTCTTGTTTTCCTCTTCTTTTTCGTTTCTTTCTTTCTTTCTCTTTCTCTTTCTTTCTTTGCTTTTTTATTTTATTTCATCATTTGCTGTTCGTTTGCTTCTTTGCTGTTCCTTTGCTTGTCTCACTTCTTCTTTCTCTTTTTCTTTCTTTCTTTCTTTTCTCTTTTTCTTCTTCTTTCTTTCTTTCTTTTTCTTTCTTTCTTTCTTTCTCACTTTTTCTTTCTTTCTTCCTTTCTCCCTCTTTTCTTTCTTTCGTTATCCTTCTTCTCTTTGCTACTTCTTTCTTTCTTTCTTTCTTTCACTTTTTCTTTCTTTCTCTTTTCTTCTTTCTTTCCTCTCTTTTTCTTTCTTTCTTTCCTTCTTCTTTCTCTTTTTCTTTCTCTTTTTCTTTCTTCTTTCTTTCTTTCTCTTTTTCTCTCTTTTTCTTTCTTTCTGTTCTTTCTCTTTCTCTTCTTTCTTTCTCTTTTTGTTTTCTTCTTTGCTTTCTTTCACTTTTCTTCTTTCTTTCGTCTTTTTCTTTTTTCTTTCCCTTCCTTTCTTTCTCTTTTTCTTTCTTTCTTTCTTTCTCTTTTTCTTTCTTCTTTCTTTCTTTCTCACTTTTTCTTTCTTTCTGTTGGCTTTCTCTTTTCCTGTTCTTTCTTTCTTTCCTGTCTTCTCTTTTCTTTCTTTCTTTCTTCTCTCTTTTTCGTTTCTGTTCGCTTCTTTCTTTCTCTTCGCTACTTTCTTTCTTTCTTTCTTTCTTTCTCTTTTTTCTTCTTTCTTTCTTTCTCTTTTTCTTCTTTCGTTCTTTCCTTTCTCTTTCTACTTTCTTTCTTCTTTCACTTTTTCTTTCTTTCACTTTTTTTTTTTCTGTTCTTTCTTCAATGTCCATTCTTTTTTCTTTTCTTCTTCTTTTTATTTTTCTTTCCCGTATCTTAGACCTTCAAACAAAATTGCATCTCTTCACCTTTTCTTTTTTTAAGTTCATTTTTTTTTTCATTCTCTATGAGAAACGATTTTAGTAAGGAAAAAGAAAAATGTCAGTATGGGGCCTTTTCAATTCCATTTATTTTATTTCATGAGAGAGAGAGAGATGAGAGAGAGAGAAGAGAGGAAGAGAGAGAGAGAGAGAGAGAGAGAGAGGCAGGGAGATTAAGAGAGAGAGAGAGAGATGATATAGATTAGAAAGAAGGTGAATGAGAGAGAGAGGGGGAGAAATGAGAGAGAGGGGGAATGATATATAGAAAGGAAGTGAATAAAAGAGAGAGAGTCAACATTGCTTTTTTTATTAAAAAGAACGCTATAAAAGAGTTACGGTATTTTGGCCGGGGTGAGCGGATTAATGGCAATTTTCCAGTTTATTTCAATGAGGAAAATTGATGTTGTATAAGAAGGAAATTGAGTTACTACGTGGAAACGAATTTAAACTCTAAGTCAAGTTAGCCAACTGGAGGGCTGAGAACGGAATTAATGGTATTTCAGTTTATCTTCATGGAGAAAATTGATTTGATATAGAGAAATTGAGTTACTAGTGTGAACGATAATTAACGACACGTTAAGTCAAGGTAGCCACTGGCGGAGGCTGAACGGATAATGGCATTTCAAGTTTATTTCCAATGGGGGAAATTGAATTTGAAGTAGAGTAAGAGGAAATTGGAGTGTACTAGTGGAAACGAATTAAACTGGTAAGATATGGTAAGCACTGGGAGGGCCTGGAACGATTAATGGCAGTTCAGTTTACTTTCAATGAGGGAAAATTGATGTTGAGTATAAGAGAAATGTGAGTTACTAGTGGAACGATTAAACCGTAAGTTCAAAGTAGCAACCGGGAGGGCTGGAATGGATTAATGGATTTCAGTTTTATTTCAAAATGGAGGAAAAGTTGATTGATATCGAAAGGAAAATTTAGAGTTACATAGTGGATATACGAATTAAAAGTCGGATAAGTCAAGAGTATCAGACGCGTGGGGAGTGAGCTTGAGGAGAACGGGCGGATGGTATAAGATGAGCTAGTTTCCAGTTATTATTTCAATGCACGAGAGAATTGATTTGATATAATAGAAGGAATGGTTGAAGTATGACTAGGTTGATAGCCGAATGTAGAGATCGTAAGTCAAGGTAGCACTGGGAGGGCTTGAACGGATTAATGGCATTTCAGTTTATGTTCAATGGGGAAAATTGATTTGATATAAGAGGAATTGAGTTACTAGTGGAACGAATTAAACTCGTAAGTCAAGGTAGCACTGGAGGGCTGGAACGGATTAATGGCATTTCAGTTTATTCAATGGAGGAAAATTGATTTGATATAAGAGGAAAATTGAGTTACTAGTGGAGACGAATTAAAACTCGTAAGTCAAGGTAGCCACTAGGGGAGGGCTGGAATGGAATTAATGGCATTTCAGTTATTTCAGATGGGCAGAAAATTGATTTGATACTAAAAGAGGAAATTGAGTTACTGAGGCTGGAACCCAGGGAGGAGATTAAAGATCGTAAGTCAGAGGTAGCACGGGAGGGGCTGGAACGGATTAATGATTTTCAGTTTATTTCAATGAGGAAAATTATGAAAGAGGAAAGTTGAGTACTAGTAGACGAATGAAACTCGTAGAGTCAAGAGACTGGGAGGCTGGAACGGATTAAATGGCATTTCAGTTTATTCTCAATGGGGAAAGATTGATTTGATGAGTGAAGAGGAATTGAGTTACTAGTGGACGAAATTAGAACTCGTAAAGCAAGGTAGCACTGGGAGGGGCTGGAACGATGTAATGGTATTTCAATTATTATCATGTGGGAATAATTGATTTTGATTAAGAGGAAATATGAGTTATAGTGGAACGAATTAAACTCGTAAGTCAAGTAGCACTGGGAGGGCTGAACGGATTATATAATGGCATTTCAGTTTAATTTTCAATGGGGAAAATTGATTTGATATAAGAGGAAATTGAGTTACTAGTGGAGACGAATTAAACTCGTAGTCAAGGTAGCACTGGGAGGGCTGGAACGGATTAATGGCATTTCATTTATTTCAATGGAAATTGATTTGATATAAGAGGAAATTGAGTTACTAGTGAAGAATTAAACTCGTAAGTCAAGGTAGCACTGGGAGGGCTGGAACGGATTAATGGATTTCAGTTTATTTCATATGGAGAAAATTGATTTGAATATAAGAGGAAATTTGATTACTAAGTGGAACGATTAACTCGTAGTCAAGGTAGCCTGGGAGGGCTGGAACGGATTAATGGCATTTCAGTTTAATATTTTCAATGAGGAAAAATTGATTTGATATAAGAGGAAATTGAGTTACTAGTGAACGAATTAAAGCTCCGTAAGTAAAAGGTACAACTGGGAGGGCTGGAATGGATTAATGGCATTTCAGTTTTATTCAAGAGAAAATTGATTTGATAAAGAGGAAAATTGAGTTACTAAAGTGGAAACGAATTAAACTCGTAAGTCAGGTAGCACTGGGAGGGCCTGGAAACGGATTAATGGATTTTCAGTTATTTCAATGAGGAAAAATGATTGAATATAAGAGGAAATTTTTTGAAGTTTTTTTTTACCTAAAAGTATGGGGGGAAAAAAAAACGAAAAAAAATTAAAAACCTGCGTTTTTTAAAGTCCCCCCCCCAAGGGGTTTTAAAAACCACTGGGGGAGGGGGGGCCCCTGGGAAAAACGGGAAAAAAAAATTTAAATAGTGGGCATTTCATGTTTATTTCAAAATGGGGAAAAATTGATTTTGATAAACCGAGGAATTGAGTTACTAGTGGAACGATTGACTCATAAGTCATGTATTACTGTATTTTAGTTATTTTTATGAGATGGGGGCGGGGGGTCGAGGAAATTGGAGATCGAGCGAAAATAGAGGGCATGGTGAAAAGGGAACAAGTAATGGACATAGAGAAGAATAATGAAAAAAGAGAGGACGGAGAAAGAAATAGAGGACGTAGGTTAGTATCGCCGACTCCTCATCTACGCCGCTATATATCTTTTTCGACGCAGATGTATGGAGATATCCGTACTTCTTCGTGCGTCAACGTAGGTCTAACTCCTTCTGGCATAGGGAATAACAAACACCAGTGGGTAAGTAGTCACGATCCTTTAGTCCTTCTCACCGAAGAAAAGTGTAAGAAACAAATGCCTGTTTGCTCGTTCAAGTAAGGAGAATGCAACACAGAAAGGGGTTGAACGCGTCTAGACACGATGGTTGGAGCAAGCGATCTCTCGAAATAGCCCGCAAGGCTCAACGAGTACCGAGTGCACACAGGGTCAAAGTGCAATATCAAGCACACACTATTATACGAGAAAGATCACAAATTCGCGTCACGCTAAGGACGTAATATCTTAGCCAGAATCGAATTACAAGCCGAGACAGTAGCTAGATGTTCTACCGCCTGATTTTTGCGGAATTGTGATTAACGGGTGGCGGTGCTGTTGAAGTAGTAATCTCCTTGCTGCGGAGTTTGCCGCGATAGGGTGAGCGAGTATTAAGGCAGCAGCCCGGGAATTCTGAGTTTCTCTTTCTTCTGGGACCAGCAAACACCTTCACAGGTGTAGACGCACTTGTGGCTTTTACCCTCCCCACTTAGCTCCCCACTTAGCTACCAGTAAGTGACCATCCTTAGGACGTAAGTCCTATATTCTATATCGGGGTAGTCTGTGTGCAGGGATGCAGATGGTGTGACGCAACATGAGAGAGCATTACCATTAATATTTAATGTATTGCTATCTGGCAAATCTAACTCTCTCTCTCTCTCTCTCTCTCTCTCTCTCTCTCTCTCCTCTCTCTCTCTCTCTCTCTCTCTCTCTTCGGCTAGCACGAACTTCACATGGTTAGGCGCCTTTGTGCTCTACACTTAAGTGGTGGAGGGGCTTGCGCCCAACCAACTCCAGTGTGTGACAAATTCCTGTTAGAAACTCTGTAAATCATTCTTGGACATAAGTCCTACATTCTTCATAATAGTTAATATGTATCTGCCTGTCTAAATATTGCGTACTTTTTTGTGAATGATTATATGTTCGTCGTCTTTCTTCTATGTACTTGATATAAGTAGGTTTGTTATATCTTATAACTTAAGAGATGTGAATAAGTGAGAGAAATCCGAGAGAGATATAAAGGCTGGGAAATGAGTAGAAATGTAGAGGAATGAAGGATAGAATAGAAAGAAGACGAAAGATGGAGGGAGAAGAGATAGAAAAGAGACGGCCAGAGAAAGAAAGAGATAGAATGAGGGAAATGAGATGAGAAGAAAAAATAAGGAGATATGAGGAGACGCACACTGAAGCGAATAAACGCAACACCACAAGCTACATAAAGGGAGTATAACCTCCCTATGTTTCGTTTCACTTTGAGGAAGCCTTATGTTTTGGTCGGATAATTGTTACTGAGTTCAACCATAAATCGTAACACGTGGAAAGATACGTAGTATTTGAATCAATACTCAACTAGTAATGTGCTTTAAATACAACGAAAAATAGTTGATCATAAAATGTGTTCTTAATAGAACTATTAGAGTTCATTTCAAAATAATGCGCATAGCACAAGTAAGAAACACATAACGCTTTCTCAAAGTGAACAAGCAAAAGGGGGGTACTCAAGTTTAATGTAGCTAATTTTCAGATACGCCTATAAAGAGTGGAAAGAAAAAATTTGATAAGGGAGATTAGGAACGTGAGAGAGGGGGGAGAGAGGAAGAGAGAGGAACATAATGAGGAGAGAGAGTGAAGTAAGATATAAAAAAGAGAGGGGGAAGTGGAGAAAGAAGAAGACAGAATGATGTTGAGGCGGTAGAATAGATAACAGTAAATAAAAATCAGTAATTATTTGTATTATTCGGACTATTTGTCCTCATCTTACCTTATCTGTACAACGTTTCGGCGATGTGCCCTCCGGCCTTCTTCAGTATTTTCTTGTCGGACTCAGAAACCTTCTTGAACTCGGGAACCTTGCTTGTCACAAGTATCAACTTCTCTCTAAAGTCACGACTGACCCCATAAAAATAAAGGCACCATGGGGCCCCACACACCTCCCCTCTGACTTTCTCTCACCTCCTCACCCTTTACCTTTTCACTAATAAAAGCAGAATGACAAGCACTTCAATATCAGATAAACGTTTTGAAAAAGCTTCATACAGATAAGGCAGAAATGATTAACTGAATTCAACGGTTGTGTTGTTATAATCACACTTCCTCTATTCTCAAACCACACACACACACACATTCTGTCGGATTATTATCAAATCCTTTCACTCCTCACATACAATGAGGCGAAAGATTTAACTTGAGAACTTCCGCAAGCATCAACATGTCTTAATCCCCTTTTTTTTACAGTAATAGAAGTTAACTAAAATTTTACAAATAAATAAATAACCTATAACGATTTCTTGTGGAAATATATTCAAAAGTATTGTGTTGAGTTATTTACATACCGCAACATTTATTGTGAGAGGACGGGGCTCAGTTTTCATTTTCAAATTGTTTTATTTTTTTTTAAAACTCCTTTACATCAAATATGAGATTTGTCCTTACTTATATACATACCCTCTGACATTGTAAATTTTTAATCCGACCCCTCTCAAGTGTAAGAGTCTTCAAAAAATTAATTATTTACGACGCCCGGCAGGGTGTTTTCTGTTGCAGTGTAAAGTAATTGTCATCGAAAAAAGTTTTGGTAAAATATTTCAATTTTCATGACTTGCGAGTTTAATCCTTTCGGCCTCATAAGTTGAGTTTCTTCGAATATCAAGTCAACCCCCCCCCCCCATTGGGAAATAAACTAAAAGACATTAATCTGTTCTAGCCCACAGCCACTCAAAAAGCAAACCTGTTTTTTTTTGTTACATTTTTTAAATAACAAAGATAGCCGACTGTATTGGTAATAAAATCATAAAAAATAGAATATAATGAATTATGTGCTGTAATATGTTTAAATGTTTAGTTTTTTGTATAAATAATTTTTTTTTTGCGTAATACATTTGAAATGCTTTTAGTCGATCTATTAACATAAAGCGTATCTTGTAAGCTCGCTCATACTTATATATATGTCTCTCAACATAATAAGAGCAATCACAACTCGACGAGTGCGTCGCACTCCACTTCGCTCCTCCGCAGAAGTCGGGGCATTCGTAACTCAAGAACCATATGTCGGTCATTGTCGGTATCACCGGATAGAGAGGAAGTCTGTCCCCTTTCACTAATGCTAGACAGTGAGAGATTGATGTGGACTGCTTGTTGCGTCTGGATCTGAAGCGTCCACACCAACTATGTAGCTCCCCACTTTCACTGCAACAGAATCACCAAGTCTTTGAGTTAGGCGAGACTGGTAAAGCAAGACGGGATGTTTCTCTACTGATCTGAGAAGTCGGCTGTCAAAAATGGAATATATATTATTACGAGTTGTTTACACACCTGTCGTAGCTCGGTGGTCACTGAGGCCATGAGGACAGCAAGTCTCGCTCAGGCCTCCAGGACTTTCTCTGAGTATGTTCTTACGCCGACCTTAATAATGATGTAGTTGGATAGTCTCGATTCCGTCCTCTGATTTCCAATTCATGAAAAATTTATTGTTCCAAGGGCCCAATTCAGTTGGCACGACCATTTCACACTTACATGTTCCCACAGTTTTCTCAGTTCTCTAGGCAAGGTTCACAGTATTTGTTTATCTTTTCGCTTTTTTTCAACTTTTACTCGGTGGTCGGCCGGGACTGCAAAATTCCACGGATGACAGGCTAGGTTATTATTGGATATATATAGATTATTAATTATATTATCATTATTATTATTTTTTCACTCCTTAATGAGTTTTCACAATCAGCGTATCTGGATGTCTTTCACTGATTTGAGTGCAGCAAGCTCTCCTCAGGTGCTCCAGAATCTCTCAGTATTCCTTGGCAGATTGCAGCAGTGCCAGTATTCTGAGACTGGTCTCTCAATCTTTTCCTCTGATTGTATCCAGCATGTACGTTCCAGATGCCGCTTTTCCAAGTTCTTTGGGACCTGGTTGCACAAAGTGCACCAACGTACAACTGTAACAACTTGGACTTTCATATTCCATACCTTTTAGTTTCTTCTGGCAAGGTCCAGATTATTTGCCCATTTTTTCATTTTCCTTCAGGCTTCACTCCTGTGATCTGCCTGAAACTGTTCAACAATCCACCAGTTACAAGTTCTTTCTTTTTGTTTATCACAGGCTAAAGGCCATACTTGTCTCCTGCTGGGGATAAGGATGGATTTCCGTTTTTATTTCAAAGTCCTAGAGATAATTTATGCGTTTCGTTCTCAAGATACAGATTCTGGTTTAAGTACATATACCATTTGTTGCTAATGGTCAAAATCTTAATTTAAAGATTCTGTTATTATTATTTATTATTATTATTATTATTATTATTATCTATAAAAAAAAGTTAAACAAATGTGTACGCTAAATGAACAAGACTTATCGGGAACCCAACTGTGCACATGAATCTGAGGATAGAATCTTTCTTTTATTTTATCTCATCCACGTCTCATCTGTATCCTTGATTAACCTCCTAACACTTATTGACTATTAGCGTGAGATCTATAAATAGTACCCGTAAAGACAGAGAAGACCAACACGTATACAGAGGCGTAAAGCCTCACTCGAGAGATCGAGTACTTCATCTCGCATGCCTGCCGCATGTAGTTAATTCTTGTTATTTCGTTATCATTTGATGTTCTTTAGTTTCTCGTAAATTAGAAGCGCTTGGAGTTATATTCACTCGCGAGGCTGCGTGCTACTCAGCGGAGTACCGCAGCACGATAGATGTAGATTGAAGACTCGATGGTGCTGAGCAAGTTGTTCGCCGCATCGAAAAGATAGTAACCGTGAGGCCCTCGTCACCCGTTTTTTGGATCCCTTTGTCTGTTTCCCCCCAATTTATTTTTTTATGGGGTTGGGAAGCTATGTTAAATATTTTGCACCTCCGATACCGTGCGGGGTGTAAAAAAACCGGTTAAGGTTTGGCCGGGAAACCCCACCACGAAAGGGGTACGTGTATGCTCCTTTAAAGCAAAAAAGAAGCAATACCATCGTCCGAACGCCGATGAAACGAACACACAGTTAACAATGCACGAGTTCAGAGGACCTGATTAAACAAAATAGAATTACTATAGTTGAGGTACTTAATAAGTGGTAAAACTATCCAGTCATACCATCCAATGAAAAAAAGCAAAAGTTGTCAACCTAATTGTTTGTAATCTCAGGCCGTTCCTAAGCAGTGAGATATACACGGTTCTCACTATAAATAAGTGAGACACCGAGTGAAAAGGTGGTACTGTTACCGTTTAGCGGCAAATGCTAGCCGTTCGTGTGACCTTATTGTACAGATACGCACACTTATGTCTCATTTTACCTCATTACCTCGACTTGACACTTATTCTTTTTACTGTCTTGACTAACTACAACAACACTAATTATGTTTTTGGTACAAATAATGTTCATTATATGTTATAATAATAATAGATAAAGACGTAGTAGTATTTAATTTTAGATGCAAGTGCCACATGGATATTGATCTTGGCTAGAAAAAAATAAAAATCGACGAATAACTTAAAATTAGATGACTTAAAGAATTTTATGAAGAGCCATTTTTTGGATTCGTGTGGAAATGCTTTATAAACCAATTTTTTATGGTAGGGAAGCTCTGCAAGCTCAGAATTTATAAAACACTACGCAAAAGTATAAATTTGTTAGAGAGAGAGAGAGATGCCGCCCGATTTTTTCGGTGGCACGACCCTCACAAGATTTGGAGAGCACGGTAAAAGATCACGACAAATAATCCATTATGATTTTTTGGAATGGAAGCTCAAAGTTTCTTGGAGATTGTTTAATGCGTTTGACATAGTTTACAATCTGGAAAAGAATCAGAAAAATTGAAGGGGGTGGGATATATTTTCTTTTTTTCTGTGGATTTGACATGGAATTACTTATATGTGTTAATTCAGTATTCAATTAAGGCATTAAACAGGAAATAATAATCAAAGCATTGCCCCATAAATAAGGACCGCGACAACCATTTTATGCAAACAAAAAAGGAAATTTTCTTATAAACAAAAAGATATCAGGATTTCTATTATCTCTAGAGAATTTTTTTTTTAAATAGATCACATAATCAGGACTGAGTCTATCTAAGTAAATGACCACCGCCAAGCGGAAGATGTTATAAAGAGGTTTGAATCAGAGTTTCCTTCTCTTAGACTGGTTTACCTAACAAAGTAAAGAGCGGTGAAATAGATCATAAGTAGGACTGAGCCTATTACTAGTAGTTAGGTTTTGAATGACCCAGTTTTTCTTCTCCTAGACTGTTACCTAACCAAGGTTAAAGAGCCCAGTGAAAAGATCCTAAAGTAGGGGCGCTGAGTCTATTCTAGTAGTGACCAGGTTTGATATTATCAAGAGTTTTCCTTCTCCTAGACTGGTTTACCTAACCAAGTTAAAGAGCCCAGTGAAATAGAAATCACTAAGTAGGACTGAGCCTATTCTAGTAATGACACCCCAACGGGAGATTTAATAGTTTGAATTCAGAGTTTTCTTTCTCTAGACTGGTTACCTAACCAAGTTAAAGAGCCCAGTCTGCCCTACTATTTAACCCGTAGCTGGAGGAGAATAGTTAGATTCATATCTTTTCCTAAAGGGTATTAGGGCAATGTGAACAGTTGGCTTCGTCCAGGATTTGAAACTCTGAATCGACGAAGTCAATTTCCTACGACTCTAAACTAGTACACCACGTGGCCCTCCTTGAAATCAAACAGATATTATTATGTATTATTAATTACTAAACTCTACATTATTGAAACTCTAATTGCAAATAAACCTTTTAAACATATTTTGGTTCTTACTTGGGCTAGAACGGCGGTCGGAAGACCCCTGCCTAATCAATATGGCTAGTTACGTCAAGCCCTAGGACCTAATATGATTGTCCCCGACCTATTGCGGTGGATGAGAGGTTAGCGTCCCGAAGTATGAACGTTAAACTGTAATCTAGTGGTGAGATTCATTCTGGAGCTCTTAGAAGTATGGAGTTTTTTGGCTATTACTCCAGGTTCATGAAATAAAACAATAAAAGTCTTCGGATAAAATAAACCCAGAGGGTTGAGAATTGGCCGTAAAATCGCAACATGGTTTCAAGTAAACTCTTCCTATTTCATAAAACAATCATTTTTCTGCACACAGTTATACGGTTTTCAAGTATTCCTATACAATCTATTATCTATTAATCTATTAATAATGGAGATTCGCTCCGGTTTTTGTCTGTAACAAAAATTACGTCACTGCTTACGTCACATTACCAAAATCGTCATAACATAGAATAAATACATCAAAATTTGAACATGCAACATTAGACAGTCCTCATTGTTTTTGTTTTTAAAACAAGTTTTAATAAATACATGACTGGTATTATATATCTATAATAGTTTGTTTTATTTTAATACATATTTAAAGTTTACATTCAAATTGTTTTTATTTTTAATCCTTTAATGAATTTGATGATTTTTTACTTACTTAGGGTACAAACTCACTGATATTGAATTTTTTTACTCCCACCCCTCAGGCAATTTTTTTCAAAAATCTATTTTTACATCGCCGGAGTGCGTTTTTTTTTATTTTGTACTAGTACAAATAAATTTCATAGACATTTATTGATGGGACCTAACAAATACTATCAGTCCTGGTTAGAGAGGGAGTAATGATAAAGAACAGGTACTTCACCCTCCCAGAACAGGAGCCTCACCACTGGTTGTAGTTTAGGATATTCCTTTGATGGGGTTTTACACATCTATAGAGATCGGCCTATTCTAAAGCCCGCCAACGTGTGAAAATGAAAATGAAAAAAAAACTTTACATCAAATGAATACATTAAAATGATAATTATCCTAAACTTTGACAAAAAGTGATTCAATATCCGTTATTTTTAACTAAGAAGAATATGCGCCCTCTGGGCGTAAGTATCTAAGATTAATATAAGAAAATGTATTGAATTAGAAAGATTAAGGAAATTAAATAAGAACGCATTTAAAAAGGTTACGTTTTATTTGAATCATATTTTAATTGGTTTCTATATTTTTCAAAAGCGTTAATACCCTTGGGAAAGGTATGAATCCTTATATTCTCCCTCAGCTATGGCGTTAAATAGTAGGATTTGACTATAATTAAATACTCATTGATAAACTTACTTAATTCTTGAAATGATTGTGACGTAAGCAGTGACGTAGTTTCGGTTACAGACAAATAGTAACGAATCTCCATTAATAATAGAAGATAATGCCATCTCACAACCAGTGGTTTATCTCAGTCGGTAGAGCGCCCACCTAGAAATCGCAAGGTTCCTGGTTCGATACCGGTCCCCTACTACTCAGCGTATGAGCAACACAGATTTGGTAATCTGATATGTGCAGGTAAAGTGAGGAACTGACGTAGGTGTGGCGCTCCACCTCAGCAAAAAACAATATCCCTGGTCTAGCGCTAGCGAAAAGGGGAAAGACTCCCTCGTAGTCCGGCTGATACCACTCCGCCAACTACTTACTGTTGAAGGAGTTAGTATACTGTTGGTTTGAACAACAGCAACTAGCTAAGCAGAACTGAACGCAGTGTCAAGACAATTGGTATTAATGGAAAATCAAGATAGTCCTTCCTGTATTTGGGTGATTCCATTCCTTGAGTCCTGTTGGCTGCTTGGTTCTATGAATGCTATGAGGCTTCATAAGATAACCTGGCATTTTGGCAGTAGTATTGCAGCAAGATAGATTCGTATTCAGTTAAGATTACTTGTTGCCTATGTCTTACCGAATTTCGAACGGTAATTGGACTAATATGATTTATTCTTCACTTACTGTTAGTAAACATGACCTATATGACCTTTAGGCACCCCTTTCCGCGATCTCGACACAAGTACACCTTTCTGATTTACCAGCCGTAAAAATATCCGGTTGTTTGTTAGGGGTTAGGGTTAGGGGTTAGGGTTAGGGGTTAGTTTTATAATTTTTTTAAACTAAAAATCGTCTGTTAACAATTAACCGGATTTGACGGTGTAAATGGAAAGAAATGTCCTACGGATCGAGAATCGCAAAAAGGGGTGCCTAAAGGTCATATGGCCCGTAAACATATAAAAAGTGACTGATAGTCTTATTAACTACTTCTTTTCTCCATTTTTATCTTTTGTGTGGGCAATTTACCGTACAAGGTTCTTGGTTCCATAACCAGCCCTCGCCAACTCCAGCGTATGAGTAGGCACAGGGATCTGTGCGGTAAAGTGAGGAGCTGATGGTAAGAGTGTGGCGCCCACCTCAGACGCTAACAATCTCCTTGGTCAAGCGCTATTGAAAAGGGGATAGACTCCCTCGCTCTCTGGCTGATACTGACACTAGTCCACCCGACGACTTTACTTTTACTTACCTGTTCACGTACAGCAGATAAAAGACAATGGCGAACACCAACTGATTTGAGGGCTCTGAATGCGGGTCGGGGTCGATCAAGGTTTCTGCTGATGATGGTCAGTGCAACGAGAAACGGCAAACGTTAGTATGACGAGAGTGAAGGACTCGACGAGTAGCATGATTGTGATCTGTCGGCTTTTGGAACGGTCCATCGCTGGGTCATGCGTTTTCGACTGCTGCTAAGTCCTTGAAATGGCGCGATCTTTTGATCCTGACGATGATGATGAGTTTGGAGATTATGAGTGATGAGAAAGGAAAAGAAAAGAAAGAGGTTGTGAACGGACAGGCCAGATGATTCTTGTAGAAGATGCGGTAGAACGTCGTTCGGTATGTCGATGGTGCACAATTGTTCTGTACGGGCCTTCAGGGCACAATGGTTGACACAAACAAGAAGTGGCTTCTTTAATCACAATGAATATAAGAAGAATAATAATGACCTTCTTGATCGTTTCGTGTAGCAGGTTCGTCTGCGCTTTC
>CM042170.1:11721873-11740002 GCA_023376005.1 Doryteuthis pealeii | reverse complement strand
CCCTCCGGAATGGGTCCTCCAAATTTTGTGTTCCTTGTGTCAAATCCTAACGTGTGGTGATATATACATTGAAACAGATTTGAATTCTAAAAAAATCCTTAAGATTAGTTTACAAATCAAAAAGTGCTCAAATGCTGGTTAGCAGAGCAATATAAAAATCTTAAAGAAATTAAAATCTCATCTTTTGACTATAGTTTCATGTATCTACATTTAGGGTAATTTATGGGGAAGTGCTACACGGTGACTATTAAAATAACGACCCAGCTACGGTGTTACTTGAAAGAAAACAACCAACTTAGGGTGTTAAATGTTGTTTTTTTTTTTGGGGGGGTCTCTTTTTTGTCGTAATCTTATTTATTTAATCGTAATTTGTCGTAGGGTAATCAGTCTATTCCAAACTATATATCCATCTTCATATCTAAACAAGAATTGCGATAAATTACGATAAATAAACAAGAATTACGACAAAATACGATAAATAAACAAGAATTACGACAAATTATGATAAATAGATAAGAATTACGACAAAAAAGAGAAGCCCCCCCCACCAAAATACATTTAACACCCTAAGCTGGTTGTTTTCTTTCAAGTAACACCGTAGCTGGGGTCGTTATTCTAATAGTCACCGGGTAGCAATTTATGAGGCAGGAGACCGGGACGCACTTCCTAGAAAGCGATATCAACATACGCATTAGAAAGGTGTGGATAACTTTTATACAATTTTTATAGAGTTATCTTCCATGGAGTTGTCCGCATGTTTGTTTGTTTTGTTTGTTTTGTTTTACGGCATATCGATCTCAGTGGGTCATTTAATGCCGACAAAGTTGTGAAATAAATTCATTCTTAATGCATAATACAATTTTGTTTATCAACTCATGTTTTTCTATTCAACACATAGATGGGACCCTAACAGGTACTACCACTCCGGGTCAGAGTGGACCAGGGAGCAATGCTGATGAAGGGGTGCTCCACATTCCCCAAACCTCCAGAACTGGAACCTCACCATCAGATAGAGTTTAACGTCATTCCCAGGACATGTAGACCCACAGTCACCGCCTTCTAGCACCCATATGATAGAAAGGGGTTGGGGCTTGCCATAAGGGCAATAGGGTTGGGAAAATCATATAGGTGCTAGGGCTTGACGTGACCAGCCAATTGATCGGAGGGGACCAAAGTGGAGTATTGCAAGTCATGGACTGCTCATTCACCTGGGTTCTATCGTTAATCATCACGGGCTGCCGCTCACGGCCAACAGATGGTCCCATTGGGGGAGTCTTACCCATCTGCAGAGGTGCAGTCGGTGCATTCTAACGCCCCACGGACAGGGCGGTTGTCTGCATGATTAGCATTATTCCAACCTAACATCGTTGATCCCAGGGGGCTACGCCCTCCCCCCAGGCAACACCTGCGTCCTTGAATTAGAGGAACAGAGTTGGGTTTATTGCCCGGTGCCTAAGACGCCCACATTGAGGGGAAATGTCGACAGGATCAACGCATTTTTTGCCCCCCCCCATGACTTTAGTTCGTAGGTGGTTCCACATTAATAGGGACTTTTCACACAGAAAAGTCATAAGTCTATGGGAGGTAACTCTATAAAAATTGTATAAAAGTTATCTCCCTTTATAAGTTTCTTGAAAGTCGTACAGTATAAACAGTTTTTAATTACATATACGAGCACTATTTCCCACACGCCTTATACAAGCATACACACAAATGCATCCACACGCACACACACACACACACACACCACACACACACACACACCACACACACATGTGTAGATCGAACTCATTTGCAGTTGCGATGAAATGTGCATGTTAATCGAGCAGACTAGTTATAAGTCTATGGGAGATAACTCTATAGAAATTGTGTAAAAGTTATTTCCCTTTATGAATTTCTTAAATGTCATACATCTTTTTCATTATCAACATTTTTAATTACATATACACGCACTATTTCCACACACCTTATTATTCACGCATACACACAAATGCATACACACACGTGCACACATACACACATACACGCACCCAAATTAATGCACACTTGTGTACTTACCGACACAAATATGGGGCTCCCAGAGAGGATAGAACTCAGTTAGAAGTAGCAATAAATGCGTGACTAACCTACTAAAAATGCAAGTAAATAAAAAGTCATTGTCATTTCAGTCTCGAAAGACTATGATAAATTTTTTTTGTGCCTGAAGTTGCAGCGCCTCCTATGACTATGAACTCCTATGTTTGAGAAACATTCTAAGGAGTTTCCCCTCCAGGGCACAAAAAAAAAGAGCCTGGGCAAGATGTATGGAGGCCCTGGGTTGCCCAAGTGACAGGGCTCCTCTCTCTGCCGTAATCTGAAGGAATGGTGAACCAATACATTTGGCGTCAGTTTGGCTGCAGGAGTTGCCAGATAGTTTTTTGCACATTGAACTGTCTAACGGAATCCAAGCCATGATTTATGTCAGGGTTTTCTCCCTTATCCTTTTTCTATCCAGAGGATAACCACAAGGCAGTGGGGGTTATTTAGACTATTACGCGCCTGGATACCAGCACAGGTATTTCTGTGCTCACGCGTTAATGTGCTAGATGGCTGTTGAGCGGGAAGCTTCCTCCGCCCTTTCACAGGTTTTGTTTTTCGTCCTGCTGGGTGTCTATCCACCCTTCTCACCAGGCAAGCCTGGTGGGGGTACCGGTTTAGTCGCCGATGATCCGACTATGGAGCAGGTTGTACGGGCTTACATAATACCCATAGCGCTTTGTGCGACCTGACATGTGAAATGAAAAGTACAAGGGAGGTAACTCTATAAAAATTATATAAAGTTTCTCTCCCTTTAAATGTTTCTTTAATATTTCATTTTCGGAAAACCTGCCTCAACTTTTGGGAAGCTCACAGCAAGAGTGTGGGACATCAGCAAGCTCACTATCCGTACAAAGGTACAAGTGTATAGGGCATGTGTTATCAGCACCCTCATGTATGGAAGTGAAACATGGACCTTATACTCCCACCAAGAGCGGCGGCTAAATAACTTCTACCTTCGCTGCCTTAGACGTGTACTGGGCATCACCTGGAGGGACAGGATCACTAACACAGCAGTCCTAGAGAGAGCTCAACTCCCCAGCTTGTACTCTCTACTGAGACAACGTCGTCTCCGATGGTTGGGTCATGTACGTCGGATGGATGATGGACGAATCCCGAAAGACATCCTCTATGGAGAGCTAACATCTGGTAAAAGACAGATTGGTCGCCCCCTACTGCGATTCAAAGATGTCTGCAAAAATGATCTCAGGTGCTTTGGCATTGTCCCTTCCAGCTGGGAAAATTTGGCTCAAGACCGCCCTCGATGGCGGCAGAATCTCAATAGAGGACTGTACATGTCAGAAGTCACCCTGATACAACACCATGAAGCTAAGAGATCCAGAAGAAAGCAGCGGCAACAAAGTACCGGAACATCAACATCTTCAGGGACAGCCTTCAAATGCAAAATCTGTGGTCGAGAATGTTTTTCAAACATCGGACTTCACAGTCACAGGGGGCGCTGTAACTTCAGGGGCACACCAAAAACCCCAACTTTATCATAGTTTTTCGAAACTGAAATGACAATGAATATTTCATATCTT
This sequence comes from Doryteuthis pealeii, assembly GCA_023376005.1. Lineage (NCBI taxonomy): Eukaryota > Metazoa > Mollusca > Cephalopoda > Myopsida > Loliginidae > Doryteuthis > Doryteuthis pealeii. Next base: position 11,736,385 of record CM042170.1, on the reverse strand, counting down.
TTTTTTTTTACCATCAACATTTTTTAATAATAATATACATGCACTATTTCCACACACCTTATCATACACACAAATGCACACACACCCGTGAACACATACACGCACACACACACGCGCACGCATGAGTGTATACACAAATACAACAAGGATCACAAGCACCATTTACACACACCTTATTACACACGCGCGTACACACATGCACATACACCGTGAGCACTCACTCACAACACACACACACACACACACAAATGAGCGCGTACACACATGCAATATACTCTCTCCTCTCTCTCTCTTCTCTCTCTCTCTCTCTCTCTCTCTCTCTCTTACATATACACGCATATATGTGGAAAAAATTGGAAGTGCGTGGTGTAATGGTTAAAGTCAAGGGTAATGGACTCGTCGCCCCGAGTTCAAATCCTGGATGTGGTAATTGCATTTCACTTAGCGCCTAATACCCTTGGGAAAGGTATGAATTCTACTCTCCCTCCAGCTATGGATAAATAGTAGAGCAGACTGGGCTCTTTAACCTTGGTTAGGCAACCGGTCTAGGAGAAGGAAAACTCTGAATTCAAACCTGCTGAACTCCGCTTAAGAAATTGACTTTGTGTCACATCCTGCTCGTGTGGAGGGGTTGGTAAATATATATATGTGGAAAATATAGACAAAACACACAGTGTTCCAAAGGATAAATATTTATTCTTGATAGTGATATCGACGCTATAAAGTTTCGGTAGTGATTGTCTTTTATTTACAGAAGATGACCCTCTTCTCAAATAATATATACATTGGATCCCTTCCGTCCATTAAGGACGATGGCGTAGTGTCCAAAAAATTAACTGCATCTGCGCAAGTGACTCTGCAGGCCAATTCTTGAGTGACAGTCTTTGGTGCACTGAATGCACACAAACTGTGAAGCTTTCTGGGGCTGTTGGCTTTTCTCTCTCTTTCTGGCTTTCTTTGCTGTCAAGGCTACTCTCCTCTCTGCCTCACTCCTCTCTGTGATTTGCTTAACATTAAGGCGCCAGGTCACTCGATTTTTTACATCTACCTCCCACGTGTTTGTGTCAATATGGCATATCCCCATAGCTCTCCTGCAGATATCTTTAAATCGTAGGCGTGGTCTACCAACGTAGGAGTGGTTGTATCTGTTATAGAAAGAAAAAGAAAAAGAAAATATGAAATGGAGTATTGATTACAATGTAGTTACGATTACAAAAGAACATAAATTGACTAATCTTAGACATTAAATAACCCGTAAGGAGTTGAGTTGATGATCTCATTCTCCCCCCCCCCCTTTCGGGTCATCATGGGGGCATATTTCCTTTGTTTGTGACGTGGTGATAAAAAGTGGAGTCGCAGAACAAGCAGTTTGTATCGTATCACAATCCTATCTGATCTACACGATGACTTTGGGCTACCGAGCCTAATCACTCCACGTGGTGGTCTTTCCCTACGGTCACTAGTCTTTCCTAGTGTCATCCAATCTTTCTCGGAAGTCTTTTTCAATAATCTTCATACAATGACTGCTATTTACACAGTAGCATTGGAACCAACAGAGCCTTCATCAGATGATGGCTCTGGGTTCAGGCATGGTTTCGGGACCTAAGCATCATTATCACTAACCCAGAGCGCCCCAGGAGTATCTCACGATACCGCCAGACTTTGTCGGTTCCACGCTGATGCGGTTAGAGCTTTCTCCTGAATCTTTTTTAAGTATTTCCTTTTGTCTGGTGGAGAAATTCCAAGTTGAGATCTAATAATAAATATTCAACTAACTTGCTTTTTTGACAAAGTCTCTTATTTCACCTAACTTCAGGTGTGAATTGTCAAATTTTTATAACAGATAAAAATATAACAGACACAGGATGTTATGAACATTTTTTATATGTCTATACTTAAGTATTTCGGTTTATGATAAACCATCATCAGGACAATGCAAAAGAAATTCTGTATCAGAGAAAAATGTTGTGACGTGGTGATAAAAAGTGGAGTCGCAGAACAGGCAGTTTGTATCGTATCACAATCCTATCTGATCTACACGATGTGACTTTGGGCTACCGACCCTAATCACCCCGCGCGGTGGTCTTTCTCTACGGTCACTAGTCTTTCCTAGTGTCATCCAATCTTTCTCGGAGGTCTTTCTCAATATTGTTCACGTAGGTCTTCATATTAAAAAAAAAAAAAAATATGAAGACCTACGTGAACAATGCGTCAGAAACGGATGGATAACAGATGTATTTCCCATTGAAGTCGGATGTCGGGGATTTATTGCCAACTCAACCTCGGCATTTTTGTCTAAACTTGGACTTTCTCTACCAGACAAGAGGAAATACTTAAAAAAGTTTCAGGAGAAAGCTCTAACCGCATCAGCGTGGATATGGCAGTCCTATATTGTAACATCAAACCGACAAAGTCTGGTGGTATCGTGGGGCGCTCTGGGTTAGTGGTAATGATGCTTCGGCCCCGAAACCATGCCTGAACCCAGAGTCATCATCTGATGAAGGCTTTGTTGGTTGCAATGCTACTGTGTAAATAGCAGTCATTGTATGAAGATTATTAACCCATAAGGAGTTGATGTGCCTTTAACCAAACTAAACGAATCTAAACCAAACCAAACCAATCATCAGTGTATCGACCTGCGAAATATGCTTTTCTTTTTTTCTTTAGTCGTCTTTGTTTTTCTTTCGTTTATTTTATATTTTCCACATTGTTTCCCCTTTTTGTTTCTTCTTTTGATGAACTGAACTCAAACTGTTTGACTGATGCCCACGTGAACTGAATAAAGAGTTAGGTTCAAAGTTCCGTGATGGCTCCCGATTACGACAAGAAGGTTCCCGATTACGACAAGAAGGTTCCCGATTACGACAAGAAGGTTCCCGAGTTCGAATAGAAAATTCCCGAGTCTGAAAAGAAGGTTCCCAAGTCCGAGAAAATTCCCGAGTCCGACAAGAAACACCTGAAGAAGGCCGGAGGACACATTGGCTGAAACGTTGTACAGGTAACAATGAAGATGAGGACAATAGTCCGAATAATCCAAATAATATTAATTATCAAGCCTCATCTAAAAAATTCAGAGAAATAGTGTAGATAACAATAAAGATGAGGACAATAGTCCGAATAATCCAAATAATATTAATTATCAAGCCTCATCTAAAAAAATTCAGAGAAATAGTACATATAACAATAAAGATGAGGACAATAGTCCGAATAATCCAAATAATACTAATTATCAAGCCTCATCTTTAATATTCAGAAAAATAGTACAGATAACAATAAAGATGAGGACAATAGTCCGAATAATCCAAATAATACTAATTATCAAGCCTCATTTAAAAAATTCCGAGAAATAGTACAGATAACAATAAAGATGAGGACAATAGTCCGAATAATCCAAATAATACTAATTATCAAGCCTCATCTAAAAAATTCAGACAAATAGTACAGATAACAATAAAGATGAGGACAATAGTCCGAATAATCCAAATAATACTAATTATCAAGCCTCATCTAAAAAATTCCGAGAAATAGTACAGATAACAATAAAGATGAGGACAATAGTCCGAATAATCCAAATAATACTAATTATCAAGCCTCATCAAAAAAATTCCGACAAATAGTACAGATAACAATAAAGATGAGGACAATAGTCCGAATAATCCAAATAATACTAATTATCAAGCCTAATCTCAAAAATTCAGAGAAATAGTGTAGATAACAATAAAGATGAGGACAATAGTCCGAATAATCCGAATAATACTAATTATCAAGCCTCATCTAAAAAAATCCGAGAAATAGTACAGATAACAATAAAGATGAGGACAGTAGTCTGATTAATCCAAATAATACTAATTATCAAGCCTTATCTAAAAAATTCAGAGAAATAGTACATATAACAATAAAGATGAGGACAATAGTCCGAATAATCCGAATAATACTAATTATCAAGCCTCATCTAAAAAATTCAGAGAAATAGTACATATAACAATAAAGATGAGGACAATAGTCCGAATAATCCGAATAATACTAATTATCAAGCCTCATCTAAAAAATTCCGAGAAATAGTACAGATAACAATAAAGATGAGGACAGTAGTCTGTGACCTGATTCAGGTTTGGAAGATAGAAAAAGAAAGAAAGAAAAATCGGAAGTTAAAATCTTCCGATCGTTTGGGTCAGAATTACAAGGCCGCGATCGAGATGTGACCTGATCTAGGTTTTGAAATTAGAAGAAAGAAAGAATTAATAAACGGAAATATAACTCGCTGGCCGTCTTCGGCCGTAGATTCAAAACAGATGGGCGATCCGAAAATGACCTCGACCGGGGGGTCGAGGCGATAGTGGCCGGTAGTAAAATCTCAAGTAGGTCGGAACTCCCAGAAGTGAGGGAAGCCGTTCCTAGACGAGTCTTTGATGTATTCAGACTTTAGTCGCGGGGAAAAGATAAATCTTGTTTTATAGATTACCGGAACATGAAGAAACCAGGATTAAAGAGAATCTATTGTTTTTATGTTTCCCCTATTGCTGGAGAATGGAGATAAACTCTTGTTGGAAATCGACATTAAAAAAAAAAAAAAGAGTCGAATGTATTTAAAAAACATTCAAGTGGCCGGAAGAGATGGCACCCAGATTGGTGAGCGGAAGTAAATTTGATTGGCTGGTTGGAAACAAGAGGGGGCGGTTACCCTGTTTGAGTGGGTGGAGCAGAAAAATTCCCGATGTCTTCATGCCGGCCGGAAATAAAAGTGTTCCGATCGGAGTATTATTTAACTCAGACGTTTTTGGCTTGAGAAGCAGAAGAGGCCGAATGGGCAGATGAGGCCAAACGGGCAGATGAAGTTGTGATCGCTTGAGAATCGGGCTAGCTGACAAGATTAACGCAATACTGAGAGCCGAGAGTAACAGACTTCAGCTGAGACCATTTTGAAAACTTAGTCAACTTACGAATTGTTTTGCACAATACTTTGCAGAAGACCAGAAGTATTTAATTACGGGCACATCACTCCCACAAACCTTGAGAAGTAATTATTTGTATTCCTGTATTTTTGAATATAAATGCTGTTGATTGTTGAAGAAGAAAAAGAGTCGTTATTCTTTTTTTTGTATGTGACCAATCGGCCGCCATTAAACCTCGGAGATCAGTTCTATAGCAGATTTCTAGTCGTTTGAGATCTTAGCACAACGTGGGGCATTCGGCTAGACTTCCCGCAAATATAGAGACCCTGCAATCCTTGGTTGATGCAGAAAATCCGATCTTGACGGCCAATTTCGGAGATTCTGTGAGCCCTTTAGCTCGGGAGCGACCGACGGGTTATAGTCTGATTAATCCAAATAATACTAATTATCAAGCCTCATCTAAAAAATTCCGAGAAATAGTACAGATAACAATAAAGATGAGGACAATAGTCCGAATAATCCAAATAATACTAATTATCAAGCCTTATCTAAAAAATTCAGAGAAATAGTACAGATAACAATAAAGATGAGGACAATAGTCCAAATAATACTAATTATCAAGCCTCATCTCAAAAATTCCGAGAAATAGTATGAAACTCAAATGCCAATCAAACTGGACGCCATTGATCGATAAGTGTAATCGAAACCTTATCGCTCCCGTCATTACTAAATTGAAACACGTGATACCCCCCCCCCTTTTTTTAGAGGTGGGGGTGAGGTCTAACCCCTCAGCAGTGTATGCAGTTGGTGTATTCTAAATCCCCATCAATAGGTCTTCTGGATTTTCGTGTCGAAGAACAATCGAATGGTGTATGTTATCTTATTCGTTTCAATCGATTTGTGCTTATTCGTCTAAGATTGATGCCGTTGTCGACTCATGTAACCAATTATTTCTGACGTTAGGCTGGTCATACTCCCCTCCACTCGAATATTTCATCCATATATGTCCTTTTGCACACTATAGGGGGACTTGAACTAATAATATCCAACCCTAGCGGTGTGGCTCAGGATACCCCGATTCTATCCTCTACAAAGAGGTAACCCCCACCAAAAGGGGTTAGCTGTTAGATAGGAGTACTTAAAAGCACATATATATTTACCAGCCCCTCCGCACGAGCAGGATGCGACACAAGGTCAATTTCTTAAGCGGAGTTTAACAGGTTTGAATTCAGAGTTTTCTATCTCATAGACTGGTTACCTAGCCATGGTTAAAGAGTCCAGTCTGCCCTGCTATTTACCCATAGCTGGAGGGAGAATTGGATTCATACCTTTCCCAAGGTTCTGACGTTAGGCGGGTCATACTCGCCTCCACTCGAATATTTCATTCATATATTTACTCTTGCACTCTATAGGAAACTTGAACTAATAATATCTCGACTTGGCGACAGGGTTCAGAATACGCCGACCGCGTCCTCTGTATAGGGCTAAGACCAAACCAAAAAGGAGTGTCATGAGTATTAGATAGGAATCATCATGTCGCGAAGGCAGCACGGATATCCATGACAATCTCTCGCCAACCTTCCCTATCATTTATTGCCCCTGGGAGTTCTTCTGCGCAACATCCAGCATCCTCACATAGTTGGTCAATGTAGGTCCTTGCTGGGCAGCCCAGCCGATTGATTGGGGCGGAGGCGTCTGCGACCGCTCATCTAGAGCCAAAATCGAGTGTTGCGTATGATTGAATTGCGAAAGAGCCTAATGTCGGTGTCATCCAAACAGCGAGGGAGTCTATCCCCTTTTCACTAGCACTAGACCAAGGAGATTATTTTACCATCAGTTCCTCACTTTACCGCACATATCCCTGTGCTATTCATAGTTAAAAGGAAGGAGAGACAACAGCATCGCCAGCAAGCATCACCGTTTGTTTGCAATCACTGTACCAGAGATTGCCATTCAAAAATTGGTCTGTTCAGCCACTCAGGTAGGTGTAGATGAAAATAAGTGGACTCTACGCCATCGTCTTTGATAGACGGAAGGATGCCAATATGACACATACGCTGAGTAGGCGAGGGCCGGTATTAAACCAGGAACCTTGTGATTCCTAGCCGAACGCTCTACCGATTTACACCTGAAAACACCGAATATATTGGCCTTGTGCCAGATCACAGCCTGCAGGTTTTTTAATAAATTACCGATTTTTATCATAAGCTTCTCATTTTTCTTTTTTTCTTTAGTTATAATATATTAATTTATAATATATTAATTTAATAATTTCTTTAGTTATAATATATTAGTAATTTAATTATAATATATTAGTAATTTAGTTATAATATATTAGTAATTTAGTAATTTTTCTTTAGTTATAATATATAGTAATTTAGTAATTTCTTTAGTTATAATATATTAATTTATAATATATTAATTTATAATATATTAATTTTAATTTCTTTAGTTATAATATATTTAATTTAATTATAATATATTAGTAATTTAGTTATAATATATTAGTAATTTAGTAATTTTCTTTTAGTTATAATATATTAGTAATTTAGTAATTTTTTAGTTATAATATATAATTTATAATATATTAATTTGATAATTTCTTTAGTTATGATATATTAGTAATTTAATTAAAATATATAAGTAATTTAATTATAATATATTAGTAATTTAGTAATTTTTCTTTAGTTATAATATATTAGTAATCTAGTAATTTCTTTAGTTATAATATATTAATTTATAATATATTAATTTAATAATTTCTTTAGTTATAATATATTAGTAATTTAATTATAATATATTAGTAATTTAGTAATTTTCTTTAGTTGTTTTTTTTTTTCGTTTATTTTCTTTTTTTCTCCACAATGTTTCTCTTTCCGCGTCTTTTTTCTGATGGATTGAAACTCAAATACCAATCAAACAGGACGCCATTGATCGATAAGCGTAATCGAAACCCTATCACTCCGTCATTACTAAATTGAAACATGTGATACCCCCCCCCTTTTAGAGGTGGGGTGAGGTCTAACCTCTCTGCAATTGGTGTATTCTAAGCCCCAATCAATAGGTCTTCTGGATTTTCGTGTCGAAGAACAATCGAATAATCTGAATCTGTGCGGTAAAGTGGGGAGCTGAAGGTAGGTGTGGCGCTCCACCTCAGCAAAGAACAATCTCCCTGGTCTAGCGCTAGCGAACAGGGTATAGACTCTCTCGCTGTCCGGCTGATACCGACAATAGGCCACTCCGCCAACTTTACGTTTATACTGCGATGTAAGACCTGTCTAAAATCCCACTGAACATATTGGCCTTGTGCCAGATCCTAGTTGGCAGGTTTGTAATTTAACTACCGATTTTTATCATAAGTTTCTCATTTCTATTTTTTTCTTTGATTGTTTTTTTTTCTTTCGTTTATTTTCTTTTTTTTCTCCACAATGTTTCTCTTTCCGTGTCTTTTTTCCTGATGGACTGAAACTCAAATGCCAATCAAACAGGACGCCATTGATCGATAAATGTAATTGAAACCTTATCGCTCCCGTCATTATTAAATTGAGATATGCGATACCCAGGGGGGACTTGATAGACGGGAACAACATGGTCGGCTTTGTCAGGTCAACGAGAAAATCGAGTATTTCGTTGCACTGACCATCGGCAGCGATCGTCTTGTTACGGGTGGTCGGTGATGGGTGGTGGTGTAGGAAAACAGAATATGCAAGAAACCCCTTTAAAAAGCTTCAATTTTATTCTTCCTTTCAGATCCGGGGGTGAGACGTATGACCCAGTGACGGCATGATCCCCATTTAATAGTTATATTTACTGGGTTCTTTTGTTGTATACCTCTTTTCATTACTTTAACCCTGGTCCACTCTGACCCGGAGTGGTAGTACCTGTTGGGCTAGACGGGCGGTCGGAAAGGCCCCCTCCAATCAATCGGCTGGTCACGTCAAGCCCTAGCACCTATATGATTGTCTCGGCCATATTACCGACCGCAAACTCTGAGACTGGGGCTATAGAATACGCCGACTGCACCTCTGCAGAGGGGTAAACACGCCACCTATTGATTGTGGGTGGCAACCTGTGATGCTTAAGGATGGAACCCTGGTGGCTGAGCAGTCCATGACATGCAACACTCCCCTTTGACACTTACTTGGGCTAGACGGGCAATCGCAATGTTCCCCTTTGATCAATCGGCTGGTCCCGCCAAGCCATAGCACCTATATGATTGTCCCGACCGTATTTTCCTTAAGGCAAACTCCCAACCCTTTTTTATCATATATGTGCTAGCACGGCCTACTAATATTATACGGCCCCACATGATACATTAAGAGGCAAAAAATAACAGGCCGATTGGCCTGATAGTCAATCTGTAGGTTTAGGCTGGGAAATGTTAAAAGTATACAAAAATACACAAACTGTTTTCTTTTTTTTTCTTCAGAAATGTAATATGAAAAGATTAACCATTTTTGTAAACAAATTATTGCGAAAAACTTTTAAAAATCAATATTTAAATGCAAAAAGTTATGCGTTAGTAATTTTACCAAACTAGCGCGTCTTAGGCAAAACAGACCGTATACGTGATTGAAAAGCATAAAAACAAGGTATAATGTATCATGTGGGGCCGTATAATATTAGTAGGCCGTGGTGCTAGTAGGCGGTGGCTGAAGATCTTAGTATGATGTTAAACTGCATCTAGTGAAGTTTAAATCCTGGAACTCTAGGAAATATGGAGTACCCCTTCATTACCATTACTTCCAGGTCCACCCTGATCTGGATTGTTAGTACCCGTTAGGGTATCATTCATGGAATAAATAGATAAAAAATGAATCAGAAATGAGTTTAAAAAATTGAGTTTAAAAAAAAATTGAATGTCCAGCATGAATGAATAATATATATGGGTAATTGGGCCGGGTTAGCTCAATCGGTAGAGCGTTCGGCTATAAACCACAAGGTTCCTAGTTCGATACCGGTCCTCGCCAACTCAGCGTATGAGTAGCACAGAGATCTGTGCGGTAAAGTAAGGAACTGATGGTAGGTGTGGCGCTCCACCTCAGACGTTAAAACAATCTCCTTGGTCTAGCGCTATTGAAAAGGGGATAGACTCCCTCGCTGACTGGCTGATATCGACTTTAGGCCGCCCCGACGACTTTACTTATATGTCAAATCATCAAGAAAAAGTAAAATTGTCATCCACCCCCTTCAATTTTTCTGAAAATTTGTACATGTGTAGACTATGTTAAAGTTAGACAATACCACAAATTTTAGCTTCCAATTCCAAAAATTGGCCGAGTTATGTCGATTTTTAGCTCTCCAAATTTTTTTTTTTGGGGGGGGATGCCAACATTTTGTAATCTATTTTTTTAAAAAATAAAATGAGTTCTAGAGCTTCCCTACATTGGTTTATAGAAGCTTCCCTATATTGGTTTATAGAAGCTTTTTGGCCTGAGGAATACAAAAATGTTATCAAAGTAGGTAATATGATTGATACATGGGAAATATATTGTTTGTATATTATTTTAAATACATCCAACCACCAACATAATCCTGATAATTTCTATCGAATTCTGACAGTTATTTTGTTCCACATAGCCCATATTCAATGGCTGAACGGAAAAACTCAAAACGTAAAATTGCAAAATGTTAAGTGATGTTGTAACTTCGCTTGTGAGCAAAAACCAAACTCCATTTTTCATACAAATAATATTCAATGTATTAAGAATAATAATTAAAAAAGAAGATTTTTTATAAGCAGTGCCACATTGCGAATTTTCCACTTATTTATCTTGCTACGAAAAAATCAGAAATCATTAATAACATAAAAATGATAAGAAAAAATCTCCCGAACCCTAGCCGTAAATGAGGATTCTTTAAATCGTTCACGGCTACAGTGGTGGTTCGGTTAATGAATATGGTTCGGCGTTAATTTCGCCATGGGAAATGGACTCGTCGCCACGAGTTGAAATCCTAGAAGTGGTTATTGCATTTCACTTAGCGCTAATACCCTTGGGAAAGGTATGAATCCTACTCCCCCTCCAGCTATGGGTAAATAGTAGGGCAGACTTGGCTCTTTAACCTTGGTTAGGCAACCGGTCTAGAAGGAAAACTCTGAATTCAAAACCTGTTGAGCCCTGCTTAAGAAATGGACCTTGTGTCACATCCTGCTCGTGCGGACGGGTTCGTAAATATGTATATTTGCTAGTACTAATAATATTCTGACAGATCTATTTGACCCATAGATGGGACCCTAATAGGTACAACAAATGCAGGTTACAGTGGTCCTGGGAGTAATGATTCCACACTCTCCTGAGATATAAAACAGGAGCCTCATCAACAGATGATACGGGAATATTTACGTCACATATTTGGAGTGGTTGCCGTTCAAAGTCAATAAATAATGATATTTCTAACTAAAAAAAGACAAAAAAAATAAAATTGAAAAAACAAAAAACAAACCCTGATTATGCAATAAGTCTATAATAATGAAAGCAAAATAATATCAACTGTTTTTTTTTTTGTTTTTGTTTTTTTTTTGTTCACCCTGGTAACTCAAGATTTGTCGGGATGTTGGGGTGAAATCACTCAAGCGTGTCTTGTCTCCTAAATTTGAGGAAGCTGTTTTGGTACCCGGACGATTTTTATAGCCTTTTCGACACCCACCACCCCATCGCCTTACTGGACAGTTATTCACAAAGCAGTTGTTTGTGTTAAGGGCCAACTGAACAATAGCCTCGAATTCGATTGGCGTCTTTGAATCTTTACATTATTTCCGGTAGGGGGCAGTCTCGGCGCTAACCTGGCAGCATTTCATTTGCTTACAGCATTGCATTCTGGGATTGACATTTGACATTATGCCTCAGATGATCGACAATGTGGGTGGCTTTTTCATCCTTTTTTCTTCTTTTGTGAGAATTTCTCTGATTTACACTTCAGTTGGACTTCTGTATATTCAATAAAGCCTTGTAGAGATCTTCTTGTTGCTCTTCTTCTTCTTCTTCTTCTTTTTTTCAATCGATTCCTCCTCCAACTCCAATAGATCTCTTCTTCTTCTTCTTCTTCTTCTTCTTCTTCTTCTTATTATTATTATTATTATTATTATTATTATTCTTTCTTTCTTCTTCTTCTTCTTCTTCTTCTTCTTCTTCTTCTTCTTCTTTTTTCAATCGATTCCTCCTTCAACTCCAATAGATTTCTTCTTTTTCTTTCTTTCTTTTTTTTTTTTTTTTCTTCTCTTCTTCTTCTTCTTCTTCTTCTTCTTCTTCTTCTTCTTCTTCTTTAATTGATTCTATTTTCTTCTTTTTCAATCGAATTGTTGTTGTCGCTCTTCTTCTTCTTCTTCTTCTTCTTCTTCTTCTTCTTCTTCTTCTTCTTCTTCTTCTTCTTCTTATTATTATTATTATTTCTTTCTTTTTTCTTTCCTTCTTCTTTTTCTTCTTCTTCTTCTTCTTCTTCTTCTTCTTCTTTAATCGATTCTATTTTCTTTTTCAATCGAGCTGCTGTTGCCGCTGTTGTAGTTGTTGTTGTTGTTGTTCTTCTTCTTCTCCTTCTTTTTCTTGGTTGTGATGGAGTAGTGGTATAGTCAGTGGGCAGTGATAAGCCAAAAACTTGCCTGCGTACTCCAAATTCGAATACCTAGTATCAGTCAAATACAACCGTGATTATTAAGACATTTGTCCCTGTCGAGTGATGGTAGCATTCAAAAGAGTCGATGGTATTGATTGGTAGTTGGTTGAACTCTGTCTGTCTGTCTGTCTGTCTGTGTGTGTGTCTCTCTCTCTACGACGCTCCAGACGAAGTAGTTCTGGGGATTAAAAACAGACGAGCTGGAAGGACACAGGTTGGAATGTGCAGTTGTACTACTCGTCTACTCATGGACTCGGCCAAGTTCAGTGGCTCGTCAACTGTCCTCATCGATTGGATGGGGGTTGTGGTGTTAGGATATCTGGCATTTTAAAGACAAACTCTGCAATTTTGAAAGATGTCTCGCCGTTTAGAATGTGTGTACGTATGTGTGACGACATTCATCTGTTGTGAGTTAAGCCGACTCCATACGTCGATGTGTTTATAGTGGATTTGTGTCCGAATCTAAGATTTAAAATCGTCTATTCGAGTCCATTTCCTACAACGGTAACCATTACACTACGTGCCTCCAATATATATATATATATATATATTTAAGAATGGAAATGAGTAACCTACTCGAGTTTCATCGATAGATTCTTCAGGGTTACTTTTAAATTAATCGAGTTTACGATTAATCTTTGGTGTTATAAACATGCCCGTTGGAATGGGACTTAAATTTAGTAGAGGAACGCTGTTTTATGTAAACAAGCGTTATTGTAAACAAGCGTTCCTCTACTAAATTTAAGTCCCATTCCAACGGGCATGTATATAAACAAAGATTAATCGTAAACTCGATTAATTTAAAGTAACCCTGAAGAATCTATCGATGAAACTCGAGTAGGTTACTCATTTCCCATTCTTAAATAAATTTATGCTCTACATTGTATTGAGCACTTTGTATTTGTTTTTTCTCAACCTTAACCTCTGGATATTGTGCGCTTCCAACGATCGTTCTTATACCCCCGGTAAGTTAATACTTATACATATACAAATATATATTATTATATATATATATATATATATATATATATAAAAGATATCAGTGGTCTGAAGAAGCTCGTGGGCATACTCACGTGTGGAAATGGTCCATAACCACGATACCCATGGTATTTAAGGCCTTTTTATTCACAAATAACTTTGCTCTGTTTACAATAATTAAACATTGAGCTCTCATACGGAACCTGAACTCTACAACAAACAACTGGTAGAGAATAAGACCAGCCTAGAATCACCCTGTACCAAGAAACTTGGTACCACACCAAAGTATATATATATATATATATATATATATATATATATATATATATATTAATGTGTACATGGACAAACTCTCGGCCGAAACACGTGTTGGTATTTCATTAAACCATTTTTTATCCATTCAATATTTTCTTTCCTTATTTATTTAACCTTTGAACGTATATCTATATATATTCACGAGGGTTATTGTCGCGACTTGTCTTAGATTAACTCATTTCATATCATTAATGTTAGGTTTAATGGGTCGCAGTTTGGTCGGGGCTCGCAGTAAAAAAAATTTGAAAGCAACAGTTAATCTTAAGTCTCTACTCTTATGGCAACACCCCAACTATTTTCATCATACACGTGCTAGAAGGCGGAGACTGAGTGCTCTGAGCATGACGTCAAATTGCATCTAATGGTGAGGTTCCAATTCTGGAGCTCAGAGGAGCGGGGAGTACCACTTAATTGCCATTACTCCAGGTCCACTTTGACCCAGAGTAATAGTACTAATTAGAATTCCAACTATGTGTTAAATAGATAAAAAAATGAATTAAAAAAAAAACGTGTTTAAAGTTTTTAATACCCCAAAAGAATGAATAAACAAACAGGTCTTCGGCATAAAAGGGTTGACATGCTGTAAAATCCAACCAACCAACCAACCAACATTTTTCGGAGGAAAATTCGTGTAATAACGAATATCATAATATGGCGATTCTTAGCTTTGTTTATCGTTATATTCTTTATAAAGAATAATTTTCCAATTTTTATGA
>CM042170.1:11699429-11721854 GCA_023376005.1 Doryteuthis pealeii | reverse complement strand
AGAAGGAAAGAAAGAAAAGAAAAAATAGAGATAAGAAGGAGAGAAAGAAAGAAAAGAAAGACAAAAGAAAAAAAAAGAGAAAGAAAAGAAGAGAAAGAGAAAGAGGAAAGAAAGAAAAAGAAAAGAAAAAAGAGAAAAGAAAGAAAGAAAGGAAAGAAAAAAGAGAGAATAGGGAAAAAAGAGAAAGAAAGAAGGGACAAGAAGCAAAGGAAAAAAGAGAAGGGAAAGAAAGACAGAAAAAGAGGGAAGAAAGAAAGAAAAAGTGGAAAAGAAAGAAAGAAAGAAAAAAGGAAAAAAGAAAAAGAGAAAAGAAAAAGAGGAAAGAAAAGAAAAAAGTGGAGAGAAGAAAGACAAGAAAAGAAAAAGAAGAAAGAAAGAGGAGAAAGAAAGAAGAAAGAAAAAAAAGTTAAAGAAAGAGAAAAGATAAAGAAAGAAAAGAGGAGAAAGAAAGAAGAAAGAGAAAGAAAGAAAAAAGTGAAAGAAAGAAAGAAAGAAAAAGAGTGGAAGAAAGAAAGGAAAGAAAGGAGGAAAAAGTGAAGAAAGAAAGAAAGAGAAAAAGAGGAGAGAAAGGAAAGATAAAAAGAAGAAAAAAGTGAAAAAGAAAGAAAGAAAAAGGAGGAAGAAGAAGAAAAAGTGAAAGAAAGAAAGAAAGAAAAAAGGAGAAAGAAAGAAAGAAAGAAAGAAAGAGAAAGAAAAGAAAGAAAGAAAAAAAGAAAAAAGAAAGAAAAGAAAGAAAGGAAAGAAAAAGAGAAGAAAAAGAGGAAGAAAGAAAAAGTTGAAAGAAAGAAGAAAAGAAGGAAAGAAAAAGAGAAAGAAAGAAAAGTGAAAGAAGAAAGAAGAAAAGAAAGAGAAAAGGAGAGGAAGGAAAGAAAGAAAGAAAGAAAAAAGAGAAAGAAAGAAAAAGTGAAAGAAAGAAAGAAAGAAAGAAAAAGAGAAAGAAAGAAAAGAAAGAAAAAAAGAGAAAGAAAGAGAGAAAGAAAGAGAGAAAGAAAGAAAAAAAGTGAAAGAAAAGAAAGAAAAAAAAAGAAAAAGAGAAACAAAGAAAGAAAGAAAAAGTGGAAAGAAAGAAAAAAAAGAAAGAAAGAAGAAAAAGAAAAAGAGGAAAGAGAGAAAGAAAAAGAGAAAGAAAGAAAAATATTGTGTAAGTGTAATTCAATAAATAAGGGTTTATATTTCTTTTTAAGCAAAACAATATAGGATTGGAAAAAAAAGTCTTGTCCGATACAAAATAGCTTTTATTTAACCAAAAATAGTATTTATTGAGTAAATACAATTTTGGTTAAATGATTAGAGTATTCTTGTAAAGAAATTCACAAAGGGATATAACTTTTATATATTTTTACAAGTTATCTCCCATATGCTTATTATTTATTTGCATGATTTAGCAAGTTAAACAGATTCATTACTACTTCCAATTGAGTTTGATCCTCAATGGGTCCCCCAAATTTGTATCCTTGTGTCAAATCCCACTTGTGGTGATATATACATTGGAACAGATTTGAATTCTAAAAAAATTCTTTAAAATCAGTTTACGAATCAAAAAGTGCTCAAATACTGGTTAGCAGAGCAGTATAAAAAACTTAAAGAAATTAAAATCTCATCTTTTGACTATAGTTTCATGTATTTATATTTAGGGTAATTTATGAGGAAGTGCGTCCCGGTCTCCTGCCCCATAAATTGCTACACGGTGACTATTAAAATAACGACCCCAGCTACGGTGTTACTTGAAAGAAAACAACCAACTTAGGGTGTTAAATGATGTTTTTTTTTTTGGGGGGGGGTCTTCTCTTTTTTGTCGTAATTCTTATTTATTTATCGTAATTTGTCGTAGGGTAATCAGTCTATTCCAAACTATATATCTATCTTCATATAAACAAGAATTACGACAAATTACGATAAATAAATAAGAATTACGACAAATTACGATAAATAAACAGGAATTACGACAAATTACGATAAATAGATAATTACGACAAAAAAGATAAGCCCCCCCCTAAAATACATTTAACGCCCTAAGTTGGTTGTTTTCTTTCAAGTAACACCGCAGCTGGAGTCGTTATTTTAATCGTCACCGGGTAGCAATTTATGAGGTAGGAGACCGGGACGCACTTCCTCATAAATTACAATATTTAGAGAGCGATGTCAACATACGTATCAGAAAGGTGTGGATAACTTTGATACAAAGTTATCTCTCATGGAGTTGTCTGCATGTTTGTTTGTTTTGTTTGTTTGTTTGTTTTGTTTTACGGCATATCAACCTTGGTGGGTCATTTAATATCGACAAAGTTGTGAAATAAATTCATTCTTAATGGATAATACAATTTTGTTTATAAACTCATGTTTTTCTATTTAACCCATAGATGGGACCCTAACAGGTACTACCACTCCGGGTCAGAGTGGACCAGGGAGCAATGGTGATGAAGGGGTGCTCCACATTCCCCAACCCTCCAAAACTGGAACCTCACCATCAGATAGAGTTTAACGTCATTCCCAGGACATGTAGACTCTCAGCCACCGCCTTCTAGCACCCATATGATTAAAAGGGGTTGGGGCTTGCCATAAGGGCAATAGGGTTGGGGCAATCATATAGGTGCTAGGGCTTGACGTGGCCAGCCGATTGATCGGAGGGGGCCTCTCCTACAGCCCGTCTAGCCCAAGAAAAGCCTTAAGTGGAGTATTGCATGTCATGAACTGCTCATCCACCTGGGTTCTATCCTTAAGCATCACGGATCGCCACCTACGACCACACATTGGAGGAGTCTTACCCCTCTGCAGAAGTGCAGTCGGTGTATTCTAACGCCCCATCGACAGGGCGGTTGTCTGCATGATTAGCAAGGGTAGCTTCGGGCCTGGACCTTACAAGCTAACATCGTTGATTCCTCCCCCAGGCAACACCTGCCCCATTAAATTAGAGGAGCAGAGCTGGGTTTATTGCCCGGTGCCTAAGACGCCTCCTTGAGAGGGAATGACGACGGGATCAACACATTTTTTGCACCCACCTCCCATGAGTTTCGGTTCATAGATGATTCCAAGGGCCTTTTCACACAGAAAAGTCATATAGAGGTAACTCTATAAAAATTGTATAAAAGTTACCTCCCTTTAAAAGTTTCTTGAAAGTCGTACAGTTTTTAAATACACATACGAGCACTATTTCCACGCGCCTTACACACACACACACACACACACACACACACACACATGTGTAGATCGAACTCACTTTGCAGTTGCGATGAATGTTCATGTTAATCATGCAGACTAGTTATAAGTCTATGGGAGATAACTCTATATAAATTGTGTAAAAGTTATTTCCCTTTATAAATTTCTTAAATGTAATACATTTTTTTCATTATCAACATTTTTAATTACATATACAAGCACTATTTCCACACACCTTATTATACACGCATACACACAAATGCATACACACACGTGCACACATACACACATACACGCAACCAAAATAATACACACTTGGGGCTCCCAGAGAGGATCGAACTCAGAAGTAGCAATAAATGCGTGACTAGCCTACAAAAAATGCAAATAAGTGAAAAGTACAAGGGAGGTACTCTATAAAAATGTTATAAAGTTTATTTCCCTTTAAATATTTCTTTAATATTTCATTTTCGGAAAAGCTGCCCCAACTTTTGGGACAACAACAAGTTCACTATCCGTACAAAGGTACAAGTGTATAGGGCATGTGTTATCAGCACCCTCATGTATGGAAGTGAAACATGGACCTTATACTCCCACCAAGAGCGGCGAGTAAATAACTTCTACCTCCGCTGCCTTAGGCGTATATTGGGCATCACCTGGAGGGACAGGATCACTAACACAGCAGTCCTAGAGAGAGCTCAACTTCCCAGCCTGTACTCTCTACTGAGACAACGTCGTCTCCGATGGTTGGGTCATGTACGTCGGATGGATGATGGACGAATCCCGAGAGACATCCTCAATAGAGAGCTTACGTCTGGTAAAAGACAGATTGGTGGCCCCCCCCCCAGCTGCGATTCAAGGATGTCTGCAAGAATGATCTCAGGTACTTTGGCATTGCCCCTTCCAGCTGGGAAAATTTGGCTCAAGACCGCCCTCGGTGGCGGCAGAATCTCCATAGAGGACTGTACATGTCAGAAGTCACCCTGATACAACACCATGAAGCTAAGAGGTCCAGAAGAAAGCAGCGGCAACAAAGCACCGGCACATCAACATCTTCAGGGACAACTTTCAAATGCAAAATCTGTAGTCGAGAATGTTTTTCAAACATCGGACTTCACAGTCACAGGGGGCGCTGTAACTTCAGGGGCACACAAAAAAAACCCCCAACTTTATTATAGTTTTTCGAGACTGAAATGCCAATGAATATTTCATATCTTATTTTTTACCATCAACAATTTTTAATAACATATACATGCACTATTTCCACACACCTTATCATACACACAAATGCACACACACCCGTGAACACATACACGCACACACACACGCGCACACATGAGTGTATACACAAATACAACAAGAATCACAAGCACTATTTACACACACCTTATTACACACGCGCGTACACACATGCACATACACCCATGAGCACTCACACACACACACACACAAATGAGCGCGAACACATGCATATACTCTCTCTCTCTCTCTCTCTCTCTCTCTCTCTTACATACACACGCATATATTTGAAAAAAATGTGGAAGTGCGTGGTGTAATGGTTAAAGTCATGGGAAATGGACTCGTCGCCCTGAGTTCAAATCCTGGATGTGGTAATTGCATTTCACTTAGCGCTAATACCCTTGGGAAAGGTATGAATTCTACTCTCCCTCCAGCTATGGATAAATAGTAGGGCAGACTGAGCTCTTTAACCTTGGTTAGGCAACCGGTCTAGGAGAAGGAAAACTCTGAATTCAAACCTGCTGAACTCCGCTTAAGAAATTGACTTTGTGTCACATCCTGCTCGTGCGGAGGGGTTGGTAAATATATATATGTGGAAAATATAGACAAAACACAAAGTGTTCCAAAGGATAAATATTTATTCTTGATAGTAATATCGACGCTATAAAGTTTCGGTAGTGACTGTCTTTTATTTACAGAAGATGACCATCTTCTCAAATAATATATACATTGGATCCTTTCCGTCCACCAAGGACGATGGCGTAGTGTCCAAAAAATTAACTGCATCTGCGCAAGTGACTCTGCAGGCCAATTCTTAAGTGACAGTCTTTGGTGCACTGAATGCACACAAACTGTGATGCTTTCTGGGGCTGTTGGCTTTTCTCTCTCTTTCTGGCTTTCTTTGCTGTCAAGGCTACTCTCCTCTCTGCCTCACTCCTCTCTGTGCTTTGCTTAACATTAAGGCGCCAGGTCACTCGATATTTTGCATCTACCTCCCACGTGTTTGTGTCAATATGGCATGTCCTCATACATCTTTAAATCGTAGGCGTGGTCTACCAACGTAGGAGTGGTTGTATCTGTTATAGAAAAAAGAAAACAAAAATATGCAATGGAGTATTGATTACAATGTAGTTACGATTACAATAGAACATTAATTGACTAATCTTAGACATTAAATAACCCGTAAGGAGTTGAGTTGATGATCTCATTCTCCCCCCCCCCCCACACCTTTGGGGTCATCATGGGGGCATATTTCCTTTGTTTGTGACGTGGTGATAAAAAGTGGAGTCGCAGAACAAGCAGTTTGTATCGTATCACAATCCTATCTGATCTACACGATATGACTTTGGGCTACCGAGCCTAATCACTCCACGCGGTGGTCTTTCTCTACGGTCACTAGTCTTTCCTAGTGTCATCCGATCTTTCTCGGAGGTCTTTCTCAATAATCTTCATACAATGACTGCTATTTACACAGTAGCATTGCAACTGGGTTAGTGGTAATGATGCTTCGGCCCCGAAACCATGCCTGAACCCAGAGTCATCATCTGATGAAGGCTTTGTTGGTTGCAATGCTACTGTGTAAATAGCAGTCATTGTATGAAGATTATTAACCCATAAGGAGTTGATGTGCCTTTAACCAAACTAAACGAATCTAAACCAAACCAAAACAATCATCAGTGTATCGACCTGCGAAATATGCTTTTCTTTTTTCTTCTTTGTTTCTCTATTCGTTTATTTTATATTTTCCACTTTGTTTCCCCTTTTTGTTTCTTCTTTTGATGGACTGAAACTCAAACTGACTGATGCCCACGTGAACTGAATAAAGGGTTCGGTTCAAAGTTCAGTGATGGCTCCCGATTACGACAAGAAGGTTCCCGATTACGACAAGAAGGTTCCCGAGTACGACAAGAAGGTTCCCGATTACGACAAGATGGTTTCCGAGTCCGAGAAAATTCCCGAGTCCGACAAGAAATACCTAAAGAAGGTCAGAGGGCACATAGGCCAAAAGGTTATACAGATAACAATAAAGATGAAGACAATAGTCCGAATAATCCAAATAATACTAATTATCAAGCCTCATCTCAGAAATTCAGAAAAATAGTGTAGATAACAATTAAGATGAGGACAATAGTCCGAATAGTCCAAATAATACTAATTATCAAGCCTCATCTCAAAAATTCAGAGAAATAGTACAGATAACAATAAAGATGAGGACAATAGTCCGAATAATCCAAATAATATTAATTATCAAGCCTCATCTCAGAAATTCAGAAAAATAGTGTAGATAACAATTAAGATGAGGACAATAGTCCGAATAATCCAAATAATACTAATTATCAAGCCTCATCTCAAAAATGCAGAGAAATAGTACAGATAACAATAAAGATGAGGACAATTGTCCGAATAATCCAAATAATACTAATTATCAAGCCTCATCTAAAAAATTCCGAGAAATAGTACAGATAACAATAAAGATGAGGACAATAGTCCGAATAATCCAAATAATACTAATTATCAAGCCTCATCTAAAAAATTCCGAGAAATAGTACAGATAACAATAAAGATGAGGACAATAGTCCGAATAATCCAAATAATACTAATTATCAAGCCTCATCTAAAAAATTCCGAGAAATAGTACAGATAACAATAAAGATGAGGACAATAGTCCGAATAATCCAAATAATACTAATTATCAAGCCTCATCTAAAAAATTCCGAGAAATAGTACAGATAACAATAAAGATGAGGACAATAGTCCGAATAATCCGAATAATACTAATTATCAAGCCTCATCTAAAAAATTCCGAGAAATAGTACAGATAACAATAAAGAAGAGGACAATAGTCTGAATAATCCAAATAATACTAATTATCAAGCCTCATCTCAAAAATGCAGAGAAATAGTACAGATAACAATAAAGATGAGGACAATAGTCCGAATAATCCAAATAATACTAATTATCAAGCCTCATCTAAAAAATTCCGAGAAATAGTACAGATAACAATAAAGATGAGGACAATAGTCCGAATAATCCAAATAATACTAATTATCAAGCCTCATCTAAAAAATTCCGAGAAATAGTACAGATAACAATAAAGATGAGGACAATAGTCCGAATAATCCGAATAATACTAATTATCAAGACTCATCTAAAAAATTCCGAGAAATAGTACAGATAACAATAAAGATGAGGACAATAGTCCGAATAATCCAAATAATACTAATTATCAAGCCTCATCTAAAAAATTCCGAGAAATAGTACAGATAACAATAAAGATGAGGACAATAGTCCGAATAATCCGAATAATACTAATTATCAAGCCTCATCTAAAAAATTCCGAGAAATAGTACAGATAACAATAAAGATGAGGACAATAGTCCGAATAATCCAAATAATACTAATTATCAAGCCTCATCTCAAAAATTCCGAGAAATAGTATGAAACTCAAATGCCAATCAAACTGGATGCCATTGATTGATAAGTGTAATTGAAACCTTATCGCTCCCATCATTACTAAATTGAAACATGCGATACCCCCCCTTTTTAGAGGTGGGGGTGAGGTCTAACCCCTCTGCAGTGCAAGCAGTTGGTGTATTCTAATCCCCATCAATAGGTCTTCTGGATTTTCGTGTCGAAAAACAATCGAATGGTCTATGTTATCTTATTCTTTTCAATCGATTTGTGCTTATTCGTCTAAGATTGATGCCGTTGTCGACACATGTAACCAATTATTTCTGACGTTACGCGGGTCATACTCCCTTCCACTCGAATATTTCATCCATATATGTCTTTGTGCACACTATAGGGGAACTTGAACTAATAATATCCAGCCCCAGCGGTGTGGCTCAGGATACCCCGATTCTATCCTCTACAGAGGGGTAACCCCCACCAAAAGGGGTTAGCTGTTAGATAGGAGTACTTAAAAGCATATATATATTTACCAGCCCCTCCACACGAGCAGAATGCGACACAAGGTCAATTTCTTAAGCGCAATTTAACAGGTTTGAATTCAGAGTTTTCCTTCTCATAGACTGGTTACCAAGCCATGGTTAAAGAGTCCAGTTTACCCATAGCTGGAGGGAGAATTGGATTCATACCTTTCCCAAGGGTATTAACGCTATGTGAAATGCCAACAGCTTCGTCCAGGAATTGAACTCGCGTTGACGAGTCCATTTCCTACGACTCTAACCTTTACACCACGCGCTTAATAGTATATAACTGTGTGTAAACCAGGGTCCCCCAATCCTTAGTTCACTGGCCACATACAACTATTGAAGCCTATCGGTATGGTGAGGCTCCTGTTCCGAAGCTCTGGAGAATGTGGAGACACACGTACGTTGGCATTTCTTCTAGGTCTACTCTGACCGGGAGCGGTTGTATCTGTTATAGAAAAAAGAAAAAGAAAATATGCAATGGAGTACTGATTACAATGTAGTTACGATTACAATAGAACATAAATTGACTAATCTTAGACATTAAATAACCCATAAGGAGTTGATGTGCCTTTAACCAGATTAAACCAAACCAAAACAATCATCAGTGTATCGACCTGCGAAATATGCTTTTCTTTTTTCTTTAGTCGTCTTTGTTTTTCTTTCGTTTATTTTATATTTTCCAAATTGTTTCCCCTTTTTGTTTCTTCTTTTGATGGACTGAAACTCAAACTGTTTGACTGATGCTCACGTGAACTGAATAAAGTTCCGTGATGGCTCCCGATTACGACAAGAAGGTTCCCGAGTTCGAATAGAAGGTTCCCGAGTCCGAGAAAATTCACGAGACGGACAAGAAATACCTAAAAAAGGCCGGAGGGAACATCGGCCGAAACGTTGTACAGATAATAATGAAGATGAGGACAATAGTCCGAATAATCCAAATAATACTAATTATCAAGCCTCATCTAAAAAATTCCGAGAAATAGTATGAAACTCAAATACCAATCAAACTGGACGCCATTGATCGATAAGTGTAATTGAAACCTTATCGCTCCCATCATTTCTAAATTGAAACATGTGATACCCCCCCCCCCTATTTTAGAGGTGGGGGTGAGGTCTTACGTAGTTGCAATGTATTCATTTGGTGTATTCAAAGCCCCACCAATAGGTCTTCTGGATTTTCGTGTCGAAAAACAATCGAATGGTGTATGTTGATATATTAATGAATAACATATATAATGCACCAGTTATTCTATTTAAAGCTCAGTTAACTTTGAACCACGTATCTTTGAGGCGTAACACAGATTCTCAAAGATATGCCATTAAATAAATAGACCAAACCAAACTAGTAACATTGGTGAATCGACCAGCCAAACAAGCCTATCATCCATAACAGAGGTGCAAGGGTTAATTGAATCGTTGGTTGGTTGGTTGGTTGGATTTTACAACACATCAACTTTTATGGTTATTTTATACCGAAGATCTTTTCTTTTATTTACTCTTTTGGGGTATTCAGTCTTTTTAAAACTCAATTTTTAAAAACACATTTTTAAAACACATTACTTGACCCATTTAAACTATAGATGGGACCCTAACATATACTACCATTCCGAGTCAGAATGGACCTGGGGATAACGGCGATAAAGGGGAACTCCACACTCCCTAGAGTCCTGGAATTGGAACTTCATCACTAGATGCAGTTTAACGTTATACCCAGAACACTAAAGACCCTCAGCCATCGCCTTCTAGCTCATGTATGATAAAAAAAAGGGTTAGGGATTGCCATAAGGGCAATAAGGTTGGACCAATCATATAACTACAAGGTGACCAGCCGATTGATTGGAGGGAGGCATCTGCGACCGCTCATCTAGGGCCAAAATCGAGTGTTGCGTATGATTGAATTGCGAAAGAGCCTAATGTCGATGTCAGCCAAACAGCGAAGGAGTCTATCCCCTTTTCACTAGCACTAGACCAAGGAAATTATTTTACCATCAGTTCCTCACTTTACCGCACACATCTCTGTGCTACTCATAGTTAAAAGGAAGGAGAGACAACAGCATCTCCAGCAAGCATCACCGTTTGTTTGCAATCACTGTACCAGAGATTGCCATTCAAAAATTGGTCTATTCAGCCACTTACACAGCTGTAGATAAAAAAGGGGACTCTACGCCATCGGCTTTGATAGACGGAAGGATGCCAATATGACTCATACGTTGAGTAGGCGAGGGCCGGTATTAAACTAGGAACCTTGTGATTCCTAGCCGAACGCTCTACCGATTTACACCTGAAAACACCGAATATATTGGCCTTGTGCCAGATCATAGCATGAAGGTTTTTTTTAAATAAATTACCGATTTTTATCATAAGCTTCTCATTTTTCTTTTTTTCTTTAGTTAAAATATATTAGTAATTTAGTAATTTCTTTAGTTATATTATATTAGCAATTTAATTATAATATATTAGTAATTTAGTAATTTTCTTTAGTTATAATGTATCAGTAATTTAGTAATTTCTTTAGTTATAATATATTAGTAATTTAGTTATAATATATTAGTAATTTAGTAATTTCTTTAGTTATAATATATTAGTAATTTAGTTATAATGTATCAGTAATTTAGTAATTTCTTTAGTTATAATATATTAGTAATTTAGTTATAATATATTAGTAATTTAGTAATTTTTCTTTAGTTATAATATACTAGTAATTTAGTAATTTCTTTAGTTATAATATATTAATTTATAATATATTAATTTGATAATTTCTTTAGTTATAATATATTAGTAATTTAATTATAATATATTAGTAATTTAGTTATAATATATTAGGTATTTAGTAATTTTTCCTTAGTTATAATATATTAGTAATCTAGTAATTTCTTTAGTTATGATATATTAATTTATGATATATTAATTTAATAATTTCTTTAGTTATAATATATTAGTAATTTAATTATAATATATAATTTATATAATATATATATTAGTAATTTTTCCTTAGTTATAATATATTAGTAATCTAGTAATTTCTTTAGTTATAATATATTAATTATAATAATTTCTTTAGTTATAATATATTAGTAATTTAATTATAATATATTAGTAATTTAGTAATTTTTCTTTAGTTATAATATATTAGTAATTTTCTTTAGTTGTTTTTTTTTCTTTCGTTTATTTTCTTTTTTTCTCCACAATGTTTCTCTTTCCGCGTCTTTTTCTGATGGATTGAAACTCAAATACCAATCAAACAGGACGCCATTGATCGATAAATGTAATCGAAACCTTATCACTCCCGTCATTACTAAATTGAAACATGTGATACCCCCCCCCCTTTTAGAGGTGGGGGTGAGGTCTAACCTCTCTGCAGTTGGTGTATTCTAAGCCCCAATCAATAGGTCTTCTGGATTTTCGTGTCGAAGAACAATCGAATAATCTGAATCTGTGCGGTAAAGTGGGGAGCTGAAGGTAGGTGTGGCGCTCCACCTCAGCAAAGAACAATCTCCCTGGTCTAGCGCTAGCGAACAGGGTATAGACTCTCTCGCTGTCCGGCGGATACCGACAATAGGCCACTCCGCCAACTTTACGTTTATACTGCGATGTAAGACTTGTCTCAATCCCACCGAACATATTGGCCTTGTGCCAGATCCTAGTTGGCAGGTTTGTAATTTAACTACCGATTTTTATCATAAGTTTCTCATTTCTATTTTTTTTCTTTGATTGTTTTTTTTTCTTTCGTTTATTTTCTTTTTTTTTTCTCCGCATTGTTTCTCTTTCCGTGTCTTTTTTCCTGATGGACTGAAACTCAAATGCCAATCAAACAGGACGCCATTGATCGATAAATGTAATTGAAACCTTATCGCTCCCGTCATTATTAAATTGAGATATGCGATACCCAGGGGGGACTTGATAGACGGGAACAACATGGTCGGCTTTGTCAGGTCAACGAGAAAATCGAGTATTTCGTTGCACTGACCGTCGGCAGCGATCGTCTTGTTACGAGTGGTCGGTGATGGGTGGTGGTGTAGGAAAACAGAATATGCAAGAAACCCCTTTAAAAAGCTTCAATTTTATTCTTCCTTTCAGATCCGGGGGTGAGACGTATGACCCAGTGACGGCATGATCCCCATTTAATAGTTATATTTACTGGGTTCTTTTGTTGTATACCTCTTTTCATTACTTTAACCCTGGTCCACTCTGACCCGGAGTGGTAGTACCTGTTAGGGTCCCATCTATGGGTTAAATAGAAAAGTGTATTTATAGAAAAATTGTATTATCCATTAAGAATTGATTTATTTCAAAACTTTATCGGCATTAAATGACCCACTGAGGTTGATATGCCGAAAAACAAAACAAATAAAAAAACAAAAACAAAAAAACTCATTACTTTATTTACTTCTATTCTTCATCTTCTATCTTAGGTTCTTCTTCTAACATCTCTTCTAGCGTCTGGACTTCTCTTGGGGACTTCGTGTCTGGTCTTCCATTGGGGATTTCTCTTTATCAGAAGCCCTGTGTCATTGGTAGTTTTTAGATAATAACACAAGACTTCTTCCTTTGAGATCTGGGGGTGAGACGTATGACCCAGTGACGGCATTTAATAGTTATATTTACTGGGTTCTTTTGTTGTATACCTCTTTTCATTACTTTATTTACTTCTATTCTTCTTCTGTCCGCCCTGTCAGCTGGGGCGTTAGAATGCACCGACTGCACCTCCGCAGAGGGATAAGACTCCCCCAATGGGGCCACCTGTTGGCCGTGGGTGGCGAACCGTGATGCTTAAGGATAGAACCCTGGTGGATGAGCAGTTCATGACATGCAATACTCCACTTTGGCCCTATCTTGGGCTAGACGGGCGGTCAGAGAGGCCACCTCCGATCAATCGGCTGGTCACGTCAAGCCCTAGCACCTATATGATTTTCCCAACCCTATTGCCCTTATGGCAAACCCCAACCCCTTTTTATCATATGGGTGCTAGAAGGCGGTGGCTGCGGGTCTACATGTCCTGGGAATGATGTTAAACTCTATCCGATGGTGAGGTTCCAGTTTTGGAGGTTTGGGGAATGTGGAGCACCCCTTCATCACCATTGCTCCCTGGTCCACTCTGACCCGGAGTGGTAGTACCTGTTAGGGTCCCATCTACGGGTTAAATAGAAAAAATGTATTTATTAAAAAAATTGTATTATCCATTAAGAATTGATTTATTTCAAAACTTTATCGGCATTAAATGACCAACTGAGGTTGATATGCCGTAAAACAAAACAAACCAACCAAACATATTCTTCTGTTCATCTTCCATCTTAGGTTCTTCTTCTAGCGTCTTTGCTAGCGTCTGGACTTCGTCTTGGGGACTTCGTGTCTGGTCTTCCGTTGGGGATTTCTCTTTATCAGAAGCCCTGTTTCATTGGTAGTTTTTAGATAATAACACAAGACTTCGATTTACTTAGATCATATTTTATTCTCGAAATCCCCCACCAGACTACTTGCGCAGATCGAGTCGGAGCGTGTACAACACGACTCACCACCGTCGTGGTTTTGGGCCGACTGACTAAAATCTATTTCTAATCTAAACCGGAAGAGGGTCTCCTCCACCGATTCTCACGGTATCCACCGGAAAGGATCAGGATGAGGTCAAGCCTTGTCACTCATCCTTCAAGGCCGTGGGCTGCAACTTAGCCATTTTGATTTCTACACTATTGCACATAAATATTAGGTATCTAATAATTATGTAACACTTTCATTCAAGACTCAGACCCGGATAGAATACCGATCTGTCGACTGGGGCTATAGAATACACCGACTGCGCCTCTGCAGAGGGGTAAACACTCCAATGGGAGCACCTATTAGTCGTGAGTGGCAACCTGTGATGTTTAAGGATGGAACTATGCTAGACGGGCAATCTCAGTGCCCCCCTTTTATCAATCGGCTGGTCACGTCAAGCCCTAGCACCTATATGATTGTCCCGACTGTATTTCCGACCGCAAACTCTCGGGTTGGGGCTATGGAATATACCGACTGCACCTCTGCAGAGATCAAACACTCTAATAGGGCCACCTATTGATTGTGGGTGGCAACCTGTGATGTTTGAGGATGGAACCCTGGTGGCTGAGCAGTCCGCGACATGCAGCATTCCACATTGGCCCTTGCTTGGGCTAGACAGGCAATCTCAGTGACCCCCTTTGATCACTCGGCTGGTCACGTCAAGACTGTATTTTCCTTAAGGCAAACTCCCAACCCTTTTTTATCATATATGTGCTAGCACGGCCTACTAATATTATACGGCCCCACATGATACATTAAGAGGCAAAAAATAACAGGCCGATTGGCCTGATAGTCAATCTGTAGGTTTAGGCTTGGAAATGTTAAAAGTATACAAAAATACACAAACTGTTTTCTTTTTTTTCTTCAGAAATGCAATATGAAAAGATTAACCATTTTTGTAAACAAATTATTGCGAAAAACTTTTAAAAATCAATATTTAAATGCAAAAAGTTATGCGTTAGTAATTTTACCAAACTAGCGCGTCTTAGGCAAAACAGACCGTATACGTTATTGAAAAGCATAAAAACAAGGTATAATGTATCATGTGGGGCCGTATAATATTAGTAGGCCGTGGTGCTAGTAGGCGGTGGCTGAAGATCCTAGTGTTCTTAGTATGATCTTAAACTGCATCTAGTGAAGTTTAAATGCTGGAACTCTAGGAAATATGGAGTACCCCTTCATTACCATTACTTCCAGGTCCACCCTGATCTGGATTGTTAGTACCCGTTAGGGTATCATTCATGGAATAAATAGATAAAAAATGAATCAGAAATGAGTTTAAAAAATTGAGTATAAAAAAAATTGAATGTCCAGCATGAATGAATAATATATATGGGTAATTGGACCGGGTTAGCTCAGTCGGTAGAGCGTTCGGCTAGAAACCAAAAGGTTCCTAGTTCGATACCGGTCCTCGCTAACTCAGCGTATGAGTAGCACAGGGATATATGCGGTAAAGTAAGGAGCTGATAGTAGGCGTGGCGCTCCATCTCAGACGCTAAAAACAATCTCCCTGGTCTAGCGCTATTGAAAAGGGGATAGACTCCCTCGCTGACTGGCTGATATCGACTTTAGGCCGCCCCGACGACTTTACTTATATGTCAAATCATCTAGAAAAAGTAAAATTGTCATCCACCCCCTTCAATTTTTCTGAAAATTTGTACATGTGTAGACTATGTTAAAGTTAGACAATACCACAAATTTTAGCTTCCAATTCCAAAAATTGGCCGAGTTATGTCGATTTTTAGCTCTCCAAATTTTTTTTTTGGGGGATGCCAACATGTTGTAGTCTATTTTTTTTTTAATAAAATGAGTTCTAGAGCTTCCCTACATTGGTTTATAGAAGCTTCCCTATATTGGTTTATAGAAGCTTTTTGGCCTGAGGAATACAAAAATGTTATCAAAGTAGGTAATATGATTGATACATGGGAAATATATCGTTTGTATATTATTTTAAATACATCCAACCACCAACATAATCCTGATAATTTCTATCGAATTCTGACAGTTATTTTGTTCCACATAGCCCATATTCAATGGCTGAACGGAAAAACTCAAAACGTAAAATTGCAAAATGTTAAGTGATGTTGTAACTTCGCTTGTGAGCAAAAACCAAACTCCATTTTTCATACAAATAATATTCAATGTATTAAGAATAATAATTAAAAAAGAAGATTTTTTATAAGCAGTGCCACATTGCGAATTTTCCACTTATTTATCTTGCTACGAAAAAATCAGAAATCATTAATAACATAAAAATGATAAGAAAAAATCTCCCGAACCCTAGCCGTAAATGAGGATTCTTTAAATCGTTCACGGCTACAGTGGTGGTTCGGTTAATAGATATGGTTCGGCGTTAATTTCGCCATGGGAAATGGATTCGTCGCCACGAGTTGAAATCCTAGAAGTGGTTATTGCATTTCACTTAGCGCTAATACCCTTGGGAAAGGTATGAATCCTACTCCCCCTCCAGCTATGGGTAAATAGTAGGGCAGACTTGGCTCTTTAACCTTGGTTAGGCAACCGGTCTAGAAGGAAAACTCTGAATTCAAAACCTGTTGAGCCCTGCTTAAGAAATGGACCTTGTGTCACATCCTGCTCGTGCGGACGGGTTCGTAAATATGTATATTTGCTAGTACTAATAATATTCTGACAGATCTATTTGACCCATAGATGGGACCCTAATAGGTACAACAAATGCAGGTTACAGTGGTCCTGGGAGTAATGATTCCACACTCTCCTGAGATATAAAACAGGAGCCTCATCAACAGATGATACGGGAATATTTACGTCACATATTTGGAGTGGTTGCCGTTCAAAGTCAATAAATAATAATATTTCTAACTAAAAAAACAAGACAAAAAAATAAAATTGAAAAAACAAAAAACAAACCCTGATTATGCAATAAGTCTATAATAATGAAAGCAAAATAATATCAACTTTTTTTTTTGTTTTTGTTTTTTTTTGTTCACCCTGGTAACTCAAGATTTGTCGGGATGTTGGGGTGAAATCACTCAAGCGTGTCTTGTCTCCTAAATTTGAGGAAGCTGTTTTGGTACCCGGACGATTTTTATAGCCTTTCGACACCCACCACCCCCATCGCCTTACTGGACAGTTATTCACAAAGCAGTTGTTTGTGTTAAGGGCCAACTGAACAATAGCCTCGAATTCGATTGGCGTCTTTGAATCTTTACATTATTTCCGGTAGGGGGCAGTCTCGGCGCTAACCTGGCAGCATTTCATTTGCTTACAGCATTGCATTCTGGGATTGACATTTGACATTATGCCTCAGATGATCGACAATGTGGGTGGCTTTTTCATCCTTTTTTCTTCTTTTGTGAGAATTTCTCTGATTTACACTTCAGTTGGACTTCTGTATATTCAATAAAGCCTTGTAGAGATCTTCTTGTTGCTCTTCTTCTTCTTCTTCTTCTTCTTTTCAATCGATTCCTCCTCCAACTCCAATAGATCTCTTCTTCTTCTTCTTTCTTCTTCTTCTTCTTCTTCTTCTTTTTTCAATCGATTCCTCCTTCAACTCCAATAGATTTCTTCTTTTTCTTTCTTTCTTTCTTTCTTTCTTTCTTTCTTTCTTCTTTCTTCTTCTTCTTCTTCTTCTTCTTCTTCTTCTTCTTCTTCTTCTTCTTTAATTGATTCTATTTTCTTCTTTTTCAATCGAATTGTTGTTGTCGCTCTTCTTCTTCTTCTTCTTCTTCTTCTTCTTCTTCTTCTTCTTATTATTATTATTATTATTATTATTATTATTATTATTTTTCTTTCTTTCTTTTTTCTTTCCTTCTTCTTCTTCTTCTTCTTCTTCTTCTTCTTCTTCTTCTTCTTCTTCTTCTTCTTTAATCGATTCTATTTTCTTTTTCAATCGAGCTGCTGTTGCCGCTGTTGTAGTTGTTGTTGTTGTTGTTGTTGTTCTTCTTCTTCTTCTCCTTCTTTTTCTTGGTTGTGATGGAGTAGTGGTATAGTCAGTGGGCAGTGATAAGCCAAAAACTTGCCTGCGTACTCCAAATTTGAATACCTAGTATCAGTCAAATACAACCGTGATTATTAAGACATTTGTCCCTGTCGAGTGATGGTAGCATTCAAAAGAGTCGATGGTATTGATTGGTAGTTGGTTGAACTCTGTCTGTCTGTCTGTCTGTCTGTCTGTGTGTGTCTCTCTCTCTACGACGCTCCAGACGAAGTAGTTCTGTGGATTAAAAACAGACGAGCTGGAAGGACACAGGTTGGAATGTGCAGTTGTACTACTCGTCTACTCATGGACTCGGCCAAGTTCAGTGGCTCGTCAACTGTCCTCATCGATTGGATGGGGGTTGTGTGTTAGGATATCTGGCATTTTAAAGACAAACTCTGCAATTTTGAAAGATGTCTCGCCGTTTAGAATGTGTGTACGTATGTGTGACGACATTCATCTGTTGTGAGTTAAGCCGACTCCATACGTCGATGTGTTTATAGTGGATTTGTGTCCGAATCTAAGATTTAAAATCGTCTATTCGAGTCCATTTCCTACAACGATAACCATTACACAACGTGCCTCCAATATATATATATATATATATATATATATATATATTTATTTAAGAATGGAAATGAGTAACCTACTCGAGTTTCATCGATAGATTCTTCAGGGTTACTTTTAAATTAATCGAGTTTACGATTAATCTTTGGTGTTATAAACATGCCCGTTGGAATGGGACTTAAATTTAGTAGAGGAACGCTTGTTTATTGTAAACAAGCGTTATTGTAAACAAGCGTTCCTCTACTAAATTTAAGTCCCATTCCAACGGGCATGTTTATAACACCAAAGATTAATCGTAAACTCGATTAATTTAAAAGTAACCCTGAAGAATCTATCGATGAAACTCGAGTAGGTTACTCATTTCCATTCTTAAATAAATTTATGCTCTACATTGTATTGAGCACTTTGTATTTGTTTTTTCTCAACCTTAACCTCTGGATATTGTGCGCTTCCAACGATCGTTCTATACCCACGGTAAGTTAATACTTATACATATACAAATATATATATATATATATATATATATATATATATATATATATATATATATAAAAAGATATCAGTGGTCTGAAGAAGCTCGTGGGCATACTCACGTGTGGAAATGGTCCATAACCACGATACCCATGGTATTTAAGGCCTTTTTATTCACAAATAACTTTGCTCTGTTTACAATAATTAAACATTGAGCTCTCATACGGAACCTGAACTCTACAACAAACAACTGGTAGAGAATAAGACCAGCCTAGAATCACCCTGTACCAAGAAACTTGGTACCACACCAAAGTATATATATACATATATATATATATATATATATATACAATGTGTACATGGACAAACTCTCGGCCGAAACACGTGTTGGTATTTCATTAAACCATTTTTATCCATTCAATATTTTCTTTCCTTTATTTATTTAACCTTTGAACGTATATCTATATATATATTCCACGAGGGTCATTGTCCGCGACTTGTCTTAGATTAACTCATTTCATATCATTAATGTTAGGTTTAATGGGTCGCAGTTCTGGTCGGGGCTCGCAGTAAAAAAAATTTGAAAGCAACAGTTAATCTTAAGTCTCTACTCTTATGGCAACACCCCAACTATTTTCATCTTACACGTGCTAGAAGGCGGAGACTGAGTGCTCTGAGCATGACGTCAAATTGCATCTAATGGTGAGGTTCCAATTCTGGAGCTCAGAGGAGCGGGGAGTACCACTTAATTGCCATTACTCCCAGGTCCACTTTGACCCAGAGTAATAGTACTAATTAGAATTCCAACTATGTGTTAAATAGATAAAAAAATGAATTAAAAAAAAACGTGTTTAAAGTTTTTAATACCCCAAAAGAATGAATAAAACAAACAGGTCTTCGGCATAAAAGGGTTGACATGCTGTAAAACCCAATCAACCAACCAACCAACATTTTTCGGAGGAAAATTCCGTGTAATCATTCGAATGAAAATTATTCTTTTATTAAAGATGTAACGATAAACAAAGCTAAGAATTCGCATATTATGATATTCGTTTATATTATGGGACATCATGCAACGATCGAACTCGGTATCAGTTGTAAAGAATCCTCGACTGGGTATTTGACTACTCACCAAGCCAAATGTGACACGAGGTGAGACCGAACTTTGGTCTAAAAATTGCTTAAAATTCCGTCGACATTCCCCTTTTTTGGGGTACTTAAGGCACCGGGTAGTAAACCCGGGCCTGCCCCTTTTAGACAATAGGGCATGTGCTACCTAGGGGAATGGCCCTCTGGAATCGAGCGAGAAGCTTTTGCAGGTTCCGGGAACAGATACTGCACTTTGATCTTCGGTCGGGCAGCTGCAGTCAAAGTAGTTATTTTCCGACATCCCACCATGTCGGAGGAAAAGTCCGATTTACGAGGGGAGCCACGCACAAACCGATGCTCATGCTGTGAACAGTGTTAAAATTACGAGTATCAGCTCACTATTCCTCTTTTGAAGCGTCTCAGGCTCTGGGTAATAAACCCAGCCCTCCCTTTCTAGAAGCTCTTAAGTAAAATTAACAAATGTTGAAATAGTCAAATTATCACAGCGTGGTATATCCATAGTTTCCGCTAGTTATTATTATTATTATTATTTGCTCCTTTTGAGTTTTCACATCAGCATTAGCTGATGGTCTTTCACTGGAGTCTGAGTGACAGCAAGCCTCCTCGGGTCTCCAGGACTCTTCTGAGTATTCTGGCAGATTGCAGCAGTGCAGTGTTCTGAATGGTTTTAATCCTTCCTCTGATTTCCAAACTTTCCAAGCCCTTTTCCAATCCTTTTGGGACTGTTCCAAGTGCACCAACTACAATTGGTATTACTTTCACTTTCATATTCCATAATTTTTTCAGTTCTCTGGCAAGGTCCAGATATTTGTCCATTTTTTCATATTCCTTCAGCTTCACCCTGTGATCTGCTGGAACTGCAAAATCCACCAGTTGACAAGTTCTTTCTTTTTTGTTTATCAACACTAGGTCTGGTCTTCTTTCTGGCATAAGGTGATCCGTTTTTATTTCAAAGTCCCAGAGAATTTTATGCGTTTCGTTCTCAAGAACAGATTCTATTATTATTATTATTATTATTATTATTATTAAGGTTTTCACACCCACCTAAGCTGGTGGTTCACTGGAGGCTAAGTAACAGTAAGTCTCCTCAGATCTCCAGGACTCTTCTGGGTATTCTTGCTGATTGTAACTGTGCTGTTGTTTGGATGGTCTCAATTCTTCTTCGGATTTCCAATTCCCCCAGACTCTTTTTCAAACTCTTGGGAACCGTTCCAAGTGCTCCAATTACAATTGGTACGACCATTACCATCAGCTCTCAGTTTTTTCAGCTCTCTGACCATGTCTAAGTATTTGTCTATATTTTTGTTTTCTGTCACCTTCACCCTGCGATGTTGCCTGGGGGGGGATGGCTCCCTGAGATTCACGCCAGTATTATATATCTTACCGGTCTAATGGCCAAAGGACTGGTAAGCAAATCTGCCATCGAAGAATATTTGACAGAAACTGAAGGACCCGTATGTCAAAATATATTCACCAAGACGAGTCCAATGATAGGTTGTGTATTTATATAGATATATATAGGTGTATGTGTATGTAATGAACTCATAAGTGACGTTCTCTTGTGGACACCTACACATGGACACTTCTAAGTTGCCCAGCAAGAGAATAATTATATTGATCAGCTCTGTATGGATACTGGATGTTGCGATTAGCACTTGCCATGAGCAATGACCGATGCTTATATATATATATATATATATATATATATATATATATATATATATATGATAAGTTGTAAACACGGTGTGTTTGGATATGGCTTTTTGCCGACAATTTTTGGGAGAATATGTGCTTAATTGGAGTGGTAATTATTAATTAATTAATTTTCAAAATTAGGTACGACTCCAATTAAGCATATATATATATATATATATATATATATATATATATAAAGTAAACTACAGACACGTGTTTCGAGGTATCACCTCTCATCAGTGCAGTTATACCGTTTTTAACAGCTACCTCTGGCCGATTTCGAGACCCGAACGAACTTTTCGCTCGCCAATCCTCTTACCCATACGGCCAGAGTCAGTTGCCAAGTATAGCAGGCTATTTAATCACTACATTTCTAAGCGGAAATGAACTCACCTAGAGGTCTCAAACTTTATGTAAACAAAGTGAGTCTTAGCTGTACACCGAATACGGTGAATTTTGCAATAGAATCCCTTCTAAATAAAGTGCTCAACCGAAATTGGAGCGTATAATATATATATATATATATATATTGGGAGCGTATAATATATATATATAATATATATATATATATATATATATATATATATACACACGAATATATACGATTATTATAATAAATTACGAAAATATTCTCTAAGTAGTCATCCCACACACGCTATCATCTCTCCCTATGATATAAACTTGATAGTTATTCCATACCAATAGCATTTGTCTATGGTTAAGTCTAAGTTGTTTATTGTCGAAATAAAATCTTTTAAAACGTTT
>CM042170.1:11656929-11691929 GCA_023376005.1 Doryteuthis pealeii | reverse complement strand
TGATTTTGTGTATCCGTATGCTTCTAGTGAGTATATATATATTTGAGATATGTTTTTGTATCAAACGGATACAGATACAAAAATATATCTCAAATAATATATATATATATATATATATATATATATATAGTCCACTCTGTTGTGTTGTTTGTTGCGTATGAGTGTGTATGGCTATTGAGTGTGTGTATGGCTATATGTGTGTGTGTATGCTGTGTGTGTGTGTGTGTGTTACAGTGGTCATTGGACTGGATTAGTTACCTTTTTATAGACTCCGCAACTTTGATTAATGATAATTTTATTTGCAAAATCGATCAATCAATAAGCTCTTGGCATTAGTGCCTCCTTTTCAACAAAGCAATATGCCTTTTTTGCAACAATATTTTATTTCCCACAGTCAATATAAGCCAATCGATCACTTAACGTCTGATTTATCGTTCAAATCAATATTGATTATTTAGACAAACATGAGAATCCAAGACGCACCAACCGTCATGACTGAATGCCCCTGGGTCCTCGGATTCTTTCCCTGTGTCGCAGGAGCGGTCTGAGCAATCAGGTAATTGAGCAGTACCCTAAAGTACGCATTAGGAATTTCTCCAAGAGTGCTCAGTATATCATAAACATAGACCTGTAATAATTGTAGAATACATTATGGTTTATTACGGTTTCGATCTGTACGAAATATATTATCCAAGTTGTATTCGACTAAGTTGCAGTTATTACTCAGTTGAACTGCGATAAAAAGTATTTTCCGAAAATTATAAAGCCGCCACAATCGTAAAATACGTTTATCTCAGTTCAACTAAGTAATAACTTCGACTTAGTCAAATATAAGGTAGGGCCCTGAAGAGATCGTATATAACGTAACGGTGGTAAACTCATATTTTTTCAACAACTATATATATATATATATATATATATATATATATAATATAATAAAATAATAAAATTCGAAGGCAATACAATGCGTAAAAAATAAAGACAAGAAGATGTTTTATATGTCTAATCGATTTCAAAGCAAGAGCTTCATCATCAGAGTGTATTTTCAGAAAATACACTCTGATGATAAAGCTTTGCTTTGAAATCGATTAGACATATAAAACATCTTTTTGTCTTTATTTTTTACGCATTGTATTGCCTTCGAATTTTATTATTTTATAACATACTTAACAATGCTTCAAGCAATTTACCAATTACTTTTATATATATATATATATATATATATATATATATATATATATATATATATATGAAAGTACGTAGATAAACATTGTGTTTATTTGATATGGCTTTTAGCCGACAATTTTTGGAGGATATGTGCTTAATTGAAGTCATACCTAATTTTTGAAAATTAATTAGTTAATAATTAATGAATTTAGGCGGGACCTTACATTTGAACATATATGCACGCCTAAATTCATTAATTTTTAATAAATTAATTTTCAAAAATTAGGTATGACTTCAATTAAGCACATATGCTCCAAATATATATATATATATATAATATTTTGTGGATAATATAGGTGCTATATTTCTAAGTAGATAGTGTACAATATCATTGATAGACCATTTATATTAGAACAAGAGAATAATATATAATATATATATATATATATATATATATATATATATATATATATATATATAAACAATCTCCTTGGTCTAGCGCTAGTGAAAATGGGATAGACTCCCTCGCTGGTTGGCTGATACCCGACGACTTTACTTTTTTTACTTTAATATATATATATATATATATATATAGAGAGAGAGAGAGAGAGAGAGGGAGAGAGATAAAAGGATATGAAAACACTCAATGCTGTTAAAATGAAAATATTTTATATCATATTCATAGCTGATATTGAACAATATTTCGATTGATAAAAATCATCATCAGAGCTTGTTTTTAATCCGGACTCATCGAGAGAGAAGCAGAAAATAATTTAAATTCAAAATGCCTGAAGAAGATAACACATCTGAAACACGTGTCGCATATGTAAGTTAATAAAATTAAAAAAAGAAAAAACATGATCTTTTTGCAAACCTTTTTTATAAAATATCTATTTTTCTCCCGTTGGACCCATAACAACACTATATATATATATATATATATATATATATATATATATATATGTGTGTGTGTGTGTGTGTGTGTGAGAATAAAATAAAACAATTGATAATCTAATTATTTCTTACCCTATTTCTTTTGTTAATTCAATTTTTTTTCTTACACCAAATTCCATTGGGGGTCATTTTGTGTTTCTGATCGGATTTTAATCCAACATTTTTTTTTTAAAACCCTTTTCATTTAAAGTTAAGCTTTTTGAATGAAATGAAGTTTCGTCAGCATGGCTTATTTTAATGCATGTAAGCTAAATCAAACATCTAATAAGATAAAATAGAAAATTCTTCCGAGCTGTAGCCGTATCGGTACTACTGTATGGTTGTACCACTTGGACTTTAACGAAACGCCTAGAGAAAAATCGGTAATTCATGAGGAAGTGCGTCCCGGTCTTCTGCCTCAAGAGTTGCTGCCCAGTGACTATTAAAATACCGACCCAGCTCAGTCTATTCAAAACTATCCATCTATCTATCTATCTCAATTTGTTCATATTTATCTATATTACTTTAAATACTAAGATATTTTTTTTATTCATGTTTGTTTAATGTCTTGTTTTTAGTTTAAATAAACAAGAATTACGACAAAAAAAGAAGCGACACCCCCCCAATACATTTACTTGTCGAAAATATCTATCTATCTCCATTTGTTCGTATCTATCTATATCATTTTGTTTGTTTATCTATCTATCTATCTATCTATCTATCTATCTATCTATCTATCTATCTATCTATCTCAGTCTATTCCAAACTATATATCCATCTTCATATCTAAACAAGAATTACGACAAATTACGATAAATAAACAAGAATTACGACGAGCTGGGGCTGTTATTTTGATAGTCACCGGGTAGCGGTTTTTGAGGCGGGAGACCGGGACACACTTCCTCATAAATTACCGAAAAATCTAGATGGAAACTACACTTGGATTCTGCGTACAGTCTTGAACAAATCCTTGAAGCAGCACACCAGAAGAAAAAAAAAACGTACGGTCACTTACATCCTGTCACACAAACCATCCAAGTAAGACTAACAAGACATGCTGGAGAAGTAAGAACGAACTCATAACTGACGTTCTTCTGTAGACACCTACACATGGACTCGCTAGTGTTGGCCGAAAATTAGAAATAACTTATCACAACAGCCAATTGTTACAGTAGCTTTTTAACTGAAGTGGAGCACCACACCTATCGTCAACTCCCATAACTTGAACTACTTATGGCAAAAGAATTGGAATTAGTACACGTAGAGGATTTTCCTTAGATTTTAAAATTTTTTATTTAGCAGTAAATAAGCTAATAACAGATAATATGCCAAACATTTTTCTTTAATAGCTGAACATGGATTTCACTAGTCTGAATCAATATTATCAAAGTATTTTCCCACCCTGTTGTCTGGGACAGAAGAATACACCGACTACCCCTCTGCAGAGGGGTAAACTCCCTCCAATGGGTTCACTTGTGGTAGCAACCCGTGATGCTTAAGGACGGATTCTTTTTTTCATTTCTTACACATCTTAATGCATGTAAGCTA
This sequence comes from Doryteuthis pealeii, assembly GCA_023376005.1. Taxonomy (NCBI): domain Eukaryota; kingdom Metazoa; phylum Mollusca; class Cephalopoda; order Myopsida; family Loliginidae; genus Doryteuthis; species Doryteuthis pealeii. The sequence continues at coordinate 11,688,281 of CM042170.1, read as the reverse complement.
AATCAAACGTCTAATAAGATAAAATAGAAAATTCTTCCGAGCTGTAACCGTATCAGTACTACTGTATGGATGTACCACTTGGACTTTAACGAAACCTTTAGAGAAAAATCTAAGTAAAACTAACAAGACATGCTGGAGAAGTAAGAACGAACTCATAAGTGACGTTCTTCTGTAGAGAAAAAACTATATGGGAACTATACAAGATGCTACGTGCTGTTTTAAACAAATCCTGGAAGCAACACCCTAAAAGAAAACAACTGTACCACCACTTACCTTCCATCTCACAAATAATCCAAATAATTCATGCAGGTCACTGCTAGAGAAGTAAGAACGAACTTATAAGTGACGTTCTACTATGGAACCCTACACATAGATACACTAGAGTTAGCCGACCAGCAGAAAACTTACATTCATCAGCTCTATTCGAACACTGGATGCCGTTTAGATTACCTATCCAGAGAGAGAGAGAGAGAGAGAGAGAGAGAGAGAGAGAGAGAGAGAGAGAGAGAGAGAGAGAGAGAGAGAGAGAGAGTTACTTGAGAGAGAGTGGATGGTCTTACTTGATTACTTCATTACTCTGGTTAATTGTTGTTGACTCTTGCTGAGAGAGAGGTGGGTCATGGGAATCCGTGCTCTCAGCACGACTTGATAATGATGATATATTGTGTATGCATATGTATGTGTATGTGTGTGCGTGTGGGTTGCTATGTACATATACACATACATATCTATGCTTCAAAAAAAAAAATCCATACATCCAGGTATGGATGTCCCATCTTAGAAGGCGGTTCTTGTATTTAAAAAAAAAAAAAAAAAGATCGTACCGAGTTATGGCGGCACATAAGAAATGGCTTCCGTCACCGAAGAAAAATGTCGGAAAATATGGCGTAAATATTTTGTAAATAAATTACGGGGGTGAACGAAATGCATAAAACATTGTTCTATTCCCCCCCCCCGCAAAATCATACAAAAAAATAAATAAAAAATAAAAATAAAATAAAATAAATAAAATAAAGGACATTTATTTGTTTGTTTATTTATTTATTTTTGTAAACATTTCAAAAAATTTTTTATTTTAGATATTTTCAAGTAAATTTATGAACACGCGAATATACCATCTTTTCCCCGCGCAAAAGTAAAAACAACAACAACAACAAAAACAAAAACAACAACAACAACAACAACAACAAAACCGTTGGTCTGTCGTGGCGCCATTTTGAAGGATCAGAAAAGGGCGGGAAATTTATTGGAATGATGCTGTCCGTTTCGATATCAGGTTGTGCGACAAACTGGGTTAATTGGAACGAGGATCTAGTTGCCCTGATACGAGAAGGTTTGGATGGGGTTGGTGGGGGGTGGATCGGACGAGTGTGAGCTCCTCCCCCAACCTCTGTCTTCCTTCCGTTATCATTCTCTCTCTTTACATCTCTATCTATTTATCTGTCGATCAATCTCAGCCTATTAATATCTATCTATCTATCTATCTATCTATCTATTTCATTCTGTTAATATATGGATATCGTTGGAATAATTACAACCTTTCTTTAATCTTAAAATTGGAACCATAACTAAGTTCTTGTCATCAATCTCAAAATGGGACCACAACTCTAATATTGTACTCATTTCTCTATTTCTTTTCAAATATTTTTGTCATCAAACTCTAATATAATATGGATATCGTTGTTCATATCTTCTATCTTATCTCTATCTCATTCTGTTCATATCTATCTATCTATCTATCTATCTATCTATCTATTTCATTCTGTTCATCTATCTGTATCTCTATCTATCAATCTATTTGCCTTTTCACTATAAAAGCAGAATGTACATGTACTTATGCCAATAAAGTTTAACGGCCACAATCGTAAAATACGTTTATCTCAGTTCAACCAAGTGATGACTTCAATTAAGTCAACTATAAGGTAGGGCCCTGAAGAGATCTTATATATCAAACTTTGGTAAAACCATAGTCTTTTTTAACACACACACACACACACACACACACACCACACACACACACACACACACACACATATATATATATATAATATATATATATATATATATATGATGTGGGGTTTTAAAGGGTCGAAATAAGATAAACACGACCGGTAACAATGTAGACAAATGTATTTAACAAAAGAGTAGAAATTTACAGCAAAGAAAGTGGAGATTGCGTCCGACCAATATAGTTACGAACTGACTCACATTTGCTTCCCTCAATGTTCCTATTACTTATAGTAGCCGTCGGCGCATTCCATTATTGTCCATAGGTTATATCACCTATAACAATATATATATATATATATATATATATATATATATACGTTTTAAAAACAAATGGCTTAAAATATTCCGACTGCAGTTTCACGCAATAACGAATCTTCAGGGAATTGCTTTGTCCAACCATCGACCTATATTTATAACTGGGTTGTACCCATTCTCCAGTAAGCCACCTACCCTCGTTTCCCCCTTACGTAATACCCGAACTTACTAGGCAAAGTCTGTGTTTGTTTATGTGCCTACATCTGTTTGTAAAATCCGATCGCGAGTTCAATATCATGTCTAGGTCCCTGCATTCAGCTATTTTTAGTTTTTCTTGTAGACACAGCATGCACAAATTCAAATCCTTCACACCTCCTATCTATCTATCTATCTATCTCATTCTGTTAATATATATCTATCATTGTTCATATCTATCAATCCATCTTATCTCTATCTCATTCTGTTCATATCTATCTATCTATCTATCTCTCTCTCTATAATATATATGTATATATGTATATATATATATCGCAGTATGTTCATATCAATCTATCACAGAATATGTACCAACAAAACCAAATTGCGCAAGAGTGTCGAGAGCGGCCCTTTTTATCCCAAGCAGGGCGCACAGATACTACAGTCTAATCCTAATAGAAGTAACGGTCAACCACGGAAAGAAAGAAAAAAGAAAGAACAAAAGGCATTGTTCGTTATATATAATCTCCCAAGTCTATAACCTTGCTGATGAGACCTAATAGGTCGAAATGTACATTCAGGGATTGACATTTTCTCGATTTGTTTAGCCTTACATTTGAACATATATGCCCGCCTAAATTCATTAATTATTAACTAATTAATTTTCAAAATTAGGTACGACTTCAATTAAGCACATATCCTCCAAAAATTGTCGGCTTAAAGTCATATAAAAAATAAACACATTTGTTTGTTTACTTAACCTCATATATATATATATATATATATAAAATTTTTACTTGAAGGCACTTACAACGCATGTATCGCATAAAATTCGATACTTTTTCTTATAGAAAATGAACTTGACAAGTGTAATCCCGGCAAAGGATGGCTCGGTGTGTAGAATACCGTACAGACTGTTTCGACTTTATTAAGTCTCATCAGCGGTATATACTAACGATTTCCCTCCGACAGAAATCGAAACCGGGACTGCTGAAGTCCCGGTTTCGATTTCTCTCGCCAACCATCCCTATCTGTCATTGCCCCCGGGAGGGCCTCTATGCAGCATCCAGAGTCCACGCTGAGCTGATTTATAAGGTCCTAACTGGGCGGCACAGTTTACATTGGAGAACATCACTTATGAGTTTATCCTTGCTTCTCAGCAGTGTCCTGTATGTCTTGTAGATGGTTTGTGTGATAAGGGGCAAGTGGCCATATAGTTACTTTTTGTGTGATGTTGTTTCCAGGATTTGTTTAACATCGCACGCCAGCATTCTTGAGCAATTGGTGCAGCTGTACAGTAGTACTGATACAACCACGCTTAGGTATTACAGCACGTGATATTCAAACCAAAGAAAGAAAAAAATAGTATAAAATGAAATAAAATAGAATATTAGAATGATGAAAAACAAATGAATGAAAATAAAAATAATGATGAAATAAAAATATTTTGTTTTGGTAGTTTAAAATAGACGGTGTCAAAATATGGGATTAGTCAGGGACAGATGGTAGATGACACAAGAGAAATTTGTTTATATGTCGACATTTAGAAACTACTTAGTTTCTTTTTATCAGTATGTTGTAGAATGCATATATATATATATATATATATATATATATATATATATATGGACAAACACACACACACAAACACACACACACATATATATATATATATGGACACACTAGAGTCGGTCGACCTGCAAAGATTTACATTGATCAGCTCTGTACGGATACTGGATTACCTGAGGAAGACTTGCAAGAAGGAAGAGAGAGAGAGGAGAGAGAGAGAGAGAGAGAGAGAGAGAGAGAGAGAGAGAGAGAGTAATGGGAATCCGTGCTGATATAATTATTCTATTAAAACATTCTCTCTCCCCTCTCTCTCTCTCTATATATATATATATTTTGAGAGAGAGAGAGAGAGAGAGAGAGAGAGAGAGAGAGAGAGAGAGAGAGAGAGAGAGAGAGAGAGAGAATATTTTAATGAATAATTATATCAGCACAGATACCCATATATATATATATATATATATATTGAAAAAGCCTTTCTCCCTCTGATTCATTCATTAATTGTCATATAAATTGATATTTTATGCAAATCAAATTATCCACTCGGCTAAATTTCTAAACAATTATGAAAATAATTGACATTTTTCTTGTAAAGATTTTAGAAAAATTATCATCATTAATATCATTTTTATTTATCAATTATTATTATTACTTGCATTTTATTCTAATTATTTATCTATTATTTATTTATTATTATTATTTATTATTATTAGCATTTTATTTTAATTATTCGATTCTAATTATTCTAAAACAATGGTTAATCCATATTGGATACGGATTGTAAGATGGTCATTATTGAAAATGAAGGACGTACAGTCGCTTTTATGATAGTTTACTAACAGCGGTTTAGCTCAGTCGGTAGAGTGTTCGGCTAGGAATCACAAGGTTCCTAGTTCGATACCGGCCCCCGCCAACTCAGCGTATGAGTAGCACAGGGATCTGTGCGGTAAAGTAAGTAGCTGATGGTAGGCGTGGCGCTCCACCTCAGATGCTGAAATAATCTCCTTAGTCTAGCGTTAGTGAAAAGGGGATAGACTCCCTCGCTGATTGGCTGATACCGACATTAGACAGCCCCGACGACTTTACTTAAATGGGCCGGGTTAGCTCAGTCGGTAGAGCGTTCGGCTAGAAACCACAAGGTTCCTAGTTCGATACCGGTCCTCGCCCACTCAGCGTATGAGTAGCACAGAGATCTGTGCGGTAAAGTAAGGAGCTGATGGTAGGTGTGACGCTCCACCTCAGATGCTGAAATAATCTCCTTGGTCTAGCGCTATTCAAAAGGGGATAGACTCCCTCGCTGACTGGCTGATGCCGACTTTAGGCTGCCCCGACGACTTTACTTACTTTACTTTACTTACCTATATTACATACGGGTTATAAAATGTCCATTATTAAAAATAGAGGACGTAGAGTCACTTTTATTAAAATATACAGGGTGTCCCAAAATAATGTATACACTCTTTGAATCGTTGTAACTTATTCAATTTCTGTATTTTGACTTGTAAATAAGATTGACACAATAAAAAGAATACAAAAAAAGTGTATACATTATTTTGGGACACCAGTATATATATATACAGGGTGTCCCAAAATAATGTATACACTCTATGAATCGTTATGACTTATTCAACTTATATATTTTGACTTGTAAATAAAATTGATACAAGAGAAAGAATACGAAAAAAAAAGTGTATACATTATTTTGGGACACCTTGTATATATGGTGTAATGGTTAGAGTGGTAGTAAATGGACTCGTCGACTCGAGTTCAAATCCTGGACGAGGCTGTTTGCATTTCACATATCACTAATACCCTAGGGAAAGGTATGCACCCAACTACTCTCTTCCTCTACCTATGGATAAACTATAAATTAGAAATGTGATAAACACACACAAAGATGTGTATTTACCATTTTTTATAGTATATATATATATATATATATATATATATATATATATGAGAGTGAGTGAATAAACAATGTGTTTATTTGATATGGCTTTTAGCCGACAATTTTTGGAGGATATGTGCTTAATTGAAGTCATACCTAATTTTGAAAATTAATTAGTTAATAATTAATGAATTTTAGACGGGCATATATGTTCAAATGTGAGGCTAAACAAATCGAGAAAATGTCAATCCATGAATGTACATTTCGACATATTAGGTCTCATCAGCAAGGTTATAGACTTGGGAGTGTATATATATATATATATATATATATATATATATATATATATATATTTAGTTAAGAATTAATGCCAAAATAAATGAATGAACGAAATAAAAATGAATGAGATGAGAGGAATAAATGAGAAATCCTTTCAGAGGGACCTCTCTCAAAAGTAGAAAAAATAACAAAAAATAAAAGATAAACATTTTTTTTTTTTGAGAGAGAGAAGTCCCGAATGGAAAGTTTTTCTTATCTATTATTAGACTCTTTTGAAGCTTCAAATGAATATATATATATATATATATATATATATATATATATATATATATATATAATATATATATATATATATATATAGTTGTAGCATACCTCTCACCTTTCTATGGACTTCACCTGCACGGAAATTAAGACAGAAATCTAATTTGTTTTGCTAGTTTATAAAAAGTAGGTCTTCTTACTGGGTGAGGCTGAGAACTTATATATATATAATATATATATATATATATATATATATATATATGGGAGTGAATATGGAAAATAAATTAGACAATATTAAGAAATTTGAAAAAGCAAGTGTTCCAAAAATGAGATGAATTTATTTATCGACACTTAAACGTTTCGGTTTCTTTAAACCTTCATCAGGATGTATTATGGGGTGAAGAAATTGATGGATGTTTTATAGATGACAGGAGATGAAATTTTTTTTTCAAATTTCTTTATATATATATATATATATATATATATATATATGTGTGTGTGTGTGTGCATGTATGTGTGTATGTGTATGTGTGTGAAGAGAAATGGAAATGAATCCGACGGTATGTAAGTATAAAAATATTTTTAAAAAGACACACAAAAAACACAAAAAAAACAAACAAAAATCCCAAAAACTATAAGGTGTTCAGAAGGATGATATTTTTAATTAGCCGACGCTATAACGTTTCGTTTGTTCAGCAAACCATTAATGGTCCCGATGTTTGTTTGTTGAGCAAACCGACACGTTATAGCGTCGGATAATTAAAAATCTCATAATTATGAACACCTTATTGTTTTTTCACAGTTATATTTTTACACACACACACACACACACACACACACACACACACACACACACACACACACACACACACACATCGAGAAAATGTCAATCCCTTGTCGAAATGTATATTCAGGGATTGACATTTTCTCTATTTGTTTAGCCTTACATTTGAACATATATGCCCGCCTAAAATTCATTAATTATTAACTAATAAATTTTCAAAATTAGGTATGACTTCAATTAAGCACATATCCTCCAAAAAGGAATATATATATATATATATATATATATATATATATATATATATATATATATATATAACTTGTCTATGAAATACCTTACATATGAATGTTTACTCCTTTGATGATATTTATCCATAAACACCACGGATTTACCTATAAAAGTGGGCTACTTATTTTACAGTTGGATTGTATTACAAATAATTTTGATATTTTATATACACTTTTTATATAATTTTACACTTTTTTAAATAACTCTACATCAGACTTTTTTGAGTCTTATTTTATAACTATAATGCTTCTGATTATTTTTTAAATTAAAAATAAAATTCATTTTATTTTTAAATAAAATTCATTTTATTTTTAATATAGACAGCGCATTTTTTGATTAATTCCAACGTTTGACTAGCAGCGTTCTGTTTTTTGCTAACGGTCATTTTTTCCCGTCTTATTTTTGTTGATGACCGATCCACGTGCGGTCGATGCATGATATTGCGAGGGTACTCACATCAGTGAGGTAGGACCGGTGTTGCTTTTTAAACCGTCGAGAGGAAGGCCCCGAAACGGTTTGCACATTCTCTCCCGATTAGCCCATGCATCTGTAAACATCCTTAGTTTTTTCAATATATCATATTCACACTGTCGGATTAATTTCCATTTTATTTTCACATCTTATTATAATGGAGATTGTGTGTTTTTCTGTCTGTAACCGAAACTATATTACTAATCGAGTCACAATTAACATAGTTATTTTAATCACATTCTTCATGATTTTATTTATATTTAAACCTCAATTATTAATAAAATTGCTTCACCTTTTTATTAGTGTTGTCCATATCTACATACTAATAACATCCTATTGTATTTATATATACAAAAAATAGCGGTTTGCAGTGTGAACGGGGCGGCTAATTTGCATATTGATATTAAAAATGTGATTTTATTAAATATATGCTTAGTATTATTGATTTCTAACTGTTTGGTTTTATTTTAATGAATATAAGCAAAAATCTCTCCAATGAATCTTAAATGAAATCCATTAACAAGAAAAAATAAGTGTAATTTTATTCTTTATTTCCTAATTTAACTAAATAGTTAAATAAGTAAAATTCAGCAATGAAAGACGGCAGTGATGGAAGAGTAAGTTTCATTTCTATTTTTCTATTATACCCCCCCCTCTGTTTCAAATCTTTTTATCTGCCTTCTTATTAGACTTTCTAATTTAATATAATATTTCATTACATTAAAACTTAAATACTTGCACCCGGAGGGTGCATATATTTGCTAGTATATATATATATATATATATATATATATATATATATATATGTATATGCACCTATATATATATATGGTCAAATGATTCCGCGTCAGAATAACCGATCTGATAGAATAATCTATCTGATTATTATTCTTATCAGATCAAACGTTCATTATATTTCTTAATTGCTTAATTATTCTTTTGTTTTCGTAGAAAGTTTCTTTTACATTAGCATCATCATTTGCAGGAAGGTGCAGTCGGGAATGACGACTCTGATAGCATCCTACCCTAATGAATTATTGCTGGAGCATTCTTAGTGTTTTTCTGCAGGTGCAGTAAGATCTAGAACGGAATTCCTTCTTAAATAATGTAAACAAAAGAAGAAGATATTAAGACCCTCTCTTAAAAAGACTTGAAAGAAACGTAACGATCTGTTCTAAGTAAATATTCCAATGGGAAAAATTGTGCGTTGGCCAATGAAGTACATGGAAACTAATTTCTCAACAGTTAGTTTTAGTGATAAATTATGCGCTACATTGGATGGGCCTGATGGCTGGGGTAGAGATTACGTGGGAGATGATTTATTTTAGCCAATAACATTTTCTTGGTTCAGTGTGAAAATTCTTCGCTTCTTTTTATTTTATTTTATTTTTCTCTTTGATTTGTTGGCGCCTTGTCGGCTGGGCTTTGATTACGCCGACTGCACCTCCTGCAGAGGGATACCCCATCCCCCCGTTCGCAAAAGGGATGTCCTGGCTTCCGAACTAAATTGAATCTAATGGTGAAGCTCTAGTTCTGGATATCTGAAAGTGTGGATCCCACTCCCAGTCTCACTTTAATCCTGTTAGGATGTGGGGGATTAAAATGAAAAAATGAAAAATAAATAAAATAAACTCCCATGAGCCTTCACCGGAAGAACCCTACGTGCATGCGCGAAAAAAGGGATCAACTTTCGTGCCTCGAAGATGATCCCTCGGTCATTCGAGTTTAGGCCTTAACTGTGGTCGCTCCAACTGGCCTGGGAGATATTCCCTTGCCCCAGGAGACTATGACCAGTGAATAAAGCCTGTCATAAAACCACCTTCTGTCTTTGTCTCTTTCCTTTCGTTCCTTGAATTCCTTATTTTTCAGCGCGACTACCAAATGAGATGGGGTTAAAGCAAAACCCTTTAAACCTTAAAACCTTAAAACACCAAAACCTCTGCCACCCCATAAGGGTCCGATCTATGAATAAAATATATCTGTTTAAGAAACAACTACACAAAAATGTAAATATGAAAGTATAATGAACGCAATTTCCTAACCTACAGACATTAAATAACCCTAGATGCCATTCTATGTAAGAGAAATTAATTTAATTCTATTTAAAATAAATTAAATTAACTTTATGTAAAATAAATTAATTTAATTTTATGTAAGAGAAATTGATTTAATTCTATGTAAAAGAAATTGATCTAATTTTCTGTAAGATAAATTAATATATTTCTATGGAAAACAAATATTTCATCCTGAATGCTATGTGTTATTTCCTTATTTTAATTTCTCCTGTAGTAACAACATAATAAATGGCCACTATTCCCTTTAAAGTTTTTATAGCCTGGGTAATGAAATTTAGATAATGACATTGAATTAATACTTAATAAGAAAGAAAGAAAGAAAGAAAGAAAGTGCTTGTGGAAAATGTTGAAGCTAGATATATGACAAGGTGTCTTTATTTCCTGAAAACAGGGAAGACATCTTTTTCTCTTCCTGGAGTGCTATCAGAATAATTACAACATATGTATAGGTCTTCCCAATAAGAATTTCAGTAATATATTAAGAAATATATCAGTCAAGCAAAAATATACTAGCAAATTTTATATTGAGAAAGTCCTAAAAATCTAACAGATGCAATACATGGTTGAAGATAGTTAGCGTTGTAGACGAACCAAATGTAGGTAATGAAAATGATCTATACCAATTTGAAGACATTTAGAACTTGAAAGAGAAACGTTTAGCAAAATGTCTTGTTTCTGAATCAAATGACCTGAAAAGAGTTGATATGCCGTAAAACAAACAAATCAAACCACACACACACACACACACACACACACACACACACACACACACACACACACACACACACACAGACACAGACACAGACACAGACAGACACAGACAGATTTGTATTTTTTTTTATTTTGGAATCCTTTTATTCTTTCTTTTTTTTTCATTTTTTAGACTTCTTCATTTTTACCTTCTTGAAGCTATGATAGTGTACATAATATGACACTATGTAAGTCAAATTTAGTATGTGTTATTTCTTAATTGCTTATGCTATGGAGGCGTGTGGGCTAGTGGTTAGAGTCGTGGAAAATTGATTCGTCGATTCGAGTTCAATTCCTAGACGAAGCTGTTGGCATTTTCACATAGCGCTAATACCCTTGGGAAAGGTATGAATCCATATATTCTGCCTCCAGCTATGGGTTAAATAATAGGGCAGACTGGGCTCTTCAGCCTTAGGTAGGTAACCAGTCTAAGAGAGGGATAACTCTGAATTCAAAATTCCTAAGGTCGGTCGTTGATAGGGTTTGTGGCAACCCTTGATGCACCAATTCTTTCCTGTCGACTGTGCCAAAATGTGTGGATGGTCCAACACAAGCCTTCACCACTATAAACAAATCCCTGTGTGGGAGTTCATTGTGTGTATGAACCCTCATACGTCGAAAATCGACGGGAGAGTCCAATTTATGTTGTAAAATGGCCATTATTCCTTTCATACATTGTTTTTTTGTGCCAGGGCAATGACATTTAGAAACTAATCTATTTTATATCCAGAAAAATAGAAAAACACGAAGTATTCCAAAAGATGAGTTTGTTCTTGATGGTAATGTCGACGCTACAACGTTTCGTTTTTTGCAGCCTTTATCAGGACACGTGGTGATATTTTGTGTGGTGATAGTGGGTGACTGGCAAACACTCTATTTTCCAAGTAAAATATAATGATAATAATACGATTGAACGAAGTAGGGAAAGGAATAAGACGATTTAGATCACTAGCATGAATACTGAGTAGTGTCCTGGATATTTGTGAATGTCATTTTGCCACTTGGTACCGATATATGATCGGCACATGTCTCAGCTGGCAATATATCTAGTCTAAGAGCTACATAGACTTACAAAGAATCTCAATCTTAGAATATGTTTAAATTACTGTGACGCTCCTTGTCTGAAGTATTTGGTTTTGATTCATGTATTTAAAAAACAAAGACTTACAAAGAATCGCAATCTTAGAATATGTTTAAATTACTGTGACGCTCCTTGTCTGAAGTATTTGGTTTTGATTTATGCTCTTTATAGAGATATCTTTTCAAGCCATAACGTACAGGGTGGGGCAGAAGTAGGTTTTTTTTTTTGTTTTGTTTTGTTTTACGGCATATCAACCTCAGTGGGTCATTTAATGCCGATAAAGTTTTGAAATAAATCAATTCTTAATGGATAATACAATTTTTTTATAAATACATTTTTCTATTTAACCCATAGATGGGACCCTAACAGGTACTACCACTCCGGGTCAGAGTGGACCAGGGAGCAATGGTGATGGAGGCGTGCTCCACATTCCCCAAACCTCCAGAACTGGAACCTCACCATCAGATAGAGTTTAACGTCATTCCCAAGACATGTAGACCTGCAGCCACCGCCTTCTAGCACCCATATGATAAAAAGGGGTTGGGGCTTACCATGAGGGCAATAGGGTTGGGGCAATCATATAGGTGCTTGGGCTTGATATGACCAGCCGATTGATCGGAGGGGGCCTCTCCGACCGCCCGTCTAGCCCAAGATAGGACCAAAGTGGAGTATTGCATGTTAGGAACTACTCATCCACCTGGGCTCTATCCTTAAGCAGCATGGATCGCCACCCACGGCCAACAGGTGGCCCCATTGGGGGAGTCTTACCCCTCTGCAGAGGTGCAGTCGGTGCATTCTAACGCCCCAGCCGACAGGGTGGCAGCAGAAGTAGTGGGCTAGATAAGAACAGTGGATACCAAAGACCACAAGGAATGGTTTAATAAAGTTAAGAAGAATTGTGAAAATATAAGCAAAAAGTTTTATTAATTTTCATTTAAAAAGCTTAGTACAAGATCAGAAATACAGGGCACTCAGTGAGAATCGAACTCACTAAAAGGGCTCACGTCTAGTTTGCTAATTATTATGTCATGCGATGTGTCATTAATTAATTTTAATATAAGTAATTGGTAATTTGCTTGAAGCATTGTTAAGTATGTTATAATATATTAATGATTTGAAGGCAATTACAATGCGTATAAAAAATAAAAACAAAAAGATATTATTTTTGTCTTATCGATTTCGAAGTAGAAACTTCATCTTCAACTTTCAAGTTTCTACTTCGAAATCGATAAGACAAAAATAACATCTTTTTGTTTTTATTTTTTATACGCATTGTAATTGCCTTCAGATCATTAATATATTATAATTTTAATATGTTTTAATATGTTTATTGTGTAAGTGATTTTTTTACAAATGTAAAGCTGTGTATTTACCAATCCCTCCGCTCGAGCAAGATTCGACACAAGGTCAATTTCTTTTAGCGGAGTTTAACAGGTTTGAATTCAGAGTTTTCCTTCTCCTAGACTGGTTACATAGCCATGGTTAAAGAGTCCAGTCTGCCCTGCTATTTACCCATAGCTGGAGGAAGAATTGGATTCATACCTTTCCCAAGGGTATTAGCGCCATGTAAAATGCAAACTGCTTCGTCGAGGAATTGAACTCGGGTCGACGAGTCCATTTCCTATGACTCTAACCATGACTTAGACCAAATGTAAATATAAAGGCGCCCGTAGTGTAATGGTTACCGTCGTAGAAAATGGACAGGGCGACATAAGTTCAAATCCAGGACGAGACTACTTGCATTTATATAGCGTTAATACACTTGCGAAAGGTACGTATCCAACCATTCTCCCTCCAGTTAGGGGTAAATAATAGGACAGACTGGACTCTTTATCCTTGGTTAGGCAACCAATCTAGAAGAATGAAAACTTAGAATTCAAGCCCACAAAAATTGACCAGGTGCCATGTCCTGCTCGTGCGAAGGGGTCGGTATACAGAGCATCCACTTAGGAACCGCAAATTTCCGGGTTCGATACCGACTCTCGCCAAATCAGCGCATTAGTAGCACAGCTTGGATCTGTGCAGTAAAGTCTAACACTAGTGAAAAGGTGGGTAGACTACCTTGTTTGTCGGCTAATGCCGACAATAGGCCGCTCCGCCTAATTTACTTTATTTTTTACATCTATTAATAATGGAGATTCGCTTCCGGTTTTGTCTGTAAAGAAAATTACGCCACTGCTTACGTCACATTATCCAAAATCATCATAACATAGAATAAATGCACTCAAAATTTGAACATGTAACATTAATCAGTCCTCATTGTTTTTTTAAAACAAGTTTTAATAAATACATGACTGGTATTATATATCTATATATAGTTTGTTTTATTTTAATATATATTTAAAGTTTACATTTCAAATTGTTTTATTTTTTAATCCTTTAATGAATTTGATGATTTTACTTACTTAGGGTACAAACTCGCTGACATTGAATGTTTTACTCCCACCCCTCAGGCAATATGTTTCAAAAATACATTTTTACATCGCCAGGAGGGTGTTTTTTATTTTGCTAATATTATAATATAAGAAAATAATTTAATATTTCAATTTAGATATCTAAATTTCATAAAAATTGATGAAAGTTATTTTTTAGATATTTTTATAATACAAGTGGATTGTTGTTTTTTTTTTAGAAATTTAAAAACATAATAACAACTTCAAAAACGTACCGCCCTGTCGGCTGGGGCGTTAGAATGCACCGACTGCATCTCTGCAGAGGGGTAAGACTCCCCCAATGGGGCCACCTGTTGGCCGTGGGTGGCGACCCGTGATGCTTAAGGATAAAGCCCAGGTGGATGAGCAGTTCATGATATGCAATACTCCACTTTGGTCCTATCTTGGGCTAGACGGGCGGTCGGAGAGGCCCCCTCTGATCAATCAGCTGGTCACGTCAAGCCCTAGCACCTATATGATTTTCCCAACCCTATTGCCCTTATGGCAAGCCCCAACCCCTTTTTATCATATGGGTGCTAGAAGGCGGTGGCTGCGGGTGTACATGTCCTGGGAATGACGTTAAACTCTATCTGATGGTGAGGTTCCAGTTTTGGAGGTTTGGGGAATGTGGAGCACCCCTTCATCACCATTGCTCCCTAGTCCACTCTGATCCGGAGTGGTAGTACCTGTTAGGGTCCCATCTATGGGTTAAATAGAAAAATGTATTTATAAAAAAATTGTATTATCCATGAAGAATTGATTTATTTCAAAACTTTATCGGCATTAAATGACACACTGAGGTTGATATGCCGTAAAACAAATCAAACCAAACCAAACCAAGCCATTCAAAAATAGGTCTGTTCAGCCACTCACGTAGCTGTAGATAAAAAATGGACTCTACGCGATCGTCTTTAATAGATTAAATTGGGTATTAGTCTAAAAATGAATGTAATAGCGCTACTGGTGTTCGAGCTTGCTCACTTCGATGTCATAGTCCAGTAAGTTTGCTACTACACCACGGTGAGACCCTCGCCGTGATAAAATGGCCAGAAATGACCAAACATTAGTGGCTTCATAAGCGACTGTATTCCAAGAGTGAAGATATAAAATTACTGAACCCTGCTGTCATTACATTTATGGTGTTGTCCTAATGCAAGCGATCATGCAGCGATGTCAATTTAATTCTGTCTTTTTTCATACCAGTCTTTTCATAGTGCGAATGTTTACGCGAAATAATTGTCGATATTATGGGCAACCATACTGTAGATTGGGTATCATTCAGCATGTTAAGATGAATGGGGCTAACGAGAAACAATTAGTAAACTGCGGAGATGGGAGGTCGGAAAGTTAACCCACTTTGACAGGATGGCGAAATATTGAGGTTTCTTATTTGTGACTCGCATTGTTACGATTTTTGTGGCCATTCTTAGGCTTCAAACAAGAGCACAGTCCAACGGAGATCCCTTGTGTTAAGCAGAATGCGATCCTTAGTAAAGAAACCTTTGGTTGTTCCTTGGTGTCCCTTGATGTTGGGTATGATACTTTGGTTGTTCCTTGGTGTTCTTTAATGTTGGGTATGATCCCTTGGTTGTTCCTTGGTGTCCCTTATTGTTGGGTATGATCCTTTGGTTGTTCCTTGGTGTTCCTTAAGGTTGGGTATGATACTTTGGTTGTTCCTTGTGTTCTTTAATGTTGGGTATGATACTTTGGTTGTTCCTTGGTGTCCCTTATTGTTGGGTATGATCCTTTGGTTGTTCTTCGTGTTCCTTAATGTTGGGTATGATCCTTTGGTTGTTCCTTGGTGTTCCTTAGGTTGGGTATGATACTTTGGTTGTTCCTTGTTTCTTTAATGTTGGTATGATACTTTGGTTGTTCCTTGGTGTCCCTTATTGTTGGGTATGATCCTTTGGTTGTTCTTTGTTCCTTAAGGTTGGGTAATCTTTGTTGTTCCTTGGTGGTTGGGGTATGATACTTTGGTTGTTCCTTGGTGTTCTTTAATGTTGGGTATGATACTTTGGTTGTTCCTTGGTGTCCCTTAATTGTTGGGTATGATACTTTGGTTGTTCCTTGGTGTTCTTTAATGTTGGGTATGATCTTTGGTTGTTCCTTGTGTCCCTTTATGTTGGGTATGATACTTTGGTTGTCCTTGGTGTTCTTTAATGTTGGGTATGATACTTTGGTTGTTCCTTGGTGTCCCTTATTGTTGGGTATGATCCTTTGGTTGTTCCTTCGTGTTCCTTAATGTTGGGTATGATCCTTTGGTTGTTCCTTCGTGTTCCTTAATGTTGGGTATGATCCTTTGGTTGTTCCTTCGTGTTCCTTATTGTTGGGTATGATACTTTGGTTGTTCCTTCGTGTTCCTTAATGTTGGGTATGATCCTTGTTTGTTCCTTCGTGTTCCTTATGTTGGGTATGATCCTTGGTTGTTCCTTGGTGTTCCTTAATGTTGGGTATGATACTTTGGTGTTCCTTCGTCTTTAATGTTGGTATGATCCTTTGGTTGTTCCTTCGTGTTCCTTAATGTTGGGTTATGATCCTTTGGTGTTCCTTCGTGTTCTTAATGTTGGGTATGATCCTTTGGTTGTTCCTTCGTGTTCCTTATTGTTGGGTATGATCCTTTGGTTGTTCCTTGGTGTTCCTTAATGTTGGGTATGATCCTTTGGTTGTTCCTTCGTGTTCTTTAATGTTGGGTATGATCCTTTGGTTGTTCCTTCGTGTTCCTTAATGTTGGTATGATCCTTTGGTTGTTCCTTCGTGTTCCTTATTGTTGGGTATGATACTTTGGTTGTTCCTTCGTGTTCCTTAATGTTGGGTATGATCCTTTGGTTGTTCCTTGGTGTCCCTTATTGTTGGGTATGATCCTTTGGTTGTTCCTTCGTGTTCCTTAATGTTGGTATGATCCTTTGGGTTGTTCCTCGTGTTCCTTAATGTTGGTATGATCCTTTGGTTGTTCCTTCGTGTTCCTTATTGTTGGGTATGATCCTTGGTTGTTCCTTCGTGTTCCTATGATCCTTGGTGTTCCTTCGTGTTCCTTATTGTGGTATGATCCTTTGGTTTTTCCTTCTGTTCCTGTGGGGTGTGTTCCTTCGTGTTCCTTAATGTTGGGTATGATCCTTTGGTTGTTCCTTGGTGTCCTTATTGTTGGGTATGATCCTTTGGTTGTTCCTTCGTGTTCCTTATGTTGGGTATGATCCTTTGGTTGTTCCTTGGTGTCCCTTATTGTTAGGTATGATCTTTGGTTTTCCTTTGTGTTCCTTAATGTTGGGTATGATCCTTTGGTTGTTCCTTGGTGTTCTTTAATGTTGGGTATGATCCTTTGGTTGTTTCCTTGGTGTCCTTATTGTTGGGTATGATCCTTTGGTTGTTCCTTCGTGTTCCTTAATGTTGGGTATGATCCTTGGTTGTTCCTTCGTGTTCCTTAATGTTGGGTATGATCCTTTGGTTGTTCCTGGTGTCCTTATTGTTGGGTATGATCCTTTGGTTGTTCCTTCGTGTTCCTTAATGTTGGGTTATGATCCTTTGGTTGTTCCTTCGTGTTCCTTATTGTTGGTATGATACTTTGGTTGTTCCTTCGTGTTTCCTTAATGTTGGGTATGATCCTTTGGTTGTTCCTTGGTGTCCCTTATTGTTGGGTATGATCCTTTGGTTGTTCCTCGTGTTCCTTAATGTTGGGTATGATCCTGGTTGTCCTTGTGTTCCTTTGGTATTCTTTGTGTTCCTCCTAATGTTGGGTATGATCCTTGGTTGTTCCTTCGGTTCCTTAATGTTGGGTATGATCCTTTGGTTGTTCCTTGTGTTCCTTAATGTTGGGTATGATCCTTTGGTTGTTCCTTCGTGTTCCTTATGTTGGGTATGATCCTTTGGTTGTTCCTTCGTGTTCCTTAATGTTGGGTATGATCCTTTGGTTGTTCCTTCGTGTTCTTATTGTTGGGTATGATCCTTTGGTTGTTCCTTCGTGTCCTTAATGTTGGGTATGATCCTTTGGTTGTTCCTTGGTTCCTTATTGTTGGGTATGATCCTTTGGTTGTTCTTCGTGTTCTTAATGTTGGGTATGATCCTTTGGTTGTTCCTTCGTGTTCCTTATTGTTGGGTATGATCCTTTGGTTGTTCCTTCCGTGTTCCTTAATGTTGGGTATGATCCTTTGGTTGTTCCTTGGTGTTCCTTTGTTGGGTATGATCCTTTGGTTGTTCTTCGTGTTCCTTAATGTTGGGTATGATCCTTTGGTTGTTCCTTCGTGTTCCTTATGGGTATGATCCTTTGGTTTGTTCCTTCGTGTTCCTTATGTTGGGTATGATCCTGGTTGTTCCTTCGTGTTCCTTAATGTTGGGTATGATCCTTTGTTGTTCCTTCGTGTTCCTTATGTTGGGTATGATCCTTTGGTTGTTCTTCGTGTTCCTTAATGTTGGGTATGATCCTTTGGTTGTTCCTTGGTGTTCCTTATTGTTGGGTATGATCCTTTGTTGTTCTTCGTGTTCCTTAATGTTGGGTATGATCCTTGGTTGTTCCTTTCGTGTTCCTTATTGTGGTATTGATCCTTTGTTGTTCCTTCGTGTTCCTTAATGTTGGGTATGATCCTTTGGTTGTTCCTTGGTTCTTATTGTTGGGTATGATCCTTTGGTTGTTCCTTTCGTGTTCCTTAATGTTGGTATGATCTTTGGTTGTTCCTTCGTGTTCCTTATTGTTGGGTATGATACTTTGGTTGTTCCTTCGTGTTCCTTATGTTGGGTATGATCCTTTGGTTGTTCCTTGGTGTTCCTTATGTGCGGTATGATCTTTGGTTGTTCCTTCGTGTTCCTTATTGTTGGTTTGATACTTTGGTTGTTCCTTCGTGTTCCTTAATGTTGGGTATGATCCTTTGGTTGTTCCTTCTGTCCTTAATGTTGGGTATGATCCTTTGGTTTCCTTCGTGTTCCTTAATGTTGGGGATGATCCTTTGTTGTTCCTTGGTGTTCCTATAATGTTGGGTATGATCCTTTGGTTGTTCCTTCGTGTTCCTATTGTGGGTATGATCCTTTGTTGTTCCTTCGTGTTCCTTATTGTTGGTATGATCTTTGGTTGTTTCCTTGTGTTCCTTAATGTTGGGTATGATCCTTTGGTTGTTCCTTCGTGTTCCTTATGTTGGGTATGATACTTTGGTGTTCCTTCGTGTTCCTTAATGATTGTATTGATCCTTTGGTTGTTCCTTCCGTGTTCCTTAATGTTGGGTATGATCCTTTGGTTGTTCCTTGGTGTTCCTTATTGTTGGGTATGTACTTTGGTTGTTCTTGTGTTCCTTATGTTGGGTATGATACTTTGGTTGTTCCTTCGTTTCTTTAATGTTGGTATGATCCTTTGGTTGTTCTATCGTGTCTTTAATGTTGGGTATGATCCTTTGCTTGTTCCTTGGTGTCCTTAATGTTGGGTATGATCCTTTGGTTGTTCTTGGTGTTCTTAATGTTGGGTTATGATCCTTTGTTGTTCCTTCGTTGTTCCTTAATGTTGGGTATGATCCTTTGGTTGTTCCTTCGTGTTCCTTATGTTGGTGTTCCTTATGTGGGTATGACCTTGGTTGTTCCTTGGTGTTCCTTATGTTGGGTAGATCCTTTGGTTGTTCCTTGGTGTCCTTAATGTTGGGTATATCCTTTGGTTGTTCTTCTGTTCTTTAATGTTGGGTATCCTTTGGTTGTTCCTTGGTGTTCCTTAATGTTGGGTATGATCCTTGAGTTGTTCCTTCGTGTCCTTAATGTTAGGAGATCCTTTGGTTGTTCCTTGTTCCCTTATTGTTTGGTATGATCCTTTGGTTTTCCTTCGTGTCCTTAATGTGCTCTTATGATCCTTTGGTTGTTCCTTCGTGTTCCTTATTGTTGGGTATGATACTTTGGTTGTTCCTTTCTGTTCCTTAATGTTGGGGTATGATCTTTTGGGTTGTTCCTTGGTGTTCCTTATTGTTGGGTATGATCTTTTTGGTGTTCCTTGTGTGTTCCTTAATGTTAGGTATGATACTTTGTTCCTTCTGGTTCTTTAATGTTGGTATGATCCTTGGTTGTTCATCTCTCTCTTTTTTTNATTGCTTAAACTTCAGTGACCAAGGTTGTATTGTTGTTTACTACATTTTAATTAGTCTGCACACAGGCCCAGGTTACTTGTAGTAAGCTGCTATTGCTAAGTAAGTCACCGCTACTAAGTACACCAGGCTCATTGTTCTTAACTTGTTATTTACTAAGCTCTGAATAATTTGAACTCATAGGCCCAGGTTTGCTTGATGTAGCTAATATTGCTTAAGTAGTTCACCCATCTAATTTGACCGGGTCATTTGTACCTTAACTTGTTATTTACTAAGTTGAATTAATTTGGAAATAGGCCCCAGATTATTGTAGTAGCTGTTCTTACTAAAGTAGTACCCATCTAGTACTGACCAGGCCCATTGTTACTTAAACTTTCTTATTACTAAGGCTCTGCTTGTCTGGCACACGACCTATATTGCTTATAGTCTGACTGTTCCTTAGGTAGTTACTCATCTAAAAATGGAATCAGTCTACCCATTTTGCGTTAACTTTGGAACAGCCTCATAATAGTTTTATTTTTTACCAAAGCTTTGATTTAAGTCTGGCTTCCCTGTCGGTGAACTTAGGAATTACGCAATCCTGCATCTCTGCAGAGGGGATAGACTCCACAGAATGTAGTACCATACTATGCCACTATACTGCGTCTGGTGGTGAGCGCTCCAGTCCCAGAGCTCTGTGGGGAGTCTGGAGTATTCCTTCATTCACCCAGGGTCTACTCTGACACGGTAACAGTAGTACCTGTTAGGGTCTTCATTATGGTCGAATAAATCTTTGAAAATTGGATGAATATGTGAAACCATATTACTGGATATTTCCCACGTAAAACCCACGTGTACAGGTTTGTTGGCAGCAGGCCCTATTATTTGGGACAACCACAAACCGAGAAAAACTCGCCTTACATACTAGTAATATTCACTTATTGCTCATAATATTTTACTATGGTACGGGAAAAGGGGTCCCCGTGTGTAGTGGCATACGTGCTGGGACTGTGATATCGTAGTAAGTGGTTCGAACCCCAGTCGCATATTACGTTCACTTTCGGACTAATTCTTGGGAAAGGTATGAACCCCCTCATCCTCCTTCTATGGGTCATAATAGTACAAAATAATTTTTTCTTCTGAATTTTTAGATGAGAACTTGATGAATTTAGTATCTATTGATATTAATTCGGCACTATTGTCGTCTCATCTTCATTTTATCTGTAACAAACGTTTCAGCCGATGCCCCCCTCCTTTCAGGTATTTCTTTTTGGACTCGGTAACCTTCTCGGATCGGGAACATCTTTCTCGAAATCGATTTCGAAATGAGGCTTCTCCGAGTTCGAAGACGCGAAGGGCACATCGGCTGAAACGTGTTACAGATACCAATTGAAGGATAGAAGGACAATAGTCGCGAATGATAAAATAATAACAAATACTACTTTAGTACATGATTGCTGGTATTAATAACCACTGAAGGTTTGATATACCGATTAAACCCCATTAATAAACCAGCCAACCATTAATGATAGCGGGTTGATTCTATTGAATTATCTTCATCTCCGCGGATGGCTCAGACAAAGCTTTTACATTGCCAGTGGAGGTTGCGTGGTGTTATGGTTAGGAGGTCATAGGAATGGACTCGTCGACCCGAGTCAAATCCTAGACCCGAGTCTGTCTACATTTCCCATAGCGGCTAATACATTCGGAAAGGTAATATGCAGTCACCGTGTCGCTCAAATAGCAGGACAGACTTGGACTCTTTAACCTTGAGTTAGGCAACCATCTAGAGAAGAGGAAAACTCTGAATTACAAATCCTGTTAAACTTTGCCTAAAACAAATTGTCATTTGTACATCCTGCTCGTGGGAGCGTTGGCAAAAAGCTGTTTATTATGCATTGTCATTCTGAACAGGATTAATCCTTTTGCTTGTCTAAAATTGACCGTCATTCATTTAAGTTTTTTTTTGTTTGATAATTTTCTCTTAGAAAGATAAGTAAAATAACTCTTGGCTATTTCTGTAAGTAAATCAATAAAACAAGGGATAGGCTGGGAGGTGATAAAAATCACGTGTGTGTGTGTGTGTGTGTGGTGTGTGGTCGTGGTGATAGTATGGGAGTGTATTCTGTGTGTATTTGTGTGTGTGTGTGTTATTTGCGTGTGAGTGCTTTGTGTATTTGTGTGTGTGAGTGTATTTAGGTGTGTGTGTTTGTGTGCGTGTGGTGTCTCTGTGGTATGTCTCTGTTGTCTGTGTGTGTGTGTGTGTGCCATGGGAGTGTATTTGTGCGTGTGATTGTGTGTGCTGTATTTGCGTGGTGTGTGATTCTGTGTGTGTGTGTTTGTGTGCGTGTGTGTCTGTATTGTGTCTGTTTTGTGTGTGTGTGTGTGTTTTGAGTAATTTGAGTATACGTGTTCTGTGTTGTGTGTGTTATTATGTGTGTGTGTGTGTTTGTTGTGTATTGTGTGTGGGTGTGTGTTGCATGTTTGCGCGTGTGAGTGTGCGTGTGCGCGTGTGTGCCGTGCATTTGTGTGTGTATTTGTGTGTATGAGTGTATGGGTGTTGTGTTTTGTGATATCGTAGATGATGTCTGCTGATAGATGATGTGTAATTTAGTGTGTTCGTTTGTGTGTGCATGTGTGTGTTTGTGTGTTTGTGTGTCAATCTATAGATGATCGATAGAGCTATGTGTTGTTTGGTATATCAGACTTGTGTGGGGGGTTTGTGTGTATGTATGTGTGAGTGTATTCGTATTACATTGATGTAAGTATGTGCTGTGTGCGTGTGTGATTGTGTGATAGTGTGCTTGCTGTATTTGTGTGTGTGTGTGTGTGTCTGTTTGTTGTGCGCTGCGTGAGTATGCGTGTGGTTTTATGTGTTTTTAATGGACAATGACCAACCACAACCTTCATTCAGATGTGACTCCCTGGGTTCACGGCATTGTTTCGGAGCGCCGATATCTACCATCACACTAACCCAGAGCGTACCAGCAGTACTTCACAGATCCCACCAGCCTTTTGTGTTTGTTAGCACTGTGGGATTTTCATATCCACCACTGATCGCGTTTAGACTTTTCCTGGTCTTTTTAGTATTTCCTTTGTTTTGGTTTGTTTTGTTTTGTTATTATGGCATATCAACTTCATGGGTCATTTAATGCGATTAAAGTTTTGAAATAAATCAATCTTATGATAATACAATTATCTCATAAATACATTTTTCTATTTAACCATAGATGGGACCTCTAACAGGTAGTACAACGTCCGGGTCAGAAAGTGGACAGGGGAGCAATGGGTGATGAAGGGGTGCTCCACTTCCCTCAAACTCCAAACTGAAGTCTCACCATCAGATAGAGTTACCGTCATCTCCAGGACATGTAGACCGCAGCCAACGCTCTAGCAACCCATCATGATAAAAGGGGTTGGGGTGCGATAAGGGCAATAGGGTTGGGATAAATCATATAGGTGCTAGGGACGTGACCAGCCGATTGATCGAGGGGGCTTACTCCGACGCGACGTCCGTCTAAGCCCAATAGGGCAAAGTGGAGTATTGACCAATGTCCATGAACTGCCTCAGGGCTACCGGGTTTATCCTTAAGCATCACGGTCGCACCACGGCCAACAGGTGGCCGCCAGTCTCGAAGGGAGTCTTACCCTCTGCAGCGGTGCAGTACGGTCATTCTAACGCCCTACTGACAGGGATAATACATTTTTAATTAAATACACATTTTTTTTATTAACCCATGATGGAGGCCCTAACAGTCCTCTTCGTCTGAGGGAGAATAGTCTGAGTTTTAGTCACGATATCACCCTACTTAATGTGTTTATTTAATGCCACCGAAATTTTTATAACTTATGAATAGTTTGATTGTTCCTTATGCATATCAACCGCTTGTGGGTTATAATGTCAAAAATCTGTGGAAAACATCTACTATGCTTTTAGACTAAGATTTAAAAACCACAAATCACAATAAAAACTTCAAACTCACCGCATAGTCGATAGCTTCACTTTAACACCCCACAAACACAACCTTACACACTCAAATGTATTTTAAAGACCACGCATTTCCAAGAACGCAATTCGAAAACAGCAGGAAACAAATGGAATTCTTAAACTGACGAACTCACGTGAGGGGACTGAACGCCGATATCGAAATCGTTAATTAAAATTTTTACGGACCGCTGCCGCTATAATAATAAAAAGACAAACGGATCGTTGAACAGGAGGACATTCATTTGAAAAGGATCACAGACCCTCGAAACATTTATGATAACAAATAATAAATATAAGTAACCCAGTATCCATTAACATCGAGTTCCTTCATTTATTTTTAAATTCTTCATAATAACGCTCCCAAACTTCAAGATAAAACCACACACACAACACACCACATCACCACACACACATATTTACACACACACACACACACATATATATAATATAATAGTAATGCAAGGTAATCAAATGCGACTGGTAAGTAAGGATGATACTATTTGGGTATCTTAAATCTCACTGTACAACCAACGTAATGCTCTTGTAGGTGCAAACATATACTCTTACAAGGATTTTTATAAATCCCTAAGAGAGCTCATGTATAATAATTCAATAAATTAATTATATACAGAGCAATATTTAACTTTACAAAGAAAGAAAAACTAACAACAACTCCGTCATTCCGGTTTGAGTTTTTGAGTTTCTGGTGAAATAAACTATACGGGATGACGGTTTCCACCCACAAAAAACAGGAAGAGAGGTGAAATACTCATGGTATGTTATGTATATACACATGATGTAAAATTCATTTCAATTATATCAATCAAAGGCCTGAAGATACCAGAAGATCTGAAAACGACGTGTGCACATGCAAACAAAAAGAATATAAAAAATTTTTCTGAGAAACAAATACATTTTGCGAACCTTCCTTTTTTTTTAATAAAAATATTGAATTTCTCCCGTGGGAAACAGAAACAACATTTTATATAATTATTATATATATATATTAATATATAATATATATATATATATATATCACCACACACACTAACCACACACACACACACATATTATTACCACACACACACCATCATTATATATATTCACACACACACATATATATATAATACACATATATATATATTCACACCACACACAACACACACACACCACACACATATTATATATATATATATGATTTGTTCAAGAAATAATTTTTCATTAACTTCATTGTGTTTAATAAATAATGGAGTTGAATCCGCCAGCTACCGTCCTTCTAGAACCTATATGATAAAAATTACTGCTGTTCATAAGATCAATTGAAGAATACGTCTTAGGGCTAGAAATGAACAACAAGAAATGATCGGGGTGGGCCTCTCGACTGTCGTCTAACAAGTAAGCGGCTAGAATCGGATGTTAAATGTCAACGGAAATCAATTTAGGACTTGGGTACAAATTTGTAGATTGACCACACACACACAACACACACACCATTACGACTAACAACACACACACACCCATACACACAACACACATACCACACCACCACACACACACACACACACAACAACCACTACAACATAATTATATTATATTTTAGGCATGTTGGTATTGAAGCAACGAAGGAGTACTCTTTCTTCATTTTTGGAATTTGTACTAATATATATATATAATATATATATATATCTATAAATTGATAAATATGAGAAAATGTGTTTTAGATGAATGTCGAACCTAATTTATGGGAAAGTTAATTAATTAATAATTATTAATTAGGCGGGGATTACCATTATAAATTAAGCTAAACAAATGAGAAAAATCAATCTTCTGTATGTAACCATTTCGGCCCTATTAGGCCTCATCAGACAAGACAGCGTTATAGATACAAATGTACATACAGAAGATTGGATTTTTCCGATTGTTTAGCCCTTAATTTAATAGTGTAATCCCCGCCTAATTAATAATTATTAATTAATTCAACTTTCATAAATTATAGGTATCGACTTCATCTAAAACACATATTCTCCCAAATATTGTCGGCTGAAATAGCCCATATTCACTAACACATCGTCCTGTTTGTTTACTTCTCTAATATATATTATATATATTATATATGTGTGTGTGTTTGTTGAATTAAACGAAAGACACATCTGTTTTACACATTTTATTTGTGATTTTTAAAGTTTTTCTGCCAACTTGCTTAATAATCTTGGTGGATTTTGTATACAGATTTAATGTCCCTTAGGAATTGCAGTCTCCAGAAAATGAAAAAGGGCAATATGTTTCAAAAATAATTTTTTTACCCATGCCGGGAGTGCGTTTTTATTTGCTAGTTATTTTGGGGAATTCGTCCACCAAATCACACAAAAGTGGACTTTA
The DNA here is from genome assembly GCA_023376005.1 of Doryteuthis pealeii. NCBI lineage: Eukaryota > Metazoa > Mollusca > Cephalopoda > Myopsida > Loliginidae > Doryteuthis > Doryteuthis pealeii. The sequence goes on along the minus strand of CM042170.1, from coordinate 11,661,556 downwards.
GTCCATCAACCCAAAAAAAATCAAATTAAAATGTTAAACAGGAAGATTGGAGCTTTTGTTTTAATTCAACTGCATGAGTTGAAAAAATGCTGCCAAATCTACGAACACATGTATATATTTCATGTCATTATTGTTATTGGATTTTTAAATTTTTTTATAACCATTTGTTCAGATCCATTTGATTTAAGTATTCCTATATATCAAATAATTGATAATATTTGTATGGTATCAGTATTCTATCTTAATACAAATATTTGTAATATTTGTTGGTATCAAGATATTCCTATCTAATACAAATAATTGCACAACAATTGTTATGGTATCAAAGGTATTCCTATCTAATACAAATACTTTGCAACACACTGTTATGTATCTAGTTATTCCTTATCTAATACAAATAATTTGTATCACATTTATATGGTATCAAGTCTTCCTATCTTAATACAAATTAATTTGCCACAATCTGTATGGTATCGAGTATTCCTACTAATACAAAATAATTCTGCACAATCTGTAGGTATCGAGTATTTCCTATCTATAACAAATAGATTTGACACATCTGTATGTTATGCAGTCTTCTATTAATACAAAATAATTTGCAGCATATTTGTATGGTTTCAAGAATTCCTAATATAATACAAATAATTTTCCAACCATATTTGTATGGTATCAAGAATTCTTATATAATACAAATAATTCTTCCACATATTTGATTTGGTATTCAAAGATCCTATATAGATACGAAATAATTCCACATATTGTATGGTATCAAGTATCTTATATAATACAGAATAATTTCCACATATTTGTAATGGTTTCAAGAATTCCTATCTAATACAAATAATTTCCACAATATTTGTATGGTATGAGTATTCTTATCTCATACAAATAATTTCCACTATTTGTATCAAGTATTTCTATCTAAATGCTAATCATCGGTTTTTACAGTACATATTTATATTTAATAATAGTCATTTGTTTGTAGGAAATTAATATAGTTTAAAGTAACTAATAATAATAATCCTCAGTAAACAATTATAGCTTCAAGTAACTATTCTTGATGACAAATAATGTAAAAACAGCAGTTATAGTATAAGTAGATAAATCACCCTGGTCTAGCGCTAGGGAAAGAAGGATGACTCCTTCACTGTACGGCTGATACGCGACAATAGTCCTTCGCCTACATTACATTTGCTATGTGGAGGTGTTAGGTTCACATAAAAAGTAATAGTCGTCGGGGCGGCCAATCAGCGAGGAGTCTATCCCCCTTTTCATAGCGCTAAGACAAGGATATTATTTTTGGGCTCTGAGGTGGAGCCCACACCTACCATCAGCTCTTACTTTACCGCACAGGTCCTGTGCTACTCATTAACGCTGAGTTGTGGAGGGAACCGGTATCGAACTAGGAACTTGTAGTTTCTAGCCGACCGCTCTAACCGACTGAGTAACGCGCCCCTTAGGTCACATAGTTCACTAATCTTAGCTTAAGCACGGAATAGGAAGGACTAATGTGCACCAATTCCTACAAATGGGAAATCTTCATTGCCTTTGGAAAATCAGCCATCAATCCAAAGATTTTACTGGATTTGGTCTCAGGTCACAAGGTCACAGGCACAAGGAAATACCTCCAAGCTTGTAGTTTTGTTGACAGCCGAAAAACGTGTAAATTTGGGATGGTTCCATATATAACATGCCCGCTATAAATAGATTACCGCTTAGCTCATCGGAGATGTGTCCCAGCTGGGAACTCGAGTTCTGGTTCGATTCCGGCCCTCACCAAACTCAGGCATATGAGTTTCACAGGATCTGTGCGGTAAAGTCAGGAAGCTGATGGTAGGTATGCTGCGCTCCGGCTAAGACGCCCCAAAATTCTTCTTTTCTAGCGTAGAACTGAAAAGGAAAGAGAGAGATAGTCTCCTTCGCTGTCTGGTCGCGATACGCGAACTTTAGGCCACCCGATAACTAACTACTTTACTTTTATAAATAGAATTAAATATCGTATCTCATGTCTTTAGCCAGTGCAGTCATTAACACAGCAAACAGGCCCAGTGCTGGGATTAATAGAAAAAGGCATGAACACACTTCTCCCTGTACTCTATATAACTTTGTAAAGAGGCATGTAGTATAATGGTTACCGTCGTTGGAAATGGACACGGTGAGACGAGTTCAAATTCTGGACGAGACTGTTTGCCTTTCCCCATAGCGCTAATACTCCTGGGAAAGGTATAAAGCTAACTATTCTCCCTTCAGCTATGGGTGAATTATAAGGCAGATTGGGACTTTTAACAATGGTTAGGCAACCAGCCTAGAAGAAAATTCTGAATTCAAACCTGTTAAATTCCACCTAATAAATTGACCTTGAATTTCACCCTGTTCGTGCAAAAGGATTGGTATATATATATATATATATATATATATATATATATGTGTGTGTGTGTGTGTGTGTGTGTGTGTAGGTGTGTGTATTTGGCAGCATTTTTTAATTTATGTATGTTGAATTAAACAAAAAGACACATCTCCTGTTTAACAATTTTATTTGTGATCTTTTCAAGTTTTTCCTGGCCAACTTTTTAATATTTGAGTGGAATTCGTGGATTAGTCCACTGAAGTTCAGGTCCCGAGTACTTTCGGCACTTCAAAGTGCCAGCATCAAAACTCCAAATACTAGAAGCTCTATACATAAAACAATACAAACCATCCTTAAACAAAATTAATTTCCAATGCAGTACACACTTTTTAAAATGCCTATTACACCTTTCTTATCAATTCTCCTTTTTCCAGCCTCCACATCCATTAATGTAATTTGAAAAACTGGAACACATCACCTCTGATGATGGCATTCGAAGTGCCGAAAGTACTCGGGACTGAACTATATATATATTATATATATATATATTATATATATATATATTATAAGTAAAGAAATACAAAAATACTTAGAGATTTAGCAATATAGTCTATTTCAGGGAGCTTAGACAAAGTGTCTAACTCTCCCGACTCATCAGATGCATCATTCGCATTAAAGGGTCGAAACAGATTTCTGTCAGCGAATTTTAACTAAGCGAATTTTAACATCATGTGTTTGTTTTTTCTAAAGTATTTATTTCATATATATATATATATGTAAAACACATATTCACTGAGATGCCACGATGGTCAGTGGAAAGTGCTTTAGTGAATACATAAGCTAACCACTTTCTATATCCTTAATCTCCAATGGTTCTTCGTGTAATCTAATGGTTATTACCGAAGTTAAGCAGCTATGATTTTGTTCAGTAGTTACATGGGTGACAACTGGGTGTGTATTTATCACAACTCCTCTATCACGAACAGGATGTGGCATAAGGTCAATTTTTAAGCTGGTTTGAATTAACAGCTTTTTCCTTCTCCTAGGCTGGTTGCCTTACCAAGGTTAAAGAACCCAATAAGCTCTACTATTTACTCACAGCTTTACCAAGGGTATTAGCACGAAAGTGAAACCACAGATTGATTGCTTTTAATGGCATGTCAACCCATCAAGGGTTATCTTATGCCTAAAGGTTAGGGAATCGCATTCATTGTATGTTCATATTTACTCTTTGGGCCAAATGACCCTTTGCAATCTCGATTCATAAGGACATGTTTTTCATTTACACCGTCAACATCCGGTTGTTTATTAACAGACAATTTTTAGAGTTTTAATTTTTTTAATAAAACTAACCCCTAACCCTAACCTCTAACCCTAACCCTAACCCCTAACAAATAACCAGATTTTGACAGTGTAAATGAAAAACATGTGCTTATGAATCGAGATCGCAAAAGGGGTGCCTAAAGGTCATATGGTCCTACTCTTTTCGTATAGTTGTTTCTTAGGTGTCTTTTTTTTTTAATGCGGTCTCATCGAATTCGAATAATTATAGTATACATATCTATTTAACCTATAGATGGGACTCTAACAGATACTACCACTTCGGGTCAGAGTAGACCTGCGAATAATACCAATGGAGGGGTACACTCACCAGAGCTCCAGAGCCTCACCATCAAATGCAGTTTGGTATCATACCCCAGAACAGGGCGTGTAAGCAACATTGGCCTCTGTGCTAGATTAAGTAAAGGGTTAGTTCCTAGTTGAGTAACATGAGTGACCCAGAAAAAACAGAACCCAAATTATTTATTTATTTTCCCATTAAACTAACCCTAAACCCTAACCCTAACCCTAAACCCTAACCCTAACCCTTGTTGGACTTAAACTTAAAAAATAAAGATTTAACAGTTTTATTATAAATTTGTGGGTTCTGTTTTTTCTGGGTCACCCTGTAATATTATGTTACTCAACTAGGCGGGGTAGGGTTAGGGTTAGGGGTTAGGGTTAGGGTTTAGAGTTAGGGTTGGGGTTTAGGGTTAGTTTAATGGGAAAATAAATAATTTGGGTTCTGCTTTTCGGGGACACCCTGTAATATCATGTTATTCAACTAGGAAATAACAGTAAAGTTTAATAAATAACTACTCACTACTTCAAGGAGGTACCGACAAAAAAGCTGTTACACCCATTGTCAGTCTTGACAGTAATATAAATCCTCTTCTCTTTCTAAAAATATTATCCAGTCCGTTCTTTAGTGTTGATTTCCGTTAGGAGTTAAGTAAAAGT
>CM042170.1:11649429-11651929 GCA_023376005.1 Doryteuthis pealeii | reverse complement strand
CACCCTAGCGGGCACCAGCAAACTAAATCGGGCAGACAACTCCACCAGGCAAATACGAAACTAACGCTACATATATATATATTATATGCTCCCAAAACCCACTAGAGCTCTCTAGAGGCGACTTAAATTAACTTTCACTGCCAGCATAAAGAAATGACCGTCTGTTTACAGACTTGGTCTCTCTTGTGATTGTATAATATATAAACAAATGTATGTATTTAATAGTTTAAACACCGCCCCTTAACGGCAGCTGTCAAATGGTGGAGAGGTTAACGAATCGGGCTGAGGAAAAGTCACCAGGTTTCACTCCTGGTTAGAGGTAGTTGCTGTGTCTAGCCCCACTGAAGAGGCGTGAAACGTTGAAACACTGTGTCTGTGGATGACTTTATATATATATATATATATATATATATATATATGTATATATATATATACGTATATATATATATAAGTCTGTGGATGACTTTATATATATATATATATATATATATATATATATATATAGTTAGTTGTAAAAGTTGTAGAACAGTTTTTCTCTACCACGGTTTCGGTGTTCTAAGTACACTGTCTTCAGGAGAACTAAGTACATCTATGTGATATATACTATCCTGGTTTCAGATCATTTTCAATCCTATGTTTCCTAAAAGTAAATTAACTTTTGTCTCAGCCACATAGATTTGCTTAGTTCTCCTGAAGACGGTGTACTTAGAACACCGAAACCGTGGTAGAGAAAAAACTTTTCTAAAAATTCTACAGCTATCAATGCTCTATATTTTACAAGATATATTGAGCCCTTTTGGATTAACTACTTATGCTACTACAATGATTACATGGTAATAACTTGTTGATGAATATATATATATATATATATATATATATATATATATATATATATATATATATATATATGAGAATAAAATACTTTAAAAATATAACAAACACAGGATGTTATGATTAGGGGAAACAATTCAGGACACTGTTAAGTAATGTTTATGTGAGGGACAAAATGAAAGATGTTAAGTGTATAGTGAATATGTGAATATGTGGATATGCGTATATATGGATTATATGTGAAATAAAAGGAAATTAATCCGACAGTGTGAATTTGATATATTGAAAAAACAAATGATGTTTACAAATGCTTGGGATCATCAGGAGAGAATGTGCACCGTTTCGGGGCCTTCCTCTCAACGGTTTTAACTGCACATCGGCCCCTTCACTATTGTGAGGTCCCAGTTAAAACCGATGTGCAGTTAAAACCGTTGAGAGGAAGGCCCCGAAACATATATGGATTATATGTATTTATATACTGTTTTAATCTTCTTATTTTTCTAACATTAATATTCCATATGAAATACGTCATATCTTTGTTAACCTTTCGTTCTCCGCCTATTCACGTTCATGAACGCGTCATCATATGATCTTCAACTTCCATTTTTGCACATGCATTGATTACGTCATTGGCTTTCGTAAACAAACGCGCATATAAAAATTAACGGTTAATAACATCATATTTACACATTCACTCTACACTTAACATCTTTCATTTTGTCCCTCACATAAACATTACTTAACAGTGTCCTGAAGATGGTACAATATACCGAAATGCTTAAGTATTGACACATAAAATTGTTTCCCCTAATCATAACATCCTGTGTTTGTTATATTTTTAAAATATTTTCTTCTCATATTGTCAGATTAATTTCCTCACCGTATTTTCATATATATATATATATATATATATATATATATATATATATATATATATATATATATATATATATATATATAAAGGGTTTTGTAATTTGCTTGGAGCATTGTGTTTATATTGGTTTGTTGGTTGGTTTTGAAGGCTGTCACAATGCAAGTGTAAAGAAAAAAAGAAGGTAACTATGATGTTGTTTGTTAACCTGTCACTTTATTCTCAATATTTCGGGATGAAAAATCCCATCATCAGAAGAATACTCGAACTGAAGGGGTGCTAGCAGTTGCTCAAATTTTTCTGTCTGGGTCTTCCAAATTCTGTGTGTGTGTGTGGTTGGGGATGCTTGTTTATGTATACATAATCTATTGGTACAATATTTTGGCCAAAAGAAAAAACAATTTATATACATAAACAAGCACCCCCACCACCCACCCACACACAGAATTTGGAAGACCCAGACAGAACAAATTGAGCAACTGCTAGCACCACTAATTTAAATTACCAATTAGAGAGCTCATTACCAAATTTATGGGAGCATATATTAATAAGTCATCCACGGCGATATATATATATATATATATATATATATATATATATATATATATATATATATATCAACGTCTAAATATTTGGACCAATAATCAGGTTATGTCAAGGACTTTGAAATTCCTCTAAACATAAACACCGCATCACCTAGCGACAAACGAGCCTAATTAATATACTTATAGACAAAACTGACACATCTACAACAGGTCGCCACCTCACAACACGTTCTAAATACAAATGCAAATTTCA
>CM042170.1:11639039-11644329 GCA_023376005.1 Doryteuthis pealeii | reverse complement strand
ATCCACTCTGACCCGGAGTGGTAGTACCTTTAAGGTCCTATCTATGGTGTTAAAAAAAAAAATGTCGTTTATAAAAAAAAGTTGAGTATCCATTTAGAATTAATTCATTTCAAAACTTTTATCGGCATTAAATGACCCACTGAGGTTGATAGGCCTTAAAATAAACCAAACCAAACCTTTTTACAATGTTTGAATTTCAACCTAATGGAATCATTAATTAATTAATATTTTGGAATTTTCAGATTGTGACATATTTTGACATCAGATTTATTGTTAAATATATTTGTTAAGCCAATCAGTCGACAACCAGTAATATTAAACATTATTGTGCTTATGTATTTGTTTATATATATATATATATATATATATATATATATATATATATAATCCAAAAATCGGGAGAAGAAATGTTCCTTACGACATAGGAGTGTTTTTTAAAAAACGTGTCGCAGTTTGCAGAGCTCAATGTGTGCTCTTATTGTTAGAGTCACAGAGCAAATTTATAACTAAAAATATAACAAAAGACTTAGATTTTTTGAATTATAGTCTATTTCAGGAAGCTTAGACAAAGTGTCTGACTCTCCCAAGATTTGGAATTAATTTTTGAAGCCAAAGATTGATCCTAGTCCTACCTACTATATTTGAATTTCAGCCTCACAATATCATTACTCGTGCATAATCTGACCCTTGGAAATCATTAATTTTTTGAAACAGTTTTTAAAATCAATAACTTATTGAAATAGTTTCTCGTTGACAAATTACGTTTGAATTTCAACATTACAAAATTATTACTCCTTTATAGGTCAGCATTAGATTTTGCCAAAATATAAGCTTCTCAAAATTCGACCTATAAATGAGCATATACAGCAATTCTTCACGTCAGAATTTATGAAGAATTTATAACTACTTTATAGGTACGTTAAATTTTGCCCAAAATATCAGCTTCTTATAAGTCGTCCTATACACGAGTATATACGGTAATTCAACGCGGTACCCAAAGAAATTATAACTACTTTATAGGTACGTTAAATTTTGCCAAAATATCAGCTTTTTATAAGTCAGGACGACTTATACACGAGTATATACGGTAATTCTTCACGCCACATGAAGAATTTATAACTACTTTATAGGTACGTTAAATTTTGCCAAAATATCAGCTTTTTATAAGTCAGGACGACTTATACACGAGTATATACGGTAATTCTTCACGCCACATGAAGAATTTATAACTACTTTATAGGTACGTTAAATTGCCAAAATATCAGCTTTTTATAAGTCAGGACCGACTTATACACGAGTATATACGGTAATTCTTCACGCCACATGAAGAATTTATAACTACTTTATAGGTACGTTAAATTTTGCCAAAATATCAGCTTTTTATAAGTCAGGACGACTTATACACGAGTATATACGGTAATTCTTCACGCCACATGAAGAATTTATAACTACTTTATAGGTACGTTAAATTTTGCCAAAATATCAGCTTTTTATAAGTCAGGACGACTTATACACGAGTATATACGGTAATTCTTCACGCACATGAAGAATTATAACTACTTTATAGGTACGTTAAATTTTGCCAAAATATCAGCTTTATAAGTCAGGACGACTTATACACGAGTATATACGGTAATTCTTCACGCCACATGAAGAATTTATAACTACTTTATAGGTACGTTAAATTTTGCCAAAATATCAGCTTTTTATAAGTCAGGACGACTTATACACGAGTATATACGGTAATTCTTCACGCCACATGAAGAATTTATAACTACTTTATAGGTACGTTAAATTTTGCCCAAAACTTATCATCTCAGAATTCGACCTATACAGGAATTCTTCGCGTCAGACGAAGAAATTATAGCTACTTTATCATCATCATCATCATCATCATCATCATCATCATGTCGCGCTTCAGCACGGATATCCATGACAATCTTTTTCCATCCGTCCCTATCGCTCATCATTCTCGGGAGGTCCTCTATGCAGCATCCTGTATCCGCACAGAGCTGATCAATGTACGTCTTTCGCTGGTCGGACCACACTGGCGTGTCCATGTGCTGGCTTCCACAGGTGGACGTCGCTTATGAGTTCGTCCTTGCTTCTCCAGCAGTGTCCCGCGTGTCTTGTCCGTCTCACTCGGATGGTTTGGGTGATATGTGGCAGGTGGCCGTACAGCTGTTTTCTCGTAGGGTGTTGTTTCCACGTCTTGTTCAGGATCACCCGCAGCATTCTTGTGCAGCTCCCATCTAGTTTATTCTCTAGTCACTTAGTTAGGGTCCATGTGGTGCAGCCATACAGCAGCACTGATACGACAACGGCCTGGAAGAACTAATTTTGCCAAAATCTTTATCCTTTCAGAATTCGACCAATACACAAGTATATACGGTAATTCTTCGCGTCACATGACCCATATAGGTATTAGCAAATCGAAAAATCGATAATGATATTGGAAAAAAACATCCGTCTGTTTACGGAGTCAATCAGCAGAACATTATCTGTTGCCAAACGATAAATGTCCATTAATACGGCTCTAAATGCGCATGCGTCGATTAATGGTGGTTTGCGCTTTATTTGACGAAAGCGTGATAAGGATTTACCGGTGGAAAGAGAAACAGAGAAAGCTAGTTCAAAGTTAAGACTCAGCGGTATCCGATTGGGTCGTGGCGGGAGTACAATAACTACAACAACAACAAAATCGTTTGTATGAGACAAGTGTTCTGGCGTCGATCCTGATAACCGAATCATTCTTTTTTTGTGTGTGTGTGTGTGTGTGGGGGGAGTGCGGGGAGAGAGAAGGACAAAACCCAAAATGGCGGAAATGGGCAAGGCTGATCCATACTATTGATCTGAATGATTCTGTTTTAAATGGATTGTCAAAGCAGCAAGGGAAAACAACAAAAAACAAAAAAAAAAGTGTTGACCTTTGGATTAGACGCTGCGGGGACACTACCCAGAGGTATGAAAAAAGAAAAAAAAAAAAAAAAGTGTAAAAAAAAAAAAAAAGTGTAAAAAAAAAAAAAAAAAAAAAAAAAAAAAAAAAAATAATTATTTCCTTAAAATGAAGGCAGAAGCCATAAGTGCATTTCGAATTCTCTTTTTACTTCTTTCGTTTTTTTTTTTTATTGTTTTTTTTATTGTTTTTTTTATTGTTTTTTATTTATTTATGCAAATGGCAACCGGAAACGACATAAATATTACATCAAGTTGATTTTGTTGATACACGCAAGGAGAAGGACGTTGCCGAAGTTATAGTAAATGTTAAATTCCATTACCTGGTGCGATCTGTGTTGGAGCATTAAAAAATACCCCCCCCCCCCAAAGAAAAAAGCCAAATAAAAACAACATTCTTAAGTGGCATTTTCCTTGGAATTTCAGAATTTTACAATATAAACGTGCGGGTAATTTAAACAGTTCGGAAGTAGCACGGATGTTCCCGCTGCCAACTATGAGCAGCACACTTGTATAGAAAAACCAGAACCGTTTTAATCTAAAGAATACATACAGTTGATTTAAATTGACAGCGATCTACCATATCTATTTATATAAAAGAATGTTTCTGGTATGTACGTGTCGACTTATAACTCCGAAAAGAGATGTCATTCTGATTTGAAATCCCGCAGACACATTAATGTGTTTCTAACTAAGAAACACACAAAATTTGTTTTTTGATTTTTACTAATTAAGTGATATAATTTAATAATTAAAACAAAAAAATTTCTAGAACTCTTCACAGTAAGGAAAAATAAAGTAAGGAAAAATTGGGTAAAAAAGGAAATGAATTAGACTAATACATTCACTTTAACTCAACAGGCTAGGTACTCTTTTTTGTCACCCAGTCTGTTCGTCTCTCTCTCTCCCTCTCTCTTTCCCCCTCTCTCTTTTGTGTTTGCCTCTCTCAAATAAAATTATGTTTTAAAACAAGTTTAGGATTACATTTAAAAAAATAATATTTTAAATGTAAACAAAAAAGCATTTCCTAAAAAATAAAAAAATTGTAATATACAAATTCTCGTTGATTTTTTAAATTTAATAAAATACTTTCCTCTTATTCTCTCTTACTCCTGTTTTCTCCCGTTCTCACTGGTGTTCCTAAAACATTTTTGACCGGGTACTTTTGCTAGTATATCTATCTATCTATATATATATATATATATATATATATATATATGTGTGTGTGTGTGTGTGTGTTGTGTGTGTGTGTGTGTGTAAAATAGCGAAAAATTGAAAAACACAGGTTCATAAAATGAGTGATGTTTATTCAGCCAACGTGCAGTGTTTCAATCTATTGAGTAGATCTTCTTCAGGGCTTTTGTTTTAAGGAAAATAAATTCATCACAGATAATAAGGAGATTGTGAGAGTCTTTTGTTAATCAATCCACCTAAAAATGCTGAACGAAAAACTAGCGTTCTTTAGATTGTTTGAAATTATGAAACGCTGGGACAAACGGTTCTGAAGCTGACACAAAACGTTCTCTTACGTTGTGGGTTATGTGTGTGTGTGTGTGTGTGTGTGTGTGTGTGTGTGGTGAGAGAACGTTTTGTGGTAAATATATCATGTTGAAAGACCCGAAACACCTTATGATCTTGGGATAACATCACTGACGATGTAGTCAGACACACCTTTAGGGTGTATTCCTTGATAGATCTGACGTTAAAAGTATTGCCACTCCGGGTCAGCGTGGGCCTTAGAGTAATAGCAATGAAATGGTGACTCCATACTTCTCAGAGTTCCTGAATTGGAGCCCAGAATGACATCTCTTTTCGGAGTTATAAGTTGACACGTACATACCAGAAACATTCTTTTATATAAATAAATAGATATGGTAGATTGCTGCCACCGGATGCACTTTAGCGTCACACCCAGGATACCCTATATATATATATATATATATATATATATATATATATATATATATATATATAGTTAGCTAAACAGTGTATAAATCACGAAGAAAGATATATATATAATTGTGACATGTTTCTCTTTTAACAAACATTATACTTACATTGTGATATTGAGATAAACATGTCTGAATAAAGGAGAGAAATTCTTAACGATTGATAAGTTTACACCACAGGTTAAATATACAGTCATAGCACAGTTTATTCATCCCTTCCCACTCCTTCACTACCTTCTCTTCTGGTTAAATAGAACTTAACGGAACTAAATTCCATAAAAGATTAATAAGTCTGTGTTGAGATTTTCTTTGATATATATATATTTACCAACCCCTCCGCACGAGCAGGATGCGACACAATGTCAATTTCTTAAGCGGATTTTAAC
>CM042170.1:11589039-11634039 GCA_023376005.1 Doryteuthis pealeii | reverse complement strand
TCACGTGATTTAACCCTCCAGCCAATCAATGAGCCATACTATGTAGCTGATACATTACTTAAACACGGATTTTTGCCACAGTCCACTTGCAATCATTGACGAAGGAACTGAGGTCTCTTTACCAGATTAAGCAAAGGATTCATTATCGAAGGACTCTTTACCAGGAACTGAGGACTCTTTACCAGATTAAGCAAAGGATTCATAATCGAAGGACTCTTTACCAGGAACTGAGGACTCTTTACCAGATTAAGCAAATGATTCATTATCGAAGGACTCTTTACCATGAGCTGAGGACTCTTTACCAGATTAAGCAAATGATTCATTATCGAAGGACTCTTTACCATGAGCTGAGGACTCTTTACCAGATTAAGCAAAGGATTCATTATCGAAGGACTCTTTACCAATTCCACTGGACATGCATTCTTGCTTAAAGGCCAAATGATGGCCCATAAAAGCTTAACAGATGTTACATCCAGTGAAAGCCATTATCTCTCTCTCTCTCTCTCTCTCTCTCTCTCTATATATATATATATATATATATATATATATATATATATATATATATATATGTGTATGTATTAGTATCGGCTTTTACAGCGAAATCAAAATGATAGCTCGTTTGAACTCTTGGATGAACACTGAAGAACACTCTTCAATATGTCCTATTTTGGATGTCATGTCATTCTTAGAAAAATATATTGGCATTTTGGTCTGTCTTTCTTTCTTTCTTTCTTTCTTTCTTTCTTTGAAAGTATTTCTTGTTACCAACTGGAAATGGAGGAGTTTGACAGTTTTGCATCAGTTATCTTTTATAAGAAGATCAAAGTAAAACCTTTGAACTCTTGAACGAATTCAACAGAATTCAATATCAGTCTCATTTGGGGATGTCAAGTCATCATCATTAAAAATTATTGACTTTCTTTCTTTCTTTCTTTCTTTCTTTCTTTTTTTCTTCTAATGTTTTCTTTCTTTCTTTCTTTCTTTCTTTCTTTCTAATGTCTTTTTTCTATAATGTCTTCTTTATTTATTTCTTTTTTCTTTCCTTCTTTCTTTCTTTTTTCTTTTTCTTTTTTCTTTCTTTTTTTTTTCTTCTAATGTTTTCTTTCTTTCTTTCTTCTTTTTTCTTTCTTTTTTTCTTTAATGTTTTCTTCTTTCCTTCCTTTCTTTCTTTCTTTCTTTCTAATGTCTTTTTTCTATAATGTCTTATTTCTTTCTTTATTCTTTCTTTCTTTTTTTCTATAATGTCTTCTTTCTTTCTTTCTTTCTTTCTTTCTTTCTTTCTTTCTTATAATGGCTTTTTTCTAATGGCTTTTTTCTAATGGCTTTTTTCTTTTCTTTCTTTCTTTCTTTCTTTTTTCAACGCTTTACTCGTAGCCAAAAGGAAATCTTCGTACTTTTGTTACATTGAACCCATCATTACAAAGTTATGTGTATGAGTCTGTTTCCACGATCGTCGGGATAGATAGATAGAGATGGGGAGAGAGATGAGAGAGAGAGAGAGAGGGGGATGGAGATATATATAGAGATAGATGGGTAGATAGATAGATAGAGAGAGAGGGGTATATATATATATATATATATATATATATATATATATATATATATATATATAGAGAGAGAGAGAGAGAGAGAGAGAGAGAGAATGATGGATGGGGCAAGAGAAAAGTCGAAAGTGAATTATGTTACAATGGGAGAAACGTGAGAAGGACAAACAAACAAATAAACATTTGGGAAGAAAACGAAAAAAAAGAAAAAGACAAAAAAAAAGAAAAGAAAAAGAAAAAAAAGAAAAAGAAAAGAAAGAAAGAAAAAGCGAAAAAGAAAAGCAAAAAAGCAAAAAAACAAAAAACAAAAACACAAAAGAAAAATGAAAGAAATAAAAAATAAAAAAATAAAACAAACAAACCCAAAATTCTAGTAAGGGGGAGACAACTGAATGAGACTAAAAGGAACACCCCCCCTCAAAAAAATTTTTTTTAAAAAAGCGAAAAATAATTAAAAAAAAAAAAAAAAAATTCTAGTAAGGGGAGACAACTGAATGAGACTAAAAGGAACACCCCCCCAAAAAAAAGAAAAAAAAGAAAGAAAGAGAAAATAAGTGAGAAATACAACAGAGCGAAATAGAAAAAAAAAAAAGTTCAACCAAAAGCATGAGATAATATATTCCTATATTTCTGAGATGAGTCATTTTTATTACTATTCTCTACACATTGCTGATTACCATACACACGGTTTAGCTCAGTCGTTAGAGCATTCACCAAAGAATCGCGAGGTTCGATATCGACCCTCGCCATCTCTGCGCACAAGTAGCACAGCTTAGGTAATCTTATCTGTGCAGTAACGTTGGTAGCTGACGCTCCACCTCAACAAAACGATCTCCCTGGTCTAGCGCTAGTGAAAAGGGGATAGACTCCGTCGTTGTCCGGCTGATACCGACAATAGGCCATTTCGTCGACTGTGCACATTTGGTTGCTATACTCACAACGTTTCGGCCGTTATACTCTCAATCACTGTGAAAAAGGCAAAAAAATAGCTGATGTTAGATACCCCGTAGGTATGGAAGGCGGAATGAGAACAGTCTACGCCCTTGATTCAATTAAAGGGTTAAGTTCGGAAATCCTTGAAGGTTGATGTTGAGGTTTTTTGAACATATAAGGTGTGTGATAGATCTCCACTCCTA
Organism: Doryteuthis pealeii; assembly: GCA_023376005.1. Taxonomy (NCBI): domain Eukaryota; kingdom Metazoa; phylum Mollusca; class Cephalopoda; order Myopsida; family Loliginidae; genus Doryteuthis; species Doryteuthis pealeii. Next base: position 11,631,359 of record CM042170.1, on the reverse strand, counting down.
CTTATAGACTAGGCGAGATCATGTGATCTATTCCTTGGCCAATCACTGACAGTACTCTGAGGCTGATACAATACTTAACCCACCCTACTGGTCATAATTACTGCAACGTTCATATACGATGGACATAGGATCAAATCACTGGACCTTTACCAATACGCAGGATAGGACTTATACACTTACCAAAGGATCACCAAAGGATTCCATAACATATGACTTTCTTTAAGCCCTATTCAACTGGCCAAGGATGGCACTTAAAAACTTTACAGTTGCTGGATACGATAAAGGCACCTGAAGAAGGTCGGAGAGTACAGCGGCTGAAACATTGTGATTTTAGCAACTAAGATGAGTATAGCAGTCTTATATGTGTAGATAATAATAATAACAAAAAAGACAACAACAAAAAAAAAAAAAAACGAATGGAAGAAGAAAAGAACAAAATGGAGACAGAAACATACAAGTTATTGGAATATTTTTGTATATAAACCGTGCTGCAATACACCACTTAAATTCATAGACTAAGCGAGGTCACGTGGTTTAAACCTCAGCCAATCAACAGCCCGAATACGAGGCTTGTTAATTACTTAATCGTTGATACTAAGAGACGTCCATTTACAATAATTGACGGAAAGACCTGCAAGACTGAGGAGCACCAAGGAACAACCAAAAGATTCTACGCTAAGGATCGCGCTCTGCTTAACACAAAGGATCCTCCCTGGACAAGCGCTCTTGCTTGAAGCCTAAAGGATGCCCACTAAAATCGTAACACAAGTAAATAAAGAACGAAAAGAAATGGGAAAGAAAGAAAAAGAAATACCCAGATAAGAAAGAAAAAAGAAAGAAAGAAGGGGTAAGAAGAAGAAGAAGAAGAAGAAGAAGAAGAAGAAGAAGAAGAAGAAGAAAGAACAAGGAGAAAGGAAAGAAAGTAAAATGAAAGACTAAAAGGTTAAATAGATAAATGAATAATTAAAGATAAGGGTAGAAAAAGAAAAGAAAAGATAAGTATAGAAATAGTACATCGAAAAAGAAAAGACAGATGAAAATGAAAGGGGGGGGGGAAGAAAGAAAGAAAGAAAGAAAGGAAGAAAAGTGAAACGAGAAAGAAAAACAGAAATAAAGAGGAGAATGAATGGAAAGAAAAAAGATGACGTGAATGAAAAGAAAAAGTGAAGATGACAATCCCTTTTTTAAAATGCCTTCTTTTAAGAAAAAAGGCATTATAAGAAAGAAAGAAAAAAGGCATTATAAGAAAGAAGGAAAAAAGAAAGAAAGAAAGAAAGCATTAGAAAAAAAGCATTATAAGAAAGAAAGAAAAAAGGCATTATAAGAAAGAAAGAAAAAAGAAAGAAAGAAAGAAGGCATGAGATAAAAGGCATTATAAGAAAGAAATAAAGAAAGAAAGAAGGAAAGGAAGAAAGAAGACAGAGACATGAGTGGAAAGAAAGAAGTAAAAGGAATAGAAAGAAAGGGAAGATAACATGAATGAAAAGAAAGAAAAGAAAAAAGAAAAAGGAAGTACGTAACGTGAATGAAAGAAAGAAAGAAAGAAAGAAAGAAAGAAAGAAAGAAAAGAAAAATAAAGAATCTTTCATCTGAGTACACTTGAACCCAAAATGCGCGGGAAAGAAAGACAGAAAGCAAAATGGCTGATTAAAAAGGAAAATCTCCGTTCCGTGCCGTGAGCCGATTTCTCAATTAGACCTTTTAGAAACAAATCGCCCACCGCCAGGCGGCGCCAGTGCCAAATCCCTGTCCCGGATTTCCCGCCTTCTGTCCACTTGACACTTTGGCTAACACTTTCGTCTTGGCATTTTCACAGAAATGCCGAGCACCTCTTCAGTCCTGAAGATGTCCTACCCTTGCATAGAAACAGCGGTTCCTTTGGTACTTCTAAAAACATATCAAAGACAGCGAAATGTATATGTCCTTTTAATGGCATTCCGTAACTATATTAGTGTCACTACTTGGGAAGAAAGTACTAACTCCCCAATAATCTCTATATTCCGATTTGCTCTTTTTCAAAGTACACAAAGGGCAAATTGAAGAACGCGTCTACGTCGTGTAGGAGGTAATGACCTGTGTTACGTACTGGCATCAAATTCTATACGTTATATAGCGGCTTCAAATTCACGACCCTACTTCGTGTATCTGTATACGTAGCGGTTATATATGGTCACGTGGCGAAGTATGTGTAGTAGCTTAATAAAATCGCAACACATGGGTATTGTAAAAGCTTGCGTTTATTTCTTTTCTCGACTGTACGTGGTGGGCGGCGAGCGTTGACAATGAAATGACCAAGGGTTGACGATGACTACTACTACTGTTGGGATGACTGGCGCTGGGGACGTGGAAGGGGTGGACGGACCTCACTGCCCGCTGGCAACGATTGACCGTGTCGACGGTCGCTCCTTGTGCTCTGTTCGCTGTCTCCTGTCTGACTGCCTCTGACGATTTGACCCTCTGGTTTTTGTATTGATGACACGCCTACGCATCTTTATCTTTTGATCTGATAACGGACCTTTTCTTTATCTTCTCCCTGCTTCTTTGACTGGAAAGTTTCGCTTCCGTTTTTTAACTTCTTTGTTTGCTTTTCCGGGAAAAAAGTCCTTTGTCATTTTTGTCGTCTTTTCTTTGCTTTGTTTAATTTAACCGGAAATTCCTATTTCCGTTTGTACAATATCCAACACTTGGAGCAAAGATGGTAATTTTGTCATTTTTTATTATCAGTTAAAAAATTTACACCAATCAGAAATTGTTGTAATGAGAAATAAATCCACATTCCAGAAAAAAGATTTAGGTTATTCCATGTCAAATTATCCAGGCCATGTCACCCACCCCCTTCAATCTTTTTGCAATTGTGTACAGCTATGGACAATGTTACAAATGTAATTTATTTTTAATACATTTAAAACGATTTTTTCGATCAATTTTCCTCAGATAGGACTTAATATGGCCGTCGAAGTTGCCGTAAAATCCATGTTTACAAAATAAATTTAACACTCTCTATTGAAAAAAAATTACCAAAAATCAGGGAATTATCTGATAAATAATAATAATGATAATAAATAAAATTTTCAGTATTGATTCATAAATGAATGAATTTTATAATGCATGAGAGAGATGGTCAATCTAGAACAGGTGTTCTCAACCTTTTTCAAAGTTTCAGAAGATAATTTGGATAACAGATTAGCACATTATCGGACTATGCAGGATAATCTCCTGAACCGTAAGACTCAAAATAACTGGCTAATATATTTACCTTCTACCCCCCCCCCCACGAGAAGGATGCGACACAAGGTCAATTCGGATTTTAACAGGTTTGAATTTAGAGGTTTCCTTCCACTAGACCAGTAGAAGTAACACGGTTAAAAAACAGTCTTCCCTAATATTTACCAATAACTGGGTGGAGATAAGTTGGCTTCATACCTTTCCCAAGGGTATTTGAATTGAAGTTTTCTTTCCCCTAGATCAGTTGGAGTACCAAGGTTAAAGAGCTCAGTCTGTCCTACTATTTACCCATAACTGGAGGGAAAATAGGTGGATTCCAAAATTTGAGCTTCCAATTCCAAAAAATTGGCGGAGTTATGTCGATTTTTAGCTCTCCAAATTTGAGGGGGGTCGCAAAAAATGGCGACTTTTTGTAACCTATTTTTGTCTGTAAGATGAGTTCTAGTGCTTCCCTACTCCTAAAAATTAGTTTATAAAAGTATTTTGGTCCAAGAAATAAAAGAATGCTATAAAAAAGTCTCAAAGTCAACCAATTTTAAGTTATTGATGATTTCTGTTTTTTTCATAACAAGATCAATATCCCAATTTGGGCCTCCATCTATGAAAAAAAAATTTCTATTATTATTTCACATATATTGAACATTATTTGTACCAAAAATAGAGTTTGGCTTCTAATGAACATAGCTTTTGCTACCCCAATGAGACTTTAGCTTCAGACATTTATCTTGACAATCATCATGATCTTTTTCAACCAACAATGTATTTTCCAGTGTGGTCAAAGACTGCGGCAATCTTGCTCGTGGTGTTGTGGTTATCGTCGTAGAAAATGGACTCTGCAACACGAGTTCAAACCCTGGACGAAGCTATTTTCATTTCACATAATACCCTTGAAAAAGGTATCAATCCACCTATTTCCCTCCAGTTATGGGTAAATAGTAGATCAGACTGGCGCCAATTTTCACTTTAAAACCGAATTAAAATTAATCTAATCGATTTAAAGTCAAATTTTTGTTTTAGTCGAAAAGAACCCTAACGAAGCGTCTTGAGAATAAGCTAGATGGGAGCTGGACTAGAATGCTGCGTGTAGTCTTGAACAAGTCGTGGAAGCAGACACCACGAGGAGGCAGCTGTATGGTCCCTTACCCCCATCTCACAAACTATCCGAGTGAGACGGACAAGGCATGCAGGACACTGTTGGAGAAGCAAGGACGAGCTCATAAGCGACGTTCTCCTGTGGAAGCCAACACATGGACATGCAGGTGTGGGGCGCCCGGCAAGGACCTACATTGACCAACTATGTTGGGATGCTGGTTGCTCCACAGAGGACCTCCTGGGTGCAAGGAATGATAGAGAAGGTTGGTGAGAGATTGTCATGGATATCCGTGCTGCATACGCGACATGATGATGATGATGATGATGAGTAACATAATGAGAGTTAGTTAAAAAAAGCAAAATGATATAACATATCTTATTATAATGGAGATTGTGTGTTTGTCTGTAACCGAAACTATATTACTACTCAAGTCACAATTCCTTTTGTTATTTACATCACATTCTCCATGATTTTAATTTTATTTAAACCTCAATTATTAATAAAATTGTCTTACATTATTAATACTGTTGACCATAGCTACATACTAAAAACATGCAATTATATTTATATATACAACAAAATAGCGATTTACAATGTGAATGGGAAGGGTAATTTGCATATTGATAATAAAAATTTGATTTTAATAAATATATGCTTAGTATTATTGATTTCTAACTGTTTGGTTTTATCCTATTGAATATGAGCAAAAATCTCGGATATAAATCTTAAAAGAAATCCATTAACAAGAAGAAATAACTGTAATATTATTCTTTACTTCCTATTCTAACTAAATAGTTGAATTAGGAAAATTTACCAATGAAAGACGGGAGTAATAGAAATTGATAGAAGAGTTAGTTTCAAAGTTGTTCTATTTTTCGATTATACCCCCTCTGTTCCAAATCTTTTTATCTGCATTCTTATTCAGTTTCATTAGCCTTTCTAATTTAACATATTTCATTTTATCAAAACTTAAATACTTGCACCCGGAGGGTGCATATATTTGCTAGTGTAATTAATTTTTGGTACATTTTAAACATTAAATTCGGCCAAACATTTGACGAAAACGGGCGCTTTGTGTCAAGTAAATTACGTACTACATAAACACGTTATTAAGATTTTAAAACACGTATAACAGTTTCTTAGAAATCAATAACAAAAAATTAAATACACTATGTACAGAAAATTACTAAACAGCAGAGGTGCTGTCGGTGTATTCTACAGCCTCAGCCAATAGAGTTAAATAACGACACAAGTTTAATACTTAGCTCTTTTTAATTGTTACTTTTTAGGGGTAAAAAAGAAAAGAAATTAATATTTATTATCACTTTAAATCAATTAAGAAATGAATTTGAGTTTTTGTCATATGTACAAAACAATTTTTAGAAAAATAGATTTATGTTCCAAAACATGCAAAAGTTAAGGATTACATTTTTAAAATAATATTTTAAATGTAAAAAAAAAAAAAATTCCAAAAATAAATATTGTAATGTATAAATTTTCGGTAATGTTTTTAATTCTATAAATTATTTTCCTCTTATTCTCTCTCTTACCCATTAACCCCCTGGTGTTCTTACATTTTTTAGTCCGGTCATTGACCGGGTACTTTTGCTAGTATATATATATATATATATATAAAGTCAAGTAAAGTCGTCGGGGTGACCTAAAGTCGGTATCAGCCAATCAGCAAGGGAGTCTGTCCCCTTTTCACAAGCGCTAGACCAAGGAGATTGTTTTTGCGTCTGAGGTTGAGCGCCACACCTACCACCAGCTCCTTACTTTACCGCACAGATCCCTGTGCTACTCATACGCTGAGTTTTCGAGGGCCGGTATCGAACCAGGGACATTAAGGTTCACAGCCGAACACTCTACCGACTGAGCTAAACCGAAGGTAATCCAAATGACTGCTAAGTAAGGGATGATTCTATTTGGGATCTTTGAAAGTTATATATATATATACCGTCCACGGTCTTGAAGAAGGGAGTTCATCATAATCCCGAAAATTCACCACTGCTACTAAATGAAAGGAACTAAAAAAACCAAAACAAAACAAAAAAAAAACAACCAAGTTTTCTGATATTTATTCCCAGATGAATATATTATGATAACTACATTATTATGATATATCATATTAATGCTTCACACTAATGCCCAAACCTGATATATGTACTTCCAAAAAAAGGATACAGATACAAAAATATATCTCAATATATATATATATATATATATATATATATATATATATATATATGTGTGTGTGTGTGTGGGTGTGTGTGTGTGTGTGTATGTGTATATGTGCGTGTTTGTGTGTGTGCGTGTGTGTGTAAAACAGTAATAATGATAATATATATATATATATATATATATATATATATATATATATATATATACACTTTGCCCTTTGTAATTTAGATATTTAATTTATAATATTTAATCTATTTGAAATTTAAAAATACTCATAAAATATAGTTTTCTAAAATTATTCATCAATCTTTCTTTATTTAAAAAACCTGTCGCAGTTTGAGAGCTCAATGTGTGCTCTTAAAGTTACAGTCACAGAGCAAATTTATAAGTAAAGAAATAACAAAAGACTTAGAGATTTAGCATTATAGTCTATTTCAGAAATAGACTATAATGCTAATCCTCTAAGTCTTTTGTTATTTCTTTACTTATATATATCAGTGACCGAATGATACATACACTTTCTATGTATTTAATAGTTTAAAAACACCAGTCCCCGCATCAGCTGTCAGTGGGCGAGGGGATAAGATATCGGACTACCATACGGTCAGTCTGAGTTCGAACCCTACCCAAGGATAGTTGTGTCTAGCCACACTGAAGAGGCATGATATGCCGAAACACGTGTCTGTGGATGACTTATTAATTATTAATATATATATATATATATATATATATATGTATGTATGTATGTATGTATAAAACATATGACCTGTGCATGTTTGTTTGTGTAGTTTGCTTGTATGTGCACCAATAGCTTTATCATCTGAACAGCTGCAGGGTTGTGATTTGGTTTACAGATACAACTCGATAAGGCACACAAAGTGATGTAGGTAGGGGGGGGACGTCGTCAAAGATTAGGCTGGGTGCACTCTGAAAAGAGCAGAATCTACTCTGGCCAGTTCTATCCGAGTCAGGATCAACTTCAGAGAATTCAAACTTCATACAATAAACAAGCTGTTTAGTGCTTGGTGATTGTGACTTTGATATACTATATTTGTAGTGTCTGTCTGTGTGTCAGTCCGGAGATGGAATTCAAAACAATGCCCTGTGCCAAGATCAAAGAAAACTTTTTTCGAGAAGAATTGTACAAGGAAAAACAGTGCTGTTATTTATGTTTCATTTCGGGTCACTTAGAACTAATTTACCGGCTGTGATACGAGGAAATGGGAAAAATAGGCTAATGGATGATTAGGATTTGAATATTTAATGAACTTCTTCATTGTGTTTATTAATGCCACTTCCAATTGTGTTTATTAGGAAATTTGAATATTTAATGAACTTCCATTGTGTTTATTAGGATAAATTTGAATATTTAATGAATTTCCATTGTGTTTATTAGATAAATTTGAATATTTAATGAACTTCCATTGTGTTTATTAGGATAAATTTGAATATTTAATGAATTTTCATTGTGTTTATTAGGATAAATTTGAATATTTAATGAATTTCCATTTGTTTATTAGGATAAATTTGAATATTTAATGAACTTCCATTGTGTTTATTAGGATAAATTTGAATATTTAATGAACTTCCATTGTGTTTATTAGGATAAATTTGAATATTTCATGTGTTTATTAGATAAATTGAATATTTAATGAATTTCCATTGTGTTTATTAGGATAAATTTGAATATTTAATGAACTTCCATTGTGTTTATTATAAATTGAATATTTAATAATTTCCATTGTGTTTATTAGGATAAATTTGAATATTTAATGAACTTCCATTGTGTTTATTAGGATAAATTTGAATATTTAAATTGTGTTTATTAGGATAAATTTGAATATTTAAAGAACTTCCATTGTGTTTATTAGGATAAATTTGAATATTTAATGAATTTCCATTGTGTTTATTAGGATAAATTTGAATATTTAATGAATTTCCATTGTGTTTATTAGGATAAATTTGAATATTTAATGAACTTCCATTGTGTTTATTAGGATAAATTTGAATATTTAATGAATTTCATTGTGTTTATTAGGATAAATTGAATATTTAATGAACTTCCATTGTGTTATTAGGATAAATTTGAATATTTAATGAACTTCCATTGTGTTTATTAGGATAAATTTGAATATTTAATGAACTTCCATTGTGTTTATTAGGATAAATTTGAATATTTAATGAATTTCCATTGTGTTTTATTAGGATAAATTTGAATATTTAATGAACTTCCATTGGTTTATTAGGATAAATTTGAATATTTAATGAATTTCCATTGTGTTTATTAGGATAAATTTGAATATTTAATGAACTTCCATTGTGTTTATTAGGATAAATTTGAATATTTAATGAACTTCCATTGTGTTTATTAGATAAATTTGAATATTTAATGAACTTCCATTGTGTTTATTAGGATAAATTTGAATATTTAATGAATTTCCATTGTGTTTATTAGGATAAATTTGAATATTAATGAATTTCCATTGTGTTTATTAGGATAAATTTGAATATTTAATGAATTTCCATTGTGTTTATTAGGATAAATTTGAATATTTAATGAACTTCCATTGTGTTATTAGGATAAATTTGAATATTTAATGAATTTCCATTGTGTTTATTAGGATAAATTTGAAATTTAATGAATTTCCATTGTGTTATTAGGATAAATTGAATATTTTAATGAATATTTAATGAATTCCATTGTGTTTATTAGGATAAATTTGAATATTTAATGAACTTCCATTGTGTTATTAGGATAAATTTTGAATATTTAATGAACTTCCATTGTGTTTATTAGGATAAATTTGAATATTTAATGAACTTCCATTGTGTTTATTAGGATAAATTTGAATATTTAATGAACTTCCATTGTGTTTATTAGGATAAATTTTGAATATTTAATGAATTTCCATTGTGTTTATTAGGATAAATTTGAATATTTAAAAAAACTCCATTGTGTTTTATTAGGATAAATTTGAATATTAAAGAACTTCCATTGTGTTTATTATGATAAATTTGAATATTTAATGAACTTCCATATTGAATATTTAAAAAACTTCCATTGTGTTTATTAGAACCCCATGAAGACAGCAGCCCCAGAAATCATCACAGTTTGCGTGCTGTCGGTGCACAAAAGACTGTCACTCGGGAATTGACCTGCACAGTTACTTGTGCAGATGCAGATAATTTATTTATTTAAAAAAAATTTTTTTGGACACTACGCCATCGTCCTTTGTGGAAGGAAAGTGCCAACAACCGTTTTAAACCCGATAATGAATATGTGGTGCGGTACATAAATTGGATTGGGGTTGGGCGGAGGGCACCAACAAAAATTGAAAGTATCTACATTTCTAAAATGTTACGATGTTTATAGGCCATCTTTTAGGCTTCACGCAACAGCACTTGTCCAGCGGAAATCCCTGGTAAAGAATCCTTTGGTTGTTCCTTGGTGCTCCTTAGTATTGTAAATTCTTTCGTCAATGTTAGGGAGAGTTATCTCCCCCTAACGATTCGAACCGGACTCTCTGAAGAGGAGGGGCGAAAAAGACTGCAGGGTAGATCAGAACGAGTAGGTGACACACGTGTATCCTAACATCAAGCCAGAACTCTAATCCAAAACCATCCACTGTTATCCCAATTCAGTAAAAAATAAATAGAACAAATATTGTTATTGTTAACATATTCTCTGTTTTATTATCATTTCTGTATATCCTACATCTCGGGATACAACATGCCCAAACCACACTGAAAGCACCGATTCCCCCTAGATCAACAAAGTTAAGCATCAATGAGCCTGTTCAATACTTAGATGGGTGACCATTTAAGCAACATCAAGTGCTGTAAGTGACCTGATATTAAAATGACTTGATTTGGCATTAGATGACCCGAAAAGGGTTGATATGCCGTAAAATAAAAACAAACCAACCATCCCCTTATATAATACTAGAAGTGGCTACCCGGCGTTGCCTGGGTAGAGAGGGGATAAAAAAAGTTAGTCTCGCAGATCCATTATTGCTAATCGTGAGTAAAAACAGAATGGTCCATTATTTAGCTGAGATGACAATTCTCATAAGAAATAAGACTGGCGGGAACCAGTAGATATTGAACTCAGAACCTTGCGATTCAAAGGTGGATGCTTTACCCTTTACCAACAGGGCTAAACCAGCCCCTGATATTGCTTATGCCATGCTAGGGAGAGTTATCTCCCCCTAACAATTCGAACCGGACTCTCTGAAGAGGAGGGGGAAAAAGACTGCAGAGCAGATCAGAACCAAGTAAGTGAAATACGTGTATCCTAACATCAAGCCAGAACTCTAATCCAAATCCATCCACTGTATTCCCTGTCAATTAAAAATAAATAGAACAAATATTGTTATTGTTAACATATTCTCTGTTTTATTATCATTTCTGTATATCCTACGTCTCGGGATACAACAGTCAATGATTCCAAATGGACGTCTGTCAGTATCAGTGATTAAGTAGTCAATCAGCCACGCATTATGGCTGTTGATTGACTCCGCCTAGTCTATAAATTTAGGTGGGTGAATTGTAGCACACTTTATATACCCAAAATTTACTTTTAAAAAAAGTGATTTATGCAATGATTTGAAAATTGCATTAAAGAAAGGCATACACAAATAAATAAGCTATCAACCCCCCCCAACACCTTACTCTCCGCGACATCTCACTCACCGGCAAAATCTCCCATCTCCCGGCAACATCTCCCAGCTTCCCGGAACGATCTTCTCCTCCCGGTAATGTGTCGAGACAAAATGGCCTTTCTGTGTCCAGTATTTAAAGTCAGCCTACCAATTTCATTCGTGTATACGTGACGCCATCAACGCGAAAAGCATTGTCCATTTCTTTCCAAGACATCCTCTTGGTTCCAACGATTGCCATGGTAACAGATGGAGAGAAAAAAAATCTTCCATCCTTATTCAGTCCTCTTCTCTTACTTCGTCTCCTCTTCAGAGATTTTCTTTTTTTTTTTTTTGTTAATTATTTTGTCAGTCAATTGGCCAGTCGTTTTTTTTAAAAACTCAAATACGTTCGTCTACCTATTCATTTTTCTTTATTTTGTCAGAGCAAAGAAAATCCCAATCTATTGTCAACTTACATGTCAATACATTTATCTCTATCTATGCTAGAACGAGAATCCAATACCATAATATCTATCTATCTATCTATCTATCTATTACAGTTTTCTGAAAATAAAGCTTTTGAAAATTTGATAGATAGATAGATAGATAGATAGCATAGCATAGCATAGCATAGCAATAGCATAATCTTTACAGATCATTGCCGTCCCTTACAATCCTATAACTCCACTACCAGAACCTTTCCTCTCATGAGCCCTATCTATCTATCTATCTATCTATCTATCTATTACAGTTTTCTGAAAATAAAGCTTTTGAAAATTTGATAGATAGATAGATAGATAGATAGATAGATAGCATAGCAATAGCATAATCTTTACAGATCATTGCCGTCCCTCACAATCCTATAACTCCATTACCAGAACCTTTCCTCTCATGAGCCCTATCTATCTATCTATCTATCTATTACAGTTTTCTGAAAATAAAGCTTTTTAAAATTTGATAATAGATAGATAGATAGATAGATAGATAGCATAGCATAGCATAGCAATAGCATAATCTTTACATATCATTGCCGTCCCTCACAATCCCTATAACTCCACTACCAGAACCTTTCCTCTCATGAGCCCTCAAATGACTCATCAAACCAGCTGTAGATCCACAAAGTTTGATGCAAATATGACATAGGAAGGACGTCCTTTCCATTGTATGAGTTGGATCAGATGATATAATTTGATGCTTATGATAGATAGCTAGATAGATAGATTGATATATACACACATGCATACATATTAGAGCGTACAGCTTTCAATTTAGCGTTTCTTTGCGTTTCCTGAAAATATTATGAATATTGCTAAACAGTTAAATGATTTTCATTTAACACGAGTCACTTTTCATTCTTTTTTTAAAATTCAAAATATGCAGTAGTAGCTGCTGTTGCTGTTGTTTTAATCTTTTTTTCCCCAAAGAATACAATAAAATATATTAAGGAAATGCTATGCATTATCCCAAAAGACAAAAAAAATGAAAATTAGTTAATTTGGGTCAAGTGTTCGGTTGGAAACCACACTGTTCCTAGTTCGATACCGGCCCTCACCAACTCAGCGTATGAGTAGCACAGGGATCTGTGCGGTAAAGTAAGGAGCTGATGGTAGGTGTTAGCACTCCACCTCAGATGCAAAAACAATCTTCTTCGACTAGCGCTAGTAAAAAGGGGATAGACTCCCTCGCTGATTGGCTGATACCGACTTTAGGCCACCCCGACGACTTTACTTGCTCGCTGTTCTAACTTTGTGGTACGTCAGAGGATGCTCTACCGAATGAGCTAATCCGCCAGAGCTGATCAATGTAGGTTTTGCTGGACAGATCACACTGGTACGCCCATGTACAGGTTTTCACAGGAGAACGTCGCTTATGAGTCTGTCCCTGCTTCTCCAGTAGAGTCCAGCATTTTAAAAATTTCATTTTCGTAATTGGTTAGTTGACTGGTTGGAATTTTATTTTGATAAACATTGATAGACTAATATATATATATATATATATGAGTAAGGGTAGTGAAGACATAAAATCATTGGTGCTTGGTAACTGTCAGTTTCTCGTCTTTGCTATTTTGTAGGATTTTCCGTTTAAACCGAAACAAAGAAAAGACGAAAAAATAACAAAGGACTTTTTCCGGTTAATGCGAACAAAGAAGAAAGGGTATAACAATGAATTCGGAAATAGATTTGTCCGCTGATAAGTATAACAAAAGAAAACGCGTCGGCGGTTTATATACATAAAAAGAAGGTCAATAGCAGAGGTTAGTCAGCCAGAAGACTCGGAACAGAGAACGAGTGAGGACAGTCACTCACGGTCCGTTACGGCCGAGAGGCTGTGAGACCCACGTAGCCACCCCTTTCCTCACCAACCCATCCCAGCAGCAGTCAATGTCAACCCTCGGGCATTTCCATTGTCAACGCTCGCCACCACAGCCGAGTAAAAAGAAATAAATTCAGCAGTTTCTACTATACACATGTGTTGTGATTTCTTAAGTCCGACTACTACATATATCGTTTTGGGTACTGTGACCATACCCGCTATACAACATACACGATTTAGTGAAAAAGGCAGAACGTAACACAAACAGATATCCAGAACTGAAGCCTCACCATCAGATACACTTTATTGTCATACCCAGGACGCTATGTTTCTTTGTTTAATGACATATCAAACTTTGTGGGTGATTTAATGCCAACGCCACCCTTGTAGAAGAACAATAGTGGTTTGTGGTTCCTCAGTGAATGCTCTACCGACTGAGCTAATCTGCGCAGAACTGATAAATATAGTTTTTTTTTGCTGGATACATCACACTGGCATGTCCATGTGCAGGTTTTCACAGGAGAACGTCACTTATGGGTCCGTCCCTGCTTCTCCAGCAGTGTCCACCATTTTTAAAATTTCATTTTACATAGTTAGTTGGTTGACTGGTTGGAATTTTATTTTCATAACAGGCTCAGTTCCGGTTGCGATGTTGGGCGTCCTAGGCGTCGTTCTCTTCGATTTGTATTCGAGTAATGGATCCATTTTTTCATTGCTGGTGACATTCTTGTCTAATAAATCCCATTATTTCTTTTTTCTTCTTCTTCTTCTGTCTCTTGCCAGACGGGAAAGACAAGTGGTTGTAGACTGATTAATGTTTGTTTTCTGGAGATTTGTGGACAATGCATTTTTTATGCTCTTGATTTTCTTTTTCTCTTAAGGATTCTAAACGTTCAATTAACTACTTAAAGTTAAATGATAACTAGTTATACAAACATAAAGAATCATGGAACTTTACTATCAAACATCTCTCACCCCCTCACCCTCTCTCTCTCTTTATATATATATTTTTTTTGGGGGGGAGAATATGTCCTTAATGGAAGTCGTACCTAATTTTTGAAAATTAATTAATCAATAATTAATGAATTAGGCGGGGGTTAGCTCAGTCGGTAGAGCGTTCGGCTAGAAACCACAAGGTTCCTAGTTCGATACCGGTCCCCGCCAACTCAGCGTATGAGTAGCACAGGGATCTGTGCGGTAAAGTAAGGAGCTGATGGTAGGTGTGGCGCTCCACCTCAGATGCTAAAAAACAATCTCCTTGGTCTAGCGCTATTGAAAAGGGGATAGACTCCCTTGCTGACTGGCTGATACCGACTTTAGGCAGCCCCGTCGACTTTACTTGACTTTTACCTATTCAAATGTAAGGCTAAACAAATCGAGAAAAATCAATCTTAGCCGTTCATTTGCACTTTATTCGACATTGACCTGAAACACCAACGAACAACCAAAGAATCATGCCCAATATTAAGGAACACCAAGGAACAACCAAAGGATCATACCCAATATTAAGGAACACCAAGGCCACCAGGAGTATAGGGGGTGTTGGTTTGTTTTGGTGTATAAGGCGTGCAGCAATCCACCACTTAAATTTATAGACTGTGCGAGGTCATGTGGTTTGAACCCCAGCCAATCAATAGCCCGAATACGTGGTTAGTTAACTATTTAATCAGTGATATTGATAGCCGTTCATTTGCACTTTATTCGACATTGACCTGAAACACCAAGGAACAACCAAAGGATCATACCCAATATTAAGGGACACCAAGGAACAACAAAGGATCATACACAATATTAAGGGACACCAAGGAACAATCACAGGATCATACCCAATATTAGGGGACACCAAGGAACAATCAAAGGTTTCTTCACTAAGGATCGCGCTCTGCTTAATACAAGAGATCTCCGCTGGATAGTGCTCTTGCTTGATTCCTAAAGATGTTCACAAAAATCGTAATCCATTATAACAATTTCTTTAGAAAAAATGTCTTTTTTTTTTTCTTTGAAATACAGGTATTTGCCTCATACCCCACTTGTATGGACTGGGCACAAAGCCTCGTTTTAACGTGGGCCCACCCACAAGCCGAAATCTCATAGGTGGGAAAGAACAAAAATTGAGTCGATCCCTTCGATATTCCCCCACAAGGGGGGCGCCTCAGGCAATAAACCCAGCCCCGCCCCAAGGAGGCAGGTATTGCCTGGGGGACAGCCCCCTGGGATTGACGCTATTAACTTGTAAAGATCCAGGGCCGAAGCCACTGGACCCCCACCCCGTTGGGCGGGTTTACATACTTCTTTGAAATGCATGACATTAAAATATCCTAGTTCCATCCCAATGTCCATCAACAAAATTATCATGCTAAGATCTCCGCTGGATAGTGCTCTTGCTTGATTCCTAAAGATGTCCACAAAAATCGTAATCCATTATAACAATTTCTTTAGAAAAATGTCTTTGTGCTACAAACTTTTTTTTCTTTGAAATACATGACATTAAAATATCCTAGTCTATCAACAAAATTATCATGCTAAAATTGAAATACATGACATTAAAATATCCCAATGTCTATCTACAAAATTATCATGCTAAAATTGAAATACATGACATTAAAATATCCTAGTCTATCAACAAAATTATCATGCTAAAATTGAAATACATGACATTAAAATATCCTAGTCTATCAACAAAAATTATCATGCTAAAATTGAAATACATGACATTAAAATATCCCAATGTCTATCAACAAAATATCATGCTAAAATTGAATACAAATGTCTATAAAATTATCATGCTAAAATTGAAATACATGACATTAAAATATCCTAGTCTATCAACAAAATTATCATGCTAAAATTGAATACATGACATTAAAATATCCCAATGTCTATCAACAAAATTATCATGCTAAAATTGAAATACATGACATTAAAATATCCTAGTCTATCAAACAAATTATCATGCTAAAATTGAAATACATGACATTAAAATATCCTAGTCTATCAACAAAATTATCATGCTAAAATTGAAATACATGACATTAAAATATCCTAGTCTATCAACAAAATTATCATGCTAAAATTGAAATACATGACATTAAAATATCCCAATGTCTATCAACAAAAATTATCATGCTAAAATTGAAATACATGACATTAAAAATATCCTAGTCTATCAACAAAATTATCATGCTAAAATTGAAAATACATGACATTAAAATATCCCAATGTCTATCAACAAAATTATCATGCTAAAATTTTGGCGCCAAAAATGTCCAATTCCACTTCAAAATATTTCGCAATTTTGCAGTTCGTAGAAATGTATGTGGTACCAAACAGAAGGTCTACATTCTCAAATTAAAAAAAAATCCTTGACGTGTCACACGGGGGGATCCACTGGGAATCGAACTCCCGTCAGATTCTTGTTTGTTTCATTCGATGTAGTATTCTATGACTAATCAGCAGTTCTAGATGTTCAAGATATGGAAATTTTATTTGAAGAATTCTTTTGTAAACAATCAAAGAGTTAGCAAACAAGGCAAATGTTGCGTTTCCAACTAGAATACAGATTAAAATTGATGGAGTGAAAAGCTGGATAAATATTCCAGCGTCGGAAAAGAAGAAAGGGAGGGAGGAAGGAAGGGAGGAAGGGAGGGAGAAAGGAGAGAAGGAAGGAAGGGAAGAAGCAAGGGAGGAGGGAAGAATGGGAGGAAGGAAGGGAGCAAGGGGGATAGGAAGGAAGAAAGAAAGGAAGGAGGGAGGGAAAGGAAAGGAGGAAGGAAGTGAGGGAGGGTGGATGGAAGGAAGGGAGGAAGTAAGGAAGAAAGGAAGGAAGGAGAGAAGGAGGAAGGGAGTGAGGGGGAAGGAGTGGGGAAAGAGGAAGGAAGGAGGGAGGAAG
Source organism: Doryteuthis pealeii (assembly GCA_023376005.1). Lineage (NCBI taxonomy): Eukaryota > Metazoa > Mollusca > Cephalopoda > Myopsida > Loliginidae > Doryteuthis > Doryteuthis pealeii. The sequence continues at coordinate 11,614,018 of CM042170.1, read as the reverse complement.
AGGAAGGGGAGAGAGAAGAAAGGGAGTAGGAAGGGAGGAAGGAGGGAAGGGAGGAAGGGAGTGAGAGGGGAAGGAAGAAAGCAAGGGAGGAGGGAAGGAAGGGAGGAAGGAAGGGAGGAAGGGGGGATAGGAAGGAAGACAGAAAGGAAGGAGGGAAAGGAAAGAAAAGGGAGGAGGAGGGAAGAAAGGGAGGTAGAATGGGATGAAGAAAGGGAGGGAGGGAGGGTGTATGGAAGGAAGGGAGAAAGGAAGGAAGGAAGGGAGGAGGAGAAGGGGAGGAAGAAAGGGAGGGGGGGATGGAAGGGAGGGAGGGGAAAAATGTGAAATAGGAAAATATCAATGATATTCATAATCAGTGGAGAACTCCTCTTCAATCTGAAGCCGAAAGGCTGGATAAATAAATAAACTTCTTAAACAGCAAGCATTTAACGTGATATATATATATATATATATATATATATATATATGAGGAGTGAGACATTTGAATAAATCCGATAGAATGTGTTTGAGAATAGAGGAAAGTGAGGATATAACAACACAGACAGTTGAATTCAGTTAATATTTCGCCTCTTTAAATCTTTATATCAATTTTTTTGAAAAAGCATCATACAATATAAAAATATTAACTAAATTCAACTGTTTGTGTTCTGAAGTAGATGTAGATGCTATGTCTAGCCACACTGAATGGACGTGAAATGCTGAGACATAGTGTCTGTGGATGACTATATATGTATATATATATACATATATATATACATATATATATGTGTTTCCGCGATAGAATTCAACCAAAATTAAGAGAGAGATAAAGAGAAAGAGATTGGGAGAGAGTGAGAGAGTTGGCTATATTTATAAGTAAAGAATGCTCAATATCATTGATAAACCATATATATCTGAGTTAGGGTAGTGAAGACATAAAATCATCGGTGCTTGGTAACTGTCAGTTTCTCATCTTTGTGATTTTCAAACCAAGTCCAAGCACTTGATTTGAAAATCACTAAGGTTATTTCTGTACGATCTATAATACTATATATATATATATATATATATATATAATATATTATATATATTGTAGTATAATAATTTTTTTTGAAAAAACACAGGTTTAAATGAATTAAGTGGTGAGTTTATTGGTCGACGCTGCAGTGTTTCGATCTATTAATTAGATCATCTTCAGGGTTTTTGTTGGTATGTGGAAGGTGATAAAAAATTTTTTTATTGTCTCAGAATAAGGAGAAAGGCGAGTAATAGTTCTTGTTTATCGGTCTGTTTAAAATTTGAAGTCTGAGAAAAAAGAACGTTGACAAAAATGAACGGTTTGAAATATGACGTCAAATATTCTTTTTTGCGGTGTGAGTATTAGAATGTGTAAGTGTTTGTATCGAAAAAAGCATTGTGCATTTTTTATGTGTTTATGAATGTGTGGTTGCGCGTGTGTGTATAAATATTTTGCGATAAATGGAATCCAAACAAACCTCAAGGTTGTGTGTGTGTGTGTGTGTGTGTGTGTTGTGTGTATGTATATATATATATATATATATATATATATATATATATAATCTGGTTCTATCTATCTGTTTCATTTCCTTTCAAACTACGTGCAATTCTGTCTAAATCGGGTTCAAATATTTGAAGATTCTTCGATAGTATCTCTCTTCTACAATGTGTACAGGTAGGGACGCGTCCATTTCTCTCTTCTCTCTCTCTCTCTCTCTCTCTCTCTGTGTGTGTGTGTCTGTGTGTATCTGTGAGTGTGTTTCTTCGAGCATCGACTCAGCCTTATAAGCACACATGTCAATATTGAACATATGATCTAATTAGATGTTCTCCGGGTAACGTAAGCGCTTATTTGTTTCACTAGAGTAGTCCAGATTAGCGAGGCGTAAGAATATTTGCAGTAAAACTCACAGTACGTCAATGACCATGAATCAAAATAGCTAAATGAATCAAATCTATCTATCTATCTATCTATCTATCTATCTATCTCTTGCAGAAAAATTATATGTAATATCTGAATTGCAGTTTCTTTCTATACTTGTCTTTTGTAGTATATATATATATATATACCCTTGGGAAAGGTATGAATCCATATATTCTCCCTACAGCTATGGGTTAAATAGTAGGGCAGACTGGGCTTGGGTAGGTAACCAGTCTAGGAGAGGGATAACTCTGAATGCAAAATTCCTGAGGTCGGTCGTTGATTGGGTTTGTGGCAACCCTTAATGCACCAATTCTTTCCTGTCGACTGTGCCAGAAAGTGTGGATGGTCCAACACAAGCCTTCACCACTATAAACAAATCACTGTGTGGGTGTTCATTGTGTGTATGAACCCTCATACGTCGAAAAACGACGGGAGAGTCCATTATATATATATATAATATAATATATATATATATATATATATATATATATATATATATATATATGAGATATATTTTTGTATCTGTATCCGTTTTTTTGGAAGTACATATACCAGGTTTGGGCATTGGTGTGAAGCATTAAAGTGCTACACACACACACACACACACACACACACACACATATATATATATTATATATATATATATATATATATATATATATATATTATTAGAGGAAAATTAAGGCTCTACCATGGTTTCAATTAAATTGAAATGAAATATTACTGCTCTATGTTTTTGATATATTGAGCACTTTTGGATTATTTACTGATGCCACTGCAACGGAAAAATTAGACCGGCAATTGGATGCGATATATATATAAGACCTACTAATAGTTTCGCTTAGTAGCTCATCATCTTTTTCTTACCGGAAAGGTTTACCAATATATATATATATATATATATATATATATATATATTATATATGAGATATATTTTTGTATTTGTATCCTTTTTTTGGAAGTACATATACCAGGGTTGGGCATTGGTGTGAAACATTAAAGTGCTATATTATGATAATGTTGTTACCATAATATGTTAATCTAGGAATAAATATCAGAAAACTCGGTAGTTTTTTTTGAGTTTCTTTTATTTAGACGTAGTGGTAAATTTTCAGGATAGAGACATCCCTTCTTCAAGACCATGAATTATGGGTGACTATATATATATATATATATATATATATATATATATATATATATATATACTTTGGTGCGGTACCAAGGTGATTCTAGGCTGGTCCTAATTCTCTACCAGTAGTTTGTTGTAGAGTTCAGGTTCCGTATGAGAGCTCAATGTTTAATTATTGTAAACAGAGCACATGTGCCTGTCTAAATAAAATATATCAGTGGTCTGAAGAAGCTCGTGAGCATACTCGCGAGTGGAAATGGTTAATAACCACGATACCCATGGTATTTAAGGCCTTTTATTCCCAAAATATATATATATATATATATATATATATATATTATATATATATATATATTTATATGATATTTATAATATAGAAAGAATGGAAAATGAATGTGAAAAGTGTTAGCATATGAAGGTGCTCAATTCTAAAATGCTGAGCAGTTATTATATATATATATATATATATATATATATATATATATATATATATATATTATGCTATAATATAATGGAGAATGAACGTGAAAAGTATTAGCATGTGAAGGTACTCAATGCTAAAATAGCAGAGCAGGTTTAAGATCTAAAATAGAAAACTGCAATAAGCCCTTCTAACCGAATAAAAATCGAATCGCAAAAACAACCCCCTCCAAAAAAACACAAAAAAAAAAACAAAAGAAAAAAAAAACTTAAAATTAAAACAAAAACAAAAAACAATCTCTACAAAACCAACCCTCCAACAAACCAACCAACCAACCTCCAACCGACCAAACAAACCAACCTACAACCCTCCAAACAACCAACCCTCAACCAGCCAGCCAACCCTCCAACCGACCAACAAACCAACCTACCAACCCTCCAAACAACCAACCCTCCAACCAGTCAGCCAACCCTCCAACCGACCAACAAAACCCAACCTCCAACCAACCAACCAACCAACAACCGACCAACAACCTACCAACCCTCCACCCAACCCCTCCAAACCAACCAACCAACCCTCCAACCCTCCAACCAAACCAACGTCTATCTATCTATTTATCTATCTATCTATCTATCTGTTCGTTTTTAATCTTAAACAAACTGTTCGTTTTTAATTTTGGCAAACTGTCTATCTATCTATCTATCTATCTATCTAATACCTCAACCAACCAACCAACCAACCGCCCGTCCAACCAACCAACGTCTATCTATCTATCTATCTATCTGTTCGTTTTTAATCTTAGGCAGACTGTTCGTTTTTAAATTTTGGCAAACTGTCTATCTATCTATCTATCTATCTATCTATCTATCTAATCCGTACTAGATTTAGGTCATCTCAGCAAATGATCACGGCATAGCTGCATCGCCTCTCAACACAGCAATTCATTCTTGTCCGTCTGAAGATCTCGTTTTTTACTCTCGTATTTCTTCAGATATTAAGGACTCAGACGTAGGTAGTCGTTGAGCAAGAATCTTCATTCAAGACGTTTTCCCCATCTTTTACGACCGACCTTGGAAGCAAGATTTCAACATTATGAACGATTTCGCTTGATCGATTAATTAAGTGGTGAATTGGGGTGGGGTGGGGTGTTTGGTGAGGAGAGAAATTTATCGACTCATGAAGAATCGAGTGGTACCTGAATAAAAAAGAAAGAAAGAAAGAAAGAAAGAAGAAAAAGAAAGGAAGGAAGGGATAAAGAAATAAAAAGAGAAAAGAAAAGAAAAGAAAAGAAAGGTTATAAAACCGACAGATGTCTATTCATAGCATGAGATATTTATTTAAAGCAGAAATTGCCAGTAGCTGTCCTACCCGCCTCACATCCGGTCGTGTTCTGGGTACGGATGTCTCTATTATATCTTCGCAGTTCAGCTTTGTCGGCGGGGCTTAGAATAATCTGACTGTTTCCTCTGCAGAGGGGTAGGTATTTAGCCAACCAGTTCGCCACGGATAGGTGTAGCGGAAGTGACCGGCATGGCGAACAGCCAGCTATCATCTATGAGTCAGCTCATCTTCGTCGTTCAAAAAGGACAACGAGTGGCGTGCGGCATATGTAGGTGGTTCTAATCCAGTTGACTACGAAGACAGGCAGTCACGGTGCAACCTTATGATCGCGAGTTGTAGGATTGCTGTTACCCCGTTGGCTGAAATGGTTCGGCCACAGAGAAGAATAAATGCCAAGGCGAGTTCTGTCGAGATGTTATATAGCGGCATCAAATTCACGTTGCTAAATCGTGTAAGTAACGTTGTGGGTATATTGTGGGTATGGTCACGTAATGAAGTATGTAGTAGTCGCTTAATGAAATCATAACGCGTGCGTATTGTAAAAACTTTGACTTTATTTCTCTTCTCGGCTGTACGTGGTGTGGGTGGCGAGCGTTGACAATAGAAATGACCTAGGATCGACGATGACTACTACTGCTGGAACGACTGGCGATGGTGAGGTAAAGGGGTGGACGAACCTCACAGCCCGTTGGCTGCGATGGACCGTGGCGACGGTCGCTTACCGTTCTCCGTCCGCCGTCTGCCGTCTAAATGCCTTGTCGGGTCGAACCCTCAGGCCTTTATATTGATAAATACTCCTACGCATCTTTCTTTTGATCTGATAACGGACCTTTGTTATATATTTCTTTATCTTCTCCCTGTTTCTTTGACCAGAAAGCCTTGCTTCCGTTTTACCCTTTTTTAAATATATATATTTTTATATTTCTCTTTGTCTTTTTGCCGGAAGCTTCGTCTTCCAGCCGAGGACAATACAACAGAGAGAGAGAGAGAACGTCTTTTACAGTGGTGAGAAACGGTTGGACTTAAGTTTTCGAGTCGACTGACGAGCGAAGGTTACTTTTTAAGTAAGATCCGGTTGAAAGACCCAACGGGGTTTTGTGAGTGATATAATAAGATGTGACATAAGATCACAAGTAAGTATTTTCCTACCCCCCTCACCAGGCCGGATAAGGTACAATGACCTTTTAATATGGGGAGCCTCACACAAACCGAAACTCATGCAGTGGCCAGTGAAAAAAGTGCGTGAATCCCTTCGGTACTCACCTTTTGGAGTGCCTCAGATACTGGGCAATAAACATAACCCTGCCCCTTTTAGACTTATGGGGAGGTGCTGACGGGGGTTCGGCAAGTATGGGGTATCTAGCGAGGATAGTACTCGCTATTTAGTAGTAATAGATCAGCAAGACTAGTTTGCCCCAAGCAGGATGCGAATCAAGGTCAATTTTTAAGCATGGTTTAACAAGGTTTTCCTTTTCCTATATCGGTTGCTAAACCAAGGTTTAAGAGCCCAGTCTGCCCTACTATTTACCCATAGCTGGAATGAGAAAAGTTAAAATCTTTCCCAAGTGTATTAGTGCTATATGAAAAGCTATATGAAAAGCAACCGGCCTCGTTCAGAATTTAAACTCAGTTCACCGTGTCCATTTCCTTCTATGATAATCATTACACACAAGCGCCTTCGTCGACACCCCCTAAAAGAGGTACCCTAAACGATTTTATTAGCAAAAAATGAATCTACATTAAAGGGAGAGAAATATAATGTAATGTCTGTATCACAATGGAAGACAGATTCCAGTCAATTATAGCGATCCAGTTAGATTACTGAGTCAAATCTAAGCTCTAATTTGCACAGTTTAATAGTTAGTCAAGCAGACCATTGTTAGTGAGTTCGATTCTCACTGTGTGTTTCATACTACTGGCTTTGTATAGAACTAAGTAAAAAGCTTAGTAAAAAGATTACATTCCAAAATAGGAAAGGAAAGAAGTCAATGGTTTGAATTATACATTAATAATTAGTTAATTATCAATTAATTAATAATTAGGCCAATTAGATGAATAAATACACCCGTATATATATATATTATATATATATATATATATATATATATATATATATATATTCACATTCTATTATATTAAAAAATAAATAAATAAAAACTTTACGCATATATTAGCAATAACCAATAATAATCTTATAAATAATTCTTATAAATTGTTAAAGCAATAATGTAAAGAGGATTTCCCATAATGTTTATATTTGATCTTTTGAAAAAAATCATCTCCGTTCATTTTCAAAATTACATCCCGGCGTTCCTTAACTGCGAATCTGTCATTAACCGTCATAACCACTAAATACATGCGTACAATCGGCTGGAATTAATCAATATCTTGATTAATTGAGTGGATTTAACCCTGAAGATCCTTATGGTGAAACTCGAGTAGGTTATTCCTGTGTATACAATAATGATAATAATAATGATATAATATATATATATATATATATATATATATATATATATTAGAAAGGAAGGAAAAACTCAACACCGGATCATACAATAATAATACAGTGTATCTTAGAAATCACATATAGAATCATCCCTTACTACCAAGTTTTGGATACATCTCACACACACACACACACACACACATATATATATATATATATATATATATATATGAGAGTTTTATAATTTGCTTGAAGCATTGTGTATATATTGGTTCGGAGGTTGATTTTGAAGGCTATCACAATGCAGGTGTAAAGAATAAGGTAACAATGGTGTTGTGTGTTAACCTGTATTTTATTCTTGAATTTTCGCGATAAAATCTCTTTTTCAGAAGATCATTGGAACTGGGTGCATGCAATTGATCAAATTGGGCTCTCTAAATGTGATCTAGTCTGCTTCACTCCCGGATTCCAACTATTCTCATCAACTGCCGGGTCTAAACTGACTAACTTGAATTTTCCACCCTTGCCTAATTCTCGTTTCAACCTTAATTCGTTCTCGTTTTCCCGAGATTTGAAAATTCCTTTGTCTAAAAGCTGGTCAAATTTTATTGCTGTCAAACCTCTAACTATGCCTAAAGCCAGACATTTTGTCTCTATCTTAAGGAATTATCACAACTCTTAATCTTTATTTCTTTCTCCTTCTCTATAGAATTTATGTTTACTACTACACATATACACTTATCTATACATGTATACACATATATAAATATATGAAACACACATACACGCACACACACACGATCCACTATCTCCAATCTACACACGCACACACATATATATATACCTATATGTGGCTGCTCTCACTCTCCTACTAACTGTTGACTTATTTAGGTATATAAGGTTTGTGCTAGATGCCCGCTTTTACTTATAGACTCGGCAAGAACCATGTGATCTCTCTTGGCCAATCACTGGCAGTAATCTGCTGCTGAGACAATACTTAAACTGAGCATACTGAGCATACTGGCCATAATCGCTTTGAACCTTCGTGGACGACGGACATAGGATTAAAACACTGGACCTTTAACAATACGCGGGATAGGACTTATTCACTTACCAAAGGATTCCATAACTCAGGACTTACTTACTTTAAGCCCTTTTCAACTGGCCAAGGATGGCATTTAAAAACTTATAATAAACACACATACACGCGCACACACACACGATCTACTATCTCCAATCTACACACGCACATATATATATACCTATATGTGGCTGCTCTCACTCTCCTACTACTTATTCATATAACTAACTATACACCTTTATATATATACACACACTTGCATGCACTCAATTGCATTCGTGCACCATGCATAGTGTCACACATTAATAAAGTTCACAAGTTTAAATAATAATACGGTAACAATGGTGTTGTGTGTTAACCTGTATTTAATTCTTGAATTTTTTTCAAAAGATCACTGGAACTGAAGCAGTCTAGTTATGGCATTTCTTTTTTAAATTCTTTTAAAAAAGAAATGTCATAACTAGACTGCTTCAGTTCCAGTGATCTTTTGAAAAAGAGATATTATCTCGAAAATTCAAGAATTAAATACAGATTAACACACAACACCATTGTTACCGTATTATTATTTTTTATTTACACCTGCATTGTGATAGCCTTCTAAATCAACATCCTAACCGATGTTACATAATTATGGATCCCTAATATCTTTTTAAGATAGTATAGAAATCCTTATGGCGATTAGTGCAGCTGATGGCCTTGAGAGTGAGTGACAGCGTTTGACCTCACTCTGACCTTGCGTTCTGGGGATGATCGTGAGAATCGGAAGCCGATAGAAAGCCCCCTTCCGGTTTAAGGTGTAAGCAACTCAGTTAGTCAGTTAGAGAGTTAGAACTTAGAAGCGAAGCTAGCAAGATGTGAGCTCACTGCGTGATTGTCTGGTCTGGGGTTCTACGAATAAAGTAACATCATCGTAAATCGAAGTCTTGTTGTTATTACTAAAAGCTAACAATAGCACAAGGCTTCTGATAAGGAATGATCCCTAGCAACAGAAACCAGACCCGGAATCCTCAATAGAAGACCAGACGAGATCTTAGAAGAAAGCCGGCCAGAAGACTAGACGACAGAAAAGAAGTAAGAAGGTATATAACATATAGATATATAGTGCCGGTAAAGAGGTATGCAACACCAATATATACACAATGCTTCAAGCAAATTATAAAACTCTCTTATATATCTTATTATAATGGAGATTGTGTGTTTTTCTGTCTGTAACCGAAACTATATTACTACTCAAGTCACAATTCCCTTTGTTATTGACATCACAATCTCAATGATTTTATTTTTATTTAAATCTCAATTATTAATAAAATTGTTTTACATTATTAATGCTGTTGACCATATCCACATATTAATAACATGCAATTTATATATACAACAAAATAACGGTTTACAGTGTGAACGGGAAGGCTAATTTGCATATTGATATTTAAAATGTGATTTTAATAAATATGTGTTTAGTACTATTGATTTCTAATTGTTTGGTTTTATTTTAATGAATATCAGCAAAAATCTCTTCAATAAATCTTAAAAGAAATCCATTAACAAGAAAAAATAACTGTCATTTTATTCTTTACTTCCTCTTTTAACTAAATACTTAAATTAGAAAAAATAACAATGAAAGACGAGAGTGATGGAAGTGTGAGTTTCAGTTGTTCTATTTTTCGATTATACCCCCCTGTTTCAAATCTCTTTATCTGCATTCTTATTTAGTTTCATTAGTCTTTCTAATTTAATACAATATTTTATTACATTCAAACTTAAATACTTGCACCCGGAGGGTGCATATATTTGCTAGTATATATAATAGTTTTATAATTTACTTGAAGCATTGTGTCTTTATTAAACAAGTTTAAACAGTTAAATATATTATACTTAGGTGTAATATCAATGATTTAAGAACCATAGGATTTCACTGCATTTAAATTCACTGGTCTTTCTTACACATTACCGAGATCTTTGAATCTAAGCTTTGTTTATCCGCTCTCGGAAACAATTCCCTCTTTATCATATTCTGCTGTCAGTCTCCTTATCTGGTTGTGTGGAAAGTTCGCGATCAATGATTTGATTTATCATGTAATTATTGCAACCATTTTCTTTTCGTGATACGTTAACGCTTGTCTTCTGTATAGTATATACACATAGATATAAAAAGGAAGAAGAGATGCATCGTGGGATCGATTGTTGGCGGGAGAGAGACTTTGGTGATAATCAGCCGGTCTTGTCATCACAAGTCTCGCAGAGTACATTGTCAGACGAATTAGGAGTAACGACTGGTGAGTCGGGGCGGGGGAAATATAATTGTTGGGTGGGAAAGGGGCTGGAGGAGAGACAACATCAGAAGCAGAAGAGAGAGAGAGAGAGAGAGAGAGGAGAGAGAGAGAGAGAGAGAGGGGGGAAGAGAGAGATGTGTGTGTGTGTGGGGGGGGAGAGACACACAGACAGACAGGAAGATACAGACAGACAGAGATAAAGTGGAGTGGAAAGCAGAAGAAGAGAGATGTATGTGGGGAAGAAAAAGGTATTGAGAGAGAGAGAGAGAGAGAGAGAGAGAGAGAGAGAGAGAGAGAGAGAGAGAGAGAGAGGGAGGAGAGAGAGAGAGAGAGAGAGAACGAAGTAAATTAGGTAAGGAATTGATATGGTCTGTATATAATAATAATAATAATAATAATAATAATAATAATAATAATAATAATAATATCACCTTATCCTAGCAAGAAGACCAGACCTAGTGTTGATAAACAAAAAAGAAAGAACTTGTCAACTGGTGGATTTTGCAGTTGCCAGCAGATCACAGGGTGAAGCTAAAGGAAAGTGAAAAAATGGACAAATATCTGGACCTTGCCAAAGAACTGAAAAAGTTATGGAATATGAAAGTGAAAGTGATACCAATTGTAGTTGGTGCACTTGGAACAGTCCCTAAAGGATTAGAAAATGGTTTGGAAAGTTTGGAAATCAGAGGAAGGATTGAAACCATTCAGAACACTGCACTGCTGCAATCTGCCAGAATACTCAGAAGAGTCCTGGAGACCTGAGGAGACTTGCTGTCACTCAGACTCCAGTGAAAGACCATCAGCTAACGCTGATGTGAAAACTCAAAAGAAGTAAATAATAATAATAATAATAATAATAATAATAACAGAAAGCTACAAATACTTAGGAATTTTAGAAGCGGTGAAAGACCATCAGCTAATGCTGATGTGAAAACTCAAAAGGAGCAAATGATAATAATAATCCCAGCAGATCACAGGGTGAAGATAAAAGAAAACGAAAATATAAACAAATACTTGGATCTTGCCAGAGAACTGAAAAACAGTGGAATATGAGGGTGAAAGACATAACAATTGTAGTTGGTACTCTTGGAACGGTCTCCAAAAGTTCAGAAAACAAAAGAATTGGAAATCAGAGGAAGAATTGAGACAATCCAGACAACAGCATTGTTAAATAAGGCAAATAACTATGGTAGAAACTCTGTAAACTAGTACTAACCTGTTAAATAATATTTATAAACCAGATTCTAAAGGGAGTAACTACCTGTCTTAACAAATAAATAAACGTCCCTTTTATAAACGTCCCTTTTCGTTAAAAGGTTATATCATAATATTGCTTCTAAAGAATAAAGTAAGAAAAGTCGTCGGGGTGGCCTAAAGTCGGTATCAGCCAGACAGCGAGGGAGTCTATCCCCTAGCGCTAGACCAAGGAGATTGCTTTTGCATCTGAGGTGGAGCACTACATCTACCATCAGCTCCTTACGTTATCGGACAGATCCCTGTACTACTCATACGTTGAGTTTGCGAGGGCCGGTATCGAACCAGGAACCTTGTGGTTCCTAGTCGGACGCTCTACCGGCAGAGCTAATAATAATAATAATAATAATAATAATAATAATAATAATAATAATAACAAAAATGGGAAGAAAAACAATTATATGGACGCTTCAAACGACAAATAGAAGAGGTTGCACATGAAAAGACTTGGACATGGTTAAGAAAGGGAAACCTCAAAAGAGAAACTGAATAACTTATAATTGCTGCACAAAATAATGCCATAAGGACAAACTATATCAAAGCGAAAATTGATAAGACCCAACAAAATAGTAAATATAGACTTTGCGGTAATAGAGATGAAACTGTAAACCATATGCTCTGCGAATGTAGCAAACTAGCACAACGAGAATACAAAACTAGATACGACTGGGTTGGGAAGGTGATCCACTGGGAATTATGCAAAAAATTACATTTTGACCACACAACAAAATGGTATAGGCATAAACCAGAATCTGTTCTTGAGAACGAAACGCATAAAATTCTCTGGGACTTTGAAATAAAAACGGATCACCTTATCCCAGCAAGAAGACCAGACCTAGTGTTGATAAACAAAAAAGAAAGAACTTGTCAGCTGGTGGATTTTGCAGTGCCAGCAGATCACAGGGTAAAGCTAAAGGAAAATGAAAAAATAGACAAATACCTCGACCTTGCCAGAGAACTGAAAAATTTATGGAATATGAAAGTGAAAGTGATACCAATTGTAATTGGTGCACTTGGAACAGTCCCAAAAGGATTAGAAAAGGGCTTGGAAAGTTTGGATATCAGAGGAAGGATTGAAACCATTCAGAACACTGCACTGCTGCAATCTTCCAGAATACTCAGAAGAGTCCTGGAGACCTGAGGAGACTAGCGGTCACTCAGACTCCAGTGAAAGACCATCAGCTAAAAAGGAGTAAATAATAATGATGATAATAATAATAATAATAATAATAAATAATAATAACATCAATTAGAAAAACAATAAGTAAGCATTGGAAATAAAATCTGAGTGCTCGAAAGCCCGTGAGCTAGAACGTAATAACTTACGGTACTATCATTGTTACTTAAAGTCTCATGTGGCAAAAGGAAATATTATATGAGAGAGAGAGAGAGAGAGAGAGAGAGAGAGAGAGAGTGTGTGTGGTGTGTGTGTGTGTGTGTGTGTGAGAGAGAGAGAGAGAGAGGAGAGAGAGAGAGAGAGAGAGAGAGAGAATGGTAAACAGTAGGTATTGATCATGTTTGGCCCAGAATTCATTAACACACTTTTCTTCCTCTGTAATATTATCAATGTGAAAACTGTCACTTGCTTCAGTAATTAGATATAAAATTATAGCCTATCCCATTTCCTTCAATGTATGGAACCTCCGGCTTCATCTTAGTCACTCAAAGTCTTTTCCACATCCAAATCAAAGATTCCTTTTCTCCATCTTCTCCAAACGCTACCTTTGCGGATTCTGTGACAAGATTTACCTGTTTCGTATTGTTTGTTTCCTGGACTGGTTGCCAAACCAAGGTTAAAGAGTCCACTCTGCCCTACTACTTACTCACACACATATATATATATATATATATATATATATATATATTTGTGCTTAATTGAAGTCATGCCTAATTTTGAAAATTAATTAGTTAATAATTAATGAATTTAGGCGGGCATATATGTTCAAATGTAAGGCTAAACAAATCGAGAAAATGTCAATCCCTGAATGTACATTTCGATCTATTCATTCAGGGATTGACATTTTGAGTAAAAGCTAGACGAGAACAACATAAGGATGCTGCGTGTTGTATTGAACAAATCTTGGAAACAGCATCCCATAAGAAAGCATCTGTACGGCCACCTGCCCCCTATCACACAAACTGTCCAAATAAGACGGACAAGACATACTGGACATTGCTGGAGAAGCAAGGACGAACATAAATGTCGCTCTCCTGTAGACAACTACACATGGAGGCACCAGTGCCGGTCCAATACCAAAAACCTACATCAATCAACTCGTGTGGATACTGGATGCTACGCAGAGGTCTTCCCATGAGCGATGGCCGATAAAGAGTGTATGTGTGTGTGTGTATGTGTGTGTGTGTGTGTGTGTGTGAGAGAGAGAGAGGGAGAGCCATGGATATCCGTGCTGTCAAGTGATCTGATTATGAGGTTCTTATTAATACTATGAGCTGAGTTGGTGAGGGCCGGTACTGAACCCGGAACCTTGTGGTTCCTAGGCAGATGCTCTACCGAATCCTTCCAGCTATTGGTAAAATAGTTGGGCCGACTAGGCACTTTAGTGTTGGTATGGCTACCAGTCTAGGGGAAAGAACACTTTAAATTCAAAACTTTTAAACACCACTTAAAACAATTAACAACGTGTTGAATACAGTTCGTATGGAGGGGTTGGATAAATGTTTATTGAGCATAGGTGTAGATATATGTTTGCATATGAATATTATGTTTGGTTTGGTTTGTTTTTACGGCATATCAACCTCAGTGGGTCATTTAATGCCGACAAAGTTTGTAAATAAATTCATTCTTAATACATACTCAATTTTTTTATGAGCACATTTTTCTATTTAAGCGGGTTAGAAAAAAAAGATTTGGTTTGGTTTGGTTTGTTTTGTTTTACGGCATATCAACCTCGGTGGGTTATTTAATGCCGACAAAGTTGTGAAATAAATTCATTCTTAATGCATAATATAATTTTGTTTATCAACTCATGTTTTTCTATTCAACCCATTGATGGGCCCTAACAGGTACTGCCACTCCTGGTCAGAGTGTATCAGGGAGCAATGGTGATGAAGGGGTGCTCCACATTCCCCAGAACTCCAGAAGTGGAACCTCACCATCAGATAGAGTTTAACGTCATATCCAGGACATGTAGACCCTCAGCCACCGCCTTCTAGCATCCATATGATAAAAAGGGTTGGGGCTTGCCATAAGGGCAATAGGGTTGGGACAATCATATAGGTGCTATGGCTTGACATAGTCAACCGATTGATTGGAGGGGACGTCTCCAACCGCCCGTCGAGCCTATGGAAAGGGCAAAGTGGGGTGTTGCATGTCGTGGACTGCTCATCCACTAGGATTCCATCACCAAGCATCATGCGTCGCCACCCACGGCAAACAGCTGGCATCATTGGGGGAGTTCTACCCCTCTGCAGAGGTGCAGTCGGTGTATTCTAAAGTAGCAGCCGACAGGGCATGAATATCATGTAGTATTTATTATCTATTAATTAGACAGTCCTCATTGTTTTTTAAAACAAGGGTAATTTATGAGGAAGTGCGTCCCGGTCTCCCGCCTCAAAGACCGCTACCCGGTGAATATCAAAATAACAACCCCAGCTCGTCGTAATTCTTGTTTATTTATCGTAATTTGTCGCAATTCTTGTTTAGATATGAAGATGGATATATAGTTTGGAATAGACTGAGATAGATAGATAGATAAACAAACAAAATAATATAGATAGATATGAACAAATGGAGATAGATATTTTCGACAAGTAAATGTATTGGGGGGGCATCTTTTTGTCGTAATTCTTGTTTATTTAAACTAAAAACAAGACATTAAACAAAAATGAATAAAAAAATCTTAGTATTTAAAGTAATATAGATAAATATGATCACATTGAGATAGATAAATAGATGGATAGTTTTGAATAGCTTGAGCTGGGTCGTTATTTTAATAGTCACCGGGCAGCAACTCTTGAGGCAGGAAAACGGGATGCACTTCCTCATAAATTACCAAAACAAGTTTTAATAAATACATGACTGGTATTATATATCTATATATAGTTTGTTTTATTTTAATACATATTTAAAGTTTACATTTCAAATTGTTTTATTTTTTAATCCTTTAATGAATTTGGTGATTTTACTTACTTAGGGTTCAAACTCGCTGACATTGAATTTTTTACTCCCACTCCTCAGGCAATATGTTTCAAAAATCTATTTTTACATCAACCGGAGGGCGTTTTTTTATTTTGATAGTCAAAACGATAGGCGAGCAAGTTTGGGAGGTCGGCAAATTTTAATAGATAGAAAGAGAATGAATTTTCTCGGTGGGGATGAAAGGGTTATTTTTTAAATGTCTATAATACACTGAAGACTTTGTTGTTAGTACGATCAGAGGTCAGTTTACAAAAATATAATTTTCTGAAGATGCTTTAGTTCTGGGAGGTTTATGTGGTAGAGGCGGCTTTCTTTTCCTGAAGTCGGGTCTTCGTATTGTCAATTTTTATTACAACTATCATCATGCTAATGTCTTCTGAGATCTTTGTTAGCGAACAAATAACAATATTCGTTTATACAAATACTAATGTGTATGTCTAAAGTATGTGTTTCTGTTTGCTGTTTTTTTTTATCTAAATAAATAAATAAATAAACCGATATAAACAAAACAAAACAGAAAAAAAATAGTTCGTAACTGCGGGTGGTGCTCGATAGACATAAGATAGGGATGCTTCAAACGATAGCGCATGCGTGCGACAAAACCGGAAGTGTTGTACGGTTTGACAGGCAGAAGGCGTTGCCGCGTCAAAACCGGATCAAATCTCTCGAGTGTTATCAAAGTGGATAAAATGTCGCGTGGATTGTCGGCGCTCTCTCTTCGTCGGCTGTAGCCATCGCTAAAATAGTTGATGGACGACTTCCGATCCTGGCTGGGGGTGGGTGGGTGTTGTTGGAAACTGGTTGGTTGGGGGTGGGGGCTGGTTCAATGGCTCTGGTTCAGCTAACGGCCCCCGTGCATGCAGCATGACTCACATTCATACATCATCAAACGCATACGAACGGAGAACGATTCCTTGAAAGACACGCATCAAGTAGTTACCAAACATAGTCTGGCACAGGGGCACAATTCTAGATTTGTTTAGTTTTGTTTTGTTTTACGGCATGTCAACCTCAGTGGGTCATTTAATGCCGATAAAGTTTTGAAATAAATCAATTCTTAATGGATATTACAATTTTTTTATAAATACATTTTTCTATTTATCCCATTGGTGGGACCCTAACAGGTACTACCACTCCGGGTCAGAGTGGACTAGGGAGCAATGGTGATGAAAGGGTGCTCCACATTCCCCAAACCTCCAAAACTGGAACCTCACCATCAGATAGAGTTTAACGTCTTTCCCAAGACATGTAGACCCTCAGTCACTGCCTTCTAACACCCATATGATAAAAAGAGGTTGGGGCTTGCCATAAGGGCAATAGGGTTGGGAAAATCATATAGGTGCTAGGGCTTGACATGACCAGCCGATTGATCGGAGGGGGCCTCTCCGACTGCCCGTCAAGTCCAAGAAAGAACCAAAGTGGAGTATTGCAAGTCATGAACTGCTCATCCATCTGGGTTCTATACTTAAGCATCACGGGTCGCAACCCATGGCCAACAGGTGGCCCCATTGGGGGAGTCTTACCCCTCTGCAGAGGTACAGTCGGTGCACTCTAACGCCCCAGCTGACAGGGCGGCACAATTCTAGAATCGCCTAGTTAATCACTACTCTGACGTAAGTAAGGATGTGTGTTTTAAAAATCTTTAGGGATTTCTTTAAATATTTTCAAACAAAAATATCCCTGACCCCTTGGTGACACATTTGACCTCACACATTTGACCCACTCTCTAAGCATCAAATTCTCTTCAAAGTCAACTGACTGACCCCATAAAAATAAAAACATCATTCCACACATACTAAGTCCACCCGACTTTCTTCTCATTCCTACAGACTACACACCAATACCCCCTTTTCTCTTTCCCACTAACCATTTACCTTTTCACTATAAAAGCAGAATGTACGAGCACTAAAGTGAATACATTTTCAGAAAGCTTCAACCAATAATGAGGCGAAATATCAATTGAATTTAGTCGTTTGTGTTGTTATATCCACGTCTTTCCTCTATTCCCAACCACACACACACACACACACACACACACACACACACATATATATATATATATATATATATATATATATATATATATATATATATATATATATGTGTGTGTGTGTACATATATCAACATGTATATATAAAGGCAAAATATGGAGGCGCGTGGTCTTACTATTCTCCCAATAGCTATGGGTAAAATAGTAGGGTAGACTGGGATCTTTAAGCTTGGTATGGCAAGTAGTCTAGTAGAAGACAAGTTCAAATCCTGGATGAGGCTGAATTCATTTCACACTAATAAACTTGGGAAAGATATGAATCCAACTATTATACCTCCAGCTATTGGTAAATAGTAGGGCAGACTGAGCTCTTCAGAATTGGTTAGGCAACTGACCTAGGAGAAAAAAAATCGGAATTTAAATTTGTTAAACTCTGCCTGAGAAATTGACCTTGTGTCATATTCTGCCCAGTGGCCTAATAAAAAGGATAAAATGTCAGTGGCTTACTTGAGATTGTCAATGGTGAATTTTGGTCCATGTGACCATAGTTTGAGAAACATTGAGTTAGATACTCACTGGGGGCTTTTAAATTCTGATCTTTTGTCAGACTTGGGTAAGATGGGTAAATGGTTATCTATATGTAAAGACCTGTGTTTATTTATTGTCTATTTTTGATTATTTTATGAAACTACGAGCGGAAATTCCCGGGGAGATAATATTAACTGCAGCATAATGACCATCGCCACATAAACTAACTTGATTTTCTCATCGTCAAGCCAATTTACACATCTGCTAATAAGCCGAGACCAAATGTAAAATGTAGGCCTCATTTAGGATTTTTCTAATCAGTCTTAAATACACATGATTTATGGATGGAGATTTATACTGTATATAAGTAAGTAAAGTCGTCGGGGCGGCCTAAAGTCGGTATCAGCCAGTCAGCGAGGGAGTCTATCCCCTTTTCAATAGCGCTAGACCAAGAAGATTGTTTTAGCGTCTGAGGTGGAGCGCCACACCTACCATCAGCTCCTTACTTTACCGCACAGATCCCTGTGCTACTCATAACGCTGAGTTGGCGAGGACCGGTATCGAACTAGGAACCTTGTGGTTTCTATCCGAACGCTCTACCGACTGAGCTAACCCGGCCCCATACTGTATATACACATCTTTAAAATATTAATATGTTAGGGTAAAGGAACCCCATTGACTCATTGCAAAGAGAGTCAGTGGGATTCCTTTACCCTAACATATTAATATCAATATTGTTTACGAAAGGGCTCCCCTTTTCCTAACCAGAGGGAGTAGATCCCTTAAAATCATAGGTCCATGCCAACAGGCCCATTTGTTGATGTTGTTGAGGGTGTTGTTGTTGAGGGGGTTGTTCCTGAGGAGTTAATCCAATACTAAGGAAAAAATCTCATTACTTTGAGCATAAAAAATAAATAAATCACACAAAAAAAAAGAAAGAAAGAAAAGTTTATCATTCTATCGGTGAAATGATTCATTTTTAAGTCATTTGAACTCCGTCACTTTGTTGTAATTGAACACTTGTCGTAATAATCGTTCATCTTGTGCTCTGTTCAGTCGCCATGACAGGACCCGCCTCCATCTGATTGACCATCCAATCAGCTCACACTTAAACCGTAGAGAGATGACAGATTTTAAAAATATGTATTTACCAACCGGGTAATTCCATATCAAATAACCCAGGACATGTCACCCACTCCCTTCAATTTTTCTGAAATTTGATCCAGGTGTGGATTATGTTAAAGTTAGACAATCCCCAAAATTTGAGCTTCCGATTCCAACAAATGGCGGAGTTATGTCAATTTTTGCTCTCCAAATTTGAGGGGGGTCGCGAAAAATGGCGATTTTTTGTAACCTATTTTTATAATATTGATCTTGCTATGAAGAAATTAAAAATTAAGAAATTGAAAATCACCAATAACTTAAAATTGGTTAATTTTAAGATTCTTTTATAGCATTTTTGGATTCCTTGGGTTAAAATGCTTTTATAAACCAATTTTTAGGAGTAAGGAAGCTCTAGAACTCATTTTATAGACAAAAATAGATAACAGAAAATCGCCATTTTTCGTGAACCCCCACCAAATTTGGAGAGCTAAAAATCGACAAAACTCGGCCAATTTTTGGAATTGGAAGCTCAATTTTTTGGGATTGTCTAACGTTAGCATAGTTCACACTTAGAAAAAAATTCAGAAAAATTGAAGGGGTTGGGTGACAATTTTACTTTTGTCTGGATGATTTGACATAGAATTACCCAAATCCCTTCGGACGAGCAGAATTTGACTAGAGGTCAATTTCTTAAGCGGAATTTAACAGGTTTGAATTCTGAGTTTTCCTTCTTCTAGACAGGTTGACATACCAAGGTTAAATCGCGCAGTATACACTACTATTTACCCATAGCTGGAGGGAGAATAGTTGGATTCATATTTTTCCCAGGGGTATTAGCACCGTGTGAAATGAAACCAGCCTCGTCCAGGATCTAAACATGTCCATTTCGATAAAAGACAATTAACCATTTGTCACACCAATCTCGAGCGTAAGGGATGGTATATATATATATTTACCAACCCCTCCGCACGAGCAGGATACGACACAAGGTCAATTTCTTAAGCGGAGTTTCCTTCTCCTAGACTGGTTACCTAGCCATGGTTAAAGAACCCAGTCTGCCCTGCTATTTACCCATAGCTGCAGGGAGAGTAGGATTCATACCTTTCCCAAGGGTATTAGCGCTAAGTGAAATGCAATTACCACGTCCAGGATTTGAACTCGGGGCGACGAGTCCATTTCCCATGACTTTAACCATTGCACCACGCGCTTCCTATAGGGATGGTAAATATATATCATCGTAGGAAATGGATACTAGTTCGAATCCTGGACGAGGCTGGTTGCATTTCCTTATAGCACTAATACCCTTAGGAAAAGTATAAGTCCAACTATTCTTCCACCAGCTATAGGTAAATAGTAGGGCAGATTGGGCTCTTTAACCTTAGGACGATAACTGGTCTAAGAGAAGTTAAGCTCTGCTTAAAAATTTGTCCTTGTGTCACATCCTGTTCGTGCGTAAGGGTTGGTAAATATATATCGCCGTAGGAAATGGACATGAGTTTAGGTCCTGGACGAAGCCCAGTCTGTCCTACTCGTCTCGCTGTGTCCATTACCTACGATGATAACCATTACACTACGCACACCTCCATAGATTTTAGAAGTATCATATAAACATATGGCTTTGCCTGATATCATTCTTCTTCTACTCATTGAATTCAATTTATTGTAACGAAGTTCACTGGACCGGCACAGATGATAGGAATACCACAAACCGATATCGATCTAGTTTATTGCTTATCGATTTTATGTTCTATGAGATAGTGTGTAATTCAAAACGCTTGGTCTGACCCAGTGGGTACGGTGGGGGTTTATGGGTGGTACTGTGTATTTCCCGAGGGGGGTTCAACTCCATGATATCAAACGCTGATTTTTAAGGCAGATAATCACTCCCACTTGAAATACCGGGGAAAAACAATACTTCCCTTTCTGTTACACATTATTCTGCTCTGTGCTTTGAACTGAGCTAAATTAAATTGATATCTACCGCACGTACTCGTGTACAGGTCGAATTTTTTGAAAATCCAATTTTTAATCGAAAGATGCCACCAACTTAAACAGATGAAAAAAAATAAATAAATAAAATAGCGTACGAGGCTGGACCCTGCTGCTAATTTGAAGGGAGCTAAGATCTGAATCAGATCTTAGCCCTGAAGAGCATTAAGTGAAACTTTTAGTAGGTTCGTGTGACTCATTAAATTTTATCTTATATATATATATATATATATATAGATAGGTCGTCGGAAAATGAAAACGGAAAGTTTTTTGGTGGTCCCCCATGACAGTCTAACTACAGTCTATGAATTAACATTTTGCGAATTGGGTTACGGTTTTAGGGATTAAGGTGTTTTTAATTACATATTGCTTTTAAAAAAAATAAACAACAAAAAACCCAAAAATTACTATACATTCAATGTTGAAAATATTTTTTAAAACTAAGTTTAATTGAAATTATACATTGCTATATTAACACAAACAACTGTCTCAATATAGATTCAATAATTAATTCAATGGTTAAATTAAATGTATAGTAATTTGGGTTTTTTGTTGTTTATTTATTAAGCAATACGTAATTAAAAACAACCTTAATCCCCAAAACCGTAACCCAATTCGCAAAATGTTAATTCATAGACTGTAGTTAAACTGTCATGGGTACCACCAAAAAACTTTCCGTTTTAATTTTCCGTCCTAAATCAGAAGTCAGCATATATATATATATATATAAAACCAGTAGAACAATTCACGTACCTAGGGAGTAACATCTCATCCACAGAAAACGATGTTGATGCACGCATAGGGGAGGCATGGTCCGCTCTAAACAGACTGTCAGTTATATGGAAGTCAGACCTCCCCGAAAAGTAAGCGACAATTCTTCCAGGACGTGGTGGTGTCAGTGCTGTTGTATGGCTGCACCACCTGGATCTTGACGAGGTGCCTGGAAAATAGACTGGATGGGAGCTGCACAAGGATGCTGCGTGTGATCTTGAACAAATCGTGGAAGCAGCATTCCACAAGAAAGCAGCTATACGGCCACCTGCCCCCTGTTACACAGACCATCTGAGTAAGGCGAACAAGATATGCCGGACACTGCTGGAGAAGTAAGGACGAGCTAATAAGCAACGTCCTTCTGTGGAAACCGGCACATGGTCATATTAGTGCGGGCCGTCCAACAAAGACCTAAATATACCAGCTATGTGAGGAGACGGCATGCTGTGCGGAGGACGTCCCGGGGTCAATGAGTGATAGAGAGGGTTGGCGAGAGATTGTCATGGATATCCGTGCTGCTGGCGCGATATGATGATGTTATATCAAACGTTGTAATAGTTAAAATATATCCACAGGTCTCGCTAGTTTTATTTATATCTTTTATTTAATTACCTCTTCTCCACCAGGAGCAGTTTTTTAATGAATGGGAGCTCATGCACGTACCCATGACCAAAGAATAAATAGCCGCGTTTTCGATAATTAGGCACTGAATAAGTTTGGCATAGGGGATGGGAGATATTGCCACAGGGTTGAAATCCTTGGGACCAGGCTCCTCTTTACCCGAAGACAAAACATCGCCGAGTCAAATGAAACGACGCTTTGATCTCAGTTTGAAAACCAAGAAGTTATAGTGATTTACTAAGTTTTGCTTAGTTGTGGCACCCAGTGAGAATCGAACTCACTAAACGATCAGCTAATCCAACTTGCTAAATATTACATCTTGTGGGGTGTCAAAATCAGTTAATTATATTTATTTTTACTTCTATTTGAAGATATTTTATAAAACTGGGTTATTTCCTATAACTCCAAACTAAAAAAAGGGGAACCACTCTGAATGACTTTTATCTGCTAATTAATCTACCCATTATTTTCCCATTAAACTAATCCTAAACCCTAACCCTAACCCTAACCCCGTCTTCTTTTTTCCTAGTAGATCAATAAATAATTAAATAATTTATAAAATTCATTCAGAGTGGTTCCCCTTTTCTAGATTGGAATTATAGTAGATAACTGTTTATTTTGAATGATTTTCCTTGACGAGAGTAATTTCAAAAATAAAGTCTCAAAACCGCTGAGAACACAGGAAATCTGTTCGTGCAACTAGGGGAAACACTATTGCGTTTGTTGTGCAGGCGCCTGTGTCTCTCCTTGCATGCAAGTCGCTGCTGCGCACAGTCTTGGCTTGGCAGTCGTTTCTGATGGAGCTCCCGATTGACGCACCCGCTAAGTGTGACGTTCGCACAGTTGTTCAATTTTGGAACGCAAAAGGCTTTAAACCGATTGTAATTTATCGCTAATTAACAGTCTATAAGACTGGTTGCTTGGTTGGCTATTTTGTTGAATGTCATATCAACCCTTGTGGGCTATGTAATATCACATTTGCTTTTTTTTGGTTTTGTTTTGTTTTACGGTATATCAACCTCAGTGGGTCATTTAATGCCTATAAAGTTTTGAAATAAATCAATTCTTAATGGATAATACAATTTTTTTATAAATACATTGTTCTATTTAACCCATAGATGGGACCCTAACAGGTACTACCACACCGGGTCAGAGTGGACCAGGGAGCAATGGTGATGAAGGGGTGCTCCACATTCACCACACCTCCAAAACTGGAACCTCACCATCAGATAGAGTTTAACGTCATTCCCAGGACATGTAGACCAGCAGCCACCGCCTTCTAGTACCCATATGATAAAAAGGGTTGGGGCTTGCCATAAGGGCAATAGGGTTGGGAAAATCATATTAGTGCTAGGGCTTGACGTGATCAGCCGATTGATCGGAGGGGGCCTCTCCGACCGCCCGTCTAGATAGGGCCAAAGTGGAGTATTGCATGTCATGAACTGCTCATCCACC
Organism: Doryteuthis pealeii; assembly: GCA_023376005.1. NCBI lineage: Eukaryota > Metazoa > Mollusca > Cephalopoda > Myopsida > Loliginidae > Doryteuthis > Doryteuthis pealeii. Next base: position 11,589,537 of record CM042170.1, on the reverse strand, counting down.
TGGGTTCTATCCTTAAGCATTAAGTTTTCTTAGGAAGTTACACATCGATAACTATGTTGTTTTCACTCCTGAAAAAACGTTTTGAAAGTCTTCAACTGACACTGCCTTCAGTTTGTTCGCCGTTATCTACAACATTTTTTCTTGGTTTACAATCATGTTTGTCGACCTGAAAACTTCTGAAAAAAAAGTGTTGCAATGTTACATACTGAGGTTTTCACTTTACCAAATCAGCATAACGTTATATACCTTTCTTTACTTCTTTACTTCTTCTATATCTTGGTCATCTATTCTTCTGACCGGCTTTGGTTCTATCTTCTAACATCTTGGTCTGGTCTATCTTCTAAGGTCTGGTCTTCTATTGGGATTTCGGGTCTGGTTTCTGTTGGGATTTCTCGTTATCAGAAGCCCTGTGTTATTGTTAGTTTTTAGGTAATAAACTCAAGACTTCGATTTACGTTGATGTTACTTTATTTCAAAATCCCCAAACCAGACGTCTGC
>CM042170.1:11534039-11581539 GCA_023376005.1 Doryteuthis pealeii | reverse complement strand
AGGAAAAAGAAGAACGGGGTTAGGTTAGGGTTAGGGTTTAGGATTAGTTTAATGGGAAAATAATGGGTAGATTAAATAGCAGATAAAAGTCATTCAGAGTGGTTCCCCTTTTTTTAGTTTGGAGTTATAGGAAATAACCCAGTTTATTAAAATATCTTCAAATAGAAGTAAAAATAATATTAATTAAACTGATGGTTTGACACCCCACAAGATGTAATATTTAGCAAGTTGGATTAGCTGATCGTTTAGTGAGTTCGATTCTCACTGGGTGCCACAACTAAGCAAACTTAGTAAATCACTATAACTTCTTGGTTTTCAAACTGAGATCAAAGCGTCGTTTCATTTGACTCGGCGATGTTTTGTCTTCGGGTAAAGAGGAGCCTGGTCCCAAGGATTTCAACCTGTGGCAATATCTCCCATCCCCTATGCCAAACTTATTCAGTGCCTAATTATCGAAAACGCGCTATTTATTCTTTGGTCATGGGTACGTGCATGAGCTCCCATTCATTTAAAAAACTGCTCCTGGTGGAGAAGAGGTAATTAAAACGATATAAATAAAACTAGCGAGACCTGTGGATATATTTTAACTATTACACGTTGATATAACATCATCATATCGCGCCAGCAGCCGGATATCCATGACAATCTCTCGCCAACCCTCTCTATCACTCATTGACCCCGGGACGTCCTCCGCACAGCATGCCGTCTCCTCACATAGCTGGTATATTTAGGTCTTTGTTGGACGGCCCGCACAATATGACATGTGCCGGTTTCCACAGAAAGACGTTGCTTATTAGCTCGTCCTTACGTTCTCCAGCAGTGTCCGGCATATCTTGTTCGCCTTACTCAGATGGTCTGTGTAACAGGGGGCAGGTGGCCTATAGCTGCTTTCTTGTGGATGCTGCTTCCACGATTTATCTCTCTCTNGGAGAGAGATGACACCCTGTGAATCTGTTTTCTTCATTTGACTCGATGCCTGGTTGCGTCTGCCAACTGCCTATGGGATATTCAAGTCTCCAGATTTCTCTACATGTAATCTTTGGTACATTTTATGGAATTGATTCTTGAAAAAAAATGTTTAATCCTGCAGTTTTGAGACTATTCAAAAGAAGTCAAATCAAACAGAACGCTCCATGCTCAAACAGAGGTCTGTCGTCAAATCTTTAGTGGCTGAAAAGTACAAACCATGTGAATTTACCGAAGAGAGAGATAGAATGTGTGATTATGTACGAAAGAAGCATTTTTAGTAAAAAATATCTATAAATGGGCGAGTGGTGTAATGGTTAGAGTCGTAGGAAATGGACACGTCGACCCGAGTTCAATTCTTGGACGAATCTGTTTGCATCTCACATAACGCTAATACCCTTGGGAAAGGTATGAATCCAAATCTCCCTCCAGCTATGGGTAAATAGCAGGGAAGACTGGGCTCTTTAACCATGGCTAGGTAACCGGTCTAGGAGAAGGAAAACTCTGAATTCAAACCTGTTAAACTCTGCTTAAAGATTGACCTTGTGTCGCATCTTGCTCATGCGGAGGGGTTGGTAAATGGGCTCAATATGGTTTGCCACTATGAGCCTGGGTTGAAAAGACAGTCCATTGATGGGAAACACGCTGACTTTCCGGTAAAGAAAAAATACCGGGCGCAGCGGTCAGTAATAAATCCTTAGGCAAAATTCACTTTATTTATTGACTCTATATATTAAGCATTATTTGTTTTTCCATATTTGTTTGTTCTTTTATCACCTCAGCATATGAGTAGCACAGGGATCTGTGCGGTAAAGTAAGGAGCTGATGGTAGGTGTGGCGCTCCACATCAAACACTAAAAAACAATCTCATTGGTTTAGAGCTAGTAAAAAGGTGATAAAATCTCTCACTGTCTGGCTGATACCGACTTTAGGCCTCCCCGACGACTTATTCAGAACAGACAGAAATCAGCTGTTTTTCTTTTCTTAATGTATTCACTGTTATTGCTTAATTAATGGGGTCAAACAACATTTTCGGATAATTGGGGTGGGGGGGGGGGTGCATATTTTTAATTTGAATTATATTGAATATTATAAAATGACAACATAAAATGAATTTTATTGATAATATAAAATGAAAACATTCGTTGCTTTAAATATTGAAATCGTTAGATTTTCTGATCAATTTGTTTTGCGCAATGTTGCAAAATCGAGGAATTTTCTGTGCATTTTTGTCTACGATCTTTGAGGCCATTTCCTCAAAAATTAGTACAAGTGCAAGATCTAATTTTCTGGTCTCAGTACTTAATAAATCAATACACACTTTTGGAGCCCCAGATAAAAAAAAAACGTGAAAAATCAACCTACCCTAACTCTATTTTCATAATATATATGTCAAATCATCAGAAAAAAAATGAAATTGTCACCCACCCCCTTCAATTTTTCTGAAATTTTGTACATATGTAGTCTAGGTTAAAATTAGACAATCCCCCAAATTTGAGCTTCCAATTCGAAATATTCGCCGGGTTATGTCGATTTTAAACTCGAAAGATTTGAGGGTGTGTGAGAAAAATGGCAACATTTTGTAATCTATTTTTGTCTATAAAATGCGTTCTATAGCTCTCCTACTTCTAAAAATTGGTTTATAGAAGTTTTTAGGCCTGAGGAATCCAAAAACAGGCATACAATGAACCCTTTTCACGTTATTAATGATTTCTGATTTTTTCAATGCAAGATCAATAAGTGAAAAAAATCACAATGTGGCACTGTATATAATTTTCTTTTTCCTTTAAATTATTATTCTACATATATTGAACATTATTTGTACCAAAAATGGAGTTTGGTTTTTGCTCACACGCGAAGTTACAACATCAGTTAAGATTTGGGACTTTTACGTACAGCCATTGAATAAGCACCATATGTAGCAAAATAACTGTCAGAGTTCGATAGAAATTATCAGGATTATGTTGGTGGTTGGATATATTTAAAATAATATACAAACAATATATTTCCCATGTATTAATTATATTGCCTGCAAAATTCTGACAATATACAATCGTCAATATCAGCACCACATTTCATTTTAGGATTGAAAATTGGAAGGTAACAAAAATGATAACAATATCCTTGGTACCACCAATTTTCCCTGTGAAATTTACCCCCTATATTTAACACAATGAAACTTGCGAAAGAATTAATATTATCTTGAAAAAAATTTTTCCATTCAAAAGAAGAAACCTGAAATAAACTGCTGATGATTCTAGAAAGTTTTTTTCGAAATTATCGCAAAGAAGCTACTCCCATTAACACTAAATTAAGAACAACCTGTTTTGAACATAATGCAAAACTGCTCTATGCCAAAACGGCAGAGCTGGTTTAACCGAAAAATATTTATTTAAGCGGAAAATATATTTTATTTAATCAATTCTAACTTTAATATATCTTTGTTTTTTCAGCATCCTGATTTCTGGTTCCGGCCCAGATACCCGGCTGAAGAGTCCCTCATCATAACGAGAGAAGACACACCCAGAAAGCGAATGCAAGTGGTTTAATTTGAGGAATCGTCGGCTTCATTTCTTTTTCATGTTTAAGATGAAGCCAACACATCCGGAACAACATTCCTGATTAATTCAGTAATTAAATAAAAAATATTCAAGATATTATCCGCAAATAACCCACTGTAAATCAACTGACACATGTTTCCGATTCGCATCCCAACGTCGTGAATCATTGTAAGCATCATTATCGGTTTTACACCGCGATGGAAAGAAAAGACACCAACGTCTTTTAATAATTTACACCCAGTTTATTCAGTGTTCAAGCCGGCTTTAGGGTATTCAGATTGGAAAGAAAGACACAACGTCTTTCACCCACTTTATTCAGTGTTCAAGCCGGCTTTATGGTATGCAGATTTTCAAGGAGTTGGAAAGTAGAAAATATTTTTTCTAAATCTGGCTAGAATTCCCGGGTTTCCAGTTGTCGCTCATTAAAGAGCGACCACAAAATTTGCTCTTCGCTGTTGAAGCCCCGACGGTCTCGTCTCAGTGTCCCCCTCTGTCTTCACTCTTGTCTCTATGACGAGTTCTACGCACACTACTTGGCCCCACATCTACAGCCTTATGGATTTCTTTTCTCAGAGGTATGCAGATTTTCAAGGAGTTTGAAAGAAGAAAATGTTTTTTCTAAGTCCGACTAAAATTTCCAGGTTTCCAGGTGTCGCTCTTTAAAGCGCGGGTACAAAATTTGCTCTTCGCTGTTGAAACCCCCGACGGTCTCGTCTCAGTGTCCCCTCTGTCCTCAATGTAATCCCTTTGACGAGTTCTACACATACCAATTGGTCCCACATCTACACCCTTATGGATTCTTATTTTTATATGTATGATCTGTTATTTGCTTGATTAGGATCATCCCACTGGTAATACATTTACTGTTTTCTTTGGATTACTTTCTATCGCGCAACAAAATCTCTACAATCTATTAGGAACAATTTGGACCATTCCACTGATAATACATTTAATTTGGACTACTTTCTATCGCGCAACAAAATCTCTACAATCTATTAGGAACAATTTGGACCATCCCACTGATAATACATTTAATTTGGACTACTTTCTATCGCGCAACAAAATCTCTACAATCTATCAGGAACAATTTTACGGGTTTAAAACCTTCAACTGAACTGGTAAACATTTCGATGTCCTAAAACGGATAAAACGAAGTTCATCTTCAAAGAAATACTTTATTTAAAAAAATCTATTTACTGGGACTAATTCACGGGTATAGACAGGTGTACACACAGATACACACACAATCAGGCACAATGATATAGACATATGGGCACACAGATACGGACTCACACACACTGGCAAACGGATAAAGACACACACAGGCAACAGATACAGACATACAGACATATACAGACACACACACACAAGTACACAGATATAGATACATAGATACTGACATGAAGATACAGATACATACAGAGATAAAGACACACAGATAAAGACACACACAGGCACACAGATACTGGCATAGATACACGCACTTGCGCACAGATACAAAACACACACACACATACACACACACACACATAAACGGACACATACACAGGCACACAGATACATATACATAGATACAGACACACAGAGATAAAGACACACAGATAAAGACACACACAGGCACATAGATACAGACACATGCACTTGCGCACAGATACAGACACACACATACACACTCATAAACGGACACATACACAGGCACACAGATACATATACATAGATACAGACACATACAGAGATAAAGACACACAGATAAAGACACACACAGATACACAGATACTGGCACACGCACTTGCGCACAGACACACACACACACACACATAAACGGACAAATACACAGACACACAGATACATATACATAGATACAGACACAGACACAAGTACACAGATATAGATACATAGATATTGACATGAAGATACAGATACATACTGAGATAAAGACACACAGATAAACACAGATACAGGCCCACGCACTTTTGCACAGATACAGACACACACACACACACACACACACAACGGACACATACACAGGCACACAGATACATATACATAAATACAGACACACAGAGAGATAAAGACACACTGGTGCAGACACACACACTAACACACAGATACTGACACACAGATACAGGTACACGCACATGTGTACACACTTTTCTTGAGATTTGGGCTGCGGTTTCAATGTGACCATCACCTTCAGTTGTATTCTTCGTGCAAGATACGACTAAGAAACAAATCTAGCCTGAACCTGATGATACTAGAAACGAGTGACCGCTGCATTGTTGGTCTTCTCCTTGAAAGCGACTAAACAGTTGAAACTTTTGGAAACCGCCATTTTGTTTAAAGGAAAAGATGGCGGGAAAAAGGAATATACAGTAAAAAAACGTCCGATATTGTTTTTCATTCTCAGTCTTATTTAAACAGACCAGGATTACCATATACATTACATTTCCTTCTGGAATTGTCTCTATCAAGAATTTACAGAAAGTCTCCCATTACTTTTATTTTTGATCCAACTGGAAAACCTGAATAAAAAATAATAAAAATAAAGCAACAACAACAACAAAAAGATAACCTAAAAAAAACAACAAATAAACAAAACAAAACTGAATTAAATCCTTAATATATATATATATATATATATATATATATAGAGAGAGAGAGAGAGAGAGTCCATCTACAGACACGTGTTTCGAATCAAGTCTCTTCAGTGTGGCTAGACATTTGTAAGCTACCTACAGCCGGAATTAAAATCCGATCGGTTGGGTGACAGCCCGACACCTTAACCATTAGGCTGTCTTCACTTACAGAATGCGAAGGGGATTTTAACTGTTTAATACACACAACGCTTTGTGTGTAAAGGCCGTCACAGAGTGCTCCATCACTTATATATATATATATATATATATTAATATTTATATTTTTGCTTGAAGGCAATTACAATGCGCATATCGCATAAATTCGATAATTATAGAAGATAATGAGAAGTGAATTTCGCAAAGAATTACTCGGTGTGTAGAATATCGTACAGACTGTTTCAACTTTATTAAGTCTCATCAGCGATATATACTAACGATTTCCCTCCGACAGAAATCGAAACCGGGACTTCAGCAGGATAGTTAGAAACTAAACTGTTTCGGCCACGATACAGCACCGAGAAATTCCTGCGAAATTAACCTGTCAATGATACTGTGACGTCTCTACCATATGAGGCAAGGGAGGCGCTGAGTGAATAATAACAAAATAAGTGAATGAGTAAATAATATATATATATATATATATATATGTTTGTGTGACATTTGGGGAGAAACGGCTTCGAATCACTATTCATATTAGCAGGGTATACGTGCGTGCATTGTTACCCCAGAGGAGAAACGGTCTCGATGTATCGTCGGACGAAAGGAGAATAAGAAAAAGCTGAAGTTGTGACCACCCTGCCTCAGTCGTTTGGTTTCATGGGCAGCAGCTACGCTAGAGATTGACACTCAAGAATCGGCTTGTTCAGGCACGGCCAACACGATTCTACACCTGAGTACTCAACGAACGCACACATTGTTTAATTACATATATGTTCTGTCTGATGATTGTGCACACTACATGTACCTTGAATTTTAAAAAAGACCTATAGTGTTCATAATTTGATATTTTCTGGGTTTCACACCTGCTCTGCAGTAATAGCGTCGTGCACTTTTCTTGCAAACTTGTCTCATCTGCATTTTTAATATATCTATATATATATATATATATATATATATATATATATATATAGAGAGAGAGAGAGAGAGAGGCAGAGAGACAGAGACAGAGAGACAGAGAGAGATACAATCATCCCAAAATAAGAAAATAGTCAAACGAATGATATCCGTATACACTCACATACATACATAATATCTGATAACATTAAAAGTATTTTATATAATGATATTGTTGATATATCAACATTAGAAAGAATTGTTTCTTTGCTAAATAATATAAATGAAAACGCATACAGACGCCCACAAAACATTTCATTTTGAATTTATACATATTAAATTATTTTAACCAAGACAACTATCAGAACGAAAAAAAAAAAAAGTAAAAAAAAAAAAAGCAAAAAACAAAACAAAATAAAACAAAAAAAAAAATAAAAAATAAACAAAAATACAAAAAAAAATGGACGACTAAACAAAACACAAGCAAAAATTAAAACATTGGAAAACAGTAAGTACATTGGATAAAATCAGACCACGAAGCCATTTTGAACATATCCAAAATTGTTCAATGTTCGCTTTCTAATATTGATTTGGTTACAGGCAAGAACTCAAGCCAGGGATTACAATAAAGTCGAGTACAAATCAAAAGCAGGATTACTACGAAGAAATAATCCCTTTCCAAAAATGTCCATTAGAGGAGTTTAATTCCTATCTCGGAAAAATCAAAACTCGAGAAATCATTTTCACCAATAAACAAAGCCAGGAACAAAGACGCCATCTTCCTTTTCTTTTTCTCTCTTGTTTTTTTTTCTTTTGCAAGAAAATATGGCGGATTTCAAACGCTTTCAAACCCGCTACTTAATCGTTCTGACGATTGCAAAGCCCGCTCTCTAAAAAAAAAAAGACGAATTCCCTTTAAATCTCCCTGACAACATCCCATACGGAACACCACCCTCAACTTGCCATCGGATCGAATACAAGTAAATCAAGAACTGGATTATTTCGCGCCTTTTTTCTCCCTCCTTTTTTTTGTGTCGTCTGTTTCATTCATTTATTTCATTTTTTTTCTCTTTTGTCTTGACTTATCCTGCTTACTCGACGTTGTAAATGCGTTGCTGGCCACCGAGACGGGATTGAATATATATTAGTCACGTGAACACGGGATTTTCTTGAGGCGCGCGAAGTAGGAGCAAGCATATTCTTGGGGCTTTAACGGGCAAGAGATTGTCAATTGTTTGGATAAAAAAAACTAATCAGTTAAATGGGTTTTCACTTATCACTGACACCTCTTTAAAAAGAATCCACCTCCGGGAAACGGGTTTTCCTACCCAGTCAGATATACAGACATACATACACAGATACAAATAAGCAAACATACAACCATAGACATTGAAGGGATTGAGAAGACGTGATTTAGAAAGGAGGACAAATAAACATTTCTATCCATCTGAATACATTCTCATCCATCTGTTTATTCCTGTTCATATCTATCTATCTATCTATCTATCTATCTATCTATCTCTGTTCGAAATATTTCTCTCAGTGTGTTCATATATATCTATCTTTGTTCATCTATCTATCTCTCTATCTCTCTATCTCTGTTGTTTATCTATCAATATATTTCTGTTCTTAATCTATCTATCTATCTATCTATCTATCTATCTATCTATCTATCTATCTATCCCTATTCCCTATCTATCTACTTATCTACCTATCTATCTCTGTTCATATCTATCTATCTATCTATCTATCTCAGTCTGTTCATATCCATCCATCTATCTATCTATCTATCTATCTATCTATCTATCTTCGCTCTTTCTGTCTCTGTCTCTATCTCTCTCTCTATCTATATATCTATCTATTTATCTCAGTCTGTTCATATCTATCTATCTATCTATCTATCTATCTATCTATCTTAGTCTATTCCTATCTATCTATATATATATATCTATCCCTATTATCTATCTATCTATCTATCTGTTCATATCTATCTATCTATCTATCTATCTTCTATCTATCTTCATATCTATCTATCTATCTATCTATCTATCTTCTCTCTCTCTCTTTCTTTCTTTCTCCCCCCTCTCTCTCTCTCTATCTATCTATCTATCTCAGTCATATCTATCTATCTATCTATCTATCTATCTATATCTATCTATCTTCTCTCTCTCTCTCTCTCTATCTCTCTGTTCTCTCTATCTATCTATCTATCTATCTATCTCTCTCTCTCTCTCTCTCTCTATCTATCTATCTATCTATCTATCTCCAATCTACAAGTCGCGAAATGCCAAAGATGGACATGTCTACAAAATTAACACTTATAAAATCATGACACGCGCACTTACACATCACTCACTACAAATCCCCAAATCAAAAAAACAAACGAACAAACATGCCCTTAACATTTACCCATATACGTAACATGTAAAGTATTATCTGATCCCTTATGTATGACGTCATAACAAAAAGTACCTTAAAGGCCGCACATTCGCATTCACCCGTTCTCTTGGTTTATCCACTTCACATGCAATTGTATGTCTGTCCCAATTGCTACATCAACCGCAGTTTATTGGGCCCTACGTATGTCCTTTCTCACCTGCGACTCCCCACTTCACGCGCCTGACAAGGATGGATACAAACAAGGAACCACCCCCGTTACCCCCACAGAACCTCTCGAGTGTTGTTTTAGAATACGACGAACTGAGCGACGAGGGAAACGATAGCTATACAAATTATATGGAAAGCCATATTGCAGGAATCATAAATCTTTACTACCCTCCGATACTAATCATTTTTGGGACTATTTGCAATATCTTAGTTGTAATCGTCATGACCAGCAAATATTTCTCCTCCTTGTCCACTTCTGTCTTCATGATAGCCGGAGCCCTGGGCGACGCCCTTTGTTTCGTTATAGCCCTTCCAGCGCATTGGATTTACGTCAATTTCCCCCATGCCATTGCAAGGACGAAAGATGCACACTACATGTGCAAGTTCTTTAATTTCTTCGGCTGGGGAAGCAGCGATTTTGGAATTATCCTAACAGCGGCCATGACAGCTGATCGAGCGGTCGCCATTCTTTTTCCGTTTCAGGCCAACCGACTTTGCACGGCTCGACGCGCGAAAATCATCGTCTGTCTGCTGTTGGGCAGCGTTAGCCTGAAAGAGGCCCATTTTCTCTTTGTCTCCGACATAGTGCCGCGCTTTCGAAAAGACCGCCTTTGCACGGTCGAAGAGCCCACGGAGGGCTACTCGTTTTTCTGGAGAGACATCTGGCCATGGATTCACACTGTCTTCCTTCTCGCCTCGTTCTGTACAATTATCGCCAGCAACGTTATCATCATCTACTTCTATCGCAAATCAAAGAGACTTCCCGTGAACAGGGAAATTCGCGGGGTTTCCGAGACATCCCGCTCTAGACAGATCAGCATTATGCTTCTCGTGGAATCGTTCGCTATTATTCTGCTCACCTTTCCGTTTTGCATGCATACGGCTTTCACGGCCCACAAACAGTACGCTCTGGAAACCCCGAAAGAGAAAGCCGAGAACCTGCTGGTCTTCTCAGTGGTGTTTTACCTTCTCTATACGAACAAATGTGCTACTTTTTGTCTTTATTGTATACAGGTTCGAGATTTCGCGACGCCCTTTGTGATATTTTCTGTTTAGGAAAGTGTGTCCGACGGACGGAAAAATTACAAAAAGTTAAGTGTCTCTCACATTCCAATTATGCTATGAATCATTTGGCCGGGCAAGCGTCAAGTCATTTTTAAAATTTCATGTAATCGTTCAAATAAAAAAAAAAAAGAATAGAAAAACAAAAACAAAACAAAAAAAAGTTCATTTTAAATGTACAAGAAAATAATTGCCTCCATTTATTTCCCCGCAAAACAGCAACAGATACAACCCAATTTTTCTTTTTCTTTTTCTTCAATGGATTATTATCGTTTACACACCAATCTATCAGATTGTAAAAAAAAAAATTCAAAAAATTTTTTTTTGAGTTTTCAGGGTGCTCATTTCCCCGTATAAGTTTATAGTAAATCGATCCCCCATATTGGAACTGCTCTATCTTAACAGTTGGGCTGAATTTGCACAAAGGTGTCAAAATTAAGGTGACACAGAAAAAACAGAACCCACAAATTTTGTAATAAAACTGTTAATTTTAACTAGGGGGGGGTAGTGTTAGGGTTAGGGGTTGGTGTTGAGGTTTAATGTTAGTTTAATGGGAAAATGAATAAATAATTTGGGTTCTGTTTTTTCTGGGCCACCCTAACTTTGACACCTTTGCGCAAGTTCAGTTCGAGCGGTTCCGATATGGGGGATCGATTTACTATAAACTTATACGGGGAAATGAGCACCCTGAAAACTCAAAAAAAGAACTTTTAAGAATTAAAAAAAAACCCTGATAGATTGGTGTGTAATCGATAATAATCCATTGAAGGAAAAAAATAAAAATAAAAATAAATTTTTTTAGCGGTTCCGATATGGGGATCGTTTTACGATAAACTTACACGGGGGACTGAGCAACCCCGAAAACTCGAAAAATAAATAACTTTTTTGAATTTTTTTTTTACGATCTGATAGATTGGTGTGCTATCGATAATAATAGCGCCCTTTGATAGAGCAAGTTTTCATCTTCAAAACTATTTCTCTTATTGTTATTGGCATCCTCCCGTCTGTGAAAAACGATGGAGTAGTGTCCAAATGGAGCTTTTTAAAACTACGTTGCCTGAGCGGATTGATATGGAGGATAAGCTGTTGCTCAAGCAGCAAACACCCTCTCCACACTCGTCGCATATGGCCCGCTGGGTGATAGCTGCTGCAAACGACCAGCAAACGTTGATGAATGTCATTGGGTGCAGTTAGAATTCAGTGCCACAACTCTGCTTTCATATCAGACGTTAAGTTGTCAGACTGCCGCTTTTATTATTTGATGACCAATTGTGGTGACTTTGTGGAAAAAATGTTTTGTAGCTGAAAACTTGCTCTATCCAACATTGTTATTGTTGCTCAGTGTATCTGTTTCTGTTTACGTCGAAATAAATAGGAGGTCTCGTATGAAATTTGTGTTTAATGTTTAGTTAGAGAGAGAGAGAGAGAGAGAGAGAGAGAGAGAGAGAGAGAGAGAGAGATGAACTCACTGATATCTATCTATCTATCTATCTATCTATGTGTATTATTATTTTTATTACACACAAGTATTGCAAGAGTTTTTGTTGTTTTTTTTTTTTTTCTTTTTAAATTGATATTTTTATATTGACTCGACAATATTATTTATATTGTGTTCTATTTCATTTGCTACAGTCAGCACTGTTCTTTCGCTTTTTAAACTAACATTATAAGAGAGAGAGAGAGAGAGAGAGAGAGAGAGAGAGAGAGAGAGGAGAGAGAGAGAGAGAGAGAGAGCATGAACAAACTAGGAAATCATGATAGACACATATATGAAAGACCGACAATGTAATATATATATATATATATATAATATATATATAATATGAAAGAAAGAGAGAGAGTGAGTGAGTGAGTGAGAGAGAGAGAGAGAGAGAGAGTGTGTGTGTGAGATAACATGCGTGTTTGTGTGATAGAGAGAGTGAGGGGGAGTAGGGAGTATGAGAGAGAGATTGTGTGTGTGTGTGTGTGTGAGAGAGAGAGAGAGAGAGAGAGAGAGAGAGAGAGAGAGAGAGTATGAATAAACTAGTAAATCATGATAGACACATATATGAAGAGACCGACAATGTAAATATATATATATATATATATATATATATATATATAGAGAGAGAGAGAGAGAGAGAGAGTGAAACAGTGAGAGAGAGTGAGAGAGAGAGAGTGTGTGTGTGTGTGATGACATGCGTGTTTGTGTGTGAGAGAGGGTGAGGGGGAGTAGGGAGAGTCAGAGTGTATGAGAGAGAGAGAGAGAGAGAGAGAGAGAGAGAGAGAGCTGAACTGATGAATGAGAGAGACTGATGTTCACACAGACACGTAGTAAAACGTGCATTTTAGAGGTGCGGTTTTTGTATTATAAATCTGTGAAAAAAAAAAAAATCTAACTGGTGTATATCATTGTCTCTTCCTGGGTAATGTCGTGATTGGATCCTCATCAACCCCAAACTGGTTGACCCGACCGTGGAGCATCATTCAAGAGTATCGTCCAAAGGGAATATTTCCAGCTCGAAATTTTACGAACCACTTTTGACATGTTCAAATATTCTCACAACCTGCTCCATAAACTGTGCAAATAATTACTGACATTTGGGTTGTATATTCCATTTCCGTAATTTATGAGGAAGTGCGTCCCGGTCTCCTGCCTCAGAAATTGCTACCTGGTGACAATTAAAATAACGTCCCCAACTATGTCGGTGTTACTTGAAAGAAAACAACCAACTTAGGGCGTTAAATGTATTTTAGACGGGGGGGGGGCTTCTCTTTTTTGGCGTAATTCTTATTTATTTATCGTAATTTGTCGTAATTCTTGTTCATTTATAGAAATTTGTCGTAATTCTTGTTCATTTATAGAAATTTGTCGTAATTCTTGTTTATTTATCGTAATTTGTCGTAATTCTTGTTTAGATATGAAGATGGATATATAGTTTGGAATAGACTGAGATAAATAGATAAACAAAATAATATAGATAGATATGAACAAATGGAGATAGATATTTTCGACAAGTAAATGTATTTGTGGGGTGTCGCATCTTTTTTTGTCGTAATTCTTGTTTATTTAAACTAAAAACAAGACATTAAACAAACATGAATAAAAGAAAATCTGAGGACGTTATTTTAATAGTCACCGGGTAGCAATTTCTGAGGCAGGAGACCAGGACGCACTTCCTCATAAATTACCTCCACCATGTGCCGAAAATATTGCTTATTATCTTCGATTTTCATCGTTAGAAAGAAAATTGTAATATTGCGAGAATTTTGAAAAAGAAAAAAAAAACACAAACAAAATGCGATCGATATTTTTGTATGCAGTGAAAATTAAAATGAGGGTCGGCTGAAAAGTTCATAGGATGGCCAAAATGTTCTTATAAAATGTGACCAAATGAGGTTTATTTTTCAACATAGACTACTTTGAGGTCAACACGCTTTACCATCAGTGTTGCAGTGCTTGGATCCCATCAGTAAAAGATGTCATCAACACAGATATGACCTCGGCCTACCCTCGTATATATATATATATATATATATATATATATATATATATATATATATAATAAAAAATCAAACTCAGGGCTTTCTCAAAGTCTGTAAACTTATCCTGTCACCCTGTTCCATGATATGTTGGCAGGAGTCGATTTCCTTCCGTATTGGTTGTCCTACGAAAGCCGAGTCCAGACTGCTCTACTCATTTACTCATGGTTGCAGGGAGAAGTGAATTTATGCCTGTCGTCAACGTTTAAGTGTGAAGTGAACTCAAACAGCCTCTGTCGGAATTTGAACTCGTCTCACCGATATTTCTTCCCTCGCCGATAACCGTCACACGTCCTTCTCCTCGTCCATGTGTATTTTTTTCCGAAAATAATGTGCCTATTCCATTTCACTATGGCATATGTTGCTATTTGTTCAGATTCCATTTTCTTGTTGATTTGTTCTATAAACTGCTGTAAAATAAAATTGTGACCCCTGAAGATGTCGATGTTCACTTGGGTGCATGCTTGGATGTTTAAATATATTATGATAACATTTTTCCAAATTGGACATACCTTACTTTCATTCGTATGTCGTTTAATTTTTCTTGTTCTTTTTTTTGCAATTAATGTCACACAATCTTTAAAAAAAGAGAGTGAAATTCAAGGGAGATAATTCATGGAAACTACGAAGAAAAATCTAGATATTTTTTTTTATAACCCCTCCCCCCAAATACCCCCCTAAAAACATAATTTGAGTTCTGTTTTTTTGTGCTGGTACTCTATATCAGTAATAGTGTATATATATTAAGTGACCCCCCAAAACATAATTTGGATTCTGTTTTGGGGGTCACCCTGTATTGTGCTGGGGTGCTAATAGATGTTTTATAACTTTATTTAAAATCTTAGGAATAGAATAAATGTATCCTGAATAATATACTATTGTAAGCACACACACACACACACAAAAGGAATCAACCTTTAAAAATGAATGTGACTCTAAAAATAAATGAATAAACCTCTGAAATAAAGAATGGGCCCTTATAAAAAATTCATGAGCCTCTAAGAATTGAATGAGCCTATGAAAAGAAAACGAATGAGTCTTTAAAAAACAAATGAGCCTCTGAAAAAATAATTGAGCGTCTAGAAATGAATGAACCTCTGATAAAATGAAAAGAAAAAGGAATGAGCATATGAAAAAATGAATGAACCCTGATAAAAGGAAAAAGCCTCTAAAAAGAAAAATGAACGAACCTCTGAAAAAATGAATGCGAGCCTTAAAAAATAGTAAGCCTCTGTAAAGGAATGAATTAGTTATTATTATCGGACCATATGACCTTTAGGCACCCCTTTTTGATCTCGATTAAGAAAGGACATGTTTTTCATTTACACCGTCAATATCCGGTTGTTTTAACAGACGATTTTTAGATTTAAAAAAATTTATAAAACTAACCCCAACAAAGAACTGGATATTGACGGTGTAAATGAAAAACATGTCCTTTCTTAACCGAGATCAAAAAGGGGTGCCTAAAGGTAATATGGTCCTTATTATCTTGCAATTGAAATTAAATTAATTCCATGTCAAATCATCCAGGCCATTTGGGGATTGACTAACACCTGGACAAATTTTTGGAAAAATTGAATCGCAAAATTTTAACAAATTTTTAGCTTTAGTTTTGAGCAAAAACCAAACTATATTTTTGTACAAATATATGTGAAATAATAATAGAAAATATTTTTGTTGTAGATGCAATGCCACATCGGGATATTGATCTTGCTATGAAAAAAAATCAGAAATCATCAATAACTTAAAATTGGTTGACTTTAAGACTTTTTTTTATAGTATATTTGGATTCCTTGGGGAAAATGCTTTTATAAACCAATTTTTAGTAGTAGGGAAGCTCTGGAACTCATTTTAAAACACAATAGATTACAAAGTTGCCATTTTTCGCAACCTCACTAAATTTGGAGAGCTAAAAATCGACTAACTCCGCCAATTTTTGGAATTGGAAGCTGAAATTTTCGAGATTGTCTAACAGAAAGAAACATATCAAGTATTAAGGATAGGGGAGAAGGTTTACTAAGCAAAGAACAAGGTCAACAGAGTAATTAGCAATTGCGAGGTTGAATTAACAGGCCCCGTGAGATCTCGTTCTCTCTTCCGAGTTTTCGTAAGACATTATCTATATGAAAAAACAGACGATCCCATTCGCATAAGAAGAAGACAATGGTTTGTTTTCACACATTACACAATATAAACAATGTCACATTGTTGTATACTCTCTTTCCTTATTTTCTTACTTCTATTATTCTGGTCATCTTTCGCATCTGGACTTCGTCTTGGAGACTTCGTGTCTGGTCTTCCATTGGGGATTTCTCTTTATCAGAAGCCCTGTGTCATTGGTAGTTTTTAGATAATAACACAAGACTTCGATTTAGCTTAGATAATATTTTATTCTGAAATCCCCACCAGACTACCTGCGCAGATTAAGTCGACAGCGTGCATAACACGACTTACCACCGTCGTGGTTTTGGCCGATCTAACTAAAACTCTCTTTCTAATCTAAACCGGAAGAGGGTATTCTCCACCGATTCTCACGGTATCCACCGGAAGGAGGATCAGGACTGAGATCAAGCCTTGTCATTCAATCCTTCAAGGCCGCCGGCTGAACTTATAACAGCCATTTTGGTTTCTACACTACTGTACATAAGTATTAGGAATCTAATAAGTATGTAACAACATAAAACAAAACAAAACAAAAAAACAAAAAGAAAAAAAGAAAAAGAAAAAGAGAAGACGTAATATTGGTTGTTGTATTAATGTGTGGAGGATGATCACTAATTAGGACTGAGCTTGTTCTAGTAGTGACCACCTCAGTTGTTATATTTTTTTTTGTTTATTTTTTGTTTATTTTTACATAGTTTGAAAGTTGATTATAAGTTTAGTTATAATCAACTTTCAAATTCAGGTACTATATGACTTTCATAATATAGGTCATATATGACACGGTGTTTAAGAGGTTTGAATTCTGAGTTTTCCTTTTCCTAGACTGGTTGCCATACCAAGATGTAAGAGCCCAGTCTGCCCTACTATTTACCAATAGCTTGGGGAAGACAAGGTTGGAATCATTCCCCAGGTTATCAACGCTATGTGAAAATGCAAATATTCTCACGCGGAATTTGTGTTCCCATGACCTACAATGATAACCATTACACGACAAACGCCTCCAAAAAGTTTATACCACGAAATTATGATAATTTCTCTCTGAAAGTTTTTTTTTTTATGAGGCTTGATAATTCGTATTATTCGGATTATTCGGACTATTGTCCTCATCTTTATTGTTATCTACACTATTTCTCTGAATTTTTAAGATGAGGCTTGATAATTAGTATTATTTGGATTATTCGGACTATTGTCCTCATCTTTATTGTTATCTACACTATTTCTCTGAATTTTTGAGATGAGGCTTGATAATTAGTATTATTTGGATTATTCGGACTATTGTCCTCATCTTTATTGTTATCTACACTATTTCTCTGAATTTTTAAGATGAGGCTTGATAATTAGTATTATTTGGATTATTCGGACTATTGTCCTCATCTTTATTGTTATCTACACTATTTCTCTGAATTTTTTGAGATGAGGCTTGATAATTAGTATTATTTGGATTATTCGGACTATTCTCCTCATCTTTATTGTTATCTACACTATTTCTCTGAATTTTTTGAGATGAGGCTTGATAATTAGTATTATTTGGATTATTCGGACTATTGTCCTCATCTTTATTGTTATCTACACTATTTCTCTGAATTTTTGAGATGAGGCTTGATAATTAGTATTATTTGGATTATTCGGACTATTCTCCTATCTTTATTGTTATCTACACTATTTCTCTGAATTTTTGAGATGAGGCTTGATAATTAGTATTATTTGGATTATTCGGACTATTGTCCTCATCTTTATTGTTATCTACACTATTTCTCTGAATTTTTGAGATGAGGCTTGATAATTAGTATTATTTGGATTATTCGGACTATTGTCCTCAATCTTTATTGTTATCTACACTATTTCTCTGAATTTTTGAGATGAGGCTTGATAATTAGTATTATTTGGATTATTCGGACTATTGTCCTCATCTTTATTGTTATCTACACTATTTCTCTGAATTTTTGAGATGAGGCTTGATAATTAGTATTATTTGGATTATTCGGACTATTGTCCTCATCTTTATTGTTATCTACACTATTTCTCTGAATTTTTGAGATGAGGCTTGATAATTAGTATTATTTGGATTATTCGGACTATTGTCCTCATCTTTATTGTTATCTACACTATTTCTCTGAATTTTTTGAGATGAGGCTTGATAATTAGTATTATTTGGATTATTCGGACTATTGTCCTCATCTTTATTGTTATCTACACTATTTCTCTGAATTTTTGAGATGAGGCTTGATAATTAGTATTATTTGGATTATTCGGACTATTGTCCTCATCTTTATTGTTATCTACACTATTTCTCTGAATTTTTGAGATGAGGCTTGATAATTAGTATTATTTGGATTATTCGGACTATTGTCCTCATCTTTATTGTTATCTACACTATTTCTCTGAATTTTTTAGATGAGGCTTGATAATTAGTATTATTTGGATTATTCGGACTATTGTCCTCATCTTTATTGTTATCTACACTATTTCTCTGAATTTTTTTAGATGAGGCTTGATAATTAGTATTATTTGGATTATTCGGACTATTGTCCTCATCTTTATTGTTATCTACACTATTTCTCTGAATTTTTTTTAGATGAGGCTTGATAATTAGTATTATTTGGATTATTCGGACTATTGTCCTCATCTTTATTGTTATCTACACTATTTCTCTGAATTTTTAGATGAGGCTTGATAATTAGTATTATTTGGATTATTCGGACTATTGTCCTCATCTTTATTGTTATCTACACTATTTCTCTGAATTTTGAGATGAGGCTTGATAATTAGTATTATTTGGATTATTCGGACTATTCTCCTCATCTTTATTGTTATCTACACTATTTCTCTGAATTTTTTAGATGAGGCTTGATAATTAGTATTATTTGGATTATTCGGACTATTCTCCTCATCTTTATTGTTATCACACTATTTCTCTGAATTTTTGAGATGAGGCTTGATAATTAGTATTATTTGGATTATTCGGACTATTCTCCTATCTTTATTGTTATCTACACTATTTCTCTGAATTTTTGAGATGAGGCTTGATAATTAGTATTATTTGGATTATTCGGACTATTCCTAATCTTTATTGTTATCTACACTATTTCTCTGAATTTTTGAGATGAGGCTTGATAATTAGTATTATTTGGATTATTCGGACTATTCTCCTAATCTTTATTGTTATCTACACTATTTCTCTGAATTTTTGAGATGAGGCTTGATAATTAGTATTATTTGGATTATTCGGACTATTGTCCTCATCTTTATTGTTATCTACACTATTTCTCTGAATTTTTAAGATGAGGCTTGATAATTAGTATTATTTGGATTATTCGGACTATTGTCATCATCTTTATTGTTATCTACACTATTTCTCTGAATTTTTGAGATGAGGCTTGATAATTAGTATTATTTGGATTATTCGGACTATTCTCCTCATCTTTATTGTTATCTACACTATTTCTCTGAATTTTTAGATGAGGCTTGATAATTAGTATTATTTGGATTATTCGGACTATTCCTCATCTTTATTGTTATCTACACTATTTCTCTGAATTTTTGAGATGAGGCTTGATAATTAGTATTATTTGGATTATTCGGACTATTCTCCTCATCTTTATTGTTATCTACACTATTTCTCTGAATTTTTGAGATTAGGCTTGATAATTAGTATTATTTGGATTATTCGGACCATTGTCCTCAACTTAATTGTTATCTGTACAACGTTTTGGCCGATGTGACTCCGATCTTCTTCAAGTATTTCTTGTCCAATTGGACACATAGGGTAGTGGATAAAGGAGATAGGTTAAGACAGTCCTAAGCGACAGTTATCTCTAGACTGGTCAGGGGCAGCAGTAACATAGAATAATAATTAACACAGCTTAACACCCGTACCCCAGCTATGGTTAGTGGAATGAGAACGGGATACTACCGTGGACTGAATAAAGTGTTAGGTTCAAAGTTCCGTGATGGCTCCCGATTACGACAAGAAGGTTCCCGATTACAAGAAGGTTTCTGAGTTAAAAAAAAAGGTTCTCTAGTTAGAAAAGGAAGTTTTCGAGAAAGTTCCCGAGTCTGACAAAAAATTCCTGAAGAAGGCCGGAGAACACATTGGCCGAAACTTTGTACATATAACAATGAAGAAGAGGACAATAGTCCGAATAATACAAATCTTATTATAATGGAGATTGTTGGTTTGTTTGTCTGTAACCGAAACTATATTACTATACAAGTCACAATTCTTTTAGTTATTTACATCATATTCTCCATGATTTTATTTTTTATTTAAACCTCAATTATTAATAAAATTGTTTTACATTACTTACACTGTTGACCATATCTACATAATAATAACATGCATTTGTATTTATATATACAACAAAATAGAGGTTTACAGTATGAATGGGAAGGCTAATTTGCATATTGATCTTAAAAAATTGATTTTAATAAATATATGCTTAGTATTATTGATTTCTAATTGTTTGGTTTTATCTTATTGAATATGAGCAAAAATCTCTTCAATAAATCTTAAAAGAAATCCCTTAACAAGAAGAAATAACTGTAATATTATTCTTTACTTCCTATTTTAACTAAACAGTTTAATTAGGAAAATTTACCAATGAAAGACGGGAGTAACGGAAAATGATGAAAGAATTAGTTTCAAAGTTGTTCTATTTTTCAATCATACCCCCTCTGTTCAAAATCTTTATAAAAAGATTTTGAACAGAGGGGATATGATTGAAAAATAGAACAACTTTGAAACTAATTCTTTCATCATTTTCCGTTACTCCCGTCTTTATTCAGTTTCATTAGCCTTTTTAATTTAATATCATATTTTACTATAAAATTTAACTAAAATACTTGCACCCGGAGGGTGCATATATTTGCTAGTAATACTAATTATCAAGCCCCATCTAAAAAAATTCAGAGAAATAGTGTAGATAACAATAAAGATGAGGACAATAGTCCGAATAATACAAATAATACTATGATAATTTCTACTTGTATTATCAAATTGTTTGATTTGGTTTCTTTGTTCAATGGCATATCACCCTTTGGGGGTTATTTAATGCCTAAGCCATCATTGTAGAATAGGGTATGTCGATTTTTCACTTTTTAAAAATATCAAATTGTCCATCTATGCGAAAGTTGTGTGTTAGTATACTGAATACTGATACAAAAATTAGATCTTTTACTTGCACCATTGTTTGAGGAAATAGCATCAAAGATCGTCTACTAAAATGCACTAAAATGCTCGTTTTCGTACATTTTAGCCTTTAGAAAGCAAGTGTGATGGTGGTCTTACCCCTCTGCAGTGATGCAATCGGTGTATTTTATAGCCCCAATCGAAAGGACATTATATAACCATGTGCTTATTTATCAAAATATATTTTTTAATACGTATAAGTAAACTTATAATCAACTATGTTTATTTTATTATTATATAATATTAATGACCGTCAGATATCGGCCTGTTTCTTAAGCATACAATTTTGAAGATACATTTGTTAAAGGGTGACACCCTAGGAGAGGTGGTCACTTTAGATATTAAGAGAGTAGTGTTACACACTGGACCCGTCAAAGAACACAAACACTTGTCCTCTGAATGTTTGAGATGAGGCTTGAAGATTAGTATTATTAGTGTTATTCGGACTATTGTCCGAATAACACAGTTCTAAGTGACAGTTGTCTCTGGTTCCCGAGTTCAATCCTGAGTGAAAGCAGTTAGAAAATTAATTAATTAGCACAACTCCTACCCCAGCTATGGTTAGCGGAATGAGAACAGGATACCCCCGTGGAATAAATAAAGGGTAAGGTTCAAAGTTCCGTGATGGCTCCCGAATACGACAAGAAAGATTCCGAGTTCGAAAAGAAGGTTCCCGAGTCCGAGAAGGTTCCCGAGTCCGACAAGAAATACCTGAAAAAGGCCGGAGGGTATATCGGCCGAAACGTTGTACAAATAACAATGAAGATGGGGACAATAGTCCGAATAACACTAATAATACAAACACTTGTATTTAAGAAAATGTAAGATGAGATGTTTATTCCCTCGGTTGTGTACAGCTGAGAGTCGTTGGCAGGGTTACACAAACGTGGAGCCTTCGGGAGTTCTTTTCAAGTGATCTCGAACCTGATCATTATCTGTCTAATCGATCTCTACGGGCTTCTTTTATTGTAGTCTGACCCCCGGTGTCACGCCTCTTTGTTCGTGACACATACGCAGTTTTTCTATAGACACGCCTCTTCACCCACGCAGGTTGTTTTCATTGGCTATGGGCTACGCCTACAGATTTCTGCACCTAAATCATGCCGAATGTTCACCTGCATTTCTAGGTGCAAAAGGTCAGGTCAGGGCCACATCCTGTTTTCGTTTCCAGGCTGCACCTGACCCCCACGCACTTCCTATTCAGCCTGGTCCTTGGGTGCACTGATCAAACAATATATTACAGTAGGAGGAAAGGGTTCCTCCTGTAACCCTCTTGATGAGTGACAGTGTCAGACAGAATTAGAGGAGGCTGGAGAAAAAAGAGGTGGACCATAAAATTGGCGGAATGCAGAATTCCTAGAATCAGGAAATCAAGGGATTTAAACGTTAGGTAGAAATCCTTCCAGAGGATGGGCAGTTATTATTTAAACGAGCTGTTTTTGTAGCTCAGTGCATTTAGCCTGGCACTTTAGACGGATGCTTTACCGCAAACGCCGCCGAGAGATGCCGGAACCACACCGCACTAGCAAGAACTGCCAATTCTTGTCCTTGTACCAACCTAGTGTCACTCATGCAATTTACCTCCCCCAAGTTTGATTCAACTTTAAACAACTTGTCAACTTGTATGACACTTTAAAACAGTAATTAGTTTAAAGTGTTGTTAAGTGCCCAACTTCTGTGACCTTGTACCAGACTAATTTCAGCTAACAGGGGTGACAGCAATTACACCAGTCGCGATCAGGAGGTTGCGAGTTCAATCGCCGCTACAGTAAACATTATATTAAATGCATATTTTATACTTTATATACTTAAACTGACATTTTAAACAGCCTAAAAAGTTTTTTTCTCTCTTATGGAAGAAAATTACAAAATAAATTCTAAAGACATTCATCATTGTTTTTCAAATTCAACAAAATATTTCAAAATTTTAATCTGTTTTAATCAAATTTCATATCAACCAATGGAAATTCAAATTCTAAAATTTAAAAATATTCATAATCAATTCACAATCAACTTGGCAGCTGATTCTTACAAAGAAAGTCAAAATAAATTTTTTAAATGTTGTTTACAAAACAAGAAAAAAACAACAAAAAACACAACCAACAACAACAACAATGAATGATTACGAAATAGGAATAGTTACTTTAAAAACATTTTTTTGCAAATCATTAGTATTAGATAGAAATACTTGATATGGTTAAATCGAACTTAACGGACCAAAATTCCACCATCGTATGTCACCCCGCCGAAAGAAAAAAAATCAGGGATTTAACTGAATTTAATGAAATTTTCAGTATTGATATATTAATGAATAAAAGATATAATGCATCAGTTATTTTATTTTAAAACTTTTACATTTTTTAAGGTCAGTTAACATTGAACCACGTATCTTTGAGAATTTGTGTTACGCCTCAAAGATACGTGGTTCAAAGTTAACTGACCTGAAAAATGTAAAAGTTTTTAAATAAAATAACTGGTGCATTATATCTTTTATTTATTAATATATCAACACTGAAAATTTCATTAAATTCCGTAAATTCCCTGATTTTTGGTATTTTTTCTTTCCGTGGGGTGACATACGATGGTGGAATTTAGGTCCGTTAAGTTCGATTTAACCAATTATATCTATATTCCTTGATTGTGTGTAGACTGAGAGTCGTTGGCAGAGGTTGCATATACACGTATCTTTGAGGCGTAACACAGATGGTCAAAGATACGTATTTCAAAGTTAACTGATCTGAAAAAATATAAAAGTTTTTGAATAAAATAATTGGTGCATTATATCTTTTATTCATTAATATATCAACACTGAAAATTTCATTAAATTTGGTTTATTCCCTGATTTTTGGTATTTTTTTCTTTCGGCGGTGTGACATACAAGGGTGGAATTTAGGTCCGTTAAGTTCGATTTAACCGGTGTATTTTATAGCTCACACCGAAAGGGCACTGTATGACCGTGTACAAATGAATGATAACTAAATAGGAATAGTTACTTAAAAACATACTTTTTTGCAAATCATTAATAATAGGAGTATTTGATATTGTATAATTGTGCGCTAACAAATGATTAGAGACAAGAAAGTGCAATTTTAAAAAATGCAATGGAACGTTGAAATATAGTTGTGATTACAATCAAACATTTAGTAACGAATCAACTTTCGGCATTGATAACCCGCAAGGAGTTGATATACCTTTAAACAAATCAACGAAATGAAACGAAACCATTCCAAACCAAAGCAACAATCTGATAGACAAAGTCGTTTATATTTTAGATAGCTACTGGCAAAATGAGCCTAAAATGCGTTTTTGACAAAATGACTTTAGCCCCCCCCCCTACAGAAAATAATTTACTAAAAATCAGGGAAATATCGGATTTTAATGAAATTTTCAGTGTTTATTTATCAATAAATGATCTTTATAATCCATTACTTATTTTATTTCAAAACTTTTCTCATTTTTTTCAGGTCACTTAATTTTGACCCCCCTTATGTTGGGGGCGTAATATGTTTTTCAAGTTGGTCTTATTTTATACTAATTGCTGTATAAATAAAGAGATAAAAGACCGAAGTTATGAATAGAAACAAACAAACAAACAAAAAAAAATTACNTTACGGTGTGTATATTCTTGAGAAATAAATAATGTAACCAGAAAATCGAGAGAAAAAAACTGTGAAAAAAAATAGAAAATAATTAAATTTTTGTTGAGAGGATTTGAAAAAATTAAATCATTTTCGTATATGTCTGTATGAATGTGGCTTTATTTTAATAAAAGAAAAAATTATAGCATTGATATTTTTTTCTGCTTAAAAATAGAAGGGGGGGGTCATTTTCAAAGAAGTTTTTTCTTCAAACTTATTACTTTATGTGTCTAAAATAAGGTTTGCATCGAATAGATATTTATTTCTAGAATCTAAAATATAAACATTTTAATACTTAAAATCCGAATATTTTTATTTCAAATGCATTTTATATATTAATATTTTCATAGCAAAAATACTAAATTAAAGTTTTGAAATAAAAACTTAATATTATAAATTCATAATTGATAAATCATACTGAAAATTTCATTAAAATCGGATAATTACCTGATATGTGAATTATATTTTTTGAAATCGCGAATGTTATATTAGAAAATTGTAAACAAGCGTCTTATAAAACCCTTACAAAAAGAGACAAGGCGGATGCGCGTCGAAATTGACCAAAACAAATGGTTTTAAATTCTTTTAAATAAACTTGAACATATGTAATGATATTTTTCTTTTTTTAATGATGGCATTATGTTACTACTTATCGATTAGACAAAGTGTTGACCTTAAATAATTGATTTAATCAATTTTAATTCGCTTATTAAACTCGTAAAGCTGATTTTTTTGTGCCAGTCCCTAATTTTAGAAAAGACTCACGCAAAATAGTGACTATTAGACTAAGAGCAAATAACTTTTTCAAAAAAGAAATTAGAGTTATTTCCTTTAACATGCAACTAATATTTGGCATCGCAGTCTCGTTAGAACATTTATTTCTCGCGCCCTGAAGTTACTTTCTAACGCAGCCGCCTTCTATGACTGTGAAGGCCAATGTTTGAAAAAACAGGTAATTTATGAGGAAGTGCGTCCCGGTCTCCTGCCTCAGAAATTGCTACCCCGGTGACTATTAAAATAACGACCCCAGCTAACGGGTGTTACTTTAAAGAAAACAACCAACTTAGGGCGTTAAATGTATTCAGGAGGAGGATACTCTTTTTTGTCGTAATTCTTATTTATTTATCGTAATCTGTCGTAATTCTTATCTATTTAACGTAATTTGTCGTAATCTTTTTTAGATATGAAGATGGATATATAGTTTGTGAATAGACTGAGATAGATACGATAGATAGATAGATAGATAGATAAACAAACAAAATTAATAGATAGATGAACAAATGGGATAAATAGATAGATACGATAGATATTATTTGACAAGTAATGTATTTGAGGAAAGGGGTCCGCTTCTTTTTTGTCGTAATTCTTGTTGTATTTAAACTAAAAACAAGACATTAAACAAACAATTTTTACCATATGGTAATTTGTCGTAATTCTCTGTTTATTTATGAGAATATTATATAACTGACAAATTACGAATGAATAAACAAGATTACGACAAATTTACGTATAATGAATAAAATTCACGGACCAAATTACGATAAACGAATAAGAATTAAGAACAAAAAAGAAGCCCCCCCTAAAAATACAGTTACGCCCTAAGTAGGTGTTTTTCTTTCAAGTAACACCGTAGCTTGTGTCGTTATTTAATAGTCACCGTTGTAGCAATTTATGAGGCAAGAGACGGACGCACTCCTCATAAAATTACCGAAAAACATTACAACTATTAGAAATAGCTAATAAAGACGTATATATACGACTGTGTTTTTTTTTCACTATATAAAAGAACGTGTTTTTAGCCACTCCTATATTCGATGGGCGCGGTTGGCTCATCGGTAACAGCGTTCGGCTAGCAAACCTACAATGTTCCTAGTTCGATACCGGTCCTCGCCAACTCAGCGTATGAGTTAGCAAGGAATCTGTGCGGTAAGTAAAGGAGCTGACGGTAGGCGTGGCGCTCCACCTCAAGTCGACCCTGGAATAATCTCCTCTGGTCTTAGCGCAAGTGAAAGGGATAGACTCCCTCGCTGATTGGTGATACCGACTTTAGGCCGCCCCGAACGACTTTACGTTACTTACTTTATATACGAAGTCGTCTTTTATACTTCGTATATACAAGGTGTGTTGAATATAACTATATAGTATAGCACGAGATGTGTGTTTTTTTTAATTGGTTTGGAGGATATCACTGTTGCGTGGTGTAATGGTTAGAGTCGTAGAAAATGGACTGCGTCGACCCGAGTTCAAATCCTGGACGAAGCATACAGTTCACATAGCACTAATACCATGGGAAAGGTATGAATCCAACTACTGCTGCTCCAGCTATGGGTAAAATGAAGGACATACTGAGATATTTACCTTGGCTAGGCAACAGCTCGGAAAAAGGAAAACTATGAATTCAAAGCTGTTAAGTCCACTTGGGGTGGTCACCGCTAGAATAGGCTCAGTCCTAATTAGTGAATATATTAATATATAATATATACATAATACATATATATTGCATAATTGTGTGCTAACAAATGATTCGACGCTGACCAGAAACATCACCCTGATGATGGCACTTCGAAGTGCCGAAAGTACTCGGGACCTGAACTTTGGTGGACTTATCCACGAATTCCACCCAAATATTAAAAAGTTGGCCAGAAAACTCTAAAATATCAAAAATAAAATTGTTAAACAGGGATGATGTCTTTTGTTTAATCCACACACACAACACAACAACACACACACACACACATAAACATATATATATATTATATATATATATATATATATGTATAATTTTGGTACATGCAAATTTTATAATATCTGAGGGTTACATTAGTAATCACCGAAATATCAATGGATGGAAGACTAAGAGGAATGAAAGGAATAGGAAAAATTTTTATTGATAAAACAAGGGCCCTTTCGTCCGGTGCTTTTCAAGTTTTACACCCGGAATCG
Organism: Doryteuthis pealeii; assembly: GCA_023376005.1. NCBI lineage: Eukaryota > Metazoa > Mollusca > Cephalopoda > Myopsida > Loliginidae > Doryteuthis > Doryteuthis pealeii. The sequence continues at coordinate 11,553,200 of CM042170.1, read as the reverse complement.
ATTAAAAGTCAAGTTGTAAATTAATTACGACATGAATGGATATGGAATGAAGACTAAGGACTAAGGAATAGGTTGAACAAGAGGCGGGGGGGCGAAAACAAAACTAAGAAAACTACCATCAAGTCGCAGCAGACCCAAGCCACTCACCCAATAAAATAAGTGAGTGCTTAGGTTAATTTGTCTGCAATTCTGTCTAATCTATCCACACACACACACACACACACGCACACACACACACACACACACACACACCACATATATATATTATATTATATATATGATATAATTAATTATTTTCCAATAAATAAAAAGAGCTAAACATTTTATTTATTCATATATATATATATATATTATATATATATATAAATAGTTTATTGGCAGTACTGAATTTAAAAAGGACGCGTAAAAGTATATGCATGTAAAATAAATTTTTTTTCTTAAAAAGCAAAGTAAGGTACCCTAGTTAGATTTAAAATCTAAAATGATTTGATCTTTTTTTTTGTTTCAATGCTCTTCAGAAAAAAATACATTGAAAGATGCTATTGTGGTTTGTTTTGTTTTGTTTTTGTTTTGTTGTAGACGATGGAATAGTCAGCTTCTTCTGCTTTATTGAATTATTAAAGCAGAAGAAGCTGAGGTCAAATCTCCAGCGAAATATACTACACATTTTTGGCTGAGTTTTGTCCTTTCATTCCTTATTTTAGCTCATTCTGTCGGATTAATCCCAAACCCCATTTCCTCATACATATATATATATATATATATATATATAATATATATATATATATATATATATATATATATATATATACATAGAATTAAACAAAAGACACATCTCCTGTTTAACAATTTTATTTTTTGATCTTTTCGAGTTTTCTGGCCAACTTTTTTAATTTTAAGTACTCGGGAACTGAACTTTGGTGGACTTATCCACGGATTCCAACCAAAATATTAAAAAGTTGGCCAGAAAACTCGAAAAGATCAAAAATAAAATTGTTAAACGGGAGATGTATCTTTTGTTTAATTCTACATGTATAAATGAAAGTATGCTGCCCAAATACACACACACACACACATACACACACGCACATATATATATATATATATATATATATATATATATAGTATATATTTTTCAGCTGTTAAAAAATATACAAGTCCACATGGTAATTTGAAAAAAGATGTTAGAGTTCCAAAAATTTTACTTGTGGCGTTGATAAGTCCGTAGTTATAGATGAAAGTCTTCAAGGTGTAAAAGTCCCAGATATAATGTTTCTTCCCATCTATGTCGCTCTTTGATGAAGACCAACTTATCGATTTGGTCGAAACAGTACTGTCAGCAATTACATAACAAACATCATATGTTTTTTCATAATGTTAAATTTCATACTGTCGGATTAATTTCCATCTATTTTTCATATTTGTCAAATGAAAAAACATTATATCTGGGACTTTTACACCTTGAAGACTTTCATCTATAACTACGGAATTATCAACGCCACAAGTAAATTTTGGAACTCTAACATCTTTTTTCAAATTACCATGTGGACTTGTATATATATATATATATATATATTATATTGGAGGGGATGCTTTCGTTTATTAGAAAGCTTTGCAGCGCAGTCTTTCCTTCTTGTAATAAAAATCGGCCCTTTCTGATTTTGTATGAGAAATAGCAAATGTTTTCACGTACTACCTGTCTGATAAGAAACTTAGACACTCCCATGTCCCGGCTATGAACTTGGGCGACGACCCCCCCCCCAAAAAAACCCCACCTCCTTATTGATTGTGTATGTCTGAGGATCGATGAAGGATCAAGGATCCATGAATGGATCGATGAAATAAAAGGTTTAGCGACCACTGCTCTAATGAGACAAACTTGATAACAATAACGCCACGGCTAACTCCCTCCGGAAAGAAGAAAAAAGTGACACGAGAATAAAAAGCTGTTGATGGGCGGAAAATCGGAGGTCAAGAAAAATAACCAACAACCAAAAAAAAAAAAAAAAAAAAAAAAATTCGGCTTCAAAGAAAGAAAAGGAAAAAGAAAAAAGAAAAATATCCTTAAGAACGCTTCTTAAGGATATTTTTCTTTTTTCTTTTTCTTTTCTTTCTTTTGAAGCCGAATTTTTTTTTTTTTTTTTGGTTGTTGGTTATTTTTCTGACCTCCGATTTTCCGCCCATCAACAGCTTTTTATTTCTCGTGTCACTTTTTTCTTCTTTCCGGAGGGAGTTAGCCGTGGCGTTATTGTTATCAAGTTTGTCTCATTAGAGCAGTGGTCGCTAAACCTTTTATTTCATCGATCCATTCATGGATCCTTGATCCTTCATCGATCCTCAGAGAGAGAGAGAGTGAAAAAAAATTACAAATCCCTAAAAAAAAGGGGCCAATTTATAATATCACTTGTCACTATTTTTTTGTATTTATTTTAAACAAGCCCTTAAATATATTTGCTTTGATGGTCGTAAATGAAATTCGTAAACCCATCTATCGCCGAAATGGTCTTCGGACCCTGAATCAACATTTTTGCGGGATAACTTTTTCGTGACCCTTTCCTCACTTTCTTGACTACTGCCAGAAAAAAAGAAAATCCCTAGGGCTCTAAATTAGTTCCTGTACAGAACCGGACATTGACTCCTCCATCAAAATCCATGACTTTGGAATTTCTCACAAAACGTCATTGAGCCGAAACGTCAGATAGCGTAAATAGGTAGGGTAAGAAGCAGAGAAGAAGAAGAAGAAGAAGAAGAAGAAGAAGAAGAAGAAGAAGAAAGAAGAAAAGAAATGAGAAGGAAAGAGAGGAGGAAAAAACGAAGAAGGATAGGGAAGAAAAAAGACATGTTGGAAAAAGAAAAGAAATAATAATCATAATAATAATTCACTTTCTAATAATAATAATAATAATAATAATAATAATATATAATAATCACTCTCTAATAATCATAATAATGATAATGATAATAATAATACACACTCTAATAATGATAATATGATAATAATAATAAAGTCACTCTCTACTACTACTACTAACTACTACTACTACTACTAACTACTACTAATAAAATAATAATACACTTTCTAATAATAATAATAATAATAATAATAATAATAATGCACACTCTAATAATGATAATGATAATAATAAGCCACTCTCTCTACTACTATTACTACTACTAATACTACTACTAATTACTAATACTACTACTACTAATAATAATAAATGATAATGATAATAATAATACACTCTAATAATGATAATATTAATAATGATAATGATAAATAATACACACTATAATAATGATATTAATAATACACTCTAATAATGATAATAATAATAGTGATAATGATAATAATACACACTATAATAATAATAATAATAATAATAAAATAATAATAATAATAATTCACTCTCTCTACTACTACTACTATTAATAATAACAATAATAATAATGATGATAATAATAATAATAAGAATTCGTGAAACGATTTATAGCGAAGAGGATCATGCTTTTGTTCTTGATGAGGTCTTGCACGGAAGAAGAGTTTTAAAGAGTTTTAAAGATTTTTTGAAGATTTTCTGAATAGAAAAAAAAAAAAAAAGATTTAAAATAATAATTCTGTGTGTGTTCAAAACTGCACTATTTAAAATCCCCTAAGTTTCAGCCCCACAAGGTTCCTAGTTCGATACCGGTCCCCGCCAACTCAGCGTATGAGTAGCACAGGGATCTGTGCGGTAAAGTAAGGAGCTGATGGTAGGTGTGGCGCCCACCTCAGATGCTAAAACAATCTCCTTGGTCTAGCGCTATTGCAAAGGGGATAGACTCCCTCGCTGACTGGCTGATACCGACTTTAGGCCGCCCCGTTGACTTTACTTACTTTATATATATATATATATCCCCGCCTGTCACGCGGGAGACCGGGGTTCGATTCCCCGCCGGGGAGGCTATAAGTTTATTGGGGCCGGGTTAGCTCAGTCGGTAGAGCGTTCGGCTAGAAACCACAAGGTTCCTAGTTCGATACCGGTCCGCCAACTCAGCGTATGAGTAGCATAGGGATCTGTGCGGTAAAGTAAGGAGCTGATGGTAGGTGTGGCGCTCCACCTCAGATGCTAAAAACAATCTCTTTGTCTAGCGCTATTGAAAAGGGATAGCTCCCTCGCTGACTGGCTGATACCGACTCAGGCCGCCCCGACGACTTTACTTTACTTTAATATATATATATATATATATATATATATATATATATATATATAAAGTATGAAAAATTGGTGGAATGGCCTATTGTTGGTCAGCGAGGGAGATTGTTTTTGCTGAGGTGGAGCGTCACACCTAACATCAGCTCCTACATACCTTATTTACTCGACCTCGGTCGGGGGTCCAGTGTGCTTCGGCCACTGGACCGGTAAAGTACAAATAACAGCGTCGATCCCAGGGGGCTTTCCCCCAGGCAGTACCTGCCCCATTGGGGGCGGGGTTGGGTTTATTGCCCAGCGCCTGAGGCGCCCCCTTGAGGGGGAATGCTGAAGGGATGGACGCAATTTTTGTTCTTTCCCACCCATGAGCTTCGGCTTGTGTGTGGGCCCACGTTAAAACGAGGCCTTGTGCCCAGCCCATACAAGTGGGGTATGAGGCAAATACACCCAACGTCAGCTCCTCACTTTACCACACGGATCAGATTACCCAACTTGAGATGGTAGGAACCGAAATCGAACCCGGAACCTTGCGATTCCTTGGCGAGTGTTCTACCGGCTGGCCTAAATCAGGTCTTGTTTTTGTTTTGTTTGTTTTCTTTTGTTTTTTTGTTTTGATATGATTGCAATACCGAAACGCGGGTACATACATATATATGTATATCTATATATATCTACTTGCTTTGCTATTGCAATCATATCAAAACAAAAACAAAACAAAATACAAAATACAAAAGCAAAAACAACAACCCCGACCCAAGAAAAAAAAAACAAAAAAACAAACAAAAAAACAAACAAAAAAACAATAAAACAAAAACGACCCTGACTGATTTCGGTTTTTGTCATTTGTATACAAATTCCCGCTCAACCTCTAATAGAACCTCAGTGATTCTATATGAAAAGGAAAAACGTTACCCTATATATATATATATATATATATATCTTATTATAATGGAGATTGTGGGTTTGTCTGTCTATAACCGAAACTATATTACTATACAAGTCACAATTCCTTTCGTTATTTACATCCCATTTACATGATTTTACTTTTATTTAAACTTCAATTATTAATAAAATTGTTTTACATTACTTACACTGTTGACCATATCTACATACTAATAACATGCAATTGTATTTATATATACAACAAAATAGAGGTTTACAGTGTGAATGAGAAGGCTAATTTGCATATTGATCTTAAAAAATTGATTTTAATAAATATATGCTTAGTATTATTGATTTCTAATTGTTTGGTTTTATTTTATTGAATATGAGCAAAAATCTCTTCAATAAATCTTAAAATAAATCCCTTAACAAGAAGAAATAACTGTAATATTACTTCCTATTTTAACTAAACAGTTTAATTAGGAAAATTTACCAATGAAGGACGGGAGTAACAAAAAATGATGGAAGAGTTAGTTTCAAAGTTGTTCTATTTTTCAATCATACCCCCTCTGTTCAAAATCTTTTTATCTACATTCTTATTCAGTTTCATTAAAATTTAATATGATATCTTATTATAAAATTTAACTAAAATACTTGCACCCGGAGGGTGCATATATTTGCTAATATATATATATATAACTATAACGTGGGATTGAGACTGTCTCAGCTTTTACTGGAACGGTGTGCCAAAGTGCAGTATTATTGGGAGAGTGCTCAATATAAAAAATAGAGCTATTATATGATATAATAAAATAAATATATAAAGGTTTTATATATTTATTTATTTGATGACAAAGGAACAATCACAGTGACTGTTCCTTTGTCTTCAAATAAATAGATATATAAAACCTTTATATATTCATTTTATATGTATATATATATATATATATATATTATTATATATATATATATATATATATATATATATAGATGAGAGTATCCAAAACTTAGTAGTAAGGATGATTCTATATGTGATATCTAAGACACACTGTATTATTATTGTATGATCCAGTATGTATAATACAGTGAATCTTTAAATCACTAAAAAGAGCTCAATGTATAATAAACTTTTTAGAATATATACAGACCAATATTTATCTTTGAAACAAAGGAAAAACTCAACACCGTAATTCCATAATAAATTTATTTCGACCAAAATTGGGGCCTTTATAAATCTAAGTTGATTTAATATAGCGCCTCAAAAATTAGTCTCATCAGATGGTAGATCATTTTATATATTTTTGTTTTATCCTTACTCTATACTTTTTCAGACTCATTCAATAGTTTAATTCATAGATTAATTTTGTCTGACTACCATCCCCCTAAAAAACCAGATGTTGAAAAGTATCTTTTTTTTTCCTCATTTGACTCCCTGTCACCATGGTGACAGTCTTACAATGTAAAGAAATCTTTTTATTTTTAAAATTTTTTTTTGAGAAGTAAAATTTTTCAGTTATGCAATTCAAATTACCTTGGTCTACCATCTGATGAGACTAATTTTTGAGGAGCTATATAAAAACAACTTAGATTTATATAAGCCCCAATTGTGGTCGAAATGAATTTATTATGGAATTACAGTGTTGAGTTTTTCCTTCCTTTCTAAGATATATATATAATATATAATATATATATATTATATATATATTACTAGCAATATATGCACCCTCCGGGTGCAAGTATTTAAGTTTTAATATAATAAAATATCATATTAAATTAGAAAGGCTAATGAAACTGAATAAGAATGCAGATAAAAAGATTTGGAACAGGGGGTATGATTGAAAAATAGAACAACTTTGAAATAACTCTTCCATCATTTTCCGTTACTCCGTCTTTCATTGGTAAATTTCCTAATTCAACTATTTAGTTAAAATAGGAAATAAAGAATAAATGACAGTTATTTTTTCTTGTTAATGGATTTCATTTAAGATTCATTGAAGAGATTTTTTGCTTATATTCATTAAAATAAACCAAACAATTAGAAATCAATAATACTAAGCACATATTTAATAAAATCAAATTTTTATATCAATATGCAAATTAGCCTTCCCATTCACACTGTAAACCGCTATTTGTTTTATATATAAAATACAATTGCATGTTATTTGTATGTAGATATGGACAACACTAATAAAAAGGTGAAGCAATTTTATTAATAATTGAGGTTTAAATATAAATAAAATCATGGGGAGAATGTGATGTAAATAACGAAGGGAATTGTGACTTGAGTAGTAATATAGTTCGGTTACAGACAGAAAAACACACAATCTCCATTTATATAAGATATACAATCTTGTTGGGCATTATTTGCCGCGATGATTTATTTATTTTGTTTTAGTTGATTTATGTATTTTTATAAATTCTTTTTTAAGTTTTGTGTGATTGTCTAATAATGTTTGCAATTTGGAATTGTAGTCGGTTTTGTTAACAACAAGACAGCCTAAAATGAAAAAAATTGCTCAAATACACACACACACACACACACACACACACCACACACACACACACACACACATATATATATATATATATATATATATATATATATTATATTGGACATACATACACACAAACTGTCCTGAATATGTATAGATGACAATATATGGTTTAATGGCTTTATCTTTAATATATCTGCCTGTCTGGATTACTTTATCATAGAACACAGTCACCTTCCCATCGTGTCTGTTTACTCACGCACGTGTGTGTCTAGGCGGCTTATTTTTCAAAGTTAACTAAAAAGCCTATAAAAGTAAGACACATAACAATTGCTTATATATATATGAAAATATAACAATAAAATTACAAATGAATAATACAGGACAATTATGTATTAAAACTTGCTTTTTAAAATCATTACTCCAATGACTGTGATGAACGCCATTTGTTAATTCATATAATACGGCATTGCACGTTGATCATGCGTATTAATGATTTAACATTATGTTTATTATGGGACCCGAAACACGCATAGAAATTCGCATTTACACACACACACACACACACACACACACACATATATATATATATATATATTTGTGTGCGTGTGTGGGTTTGAGTGGAATTACCCCGTTTAGAGTGTCTTCAGCTTGTTTCTTTGTATTTAGCAGTAAATAAACTAATAACATATAAGACGCAAAACATTTTTTTATTTAGCAGTAAATAAACTAATAACAGATAAGACACAAAACATTTTCTATTTAGCAGTAAATAAACTAATAACATATAAGACACAAAACATTTTTATTTGCAGTAAAAACTAATACAAGATAAGACACAAAACATTTCTATTTAGCAGTAAATAAACTAATAACAGATGAGACAAAAAACATTTTTTATTTAGCAGTAAATAAACTAATATCAGTAAGACGCAAAACATTTTTTCCCAATAGCAGTTGGTGAAATTTTGAGAAAACTCTGAATTCAAATCTGTTAAACTCTGTTTAAAAACTGACCTTGTATCACATCCTACTCGTGATAAATATAAATATATATTGTTAACATATTTTGTAATTTAGAAATATATGAGTACTGCCCAGAAAAGATTCAATTATTTGATATTGCCGATAAAAATAGCCTACCTAGGGAAATGGCGTCTTGCTCCTTTTCAAAGTACTCTCCTTGGAACTTCAAACACATCTTTTTTTTCACGCAACATCTTTCCTCTTTTTCAAAACCATCAACAACTTCGTGATCATTCGTGAAATTTGTCATCACCTACATCGTCATATTCTCCTTAATCACGTCCACGGTCTGAAATGTCCACCATTTCTTCTTCTTCTTCTTCTTCTTCTTCTTCTTCTTCTTTCTTCTTCTTTCTTCATCAGTTATTCCTTCTTCTTCTTTATCAGTTATTCGTTCTTCTTCTCTTCTTCTTCTTCTTCCTCTTCTTCAGTTATTTCATTTTCTTCTTCTTCTTCTTCTTCTTCTTCTTCTTCTTCTTCTTCTTCTTCTTCTTCTTCTTCTTTATCAGTTATTTCTTCTTTCTTCTTCTTTTCTCTTCTTCTCTTCTTCTTCTTCTTCTCTTCTTCTTTTTTTCATTATTTCTTTCTTTCTTCTTCTTCTTCTTCTTCTTCTTCTTCTTCTTCTTCTTCTTCTTCTTCTTTTCTTCTTTTTTATCAGTTATTTCATTCTTCTTTCTTCTTTCTTCTTCTTCTTCTTCTTTCTTCTTCTTCTTTATCTTCTTTCTTTCTTCTTCTTCTTCTTCTTCTCTCTTCTTCTTCTTTTTTATCAGTTATTTTCATCTTCTTCTTCTTCTTCTTCTTCTTCTTCTTCCTTCTTCTTCTTCTCTTCTTCTTCTTCTTCAGTTATTTCTTCTTTCTTCTTCTTCTCTTCTTCTTCTTCTTCTTCTTCTTCTTCTTCTTATTTCTTCTTCTCTCTCTTCTTCTTCTTCTTCTTCTTCTTCTTCTTCTTCTTCTTCTTTCAATCCATATTTTTGTTTTTCACACCTTTCACTTCCCTGCCCTTTTCTGTTCCCATCAATTTCACAACACACTTTTCTTTATTCTAATAAAAAAAAAAAAAAAAAAATATCCCTCAACGGACCCGGCCACCTATTTTCCTATCCCGCAAGAACAAAGACCCTAAAATAGGAGTCCCAGCCACCTTCATCGTTCATCTCAAAAGTCCCATTCAACTTTGTATCTTTTAATTCAGAAACTCTCTCGGCTCCCCATTCGGATCCCTCGACACATTTAAAAGTGGATCGTGGGAGAACAAAGTTCATACAATCAAAGGATTTTTTCCAGACACCGACATAGACATGGCCACACTCGACTAGCCATATTACTCTTGAATATACCAACAGCAGTTAACCGGATATATATATATATATATATATATATATATATATATATATATATATATATATATAATGTTGTTCTGGTTCCAAGGGAGAACATTCAATATTTTATAAAAAGGAAGGTCCGCAAAATGTATTTTGTTCTCAGAAAATGTTTTAAAATTATTTTTGTTATATATATATATATATATATATAATATATATATATATATTTATATATATATATATATATATATATGTGTGTGGTGTGTGTGTGTGTGTGTGTGTGTAAGAATGGAAAGGGAATTGAATCGGACAATATGAGGAAAAATGAGTAAAGAAAAGAAATGTAGATGGATAAAAATGAATTTTATTGATATCACTTTTAATCGATATCACTTACACATGTGTTTCGGTCTGTTTATCAAAATGTATACGGATTGACGTTTTATTATTATTATTAAAATAATCAGATGTAGTAGAAATGATGATGATAATAATAATAGGAAAAATGTATAAAATATTCTGTACACAGAGAGATTTTTTTACGACCTTCATCAGAGTGAATTTTTTAATTTTTTTATAAAAAAATCAGAGTGAATTTTTTATAAAAAAATTCACTCTGATTATTTTAATATAATAATAACGTAAATCCGTATAGGTTTTGATAAACAGACCGAAACACATGTGTAAGTGATATCGATTAAAAGTGATATCGATGAAATTCATTTTTATCCATCTACATTTCTTTTCTTTACTCATTTTTTCCTCATATATATATATATAATATATATATATATATATATATTATATATATATATATATATATATATAAACGAAATGATGATCAACAACTGCTTACGTTCCAGCCCTCATGTCATTTTTCTTCTATTGTGGTCTAAATGTTAGAGAAAATACCTCATATTTTGTTCCCAAGCGCTTTCAACCACATCCATGATTGTCCTCAGGGGGATTTTTTTGTAGTTGTTGTTTGTCTTCTGTTTGGTTTTTGTGGTTCAAAAGTTGTAAATTACAAGCGGGCTTGAAGGTAAGCAATTGAATATCTTAGATCATCAAGAAGAAATAGTCCGTGGTATTCAACTAAGCCTGTTTAAATAATAACTTTATGCCAATATATATATATATATATATATATATATATATATATATATATATATATATATATATATATGAAGGTAAAAATGGATATTGAATCCGACAATATGTAAGAAAGTTTTATAGAAAATTTTTAAATCTTGTTGTTTTTCTATAAAACTTTCTTACATATATATATATATATATATATATATATATATATATATATATATCTTATTATAATGGAGATTGTGTGTTTTTCTGTCTGTAACCAAAACTATATTACTACTCAAGTCACAATTCCCTTAATTTTTTACGTCAAATTCTCCATGATTTCATTCTTTTATTCAGTTATTAATAAAAATTGTTTTACATTATTAATACTGTTGACCATATCTACGTGCTAATAACATGCAATTGTATTTATATATACAACAAAATAGCGGTTTACAGTTTGAACGAGAATGCTAATTTGCATATTGATATTTAAAATTTTATTTTAATAAATATGTGCTTGGTATTATTGATTTCTAATTGTTTGGTTTTATCTTAAGAAATATAAACAACAATCTCGTGGATAAATCTTAAAAGAAATTTATTTACAAGAAGAAATAACTGTAATATTATTCTTTACTTCCTATTTTAACTAAATAGTTAAATTAGGAAAATTTACCAATGAAAGAGGGGAGTAATGGAAAATGATGGAAGGGTTAGTTTCAAAGTTGTTCTATTTTTCGATTATACCCCCTCTGTTGCAGATCTTTTTATCTGCATTCTTAGTCAGTTTCATTAACCTTTCTAATTTAATATGATATTTTATTATATCAAAACTTAAATACTTGCACCCGGAGGGTGCATATATTTGCTAGTATATATAAAGATGAATCTAATGAATCAGATAAACCTACTAAAAGTTTCGCTTAATGCTCTTCAGGGCTAAGATCCGACTCTTAGCCATGAAGAGCATTATGGGATTCCAATTCATGACAAAAAACTAGAAGACTAGAAAGAATACGGATAAAAATCATAAAGAAGAAATATTCCGTTGTCTTCAATAATAACTGCTTAAACAATATTTGTGTAAGTGGTTTCAAGTAATTATTTTTTTATTTCATAGTAATCCTTTGTTTGCATACAGTTATATGGTTTCAAGTAATTAATAATTACAATCTTTTGTGAACAATTATAGCTTCAAATAACTATAAATTATTTATATATATTTTATTTATTTATTCATTTATTTTTGAAGCCATTGCAATGCAAAATTAATTGTCCAAGGTCATATACATTTTAAAGTATCGTCATCTTCAGAGTTGTGTGTTTATATTTCTGGATGTTATAAACACTGAGTTACGTGGTATGTTTGAACGCCGTGCGGAAGAGGCGTGAATTCAGTTGTTCAAATTAATTTCATTCTTTTTTTTTTTTTTTTTTTTTAATCCATTTGATGTTAAATTCTAATTTTAAATTCTAATTGAAATTGAGTTGATTTTGATATTAAAATATTAAAATATTTAACTTTGAAAATGTTTATTTTTCTTCCTACATAAGGTTTATGTTTTGTTTATACTTTGTACACTGGAAAGAGTAAATTTTGTTTTGTTCTTTAAAAATTAAACAATAAAGTTATTCAATTAATTTAATACTTACTTTAATAAATATGGAATTTATAAAAATTTCTAAAAAAAAATTATTTAAACATTTGCGTAAAACAACATATATTACATTCAGTCTTTGATTGTACAAAAAGTTTTTGAATAAATTTTATTTATCGAAAAGAATTTTTAATTTATTTTAATTTATTTTTCTACAGAATTAACTGAATAAAATCTAGTTTATTGACACTGAATTTTAAACTTCCCACCCCCGGCAGTAACTTTAAAAAATAATTTTTACACTGCCTTGAGGGCGACTTTTGCTAGTACAAGTAATTTAGAGTTTTGTGGCGTCAAATCATTCATATCGATTTCGAATGATTTTTAAACGAATCTATTTGGCCTCTCGATGGCAAATTCCAAAACTCGGTAGAACAATTCAAGTACCTAGGCAGTAATATCTCATCCACAGAAAGCGATGTTAATGCAACCATAGGAAATACATGGTCTGCTATAAATAGATTATCAGTCATATGGAAATCCGAACTCACAGACAAGCTAAAGAGACGATTATTCCAAGCCGTTGTCGTGTCAGTGCTGCTGTACGGCTGCACCACTTGGATCCTAACGAAGCGCCTAGAGGATAAACTAGATGGGAGCTGCACAAGAATGCCGTGTGCGATCCTAAACAAAATGTGGAAATAGCACCCCGCCAGAAAAGAGCTGTACGGTCACCAGTCCCATATCATCCAAACCATCCAAGTAAGAGGGACAAGACACGCAGGACACTGCTGGAGAAGCAAGGGCGAACTCCTGTGGAAGCCAGCACATGGGTTCGCCTGTGTAGGCCGGCCAGCAAAGACGTACATTGATCAGCTCTGTACAGATACTCGACGCTGCGCAGAGGACCTCCCGAGAACAATGAGTGGCTGGGGAGATATTGTCATGGATATCCGTGCTGATAGCGCGACATGATGATGATGATGATGATGATTTTGACCTGTAGATGGAATCCTAACTAGTACCACCACTCCGGGTCAGAGTGCACCTAGGAATAATTGCAATGAGGGAATATTCCAGAAATGGAGCCTCAATATTAGATACAGTTTAGTGGGTAATTTATGAGGAAGTGCGTCCCGGTCTCCTGCCTCAAAAATTGCTACCCAGTGACTATCAAAATAACAACCCCAGCTCGTCGTAATTCTTGTTTATTTATCGTAATTCTTGTTTAGATATGAAGATGGATATATAGTTTGGAATAGACTGAGATAGATAGATAGATAAACAAACAAAATAATATAGATAGACACGAACAAATGGAGATAGATAGATAGATATTTTCGACAAGTAAATGTATTTGGGGGGGGGGTCGCTTCTTTTTTTGTCGTAATTCTTGTTTATTTAAACTAAAAACTAGACATTAAACAAACATGAATAAAAAAAAAATCTTAGTATTTAAAGTAATATAGATAAATATGAACAAATTGAGATATATATATATCTATAGATAGATAGATAGCTAAATATGAAGATGGATAGTTTTGAATAGACTGAGCTGGGTCGTTATTTTAATAGTCACCGGGTAGCAATTTTTGAGGCAGGAGACCGGGACGCACTTCCTCATAAATTACTGTTTAGTGTCATAATCTTTGTTTGGTGGGGGTGGGGGTCTTACCCGTCTACAGGGGGAGGGGGTATACAGTCAGAGTCTATTCTAAACTACACCGACTTGGCGATTTTGTTTTTTGTTTACAACGTAAAAAAAAAAAAAAATTCCTCATTACAAGATGGAAAAAGAATGCGAAATTTGACCTTCCAGAAAGAACCCCCCCCGCCCCGGCCGGCCCTACATAAAACGGAAAACTTTTCACCCCGACACATAGATAAAAAAAACGTTTATTGACATAAACAACAATAAATATAACTATATCAAGTGTCCTAGAATACAAATGTCTGTACATTCCCCCGCAAAAACCCATCGACGAAGGCAAAAGACGGCTGTCAGAATACGAAAGGTGACACACGAGCAATAATTCGAGCCTTACCCCCTCAACGTAAACCTGATAAGTAGTTCAACCGAAATTGTACTCGACACAGGGGGCGTGCGGGGGGCGGGGAAGGGGGAGGGTAATCTATTTAACTAGGAAGGTACAATATTAGAGGTAGAAGGTAGAAGGTCGGAGAATTGGAGGACCAATACCGAAGTGTTACTGTTTGACCTGTTGTCATTTAAACAAACGTTACTTATGGGCTGTGGTGGTGTGGTCGGGATGTTTGTGATGGTTGTTTAAACTGTGGATATTATCTGTCGACAGTTTTCGTAAATAAACGATTCGTTCGTTTGGTACAAACTTTAGGGGGTCGTCTTTCTTTCTTTCTTTCTTTGTTTCTTTTTTTTCTTTCCTTGAATTTTTCTTTGTTTCTTTTATCAATTATTTACTTTATCCAATTCTTAAACGAGGTTTGGTGCTATTCGCAGAATTGCGTCCTGACTTTAAAAAAACACTAGGAGGTGATAGCTAAAAAACAACCCGATCTACGAATGAAGTCCCTAAGGTGAAGCTGATCGTACGTATTGTACAATTGCGATACCATAAAATAATTTTTTTTTTTAATTAAAAATGACCTGATATTTTATTTTTTATTAAAAATATCTAAATATTCAGATTTAAAAAAGTTATGTTTGTTTAATGTCTTGTTTTAAGTTAAGATAAAAACGAATATCTAAATATTTTTTATTTTTTTTATTTGTAATTGTTTGTTGGAAATAAATATATTGAAATAAAATAAAAAATGTTTTCATTTTTTATTTGTAATTGATTAATAGCTTCAGCTAGGGACTTCATTCGTAGAGTGGGTGGTTTTTTTAGCTATCACCGCCTAGCGTTTTTTATGGCAGGAGTCCGGGACGCAATTCTACGAATAGCACCGAGTTTTGACAAACACATTTCTTACACTTCATTTTCATCCGAATTTAATTTTAATTTTCTTTTCAGTATCATCTGCGTTATTCGGACTATTGTCCTCATCTTCATTGTTATCTGTACAACGTTTCGGCCGATATGCTCTCCGGCCTTCTTCAGGTATTTCTTGTCGGACTCGGGAACCTTCTCGGACTCGGGAACCTTCTTTTCGAACTCAGGAACTTTCTTGTCGTAATCGGGAGCCATCACGGAACTTTGAACCTAACCCTTTATTCAGTCCACGGGGTAATCCTGTTCTCATTCCGCTAACCATAGCTGGGGTAGGAGTTGTGCTAATTATTTTTCTATCTAACTGCCTCTACTCAGGATTGAACCCGGAATCCAGAGATAACTGTGACTGTAGAATTGTCTTAACCTAACTACCTTATCCACTAGGCCATATATATATATAGCCTAGTGGATAAGGTAGTTAGGTTAAGACAATTCTACAGTCACAGTTATCTCTGGATTCCGGGTATATATATATTATATATATATATATATATATATATATATATATATATAGTCAAAACGTGACCCGTTGGGTCACCCATTAAGCTCTCGCTAGATGATTAGGGAAAAGAGTAGGATCTGCCAAAATATCATCTGCTTTTCATTTTTAAAAACGAACTAAAATTTATTAAATTGATTATTTAAGGTCAAATTTTTGTCCAAGTCGAAAAGTAGTAACATAATGAGCATCAGTAAAAAAGCAAAATAATATTACACATATAATTTATTTTTGATATATCTAAAACGTTTTTTTTCGTCCATTTTGATCAAGATGCCTACCAAGAGGCTACTTAAAATCCGTTTTTACAAAATAAATTGTAACTTTTGCAATTGAAAAAATTCACACTGGATTGTCCAATTGAACACATATCCTAGTAGATAAAGGAGTTAGATTAAGACAGTTCTAAATGCCAGTTATCTCTAGACTGCAGGTTCAATCCTGGTCAGGGACAGCAGTAACACAGAATAATAATTAACACAGCTTAACACCTGTACCCCAGCTCTGGTTAGTGGAATGAGAACAGGATACCCCCGTGGACCTAATAAAGGGTTGGATTCAAAGTTCCGTGATGGCTTCCAATTACAAGAAGGTTCCCGAGTCCATCAAGAAATACCTGAAGAAGGCCGGAGGGCACATCAGCCGAAACTTTGTACAGATTACAATGAAGACGAGGACAATAGTCTGAATAATACAAATAATGGTAATCTTTCCGTCCTGGCTTCCTGCATCCAAAGCGGTATCACTTGAAAAAAAAAAAAAAAAAAAAGAACCAACTTAGGGCATTTTCCACTGAAAACCCAACCCTAACCCTAAACCACCCTAGTTAAAATTAACTGTTTTATTACAAAGTTCTGTTTTTTCTGGGTCACCCTATATACAGGGTGACTCAGGAAAAACAGAGCCCAAATTATTTATTTATTTTCCATTAAACTAAACCCCAACCGCAAATCCTAAACCCTAAACCCTAGTTGTTTTTGTTTTTCACGCCGCTTCCGCTACGGACTTCAATCGTAGCTGGTGTTTTTTTTTTTTTTTTTTTTCAGCAGTCACCGGCAAGCATGTTTTGAGGCAAGAGGCCATGACGGAACTCCGCAAAGATTACAATTATTTGTATTATTCAGACTGTAATATCGGAGTGGTATATATTTGATTGATACTATTTTCTGCATAAATAAAAAGACTAAAGACAGAGTTTATTTTTTTTAAAGCCATACGTAATTAAAAACAACCTTAATCCCCTAAAACCGTAACCCAATTCGCAAAATGTTAATTCATAGACTGTAGTTAAACTGTCATTGGGTACCAGCAAAAGATTTTCCGTTTTAATTTTCCAACTTAAGTCAGAAATCAGTCCTACATTCTATGAATAACACTTCGGTATTGGTCCTCCAATTCTCCAACCTTCTACCTCTAATAACCTAACTACCTTATCCACTAGGCCATATGTCCTCTCTCTCTCTCTCTCTCTCTCTCTATATATATATATATATATATATATATATATATATAATATATATATATATATTATAGGAAAAATTAGCAATTAAAGACGGGAGGGATGGAAAATTTAGTTTCAAAGTTGTTCTAATTTTCGACTATACCCCCCTTTGTTTCAAATCATTTTATCCGAATTCTTATTTAGTTTCTTTGGTGTTTCTGATTGAATATATTTTATTATATCAAAACTTAAATACTTGTACCCGGAGAGTGCATATATTTGCTTGTATAAATAATTTGCAATTTTATTGGTTGGTTGGTTGGATGGTTGGTTGTTTTAGGGCATATCAGTCTCTTTCGGGTCAGTCTTCTTTACTATTTACCCATAGCTGGAGGGAAAGTAGTTGGATTCATACCTTTCCCAGGATATTAGCGCTATGTGAACTGTAGGATTTGAACTCGGGTCGACGTGTCCATTTCCTACATCTCTAACCATTAATACTACGGTCTCCAACTAGAAGAACAGTAGTGCTACTATTTAACCTATAACTGGGAGTGATGATGAGGTTTATATATTTACTAAGCGTATTAGTCCTAAAGTGAACATGATAGCCCCGACTGGAGTTCGAACTTACTTGCAACGATATCACACTTCTGCAGGTTAGCCACTACAGCACAGAGACCACCCCCACTCCACTGCTATAACCCTGTAACAACAGTTGCAAGAAAGATAAGGTTTGTGTGCGTTACAAATCCCGAACACGCATACTTGCACCCCCGAGAAGAAAACATGTTTTTTTTAAAGGTTCAGTCCAGCTGGTAGCAGACGCACACGAACTCAGTCCCCTTAAAGAGTAAATCCCTAAGGACTCGGATAACACATGTATTGCTGGGGGGCAGGGTTTCTTTACAAAAGCGAAGATTTATTTTGGAACATATTTATCATTTCTTTTCTAATACTAAATGAGAATATCAGTGTATCAGTGTGTCACATTTTCTACTTTACTCCTAGAAGCCGTAGCCCAACACATCATAACATTTTAGAATTAGGCCAGCTCCGTTAGCAAATCAAAAACATCCCGGGCCGAATCCGGACCCGCAATCCTAAAATTTTGGATTCCAAACTTTTAATTACTGCGATTGTTTTTAGACATGTTTACGGGATTTATTTCGACGAATATTTTCTTAAAGAGCCCAGTCTGCCCTACTATTTACTCATAGCTGGAGGGAGAATAGTTTGATTCCTACCATTCCCAAGGGTATTAGCACTATGTGAAATACAAACAGTGGTTTACACAACTGGTGTGTTTTACCACCTCGAGGGCTGGAGGGCGAAACCTCTAGTGCTTCATGCACATAGTAAACCAGGTGCAAAGCTCCTTGTCCTGTGGACAGGAGACACAACTGATGTGTGTTTCTCCGAAGGCTGGAGATCAAAGCCCCTCGTGCATGATGCACATAGAATGCCAGGTGCAAAGTCCCTATCCTGTGGACAGGAGACACAACTGGTGTGTTTTACCTTTCCAAAGGTTAGAGATCAAAGCCCCTCGTGCATGATGCACATAGAATGCCAGGTGCAAAGTCCCCTATCCTGTGGACAGGAGACACAACTGGTGTTTTTACCTCTCCGAAGGTTAGAGAGCAAAAC
>CM042170.1:11526539-11529039 GCA_023376005.1 Doryteuthis pealeii | reverse complement strand
GCCACTGCCCTTGATATATGTCTCAACTAAACGTAGATACGTAGGTAAAAGCGTAATATCTTTCTTGATTTTCAAGAATACATTTTATGTAGGTGGTCCTTGTCGTCGTGTTTGGTGGTCGGAGGGGACAATTTGACGCCTCACTTGTCCTTGCTTTTCGTAGCTGACTGGAGAAACCCAAGTCCCCCTGATACTGACTTTTAACTCCAAACTTTACAAGCCATTCTCAGGGGTCTTGTACGACACTTGTTAATGTCTACTGCCAACTTCTCTCTGAGGATTTTATTACTTTTTTCTAGCTTTACCGACCAGACTTCCTCCCCGAAAAAAAAAAAAAAAAAAAAAAAAAAAAAAAAAAAATGAATGAAGTCAAAAAAAAAAAAAAAAATATATAATATATATATATATAAAGGGTTATAGAATCCAAACCGGAAGCTTAAAGACAAATTTGCATAATTCAAATAGCTTAATATTTTGCATGTGTAATGTGTTTCCTTCGATAGATGTGAATTTGTTCCGAACGTAACGACGCATTTTCAGAGAATGGTTAAACGTCACAAACATTCACCTTATGCCCACGCATAGAACATTTACATTCGTTAGGGTGACCCAGAAAAAACAGAACCCACAAATATTGTAATAAAACTGTTTGGCCGGGTTAGCTCAGTTGGTAGAGCGTTCGGCTAGAAGCCACAAGGTTCCTAGTTCGATACCGGTCCCCGCCAACTCAGCGTATGAGTAGCACAGGGATCTGTGCGGTAAAGTAAGGAGCTGATGGTAGGTGTGGCGCTCCACTACAGATACTAAAAAACAATCTCCTTGGTCTAGCGCTAGTGAAAAGGGGATAGACTCCCTCGCTGACTGGCTGATACCGACTTTAGGCCGCCCCGTCGACTTTACTTACTTTACTTTAATGGGAAAATAAATAAATAATTTGGGTTCTGTTTTTTCTGGGTCACCCTGTAAAAAGTAAAGTCGTCGGGGCGGCCTAATGTCGGTATCAGCCATGCAGCGAGGGAGTTTATCCCCTTTACACTAGCGCTAGACCAAGGAGATTATTTTAGCGTCTGAGGTGGAGCGCCAAACCTACCATCAGCTCATGACTTTACCGCACATATCCCTGTGCTACTCATACGCTGAGTTGGCGAGGGCGGGTATCGAACTAGGAACCTTGTGGTTTCTAGCCGAACGCTCTACCGACTGAGCTAACCCGGCCCTTGTAATATGTTTTAAATTTCCGATCGATTTGAAAGTTTAGCCTGTTTGTCTTAATATCTTATTATAATGGAGATTGTGTGTTTGTCTGTCTGTAACCGAAAGTATATCACTACTCAAGTCACAATTCCCTTAGTTATTTACGTCACATACTCCTTGATTTTATTTTTATTCAAACGTCCATTATTGATAAAATTGTTTTAAATTTTTAATATTGTTGACTATATCTACATACTGGGATATTTACCACGTACCCCACGTGTGCGATTAGGCCCAAAGGCCCTATTAATGTAGGACTACCCACGAAGTGGCGGGTGCAAAAATGAGGACTACCCACGAAGTGGCGGGTGCAAAAATGCGTTGATCTTGTCGGCATTCCCCCTCAAGGGGGTGCTCTAGGCACTGGGCAATAAACCCAGCCCTGTCCCTTTAAATCAAGGAGGCAGGTGTTGCGTGGGGGATGCCCCCCTGGGATCAGCAATGTTAGCTTGATTAGTCCAGGGCCGAAGCAACTGACTACCCGGTCTAAACCAGAGTTTGATAGGTATGTGTCTCTCGTCCCACCTATGAGGGTGTAACACAGGGACATTTTTATGTCGACCCACCGACAAGCCGAAGCTCATGGGTGGTAAGCATAAAAATGCGTTGATTCCGTGGGCATTCCCCCTCAAGGGGCGCCTCAGGCACTAGGCAATAAATCCAGTCCTGCCCCTTTAAATCAAGGGAAGTTCGATGTATTTGCCTCATACCCCACTTATATGGGCTGATCACAAGGCCTCGTTTTAATGTGGGCCCACCCACAAGCCGAAGCTCATGGGTGGGAAAGAACAAAAATTGCGTCGATCCCTTCGGTATTCCCTCTCAAGGAGGGCGCCTCAGGCGCTGGGCAAATAAACCCAGCCCTGCCCCCAAGAGGCAGGTATTGCCTGGTGGGATAGCTCCCTGGGATCGACGATATTAACTTGTAAGGTCCAGCGGCCGGAGCTCACGGGACCCCCGGTCGAAACCGGTGTTAGATATGTTGGAACATATCTACATACTAATAACATGCAATTATATTTATATATACAACAAAAATAATGGTTTCGTAATAGAAACAAAAACTCATTGTAAAGTCCGGAACACGCTAGCCTAATATTTAGCACTTCGATACTTAACAAAATTTTGATTCACTTGAGATAACTATTAACCTCTAGTAATTTACTTGATTTCTGATTGTCTGTTCTATTCTTTGATATGAAATCGAAACGACACAACAAATCTCGGATGATACCAAATCTTTAAA
>CM042170.1:11499152-11526439 GCA_023376005.1 Doryteuthis pealeii | reverse complement strand
CTATGAATTATCGAAATTTTACTAACAAAGAGAATATAGAAATATAATATATACTTATCAACATGCTTCTAAAAAACAAACATCCAAAATCATTATATATAATACTATATATATAATATAGTGTGTTGCTGTGTGTGTGTGATCGATGTGTGTGCTGTAGCTAAGGAAAGTTTATTAGAATAAATTTAATAAAAATAAATTCCGGTACTGAATCGAGAGCGTCTGTGCCTCGTTACTGCATATATATCATATTCGTTTTCGCTACAATTTGGCTTTCATAAAACATAAATTCATAATGTCGAAACCAGATTTCCTGATCACAAAAAATTTTTTAAAATCTTCTGTTGTTTTTTCTAATAAAAACTTTCTTACATATTGATAGATTCAATAAATCCATTAGTACACTTCATAATCAAGTGTATATATAATATATATTATAGATATATATATCAAATTGAAGGAAAGAACTTTTACTTTGCATATCATTACAATAATTATCTATTAGCAGCATTACTACGCATTTCATGTATGAGTAAAGTCATGGATATTACACAGAATATATATAAAATTAAATATTATATAGTTCATATAATGTTAAAGGTAAGTAGAGGTAGTGAAACGGAGATAAAGAAGAGAGAAGAAAAAAGAGGGGAGAATGATATAAGAAGAAAATGCAATTGAAGTAACAATTTTCGAAGAGAAGAGGAAAGACAGACTGAAAAAAAACAGAAGATAGAAGATGAAGAAGGAATGATGATTGAGTAATGATAGTGAATTGGGCTGACAAGCATTGGTTTCGGGACCATAAAGGCGATAAAGGAGTTTTAGGTCGATTTATCAAAAGGAGCGACATAAGACGAGAAAGGAAAATATCCGTTAAAAAGAATGTTTACAAAACGAAACGCTAGATAATCAATCGCTGAAAAATATTGAAAATGCATGTTCTGTTTTAAAAACATCAAAAATAAAATAATTTATATTTTATATTTTATATATATTGTGTTGTGTTGTTGTGTGTGAAGAGTTTTGTGATGAACGGAATGACGAATACGAACGAAAGTGAGAAAAGAAGATTGAAGAAATGATAACAAGAAGAAGAAGAAGTGAGAATGGTGAGTAGTGTTGTTTGTCATGGTGTGTCTAGTGATGTGAGAGGGTCGCGGCGCGACCTGAGGATTTTTATTGGTATATTGATTATTGAGTATTTATGATATATAGAATCTTTTATGTACATATTCTCATGATTTTTTAGCCTATACATTGAACATGTAAGCCCGCTAAATTCATTAATAGTTAACTAAATTAAAGTTTATAATAAAAATTAGGTATGATTCAAAGTTAAAGCACATATCCTCCAAAAATTGTCAGCATGTGAAATCGCCATATAAAAAATAAACACATTGTGTATTGTTTATTAAGACACTCAGTTATAATATATAATATAGTATATAAATAGTATATATAATATATATATGTAAATGATTAATAGTAATAGAAAAAAGAAGATAGAAGATGTACTCCAAAGTATGAAGTTAGGATTTATAGACTAATTGGAAAAAGCAAAAATATGTTTGACAAATGACTTGCGGATAGCATCAGAGAGAGAGAAAGTGTGCACGATTTCGGGGCCTCTTCTCAACGGTTTAACATGGAGGGGGTCGGAAAGTAGTTAAGCAGTGTGAAATCAAGTTGAAAGAAGAAGGCCCCGAAAAACCGTGCACATACTCTCCTGCAGAAGAATGAATCATAGGCATTATGTAAACAGAAGATACGATAAGTTTAAGGAATTGTTTAAGTCGAGCAGATGAAAACGTGGAAGAAGTAAAGATGGAAAGGAGGAGGAAGAAGAAGAAGAAGAAGAAGAGAAGAAATAAGATAGTCAAAAGAAATTCGAAAGAAGTAATAAGAAGAAAAGAAAGTTAAAGAAGATAATGAAAGGATGGAAAGGAAAAAGAGTAATAAAAGTATTAAATAATATATTAAAAGAAAGATAGGGAGGAAAAGTGGAAGAATAGAATAAGATAAGAGAAGTCAGAGTAAAGAAGAATTGTGTGAAATGGACAGTGAAAATGGAATCAGATATATGAAACGTCAAAGTAAAGTACTGAAGAAGATAATGCGTAAAGTGGTCTAAATACGTTAAGTCAATATTCTTGAAAAATGTTAGAAGGAAGAAGTGATTGGAAAGTCAGAAAAGATACATAAGATATAAAAAAATAATTATAATACTATAGATGACCAATCTAATGGCGAATCGTCAGTAAAGACGTAGAAAGAAGACGAAGAAGAAGAATGAGTAAAGGAAGATCGAAAGAGAAGAAGAATTGTATAAGAAGAAGGAAGAAGAAGAAGAAGGAAGGAGGAGGGAGGAAGAACTTTGCATTGATGGCGTCATTTTTCAACATATTAGTTTTAACACCACTCATTTTTTCTACGCCTAACAATCCTATGGACTATGTTTTGAATATATTATTAACACTTAACGCTTTCTTCAATTATTCAATGACTCAGAATAAAGTAGATTTCCTTTCAATTCGTAGGCAGTCATTACTCTCGTCCCAGCCAACAAAAAAAACATTTTCTTGGTGATATGATCAACCACCACCAAATACGAAACCCCTGCTCATAAATAAAAATTAAGAAAAAGCTTCTTAAAAAGAGGAAAAGAAAAATGTCCTAAAAATCTTGTGGTCCCTTGTCCTTGCCCCATAAAGCCCTGTGTTGTCCACCCCCCAATTCCATTTGGCTCATGTCCAATTTTTTCGCCTGTCGGTTGCGGCGTTAGAATTCCACCGACTTGTACTCTCAGAGGGGGTTAAGATCCCCACGTGTACGTTAGATTTTCATACAGCGCAAAATTTGCACTGTAACGATAGAGAATCGAAATCCCTTTACACACTCGTTCACGATAAAAAAATTACATTTTAATGCACTCATTCAATACTAAATTGTGGACATCCCAAAAAAAAGTGTTGGTATGTTTTGTTGTTGTGTACGCATTTATCAATATCAGTGTCATTTTAGCCGAGAACGAAACGCCGTGATTCGCTTAATCTGAGGGAATAGAATAAAGCCCCAAGGGTGATCAATTGACTTAGGTGGAATAATGAGCATTAATTTTTCTTATATAATACCTTTTCTATTAATACACCTTATAAATGGCGACGCCTACAACAGGTACTGGACCAATACTCCGGGTTATTCAGACAGTGCGACTCAGTGGGCAATGGTGAGTGCTGAACGAGGTGCTCAACATTCCCAAACACTGCGCTGCAAAACTTTTTCGATGAACTACAACATCGAGATAGAGTTCTCCGTTATTCCCAGAGCTTATGAGCCCGGGGCAGCCACCGGGCACAGATATCTGAGCACCCATGTGATAAGACAAAAGGGGTTGGCGCCCTTGCCATAAGCTTCGCGGCAATTAGGGTTGGGAAAATCATATAGGTGCTAGCGGACTGAACGTTGACCAGCCGATTGATCGTGCAGCGTGGGCTGTGAGGTGCGGAGAGGCAAGGGGGGCGCCCCACCCCGGGGCCTCTCCTCCCACAGCCACAGCCCCGACCAACGCCCGGCCGATATACACCCGACCGACCCCCGAATAACAGCCAGGACAGCGGAGATGTGCCGACCGCAACAGAGAAAACAGAACCGACAGTCCCACCAACCCGACTGCCCGCGATCGCCCAGACGAACCCGTCGCGGACGACGATTGTGGGACAGGAACGTGCGGGTCGCAGTTATTAGAAATTCGTCCGTCCAAACAAAATCATCAAAACCAACAAGAAGAGAGGCACGGGGTCGACTTCCCGTCACAAACTTCCCGGTCCGACCATGTGCTGTCGCAGAAAAAAACATGTGTGGGGGGGGAAGAGGGGTGTGTCCGCCCGCCCGGAGGGGGGGCGGGGCGTTCTCAGTTCTCGGATCGCGCCGGCGCCGGGTCCGATCGCCGCCCTGGTTTTACTCTTTCCCCCGTCGATCACGTCCCGTCAAGCCCGGCCCCCGCTTTTCCTACCAGCCACCCATCATGCTCTCTTCCCAACCTATTCCCTTATTGGCAAGGCCCCAACCCCTTCTGATCTACCTATAGCCCTGAAAGAAGCTCGCGCTGGTCTATTCCCGAAAGTGAAGTATACTATACCGACATAGTTATACAAACTACTCATCACTGGGCTCTATCCTTAAGCATCCAAGGGTCGCCCACCCACGGCCAACAGGTGGCCCCATTGGGGAGTCTTACCCTCTGCAGAGGTACAGTCGTGAATTCTAACGCCGCACCGACAGAGCGGGGAAAAAAAATTAGGGAACATGAAGCCAAATGGAATTGGGGGTTAGGACAACAAGGGCTTTATGGGGGACAGGACAAGGGACCAACAAGATTTTTGACATTTTCTTTTCCTTCTTTTTTTAAAAAAGCTTTCTTAATTATTTATTTAGAGCAGAGGGTTCGTTAGTTGGTGTGGTTGATCATTCACCAAGAAAATGTTTTTTGTTTGTTTCTTTGCAGTTGAAGTAAGTTCAACTGTCCGTTTCGGAAAATACTGTGTAAACATATGTTGAAAATGGACGCCATCATCAGTTCTTCTTCTTCTTCTTCTTCTTCTTCTTCTTCTTCTTCTTCTTCTTCTTCTTCTTCTTCCTTTCCATTCTTCTTCTTCTTCTTCTTCTTCTTCTTTTCCACCCTTCTTCTTATTATATTATTATTTTTTTCTTTTTTTCCTTTCCATCCTTCTTCTTCTTCTTTTTCTTCTCTTCCTTTCTTCTTCTTCTTCTTCTTCTTCTTCTTCTTCCTCTTCCTTTCCATTCTTCTCTTCTTCTTCTTCTTTCTTCTTCTTTTCCACCCTTCTTCTTTATTATTTTATTATTCTTTTCTTCTTTTCCTTTCCATCCTTCTTCTTCTTCTTCTTTTTCTTCTTCTTCCTTTCCATTCTTCTTCTTCTTCTTCTTCTTCTTCTTCTCTTCTTCTTCCTCTCCTTTCCATTCCTTCTTCTTCACGTTCTCGCCCTTCTTCTTCTTCTTCTTCTTCTTCTTCTTCTTCTTCTTTTCTTCTTCTTCACCTTCTTCTTCTCACTTTCTCTTCTTCTTCTTCTTCTTCTTCTCTTCTTCTTCACCTTTCTTCTTCTTTCTTCTTCTTCACTTTCTCGCCCTTCTTCTTCTTCTTCTTCTCTTCTTCTTCTTCTTCTTCTTTTCTTCTTCTTCTTTCCAACTTTATTCTTCTTCTTCTTCACTTTCTCGCCCTTCTTCTTCTTCTTCTTCTTCTTCTTCTTCTTTTCATTTCTTCTCTTCTCTTCTTTACTTCATTGCTTTTTCTTCTTTATATCATTCTCCCTTTTCTTCTTTATTCCGTTCTTCTCTCTTTTCTTTCATTTTATTCTTTTCTGTGTCTTTCTTTTTTTTTCCTTCTTCTGTCTTTTCTTTATTTAATTCTCTCTTTCTTCCCTCTCTCTCTCTCTCTCTCTCTCTCTCTCTCTCTCTCTCTCTCTCTCTCTCTCTCTCTCTCTCTCTCTCTCTCTCTCTGTTTTCCTTTTCTTCCACTTTCATTTACATCCTCCCCTTCTTTCCTTTTCCCCTCTCTTTTTTCTGTTTCTTACAATTCCAATTACTCTCTCCCCTCTCTCTCTCTCTCTCTCTCTCTCTCCCTCTCTCTCTCTCTCTCTCTCTCTCTCTCTCTCTCTCTCTCTCTCTTTATTTTTCGAAACAAATCAAAGTTTCCATTCACACTGTCCTTTTTTTCTATCAACCGAAGATCTATCCTCAAATTGACATGTTAGCTATACTTTATTTTTAAATAGGTATTTTGTTCACCAATTTAACTACCACCACAATATCTAGACTTAGAATAATTTAGTTGTTATAATATATTAATTTGAAAGCAATTACAATGCAAGTAAAAAATAAAAACAAAAAGATGTTATTTTTTGTCTTATCGATTTCAAAGTAAAATTTTATCTTCAGAGACGATTTTCGGAAATGGACGCGTTTTTTATGTTATAAACACGCGTCTCGTGGTGTTCTTTTTTTAAAACGCCACGCGCAAAGTCGTGATGGACATTTAGCCGTTCATTCAATTTCAATTTTATTATTTTCATCTATTTATATATTTATGTATTATTCATTTGATATATGTATAATGAAATGTACATACTATGTACTATATACTGTGAGGAACGTGTATTTTAATTAATTATGTATTCAGTGTTTAGCTCTAATCTATTGTTTATACTAGGACCTAATTTGGCTATTAATAAACTTTCTCTAATTCTGAGATTACCAATGTTTCGTATTACTGTCTCTATCTTAACGGAAAAACTATTGTCTTTATTTTTGCATTTGATTAAAGTTTGTGGAATGAGATGCACGTATGTGGATATGTTTCTTTGATTCTAATGTGGAGGGGTCTAATTGTACTTCCTATATAGAAATTAAGGCATTTGGAGCAAGTTCAAACGGTAAACTGTATAGGTTTTGTGACATATATTAGGGTCTTTTATTGGGCAGTTGGCTAGTGTGCATGTTGTAATATCATTCTTCTTTTTTTTTTTTTTGATGCTGGCGTAGTGAGGGTCCAGAGTGTGCTAGTTGGATATCTAGTCCCTCTTTACGAATAGCCTTGCGTATTTCATTTGTGATTGTTTCGCTGAAATGTGATAGTTTCAGGAAACAGGTGTTAGAGTGTGTGTGTAGTGTCCGTGTTTTTCTATTACTTAAATAGCGTAGGAATGAAGTTAGGTAGCCATTGTTTTTTAGGGTGTTCATAAATTGTGCTGTGTGTGTGATTTTGTCTGTCTCTTCACTACATCTATTGTGTATTCTATCAATTTCATTTCTAATGTAACTTCTCTTGGAACTGAGTGGAAGTGCTGACTTGAAGTGTACAAAGAGATCTTTAGTGGTGGTTTTTTTTTTATAGAAGCTAGTGTAAATTTTGCCTGCAGGTGATATTTTTATTCTAAAGTCTAGGAGTGCTAGGGAACTAGTGTTATCTGGATGTTCTATTTAGTTGTGTTTCATAAATCCCATTTTATCAATTGCTGCTGACTCTTAATTTCCCTGCGGTCTATCAAAGCGGAAAAGGGTAAGAGAACCAGAGCCCATTTAACGACCCTACAATTAAATTACTTCTGCTGGCCAAAGAAGGCAACGGTAATATATGTTTCTCTTTTAAAGAATTTTTGTACTGTGTGTCCATTGCTTTCTTGTGTTTCCATTTCTATTGAAATATATTTATTATCTTTTATTAAATGCTATCTGTTTCTTCCTTTGTACAGTTGGTACAAATGCAGAATAGCGCGCAAGAGATAATATCATTAGAATCACATCTTACGTATAAATAGCATTAGATTACGGAATCTTCCGAAGTAGCCTGACCATAACCTTAACACTAACCCTAACACTAATCCTTACCCTGACACTAACTCTAGCGTCTCAAAGGTTTCAGGTATTTCCGCGAAATGTAATGCTTTTTATACGTAATCCCATGATATTATCTCTTGCGCGCTATTCTATATTAGTACTGTACAGTTTTCGTGGTGTTTATAAGCTGGTCCCCGATTTAGACCGGGGGGTCCAGTGGCTTCGACCCTGGACCTTACAAGTTAACATCGTTGATCCCAGGGGCCATCCCCACAGGCAACACCTGACCCCTCAATTTAAAGGGACAGGGCTGGGTTTATTGCCCGGTGACTGATGCGCCCCCTTGAGCGGGAATGACGACGGGATCAAACATTTTTTTTGCACCTGCCTCTCATGAGCTTCGGTTTGTGGGTGGTCCCACATTAATAGGGCCTTGTGCCTACATATGGGGTACATGGTAAATATTCATCATCATCATCATCAAGATGCTCTGACAGCATGAATTCTTATGACTCTCTCTCGCCACCCGTCCATATTAGTCATTGTTCCTAGCAGGTTTTCTGCACGGCATCCGGAATCTGCGATGTATATTTTTGCTTCTCGATCTACACTGTTGTGTCCACATTAATAGGGCCCATACACGTGGGATACGTGGTAAATATTAACTTGATAGCATCAGTATGAGGCGTGAGGCGTTTGTTTTCAAAGAAGGCCAGTGGCAGTTACATGTACATGCGCAAAAACGTTGGGTATGTATGTTTCACAATAAAGATAAAGAAAACAATGGGGAAAAAATCAAAATAATGCATCTGAATATGAGATTTTTAAAAAAATGTATAAAATCTACCGGAAGTTCATAGATTAAAAACAATTGCGGAAGTGAATAATACAATTGTAGCCGTTGAAAACAGTTCGCAGTGAAGATAGACGCTTTCTCCCTTTCTCTCTTTCTTTCTTTCTTTCTTTCTGATAATCACGTAGTTCTTTCTTTCTTACTTTCTTTCACCCTTTCTTTCATCCTTTCTTTCATACTTACCTCCTTCCTTTCTCTCTTTCTCTCTTGCTTTCTTTCTTTCTTTCTTTCTTATAAACACGTAGTCTTTCTTTCTTTCTTACTTTCTTTCACCCTTTCTTTCATTCTTTCTTTGTAGGTGATTGCGCCATTCAAAAGTCAAATATCAAACACGGTTGCTGTCAAATGCTGAACGTGACTGGTGATGCACACACACACACACACACAAACACACACAAAACACACACACATTTATATATATATATATATATATATATGTGTGTGTGTGTGTGTGTGTGTGTGTATGTGTGTGTGTGTGTGTGGTATTTGTTGAAAAAAGTGACTTACCGGTGAAAATGGCCACAGTGGTTAGTTGATTCAAGTTTCACAATGATAAAACAGCGATATAACAAATATAAAGTGCTCAATACGTTAGTAGAGCAAATTTATTAACATAAAGGTAAAAAGTAAGTAAAGTCGTCGGAACGGCCTAAAGTCGGTATCAGCCAGTCAGCGAGGGAGTCTATCCCCTTTTCAATAGCGCTAGACCAAGGAGATTGTTTTTAGCATCTGAGATGGAGCGCCACACCTACCACCAGCTCCTTACTTTACCGCACAGATCCCTGTGCTACTCATAACGCTGAGTTAGCGGGGACCGGTATCGAACTAGGAACCTTGTGGTTTCTAGCCGAACGCTCTACCGACTGAGCTAACCCGGCCCCAAATAAATATATATACACATTAAATATAGGTACACGGTATTAACCTACTCGAGTTTCACCATAAGGATCTTCAGGGTTAAATCTACTGGATTAATCAAGACATTGATTAATGGCAGTTATTTTTTTTAAAAAAACAAACAAAAAACAAAAACAAATATACCTTGACATGAATTGTTTATTTCCATTTCTTTTTTTAATTATTCATTTCCAATAATGGAACAGATATTTTTGTTTTTATTATTTAAAAAAAAAAGAAGTAAAATATTAGCATTTACCGACATGTTTAATATGTACCTTTGGATCCCAGCATTTGGCTTTTTCAAATTCACAACTGCAACAAAAAAGAAAAAATATTAAAACGAAATAGTTCATATATTTTTTTTTTTTTTTTCTTTTAAATTTTTTTTTCTTTAATTTTTAAAACTATAAAAACAATTCCCCGCTCAGGGCATATTGAAATAAAGATTTTTTTGTTTGTTTTTATAGTGTGATAGAAGCATTAATTATAAATGTAATACGATATATTTCTTTTTTCTTTTTTGAAGGCAAAATAATGCAGATTTATGTTGAAAAACATATTTATTCTTGTGCTCTTAATTTTCGGATTTAAAATTTTTTTAAATTAAAGAAAAAAAAAATTTTAAAGAAAAAAATATATATATATCTTAAATGTATTTCAAACCTCCCGCAATTGTAACAACTCACGGGTTTTAACGGAACTGTACGATCTCTACCGAATTTGAAATCTTAACGGAAGTTTACGATCTCTTCCGAATTTCAAATCTCCACCAAACTCAACGTAATTAGAACCAAGTTGACTTTAACAAACACAGATGGAATATTTTCAACTCTATAATGGACTCTCTGAAGATGGATTTAATCCGAAAATTAAGAGCACAAAAATAAATATGTTTTTCAACCTAAATCTGCATTATTTTGCCTTCAAAAAAGAAGAAAAAAATCGTATATATATATATATATATATATAGAGAGAGAGAGAGAGAGAGAGAGAGAGAGAGAGAGAGAGAGAGAGAGAATGACATGCTACGCATATATATATATATATAGAGAGAGAGAGAGAGAGAGAGAGAGGGGAGAGAGGAAGAGAGAGAGAGAAGAGAGAGAGAGAGAGATAGTTAAATCAAGATTATTTTACGTTTTACATATTGAGTTAATTGCAATTAGTCTTAAGTAAACATTATCAAACGCTGTAATAATTAAATTAATATTATGCTGTATATCCACAGGTCCGGCTAGTGTTAACATAATGAAAAGGTGGAAAGAAGGAAAGAAGAAAAGAAGGAAAAGAGCGCGAGAGAGTTAAATCAATTATTATACTTTTTACATATTGAACTATTTAGGAATAGCTCTTAAGTAAACATATCAAACATTGTAATAATTAGATTATCATACTGTGGTATATCCACAGGTCCTGCTAGTGTTAACATAATGAAAAGAAGGAAAGAAAGAAAAGAGAGAGAGAGAGAGACAGAGAGAGAGAGAGACAGAGAGAGAGAGAGTTAAATCAAGATTATTATCCTTTTTGTATATTGAACTATTTAGTAATAGCTCTTAACTAAACATCATACTGTGGTATATCCACAGGTCCTGCAAGTTAAGATTATTATACTTTTTACATATTAAAGTATTTCGCAATATCACTTAAGTAAACCTATCAAACATTGTAATAATTAGATTATCATACTGTGGTATATCCACAGGTCCTGCTAGTGTTAACATAATGAAAAGAAGGAAAGAAAGAAGAGAGAGAGAGAGAGAGAGAGAGAGAGAGAGGAGTTAAATCAAGATTATTATCCTTTTTGTATATTTGTAACGTAGCGGCGTCGTCACGGTACTAAATTGCAATAGTTTTATCTTCGTTGTAAGGGATGACAATAACACCAAAGTTATCCTCCAGAAGTTTATTGAAATAAATTCAAGCTTCTTAACTTCGAGAGAGAGGGTCAGTTTAATTAATATATTCAGTCTTTAGACTTTCGGTCCTTCGATTAAGTTTCTGGGTGACAAGCTTTTTCAGTTGGTAAATATTAAGGCTAGCTTTTCCAACACCAACTACCCGAGATCCCGCTCGGCCAACTAACACACACCGACTCTCCCGATTACTGACCCCGATCACCTCACTCACTCTCCGGCTGACTGCCTCCTGGGCTGACTGACGACTGACCTGTCTTGAGCTCTCGGTTCTTTTATATTCATAGCTACTCCTACGCATTTTTATCTCTTGATCTGATAACGGGCAGTTGTTATATTTCTTTGTTTAATAAAACCGGAAATTCATATTTCCGTTTGTACAATATATAACATATTGAACTATTTAGTAATAGCTCTTAACTAAACATCATACTGTGGTATATCCACAGGTCCTATTAGTAAAATGAATAATATATACTTACTCATTGGCGTAGTCAACTCCGTTTGTTCCGCAAATGTGGCGGGTTCCGTGACAAGTTTGCTTTAAAAGGTTTTGACAAAATTCATCGGTGGGAGGAACAGTGGCTACTACTGCGCACTCTCCAGAATGGACAAGACCAATGCTCTGATCTTTGCAATGGGCTACAATGAATTCACACCTGAAATAAAGACGATATTCGTATTAATATTGTCGAAATTTTAACCCGAAACTACTCGGAATAAAATAACCACCCTGTAGTCGTTACAGAGCGCCGACAATAAAAACAAAGAGATAAAAAAAAACAACAAAGAAATAATGAATAGACAGCAGTGCAAGCCTGAAAATTATTTAATAATAAAAAATTGTTGCAAGTTAGTCCACCTTGCAGGAAAGTTGGGAAACCTTCAAGTTAACATAAACCAATATACGTCAAGAAAAATGTTTAAAAAAGTGGGATTTTCTACTTACAAATGTAGAATAAATTGTTTAAAGATACAATCTTATTATAATGGAGATTGTGGATTTGTATGTCTGTAACCGAAACTATATTACTATTCAAGTCACAATTCCCTTTGTTATTTACATCACATTCTCCATGATTTTATTTTTTATTTAAACCTCAATTATTAATAAAATTGTTTTACATCATTAATACTGTTGACCCTGTCTACATACTAATAACATGCAATTGTATTTATATATACAACAAAATAGAGGTTTACAGTGTGAACGGGAAGGCTAATTTGCATATGGATATCAAAAATTTGATTTTAATAAATATATGCTTAGTATTATTGATTTCTAATTGTTTGGTTTTATATTAATGAATATGAGCAAAATCTCGGAGATAAATCTTAAAAGAAATCCATTAACAAGAAGAAATAACTGTAATATTATTCTTTACTTCCTATTTTAACTAAATAGTTAGATTAGGAAAATTTACCAATGAAAGACGGGAGTAATGGAAAAGGATGGAAGAGTTAGTTTCAAAGTTGTTCTATTTTTCAATCATACCCCCTCTGTTGCAAATATTTTTATCTGAATTCTTATTCAGTTTCATTAGCCTTTCTAATTTAACATGATATTTTATTATATTAAAACTTAAATACTTGCACCCGGAGGGTGCATATATTTGCTAGTTTTTATAAAATATTTTTTATAAGATTGTAAACTAGTAGTCTACAAAAAGAAAAAGAGTTCTCAGGAATCTTGTGAGAGGTCCCAGGTCATCTTTTATCTTCTTTTTATTTTATTTTCTGCGGCCGAAAGCGGAAGACAAATCTTATTTTCGATGGGTTTTTTTCTCCAACGGAGGTCAAGGATACAGGTCTTACTGTGTTGAAATGCCCACTTGATCTACTTGAATTCAACGCTCAAATTTGGGACCTGGAAATCAATCACAATTTAAATCGAACATTCGACAATTCTGAACAGCGTTTCCGGGGAAATATGTAACTTTAACAATAAAATAAGTTCATATGGACTCACCGGTAAAAACGCTTATTCATAACTGTCAAACTATAAATCTTATTATAATGGAGATTGTCTGTTTTTCTGTCTGTAACCGAAACTAAATCACTACTCAAGTCACAATTCCCTTAGTAATTGACGTCACATTCACCATGAATTTATCCTTATTTTAACCTCAATTATTAATAAAATTGTTTTACATTATTAATACTGTTAAACATATCTACGTTCTAATAACATGCAATTGTATTTATATATACAACAAAATATCGGTTTACAGTGTGAACGGGAAGGCTAATTTGCATATTGATATTAAAAATTTGATTTTAATAAATATATGCTTAGTATTATTGGTTTCTAACTGTTTGGTTTTATTTTAATGAATATAAGCAAAAATCTCTTCAATTAATCTTAAATGAAATCCATTCACAAGAAAAGATAAGTGTCATTTTATTCTTTACTTCCTATTTTAACTAAATACTTAAATTAGAAAAAATAACAATGAAAGACAAGAGTGATGGAAGAGTAAATTTCAGTTGTTCTATTTTTCAATTATACCCTCCTCTGTTTCAAATCTTTTTATCTGCATTCTTATTTAGTTTCATTAGCGTTTCTAATTTAATACGATATTTCATTACATTAAAACATAAATACTTGCACCCGGAGGGTGCATATATTTGCTAGTAAATTTAATGAGCGTTGCCGGGGAAGATTTAAGTTTTACAAAATTTAAGTATAAACAGTCTTCACCGGCAAAACGCTATTTACAATTTTTGAAAAATATAAACATTAAAAATGTTGGAAAAAACAAAGGGGCTTAACTTTATTTTCCCTTTATATTTTTCTTTTTTAAAATTCTTACACTAATTACAAATTTTTCCATAACTCTTTCCATTTTACCATTTTCTTTATTTTCCTAAATGCCGTGGTCTAGCGCTAGTGAAAAAGGGATAGACTCCCTCGCTGTCCGGCTGATACCGACATTAGGCCAACCCACCGATTTCATACCTGCTAACATGAGTTAGGCAAGAGGAATGAATCAGATCATATATGATGATTCACTCATATTTTGTAATCCCCACCACGGCCCACTAATATTATACGGCCCCACATGATACTAAGAGGCAAAAATAACAGGCCGATTGGCCTGATAGTCAATCTGTAGGTTTAGGCTGGAAAATGTTAAAAGTATACAAAAATACACAAACTGTTTTCTTTTTTTTTCTTCAGATATGTAATATGAAAAGATTAACCATTTTTGTAAACAAATTATTGCGAAAAACTTTTAAAAATCAATATTTAAATGCAAAAAGTTATGCGTTAGTAATTTTACCAAACTAGCGTCTTAGGCAAAACAGACCGTATACGTGATTGAAAAGCATAAAAACAAGGTAAATCACAGCTGTTTATAATTCGTAGATTAGTGAAAGACAAAGTATAAATAACGTATATTAATTTTGAAAAGAATTAAAATTAAATTAAAATAATGACTAATAAATTCTAGCGGTATTATTTTATTATTTTCTGTTAAATTTTTTAAGTTACCTTCTTTCTGCGTCAAGTTTATAAGCGACCCAGAATGAGTTAAAATATAATCGGAAAAAGTTTTTCGCGATAATTTGTTTACAAAAATGGTTAATCTTTTCATATTACATTTCTGAAGAAAAAAAAAAGAAAACAGTTTGTGTATTTTTGTATACTTTAACATTTTCCAGCCTAAACCTACAGATTGACTATCAGGCCAATCAGCCAGTTATTTTTTGCCTCTTAATGTATCATGTGAGGCCGTATAATATTAGTAGGCCGTGTCCCCACATATACTCAAATCGTCATTGGGCTTTCGTATTGCAACAATTCGTGAACTACCCTGTCGGCTGGGGCGTTAGAATGCACCGACTGCACCTCTGCAGAGGGGTAAGACTCCCCCAATGGACCACCTGTTGGCCGTGGGTGGCGACCCGTGATGCTTAAGGATAGAACCCAGGTGGATGAGCAGTTCATGACATGCAATACTCCACTTTGGCCCTATCTTGGGCTAGACGGGCGGTCGGAGAGGCCCCTTCCGATCAATCGGCTGGTCACGTCAAGCCCTAGCACCTATATGATTTTCCCAACCCTGTTGCCCTTATGGCAAGCCCCAACCCCTTTTTATCATATGGGTGCTAGAAGGCGGTGGCTGCGGGTCTACATGTCCTGGGAATGACATTAAACTCTATCTGATGGTGAGGTTCCAGTTTTGGAGGTTTGGGGAATGTGGAGCACCCTTGATCACCATTGCTCCCTGGTCCACTCTGACCCGGAGTGGTAGTACCTGTTAGGGTCCCATCTATGGGTTAAATAGAAAAATGTATTCATAAAAAAATTGTCTTACCCCTCTGCAGTCGGTGCATTCTAACGCCCCAGACAGGGCGGCCCTAGTATTTGTCGCAGGCATACGTACATACATACAACAGTCCTTTATACATGTATAGATAGATAATCAGTGCGTGGTTGTCATTAGAAATAAGGATTATGTAACTTACTTAGATGGATATGTCACACCGTTGGAGCCACACATTTCGAATGGATCTTGACGAATAGAGCAGTCAACGAATTTCATATACTTGCAATAGTCAAAAGGTTCTGCTTGAACGCAGAAGGCTGAAAGTTAAGAAATATGAATAAATGCATAAATGTAGGCATTACAAAAAATAAATAAATTTCAGCATTCTCTGAAAAAGAAGAAAAGAAAAAAGATAGCAAAACAAAATAAAACAAAATATTATTTGTCTGGTTTTTTTTGTTGTTGTTGTTTTTTTATTTTTTTATTTATTTTGGTTTGTTTTTTTAGATGAGGTTTGATGTTAAAGAAGAAGACAATTCTTAATCTCTGTTGATATAGTTATCGCATCTTGATGTGTGCACTATTTTTTGTATGGACGATGGTACGTATAATAATTTCTTTTCTGAAGCAAAAGCAAATTACTAATTTAGCATTTCCTTGATGTCTCGCGATTTAACTTATGTACATCAACGAAGAAGAGAGCAAGAAGAAGAAGAAGAAGAAGAAGAGAAGAGAAGAAGAAGAAGAAGAAGAAGAAGAAGAAGAAGAAGAAGAAGAAGAAGAAGAAGAAGAAGAAGAAGAAGAAGAAGAAGAAGAAGAAGAAGAAGAAGAAGAAGAAGAAGAAGAAGAAGAAGAAGAAGAATGAAATAAGATAAAGAAGAAGAAGAAGAAGAAGAAGAAGAAGAAGAAGAAGAAGAAGAAGAAGAAGAAGAAGAAGAAAAAGAAAAGAAGAAGAAGAAGAAGAAGAAGAAGAAGAAGAAGAAGAAGAAGAAGAAGAAGAAGAAGAAGAAGAAGAAGAAGAAGAAGAAGAAGAAGAAGAAGAAGAAGAAGAAGAATGAAATAACTGAAGAAGAAGAAGAAGAAGAAGAAAGAAGAAGAAGAAGAAGAAGAAGAAGAAGAAGAAGAAGAAGAATGAAATAACTGATAAAGAAGAAGAAGAAGAAGAAGAAAGAAGAAGAAGAAGAAGAAGAAGAAGAAGAAGAAGAAGAAGAAGAAGAATGAAATGCTCTTTCATAGTTTTTCAGGTTTTAAATATTTCAACAGGTACAAGTAATTCTTTAAAGAAGAATAAAAGATATTAATTTCAGATATACAGTAGAGATTGGATCTCTTTTTTGTTGGTATTTCATTACTACTCTATTTAAATAAAAAAAATCCAATAGTAATTCTTCCATTAAAGTGAGACGAGTCTCTTTCGAGTTGTCGATTTTGTCTTCTTTCTGACGATGGTCGGCATTCTAGACGTCTCGGTAGGAAGT
The DNA here is from genome assembly GCA_023376005.1 of Doryteuthis pealeii. Taxonomy (NCBI): domain Eukaryota; kingdom Metazoa; phylum Mollusca; class Cephalopoda; order Myopsida; family Loliginidae; genus Doryteuthis; species Doryteuthis pealeii. The sequence goes on along the minus strand of CM042170.1, from coordinate 11,509,668 downwards.
TGATAGCAAATTGAAAGAAATTTGGGTTAAATCGAACTTAACAGACCTAAATTCCACTATCGTATTTCACCCCAACCAAATAGCAAATTGAAAGAAATTTGGGTTAAATCGAACTTAACAGACCTAAATTCCACTATCGTATTCACCCCAACCAAATAGCAAATTGAAAGAAATTTGGGTTAAATCGAACTTAACAGACCTAAATTCCACTATCGTATTTCACCCCAACCAAATAGCAAATTGAAAGAAATTTTAACAGGTATTTCACCGAACTTAACAGACCTAAATTCCACTATCGTATTTCACCCAACGCAGGAAAAAAAATCAGGGAATTAACCGAATTTAATGAAATTTTCAGTGTTGATATATTAATGAATAAAAGATATAATACACCAGTTATTTTTATTTAAATGTTTTACTCCTTTTCAGGTCAGTTAACTTTGAACCACGTATCTTTGAGGCGTAACACAGATTCTCAAAGATATGTGGTTCAAAGTTAAGTGACCTGAAAAAATGTAAAAGTTTTTAGATAGAATAACTGGTGCATTATATCATTTATTCATGAATATATCAACACTGAAAACTCCATTAAAACAATCTCTCAGGAGCCCTCAGACAGCAAGAGCTCTATAGGCACGCGCAGAGAAAAGGACCCCCTTCCTGGCGCCAACGAAATCCGTCGGTCATTCCAATTCTGGCCTTGACTGGGATTAGACGCTACGACTGGACAGGAAGAAATTTCCTCTCGACAAATAGCTATGCACCTAGATTAAAAGTCTGAAAACTAAAAATGCCTTTTGTTTTTGTCTCTTCTTTTTTTTCCCCTCCTTTAATTTTTTTTCAGTTGGACAACCCATAAGAAATTTCCTCTCCACGAATAGCTATGAACCTAGAATAAAAGTCTGAAACCTAAAAATGCCCTTTGTTTTTGTTTCTTCTTTTCCCTTCTTTTAATTCCTTTTCAGCTGAACAATCCATAAGAAGGAAGAACGAAATATAATGGGAATAAAAAAGAAACAACTTGCAAACATGCACCAAAAATAGGGAGTGGGGGTAGACCTCGTAAAAAATATTTCCCCTGATATATTTTAGAAAAAAAAACTATTTCAGACATATTTTCATCAAAGGTAAGTAATTATGGAAATGTTCGTGAAAATCGGACCATTATTTGATTTTTCATAGAATTTTTTTAAAAAGCCTCTCGTCATAACTTGTTTTTAGCTACGTTAAATTTCAATTGATTTAACGGTGCAAAAATGTAAACATTGTTTTTCGTTCATAATTTTCAGTATTTCCGTAAGCTAAAAGTTTTTTAAAAATCATCAGGAGTTTTTTTTTTAATGTTTCTTCTTTTGAATGGACAAAAAATTTTCAAGATAATGTTAACCTTTATGCAAGTTTCATTGTCTTAAATATGGGGGGGGGTAAATTTCACAGGGAAAATTGGTGGTACCTAATGATCATTAAAAGAAGAAAGAAATATATTAGTATTTTTACCTGAAAAAGCCAAAGTGAGAAAAATTGAAAACTGTTTCATTGTGCTGAAGATGATCATATGCAACACGAGTATAAGTAAAAAAAATCTTATATAGAAATAAATATGTAAATGAATGACGAAATAAACATTACTTATCAGACGGTTGTACTTATTTTACTTATCTCTTTTGCTGGGGAATAAACATATGGGTGTCTTATCTTTTTCAGAAACAAAAACAAAAAAGATAAAATGTCGACGTGGGTAGCTATCTCTCTCTCTCTATATATATATATATCCCTCTCTCTCTCTCTCTCTCTCTCTCTCTCTCTCTCTCTCTCTCTCTCTCTCTCTCTCTATCTATCTATCTATCTCTATCTCTATCTATCTCGAAGTATAGATAAAAGGATCTCAATGATTCCGGAGTATAAACAAGCTCTGTGGATGATTTTTATAAATCGAGATATTGTTCAATATTAGCTATGAATATGATATAAAATATTTTCACTTTAACAGCATTGTGTGTTTTCATATCCTTTTATCTATACTTATATATATATTATATATATATATATATATATTATATATATATATATATATATGAGTTTTTCCTTCCTTTCAAATATATATATATATATATATATTATATATATATATATATATATATATTATATATATATTATATATATATATATATCTTTGAAAGGAAGGAAAAACTCAACACCGTTATTCCATAATAAATTTATTTCGACCAAAATTGGGGCCTTTATAAATTAAGTTGATTTAATATAGCTCCCCAGAATTCAGTCTCATCAGATGGTAAATCAAAATAATTTGAATTACATAACAGAAAAATTCACTTCTCAAAAAAGTTTTTTTTCCTTTTACAAATGTATACATCGGAAGACTGTCACCATGGCGACAGGAAGTCAAATGAGAAAAAAGGATACTTTTGAAGACCTGGTTTCTTCGGGGGATGGTAGTCAGACAAATTAAACTATGAGAATAGAATTAGTCTGCTGTATATAATCTAAAAAGTTTATTATACATTGAGCTCTCTTAGTGATTTAAAGATTCACTGTATTTATACATACTGGATCATACAATAATAATACAGTGTGTCTTAGAAATCACATAGAGAATCATCCCTTACTACCAAGTTTTGGATACCTCATATATATATATATATATATATATATATATATATATATATAATGTGTGTATGTGTATGTAAGTCATCGGTACATTATGTTTATAAATAGAAGTTAACTACACAGAAAATGTTATTGGCGTACCGATTTCAAATTGCTGGTAAAGTCAGTTGTCTTTACTTCGCACTAATGCCCTTAGAGTTAAATTCTGCCACGTCTACCATATATATATTTACCAACCCCTCCGCACGAACAGGATGTGACACAAGGTCAATTTCTTAAGCGGAGTTCAACAGGTTTGAATTCAGAGTTTTCTTTCTCCTAGACCGTTTGCCTAACCAAGGTTAAAGAGCCCAGTCTGTCCTACTAATTATCCATTGCTGGAAGGAGAGTAGGATTCACACCTTTCTCAGGGGTATTAGAGCTAAGTGAAATGTAATTACCACATCCAGGATTTGAACTCGGGGCGACGAGTCCATTTCCTATAACTTTAACCATTACACCACGCACTTCCTAGCGTAGTGGATATAGGCATTGGGTTGATACAGTTCTAAGTGACAATTATCTCTAGACTGGAGAGTCAATACAGATCAAGGCCGACAGTAACATAGAATAATTAACATAGTTTAACACTTATAACCAGTCATGATTAACGTAATGAGAACAGTAAACTCCTGGGGATTGAATAAAGGATTTGGTTCGAAGTTTCGTGAAGACTCTCGATTATGACAATAAGGTTCCCGAGTCCGGTTAAAGAGCCCAGTCTGTCCTACTAATTATCCATAGCTGGAGGGAGAGTAGGATTCATACCTTCCCCAGAGGTATTAGCGCTAAGTGAAATGTAATTACAACGTCCAGGATTTGAACTCGGGTCGACGAGTCCATTTCCCATGACTTTAACCATTACACCACGCACATCCACTTGTACCTGACACTAGAGCCATACATGTAAGTACAGCCTGGATCTATCCTGTGGTCTGATGATGGGTGGATAGATGTAGAGAGAGGAGATAGTTTGTGTTTTTTCTTTTTTTTTAGGGGGGGGGGTCAAAGAAAAAACATCAATGATAAAAACAAAACCTACTAAAGACTTCATCGAAGTCGAACAGCCGGTATGTACGTAAAGTGGGGGTCGTTGGTCAATTAGTGGGTTTTTTTTGGGGGGAGCAGGGGTTCAAATCGACGCTGACCCCACCCCCACCATCAAATCACTCGACGGACACCCGCAGATTAATAGTACTGACCAGATTAGATTTCGACCTTCTGTTTTTGCCTAACTGAATTGTGTCCGAACAAAAATGTTATGACTTTCTGATGGTTGCAATCTGTACTGAGGGGCAGAGGGGGCTGAGGGGTGCAGTGGGGGCTGAGGGGTGCAGTGGGGGTTGAGGGGGAAGAGGGTTAAGTGACTCGACCGTCATCGCTAAAAAAGTTTTCTTTTTTTTATTCGTGAAGACTTCGTTTCATTTTAGACGAAAGAAGTTATTTTCTTTCTTTTCTTTACGTGTTGCCTTTACTTTTTTTTAACGAAGTCCTCCTTTCTTTTTTCTTTCCTTTCTTTCTTTCGTCCTTCACCCATTCCTTCTTTCTTTTTTCTCTCTCTCTCTCTTTCTTCTCTCTTTTTTTCTTCTCTCTCTCTCTTTTCTCGAATTTATCTTTCTTCTTTCCTTCATTCATTACGTCATTAATCCCTTCCTTCATTCCTTTCTCTCTTTCTTCCTTTCGTTCCCCTCCCCTCTCACTGTGTCTCCCTCTCCCTCTCTCTATCTCCCTATCTCTCTATCTCTATCTCTATCACCCTCCCTCTTTCTCACTCTCTCTCTCTCTCTCTCTCTTTCTAACTATCTCTCTCTCCTTCATTCCTTTCTCTCTTTCTTCCTTTCGTTCCCCTCCCCTCTCCCTCTGCTCCCTCTCCCTCTCTCTCTATCTCCCTATCTCTCTATCTCTATCTCTATCACCCTCCCTCTTTCTCACTCTCTCTCTCTCTCTCTCTCTTTCTAACAATCTCTCTCGCTCTCTCTCTCTCCCTATCTCTCTATCTATCATTCTCCCTCTTCTTACTCACTCTCTTTCTATCTATCTCTCTCTCTCTCTCTCTCTCTATATATATATATATATATATATATATATATATATATATATATGAAAAATAGATGGAAATTAATCCGACAGTATGAAATTTAACATTTTGAAAAAACATATGATGTTTGTTATGTGATTGCTGACAGATCTGTTTCGACCAAATCGATAAGTTGGTCTTCATCAAAGAGCGACATATATGGGAAGAATGATATCCGTTAAAAAGACTGTTTACAAAAAACGAACGCTGAATTCAAACGCTGAAATTTTGAAAAATGCATGTTCTGTTTTAAAAAAATTAAAATAAATTTTATTTTTAATTTTTAAAAATAAACTTTTTTATAAACTATAATGCTTCTGATTTTTGAAAATTAAAAGTAAAATTTATTTTATTTTTAAAAATTAAAAATAAAATTTTATTTATTTATTTTTTTTTTTTTTAAATATCTTCAAATATAAATCAAATCTTCATAATTTTTGCCCAAAAAGCAAGTACAGGTGATATTTAATGTTTATATATATATTTACAAGTGTTAGGAATCTAATAATTATGTAACATTTCATTATCATACAAATATTGCACACTGTCGACTAGGGCTGCAGAATACACCGACTGTATCTCAGCAGAGGGGTAAAACCCCACAATGGGGTCACTTGTTGGCCGTGGGTGGTGACCCGTGATGGTTAAGGACAGGATCCTGGTGGCTGAGATGTTCAAGACATTCAACTGCACTTTAGCTCTTACTGAGTTTAGACGGGCAGTCAGATAGTCCCCCATTGATCAATTGGCTGTCACGTCAAGCCCAAGCACTTATATGATTGTCCTGACCTTATTGTTCTTACGACAAACCTCATCCCCTTTTATCATATATGTGCTAGAAGGCGGTAGTTGAGGATCTTAGTATTCTGGGTAAGATGTTAAACTGCACCAAGTGGTGAGGTTCCACTTCTGGAGCACTGGAAAGTGGGGAGTACTGCTTAATCCCTAATTTACCGTTTCGAGATGCCCGTAGGGAACCATCCGTGGTGTAGTGGCTTACGTGCTGGCCTGTGACATCCTAGTAAGCGAGTTCGAACTCCAGTCGTGCTATTAAGTTCACTTTCAGACAAATAACCTTGGGAAAGGTAAGAACTCTCTTATCTCTTAACTCAAGCATTGGTTTAAATCGTACCACTACTGTTCTTCTACAAGGCTGGCTTTTGGTATTTCCTTTTGTTTCTTTTTTCTTTCATTTCTTCTTTTGGTTTTCCTGTTTTCTTTTAATCCTTTTCTTGGTCTCTCTCTCTCTCTCTCTCTCTCTCTCTCTCTCTTCTTCTTCTTCTTCTTCTTCTTACAGTTGTGAAGTTTTGAAAATGCTAATCAGAAAAATCAGAAATCGCTCTTATTTATTACCAACTCTCTCTCTCTCTCTCTCTCTCTCTATATATATATATATATATATATATATATATATATATATATATATATATGAAAAGGTGGAATGAAAAACATCATACAATGCTGTTAAAGAAGAAAACAATTTATAATATAATCATAGCTGATACTGATCAATATTTCGATTTTACAAAAAATCATCATCAGAGCTCATTCACTCCCGTAGTTGTTTGGGTCGGAGAGGACTGTCAAATCAGTTTACAAAACAAAAAACCTTAATACTGCAAATATATATATATATATATATATATATATATGTGTGTGTGTGTGTGTGTGTGTGTTGTGTGTGTGTTGTGTTTGTGTGTATTCTTAACTAACTCTTTCATTTGCCCTTACAATACTTTTCTAACTCTTGGTAATCAATACTAACTCTCCCCTCCCTACCCCCTCTCTCTCTCTCTCCCTCTCTCTCTCTTCTCTCTCTCTCTCTCTCTCTCTTCTCACACACACAACACACACGCGCGCGCACACACACACGCACTTCCAAAAATATAAAATGCTCATCAAAAAAAAAAAAAAAGAAAAAAAAAGAAGTAGAAATCGTTCTTATATGTTATGAATTCTCGTCTAATTACAAATCTCATCTCCCCGAGACGTCGGCCGAGACTCACGTTGCCCTCCACCCATAACTAAACTGCTGCTTTGCTAACAGCTTTACACATGTTCATGTTTGATGTTTGCTTTTCGTTATTTGAATAGCTCTCTTCATAAAAAAACGCAAACTTTTATTGCCACCCAAAGAGAATTGATCTAACCCCCCTCCCTTTTTTTCTTAAAGTAATTTTCGGTCTGGTTGTCAAACTTGGCGCGTCATTCTCTGTTAATACTGTATGAACGTTGTCTCCAGATGTGGTTCATCTTCAACGAGTACACAATCAAGTGAATGGGGTATGATATCTTGTTTCCAGATGTGGTTCATATTCAATGAGCATACAATCAAGCGATTGGGATAGGTATGCTATCTCCAGATAATATACATAATATATATATATATATATATATATATATATATATATATATATTGACTGTCCGGTTTCGAATCACGCACAGGGCGGTCTTCCCATCTATAGCTCTGCTGATGAGGCCTAATAGGCCGAAATGTACATACAGAGATTGATTTTTCTCGATTTGTTTAGCCTTACATTTAAATAGGCATTCCCGCCTAATTAATTAATTATTAATCAATTGATTTTCAAAATTAGGTACGACTTCAATTAAGCACTTATTCTCCCAAAAATTGTCGGCAAAAAGCCATATCCAAACACACCGTGTTTACATTCCTATCATATATATATATATATATATATATATATATATCCTCATCATCATGTCGCGCTGTTAGCACGGATATCCATGACAACCTCTCTCCATCCGTCCCTATCGTTCATTCATTCTCGGGGGGTCCTCTATGCAGCATCCTGTATCCGCACAGAGCTGATCAATGTACGTCTTTGCTGGTCGGCCCACACTGGCGTGCCCATGTGCTGGCTTCCACAGGTGGACGTCGCTTATGAGTTCGTCCTTGCTTCTCCAGCAGTGTCCAGCGTGTCTTGTCCGTCTTACTCGGATGGTTTGGGTGATATGAGGCAGGTGGCCGTACAGCTGCTTTCTCGTGGGGTGCTGTTTGCACGTCTTGTTCAGGATCACCCGAAGCATTCTTGAGCAGCTCCCATCTAGTTTATTCTCTAGTCGCTTCGTTAGGGTCCAGGTGGTGCAGCCATACAGCAGTACTGATACGACAACGGCCTGGAAGAACTGTCTCTGCTACCTCGAGATGGGAATCATTTTCAACGAATATTTTGCTCAATAAGCTTATACCAAATATATTCCTTTATTTCACGTTCCTTTCTTTGATTTCTTTTGTATTTTTCTCTTTCTTATCATTTGTTTAATTGTCCCAGTTCATATACCTTGGTAGCAATATCTCATCTGCTGGTAGCCATGTCAGCATACGCATAGGAAAGGCATGGATTGTTATAGACAGACGTCATTTCATGAGGGGGTACCCAGTTGGATTCTCTTGGAATATGGCCTGCTATTAAAGCGACTTTCCGCACAGATCTGTGCGGATTCTGGATGCTGAGCTGAGGACCTAACAGGGACTATGACAAATGAGGACGATTATAGAGAGGGGGGGAGAGAGAATATAGAGAGAGAGGGGGAGAGATAGATAGATAGATAGATAGATAGATAGATAGAGCGAGAGAGAGAGAGAGAGAGAGAGAGAAAGTCAAGGATGGCCGTGCTGCCAGCATGATTATTATTATTATTATTATTATTATTATTATTATTATTAAAAGCGGTTATACTATAGAAAATTGTTTTCAGAAATGTGTTAAGTTCATTCTCCGTGAAGTGTCCAAGAGGTTTCTGAAATTAGTAAACCAGTTCATATACCTCGGTAGCAATATCTCATCTGCTGGTAGCTATATGTATAGGAAAGGCATGGATTGTTATAGACAGGTTAAATTTCTTCATTTATTTCATGTTTCTTTCTCTTTTTTTTTCTTTCGTATTTTTCTCTTTCTTATCCTATATTTAATTGTCTCTTTTTCTTCTCTCATCATTTCTTTTAATCGTTTCGTTTTTACTCTCCTGTCTGATCATCTAATGTTACAATTCATGAGAGTTCATGAATTGTGAACGTGCCTGTAAGTTAGTTTTAGATAAAATTCGTTAAATTTGAAACCGGAGGTGGGTAGTTTTCCATAACCGTTGGGAGTTATGATTGACTTTTTAAATGACCCCAATTGACCTCGTTTCGTTTTTACTCTCCTGTCTGGTCATCTAATGTTACAATTCATGAGATTTCACGAGTAAGTTAGTTTTAAATAAGTTTCGTTAGATTTGAAACCGGGGTTGGGTAATTTTCCATAACCGTTGGGAGTTATGATTGACATTTTAGATGACCCCAACTGACCTCCGATAAAGAGACGTGAGAATAGTAAGTTTAGTTATCTTTTCTTTTAATCTTTTCGTTTTTACTCTCCTGTCTGATAATCTAATTTTTTTTTTTTTTGCTTTCATGTAATGTGGTTCATCATCTACGAGTATACAATCAAACTAGCTTGCCTCCATATTTATCCGAGTATATTATCAGTCGAAGCTGTATGTCATATATATAAAAGAAATAGATAGATAGATAGATAGATAGATAGATCTGAATGGATATAGGAGATAGATAGATGGATATAGATAGATAGATAGATAGATTAGATAGATAGATAGATGAATGGATATAGATGGATAGATAGATCTGAATGGATATAGATAGATAGATAGATAGATAGATAGATAGATAGATTTGAATGGATATAGATGGATAGATAGATCTGAATGATATAGATAGATAGATAGATAGATAGATTGAATGGATATAGATAGATAAATAGATCTGAATGATATAGATAGATAGATAGATAGATAGATAGATAGATAGATAGATCTGAATGGATATAGATAGATAGATCTGAATGGATATAGATAGATAGATAGATAGATAGATAGATAAATAGATAGATCTGAATGGAGATAGATCTAAATGGATATAGATAGATAGTTAGATAGATCTGAATGGATATAGATGGATAGATAGATTTGAATGGAGATAGATAGATAGATAGATAGATAGATAGATTTGAATGGATATAGATAGATAGATAAATAGATCTGAATGATATAGATAGATAGATAGATAGATAGATAGATAGATAGATCTGAATGGATATAGATAGATAGATCTGAATGGATATAGATAGATAGATAGATAGATAGATAGATAGATAAATAGATCTGAATGGAGATAGATCTAAATGGATATAGATAGATAGTTAGATAGATCTGAATGGATATAGATGAATAGATAGGTCTGAATGGATATAGATAGGTAGATAGATCTGAATGGAGATAGATAGATAGATAGATAGATAGATAGATAGATAGATAGATAGATCTGAATGGAGATAGATAGATAGATTGATAGATCTAAATGTAGATAGATAGATAGATAGATAGATAGATAGATAGATAGATTTGAATGGAGATAGATAGATAGATAGATAGATCTGAATGGATATAGATAGATGGATAGATAGATCTGAATGGATAGATAGATAGATCTGAATGGATATAGATAGATAGATAGATAGATAGATAGATAGATAGATAGATCTGAATGGATATAGATAGATAGATAGATAGATAGATAGATATGAACTTATTCAGATGTATTGATAGATGTGAACAAATAAGATAGGTATGATTTGTAGCTATTTATGTAGCTAGATATCTATCTACATATCTAGAATAATATATTTTATCTATTCATATGTATCCTATCTATCTATCTCTATCTATCTAACTAGCTCACATAATACA
>CM042170.1:11488553-11491053 GCA_023376005.1 Doryteuthis pealeii | reverse complement strand
CTATCCTAGCTAGCTAGCTAGCTAGCTAGCTAGCTAGCTAGCTATCCTAGTCTGTTAATATCTATCTTTCCATCTCAAACTGTTGATATCTATCTATCTATCTATCTATCTATCTATCATCTATCTAAAGCAGGCTGTTCATATCAATCTATCTTTTCCTTTTCTTCTTTCATTTTTTCTTTCTTTCTATATGTTGGAAGACTGGTATTCCAGTCTCGAACTTGGTAGCCAAAAGATATTGGATGACTTTTATTACTCAACAATCTAAAAATGCACTTGTATAACCCGTATCAACTAGGCTGACCGAAAATTTAGAAAAAAAAGGGGGGGGGGGTAAATACAAAAAAATAAAAGAAAAAAAAAAGAACCCAATTTCTTTAATTCTTCAGCTGCAATTCCCCGTTTGGCTCCAAGAATAAAAACCCTTCTTTCGTATTTCTCAATAATTTTTTTTTAAGGGGAGGGAGGTCTTAAATTTTAATTTTTTTAGTTTTTTTTTAGGAAATAGTTTTATTTTTCAAGTGTGTCATTACAACGACCATTTGTGATATTTCAAATTCCCTCGACATGTTCAAGGAATGTCAGAAACAACAACAAAGGTCTGTAAATCCCAACAAGTGTTGGTGGGCCCCCCAACCACATTGTCACGAACCTGTTCCAAACGTATCAGTTGAAGCCCCCAGTGCAGTTTTAGGGACTCTTAGGGACCCATTGCACAACTGTCGTAGGAGGTAATGTTGCTGATAACCATTTAAGTGTGTCGCTATTTTTTCCATAGAGAGCTCACGTTAAACCTTTCTGATGTTCTTGGCTGGAAACGTTTCTTTCCAATGAATTGCGCGGGAAATATCATTGAATTAGAAGCGGCTACCCCGCGTTGACTAGGTGGAGATGGAATAATAAAAAAGTTATTTCTCTGAATATCTAGATGAGGATTGATAATTAGTATTACTAGCAAATATATGCACCCTACGGGTGCAAGTATTTAAGTTTAAATGTAATGAAATATTAAATTAAATCAGAAAGGCAAATGAAACTAATTAAGAATTCAAATAAAAAGATTTGAAACGGAGGGGGTATAATCGGAAAATAGAACAACTGAAACTTACTCTTTCATCACTTCCGTTTTTCAATACTAAATTTTCCTAATTTAACTATTTAGTTAAAATAGGAAGTAAAGAATAAAATTACAGTTATTTCTTCTTGTTAATGAATTTCTTTTAGGATTTATTGAAGAGATTTTTACTCATATTCATTAAGATAAAACCAAACAATTAGAAATCAATAATACCGAGCACATTTTTATTAAAATCAGTTTTTTTAATATCAATATGCAAATTAGCTTTACGTTTACACTGAAAACTGGTATTTTGTTGTATATATAAATACAATTGCATGTTATTAGTATTTAGGTAAGGCCAACAGTATTAATAATGTCAAACAGTTTTATTATTAATTGCGGTTTAAATAGAAATAGAATCATGGAGAATGTGACGTAAATAACTAAGGGAATTGTGTCTTGAGTAGTAATATAGTTTCGGTTACAGACAGAAAAACACACAATCTCCATAATAATAAGATTTGTATTATTCGGACCATTGTCCTCATCTTCATTGTTAACTATACAACGTCCAATTGGACACATAGCGTAGTGGATAAAGGAGTTAGGTTAACACAGTTCTAGGTGACAATTATCTCTAGACTGCAGGTTCAATCCTGGTCAGAGGCAGCAGTAACATAGAATAATAATTAACACAGCTTAACGCCTCTACCCCAGCTATGGTTAGCGGAATGAGAACAGGATACCCCGTGGACTGAATAAAGGGTTCGGTTCAAAATTCAGTGATGGCTCCCGATTACGACAGGAAGGTTCCCGATTATGACAAGAAGGTTACCGAGTTCGAAAAGAAGGTTCCTGAGTCCGACAAGAAATACCTGAAGAAGGCCGGAGGGCACATCGGCCAAAACGTTGTACCGATAACAATGAAGATGAGGACAAAAGTCCGAATAATACAAATGATACTAATAAAAAGTTAGTCTCGCAGATCCATTGATTGTTTTGGACTTACATAATTGATTTATGTTTTAATCACGAACGCAACCAATGACTTTACCTTTTCTTACTATTAAAATCCTAATTTTTAATAGTAATTGGTAATTTGCTTGAAGCATTGTTAAGTATATTATTATATAATAATGATTGGAAGGCAATTACAATGCGTATAAAATAAAAACAAAAACATGTTTTTTGTCTTATCGATTTCAAAGTAAACTTTATCTTCAGAGACTGTTTTCAGAAATGAACGCGTTTCTTTTTTTTTGTGTCGTTATATTTTTTTCTTTCTTTTTTCTCCTCTTCTTCTCTTTTTTCTTTTTCTTTTTTTTTCTTTTTCTTTATGTTATAAACACGCATCTCGTGGTGTTCTTTTTTTTTAAGCCACGCGAAGGTTGTGGTATTATAGGTAATAGCCGTTGCTCATTCAATTTTAATTTTAATTTT
>CM042170.1:11451053-11481053 GCA_023376005.1 Doryteuthis pealeii | reverse complement strand
TGATCTTTAAAATTTGATTTTAATAAATATATGCTTAGTATTATTGATTTCTAACTGTTTGCTTTTATCTTATTGAATATGAGCAAAAATCTCGGGGATAAATCTTAAAAGAAATCCATTAACAAGAAGAAATAACTGTAATTTTATTCTTTACTTCCTATTTTAACTAAATAGTTAAATTAGGAAAATTTACCAATGAAAGACGGGAGTAACGGAAAATGATGGAAGAGTTAGTTTCAAAGTTGTTCTATTTTTCAATCATACCCCCTCTGTTCCAAATATTTTTATCTGAATTCTTATTCAGTTTCATTAGCCTTTCTAATTTAATATGATATTTTATCATATTAAAACTTAAATACTTGCACCCGGAGGGTGCATATATTTGCTAGTATATAGAATATATATAGAATATATATCTATAGAATATATAGAATATATATATGTATATATATATATATATACTTTGGTGCGGTACCAAGTTTCTTGGTACAAGGTGATTCTAGGTGGGTCCTAATTCTCTACCAGTAGTTTGTTGTAGAGTTCAGGTTCCGTATGAGAGCTCAATATTTAATTATTGTAAACAGAGCAAAGTTATTTGGGAATAAAAAGGCCTTAAATACCATGGGTATCGTGGTTATGGACCATTTCCACTCGCGAGTATGCTCACGAGCTTCTTCAGACCACTGATATATTTTATTTAGCCTAAATAAAATATATCAGTGGTCTTATACCCAAATATATATATATATATATATATATATATATATATATATATAGAATATATATATATATATATATATATATATATATATATATATATATATATATAGAATATATATAGAATATATATATATTATATATATATATAAATATATATATATATATATAGTATATATAGAATAAGAATAATATATATATATATATATATATATATATATAGAATAAGAATATATATATATATATATATATTCTTATTCTCTCTCTCTCTCTCTCACTCTCTCTCTATATATATATATATACATATATATAGAGAGAGAGAGAGAGTGAGAGAGAGAGAGAGAATAAGAATATATAATATATATATATATATATATATATATATATATATATATATATATATATAATAAGAATATATATATATATATATATATATATATATATATATATATATATATATATATATATATATAATGTGGTTAATTAACACCTGAAGAAAGATATCAGAAGATCTGAAATGTAAATATAAAATGATAATGATCAAAAAACCCCAAAAACATTATGCATTTTGCGGACCTTCTTTTTTTTCAATGAAATATTTAATTTTCCCGTTGGACTCATGATATCATATATATATATAATATATATATATATATATATATTATATGTGTGTGTGTGTGTGTGTGTGTGTGTGTTCACTGTGAGTTTGAGTGACAGCAAGTGTCCCCGAGTCTCCATGACTCTTTTGGGTATTCTAGCCGATCTCAACAATGCTTTTGTCTGTATGGCCTCCATTCTACATTAGTGGTAGCAAGTCTTCTCATGTGTCCAGGACTCTTCTGGGTATTTTAGCCGAACTCGTCATGCTGTTGTTTTGATGGTTTCGATTCTGCCTCTGATTGCCAGTTCATTTTCTAAACCTTTTGTGGACGTTTAAGGGCACCGACTACAATTAGTAGCACCGTTACCTTTATTTTTCCGAGGCTTTTCCAGCTCTCTGGCAAGATCCGAGTATTTGTCTAATATATTACTCGAAAATGACACACAAACAATTCCTTGATTCGGATTTCGGGACTCCGTTCGAAATGCAGCTTCTCGGCCCTTTTTGCCAAGATCAAAGTTTAGTATTGTAGAATAATCAAAGTTTCAATTACCGTCGAATTGGGAAGACAAGGCAACAAACAGTTGTAACTTAATACAAACCCGAATAGTCGCAAAATCTACCGCAGAATGACAGGGTATTTTAAAACTACAAAGTATCATTCAAATCAGCAGCCAATCAGAACTCAAGGAATGGAATCACCCAAATCACCCAAATTCATGAATGGGTCATTCTTGATTTCTATATATACCAACTGTCTTGGACACTGCTTCTGTGGTACTTAGTTAGATGCTGTTATTAAAACCAATAGTAGACTAACTGACTTCAATAAGTATCTGTGCCGAAAGGCCGAGATGCACCAAAAGCTTCTACCTTTTTTTACCATTTAAAACATACTATGACGCTACGCGTGCTGCACGATGCAATTGGGTGCACACATGTGAACAGGTGTGCGTGTGTGTCAGTCGGTAGAGCGCTCAGTTAGAAACCACAAGAGCGTTCAGTTAGAAGCCATCGCCAACTCAGCGTATGAGTAGCACAGGGATCTGATATTTGAGATAAAAACGGATCATCAAATCCGTCCAGATGACCAGACCTGGTATTAATTAACAAGAAGAAAAGAAGAACTTGGCATGTAGTGGATATTGGCATTTCAGCGGTGCACTGAGTGAGAATGAAAGCAAGCGTCAATGATGTCCAGATTTTCCAATCCCTTTTCAAGTGCACCAACTACAATTGGTATCACTTTTCCATAACTTTTTCAGTTCTTTGGCAAGGTCCAGGTATTTGTCAATTTTTTCATTTTCCTTCAGCTTCACCCTGTGATCTGCTGGTACTGCAAAATCCACCAGTTGACAAGTTTTTTTTAAAAAGAAGGTGTGGTCTTCTTGCTGGGATAAGGGGATCCGTTTTTATTTAAAAGTTCCAGATAATTTTATGTGTTTCATTCTCAATAACAGATTCTGGTTTATTATTATTATTATTATTATTATTATTATTATTATTGAATATAATTAGTTAATTGAAACCATAATTATATTTTTTTAGTCTGACTTCCGCATTACATTTTCTGACTTGTCAACAACGGTTGACATTTCAGTAAACCAATCAAGACAGACAAATACTTAGATCTTGCCAGAGAGCTGAACAAGATGTGAAACATGAAGGTGGTGGTTATACAACTTGGGGTTGGTGTCCTTGAAACGATCCCCAAAAGCCGTGGAAAAGAGATCAGAGGAAGACTCGAGACCATCTAGATCACGGCACTGTTAAAATCAGATATAATACTTAGAAGAGTCCTGGAGATCTGAGGAGACTTGCTGTCGCTCAGACGTCAGTAAAACATCGACACATACTGCAACAACAACAACAACAACAATAATAATAATAATAATAATAATAATAATAATAATAATAATTCATCATTATCATTATTATGTAAGAACGAATTCAAAGGTGACATTCTCCTGTGAAGTACTATACTATACAATACTATACTATACACTAGTTAGGGCCGACCAGAAAAAAAAAACTTATTGTTGTACCGGTCGTTCCTACAGTGGAGAATATACACCGGTTCTCACTATAAATAGTGAGACACCGAGTGAAAAGGTACTGTTACCGTGTAGCGGCAAGCTAGCCGTTCTTGTACCTTATTGTAAATACACTTGTCTCATTTTACCCTACCTCGACTTGACTTCTTTTTTACTGTTGAATTAACATCACAACACTTATATTGATAAACTGCGAATACTATATGCCGCGTGGAGGTCTTGTCAGGAGGGATGACCAAAAGAGCAAATAATAATAATAATAATAATAATAATAATAATAATAATAATAAAAAATAAAATAAAACAAAATAATAATACAATGATCGAAACCGTTTTTGAGTTTGGGCCTGCCTGGAACTCCCGTGCTAAATACCAAATAACAATTTCAAGAAACTAGTTCCAACCAAGACAGCCTTGTCAAACAAGACATTTCTTTCCTTGATGCCGGTAATTCCTGAACGGAAACAAAAAACTGATACGAATAATAATCTTCGGTATTCGAAGAAGCCTTTCATCTTGCGATTATTCTGGACTTTTTTCTTTTTCTTTTAATTGACAATCTGACAATAGCATCAGAATTTTCTTTCTAGATCCCAGGAAATTGCCTAACAAGGAATAAATAATCTTCATTGGTATTTGAAGAGACGTCTGAGAATACGATTTAACAAAAGAACAATACCTTACACTTTTTAAATCTTTTTCGTTTTTTACTGAAAATCAGAAAAACGAAAAACAAGTTTGACGGATGTTTATGAAGTTCCGTGCCGCCATTTTGTTTTGTCTTCGTTTTTTTTCTTTCTGGCCTTCTCATTCCGGGAGCGGGGGCAAAGTTTTGGTACCGGACATGTATGCAAAAAAAAAAAAAAAAAAAAAAAATGGGGTCCCTTAAGGAAAAATTGGGATATTGTAAAAAGTACCAGGTACCTATTATTTAAGCAGAATATCTATTATCTAGACTAGCAAAAAAAAGACACCCCCCCCCGGGCGATGTAAAAATCATTTTTGAAAGATATTGCCTGAGGGTATGGAAGCTGAAAATTCAATGTCATAGAGTGTGTACCATAAGTATGTAAAATCGTCAAATTTATAAAAGGATTAAAAAAAGAAAGAAAGAAAGTTTTATTCTAATATATATCTAAAGTTATCGGAACTGTTTCCATTTCAAATTGTCTTTCTTTCTTTCTTTCTTTTAAAATCCTTTAATAAATTTGACGATTTTACATACTTATGGCAATATCTTTCAAAAAATTATTTTTACATCGCCCGGAGGGTGTCTTTTTATTTTGCTAGTTTTAATAATATAACGATATAATGATATATTGTATTGGCATTTCAGTCTCGGAAGACTATAATAAAGTTTTTGTGCCCCTGAAGTTACAGCGCCCCCTGTGACTGTGAAGTCCGATGTTTGAAAAACATTCTCGACCACAGATGTCGCATTTGAAGGCTGTCCCTGAAGATGTTGATGTGCCGATGCTTTGTTGCCGCTGCTTTCTTCTAGACCTCTTAGCTTCATGGTGTTGCATCAGGGTGACTTCTGACATAAACAGTCCTCCACAGAGATTCTGACGCCACCGAGGCACACTTAGGTCAGCAGTTATCGGTTATAAGCCCTTTCTCATTTGGCGTAGAGTTTTTCACCAAGGTCGACCTCCGTCGGTGGGAGAGATGTCTTCATCTCACAGGACAGCTACCGCTCACCTCAAGCTGGGCAGCCCTCAGCCAATTAAGTGCTGTCCCGCCACAACCTGTCTGTTTCATTGGGTGCATGTAGCTAAGGGATTTATCCTAACAAGCGGGTTGCAAACATATGCACCACACAAACTGATATAAGTTATGTAATTATTTTATCTCTAAACACATCAAACTATTTTCTAGTTTGTTCTCTCAATAGCGATGTTCCACGTTCGAATGAGGGCAGGGATACATGCCCTGTAAAATTCTGTTGACTGTTCTGTGAACAACTTCTTCTCTGCAGATTCCATTTTCTCATCACTGGAATGTTTGCCTCTCAAACTCTCTTTCATGGGGCCAACGAGATGATAGTCTGAAGGCGATCTGGTGAGTATGGAGGATGCGATAAAGTTGTCTACCCGAATGAGGCGATTTTCTCCTTGTCCTGATGTGTGTGTGTGGTTGAGCATTGTCATGCAGAAGGGGATATATTGTCGATTAGCTAATCGGTTAATACCCGTCAGCTTTGAGCCTCGTTAGTGTCTGATTGTAGGTTTTAGTTTTATAAAACAAAACATCACATGAAATAAATAAAATTACATTACATTTTGAATCACACTCGTATATATATATATATATATATATATATATATATATATATATATATATATATTAAGATGTATCATAAAAGTATCGAGTTTAAAGCTGTATTTCCAAGATAGAAATGGACAATGAATGGAACGTTCTTTTTTTCAGAATACACGGTGTGTCAAAAAGTACAAAAATCTCGATACTTTTTTGACACACCTTATATATATATATTTTTCTTTTTTTTGTGAGAATATGTGCTTAATAGAAGTCGTACCTAATTTTTGAAAGTTAATTAATTAATAATTAATTAATTAATTAGGCGGGATTACCTATTTAAATGTAAGGCTAAACAAATCGATGTACATACAGAGATTGATTTTTCTCGATTTGTTTAGCCTTACATTTAAATAGGTAATCCCGCCTAATTAATTAATTAATTATTAATTAATTAACTTTCAAAATTAGGTACGACTTCAATTAATCACATATTCTCCCAAAAATTGTCGGCTAAAAAAAGCCTTATCATAAATACATCGCTAATGTGTATTTACTTATCATATATATAATTATATATATATATATATATATATATATATATATATATATATATTATATAAATTTTATCCAATATTTCGTCTTTCTAATGTTACAAAAATGATGTTAGATCTAATTTTTATCCAATTTTTTCTTGGATGTTTATTTTTTGTTCAAATTCGAGTTGCATTATTCAATTATTTGACCTTTAAAACAAATATGATAAGACTTTCGGACCACCCTGTCTATTATGTCTTCCCACTCTGTCGATGGTGTTTTGAATACACTGACTGAATTCCTGCAGAAGACTAAGACCCCCAACTCCTCTCAAAATTGTTCCATTTTGTTCACCTTTTTATTATATAGGGCTCCCATCGTGGTGTAATAGTCACCAAGCTAGTCTCGCAGATCCAGATTAGCGAACATCTTTGCTGGATGCCCATATTTGCAACCTTGTGTAAATATCGAGGACACCTCTTTTGTGGGGAAAAGGCTCTTATCCGTCTGTAGGGGACACAGCCAGCGTATTTTAAGCCCCGACGACAGGGCGAGAATAACGCGAGGGATTCACTGGATTTTCAAATCACCTTATCCCGAGCAGTGCTGAATAACCTTGCCTTGAAAAAGGGTAATTAACACACAAGTTAACTTGGCTGGGTGTTGTTAACCTTAGCTCTTAGCCCTGCACAGGGGATACAGCCAGCATATTTTAACAGTAATGAAGGGGTACTCCAGATTCCCCAGATCTTCAGAATGAGTCTCACCTTCAGATGCAGTATAGTGTCATACCCAACACACCCCTTTTTGGGGAAGAGGCTCGTAGCTCTCCACAGGGGCTACGGCCAGCGTATTTTAAGCCCCGACGACAGGGCGAAAATAACGCTAGAGATTGACTGGATTTTCAAATCACCTTATCCCGGGCAGTGCCAAATAACCTTGCCTTGAAAAAAACAAACTTCCATATTCTTCATATGGTAATTAACACACAAGTTAACTTGGCTGGGGATTGTTAACCTTGCCCTGAAAAAATAATTTTCAAACAAATCTATTCGGCCTATAGATCGTATCCTGATAGGTACTTCCATTCTGGATTAGAGTGGACATAGCAGTAATAGTAATGAAGGTCTACTCCACACTCTCCAGATCATCAGAATGAGCCTCATCTTCAGATGCAGTATTGTATCATACCCAATACATTTAATTTGAGAAACTCTTACCCCTAAGCAGGGGATACAGTCAGCGTATTTTAACCCGACGACAGGGCGAGAATAACGCGAGGGATTCACTAGATTTTCAAATTACCTTATGCCGGGCAGTGCCGAATAACCTTGCCTTGAAAAAAAAATTTCCATATTCTTAATATGGTAATTAACACACAAGTTAACTTGGCTGTGGATTGTTAACCTTGCCCTGAAAAAATAATTTTCAAACAGATCTATTTGACCTATAGATCGTACCTGATAGGTACTTCCATTCTGGATTAGAGTGGACATAGCAGTAATAGTAATGAAGGTCTACTCCACACTCTCCAGATCTCTGGAACGAGCCTCACCTTAAAATGCAGTATAGTATCATATCCAGGATATCTTTTTTATTTTAGAAGAAACTCTTACCCCTCTGCAAGGGATACATTTAGCGCAGTGATTCTCAACGTGGTCCATCTGGACCATCTGTGGTCCACAGAACATTTCTAGTGGTCCACAGAGAGTTCAAAGCCACAAAAATGTTTTAGCCATTTCACAAAAATTTAACTAATTCAGCGCTTCTTATAATGACCCTCCCCAGTTGAAAATCTCTATTTAAGCGCACGTCGATGATCGGCGGAAAATGAATTGTCTTGTCTTACTGTGTGTGGTAGCCGCTCGCAGCAACATTCAAGAAAAGTAGAATTGGTCCATGGGAATTTTTTGAATAAAAAATGGTCCATAAGCCGAAAAAGGTTGAGAAGCACTAATTTAGCGTATTCTAATCCCCGACGAAAGGATGAGAATAACGCTAGGATTCACTGGATTTTCAAATTACCTTATCCCGGGCAGTGCCAAATAACCTTACCTTGAAAAAATAATTTTCAATCAAATCTATTTAACCCATAGATGATAATCTGATAGATACTACTATTCTGGATTAGAGTGGACATAGCAGTAATAGTAATGAAGGTCTACTCCATATTTCCCAGATCTTCAGAATGAGTCTCACCTTCAGATGCAGTATAGTGTCATACTCAACACACCCCTTTTCTGGATCAGAGTGGACATAGCAGTAATAGTAATGAAGTGCTACTCCACACTCTCCAGATCTTCAGAATGAGACACATCTTCACATGCAGTATAGTATTATACCGAACACATTTAATTTGAGAAACAGTCAGCGTATTTTAAACTCCGACGACAGGGCTAAAATAACACTAGGGATTCCTGGATTTTCAAATTTCCTTATCCCGGACAGTGCCGAATAACCTTGCCTTGAAAAAAAAACTTCCATATTCTTCATATGGTAATTAACACACAAGTTAACTTGGCTGGGGATTGTTAACCTTGCCCTGAAAAATAAATTTCAAACAAATCTATTTGGCCTATAGATCGTACCCTGATAGGTACTTCCATTCTGGATTAGAGTGGACATGGCATAATAGCAATAAAGTATTCCACACTCTCTAGATCTCTAGAACGAGCCTCACCTTAAAATGCAGTATAGTATCCAGGATATCTATTTAACCCATATATGATAATCTGATAGATACTACTGTTCTGGATTAGATTGGACATAGCAGTAACAGTAATGAAGGGGTACTCCATATTTCCCAGATCTTCAGAATGAGTCTCACCTTCAGATTCAGTACAGTGTCATACCCAACACACCCCTTTTTGGGGAAGAGGCTCTTAGCTCTCCACAGTCCAGCGTAATTCTAAGCCCCGACTACAGGGCGAAAATAACGCTAGAGATTGACTGGATTTTCAAATCACCTTATCCCGGGCAGTGCGAATAACCTTGCCTTGAAAAAAAAATCTTCCATCTTCTTCATATGGTAATTAAACACAAGTTAACTTGGCTGGGATTGTTAACCTTGCCTTGAAAAAATAATTTCAAACAAATCTATTTGGCCTATAGATCGTACTCTGATAGGTACTTCCATTCTGGATTAGAGTGGACATGGCATAATAGCAATAAAGTATTCCACACTCTCTAGATCTCTAGAACGAGCCTCACCTTAAAATGCAGTATAGTATCATATCCAGGATATCTATTTAACCCATATATGATAATCTGATAGATACTACTGTTCTGGATTAGAGTAATGAAGGGGTACTCCATATTTCCCAGATCTTCAGAATGAGTCTCACCTTCAGATGCAGTATAGTGTCATACCCAACACACCCCTTTTTGGGGAAGAGGCTCGTAGCTCTCCACAGGGGCTACGACCAGCGTATTCTAAGCCCCGGCTACAGGGCGAAAATAACGCTAGAGATTGACTGGATTTTCAAATCACCTTATCCCGGGCAGTGCCGAATAACCTTGCCTTGAAAAAAAATCTTCCATTTTCTTCATATGGTAATTAACACACAAGTTAACTTGGCTGGGGATTGTTAACCTTGCCCTGAAAAATAATTTTCAACAAATCTATTTGATCTATAGATCGTACTCTGATAGGTACTTCCATTCTGGATTAGAGTGGACATGGCAGTAATAGTAATGAAGGGCTACTCCACACTCCCCAGATCTTCAGAATGAGCCCATCTTCAGATGCAGTATAGTATCATACCCAACACATTTAATTTGAGAAACTCTTACCCCTAAGCAGGGGATACAGCCAGCGTATTTTAAGCCCCGACGACAGGACGAGAATAACGCTAGGGATTCCTGGATTTACAAATTTCCTTATCCCGGGCAGTGCCGAATAACCTTGCCTTGAAAAAAAAATCTTCCATCTTCTTCATATGGTAATTAACACACAAGTTAACTTGGCTGGGGATTGTTAACCTTTCCTTGAAAAATTAATTTTCAAACAGATTTATTTGGCCTATAGATCGTACCCTGATAGGTACTTCCATTCTGAATTAGAGTGGACATGGCATAATAGCAATAAAGTATTCCACACTCTCTAGATCTCTAGAACGAGCCTCACCTTAAAATGCAGTATAGTATCCAGGATATCTATTTAACCCATATATGATAATCTGATAGATACTACTGTTCTGGATTAGAGTAATGAAGGGGTACTCCATATTTCCCAGATCTTCAGAATGAGTCTCACCTTCAGATGCAGTATAGTGTCATACCCAACACACCCCTTTTTGGGGAAGAGGCTCTTAGCTCTACACAGGGGCTACGGCCAGCGTATTCTAAGTCCCGACTACAGGGCGAAAATAACACTAGCGATTCACAGGATTTTCAAATCACCTTATCCCGGACAGTGCCGAATAACCTTGCCTTGAAAAAAAAATCTTCCATCTTCTTCATATGGTAATTAACACACAAGTTAACTTGGCTGGGGATTGTTAACCTTTCCTTGAAAAATTAATTTTCAAACAGATTTATTTGGCCTATAGATCGTACCCTGATAGGTACTTCCATTCTGAATTAGAGTGGACATGGCATAATAGCAATAAAGTATTCCACACTCTCTAGATCTCTAGAACGAGCCTCACCTTAAAATGCAGTATAGTATCCAGGATATCTATTTAACCCATATATGATAATCTGATAGATACTACTGTTCTGGATTAGAGTAATGAAGGGTACTCCATATTTCCCAGATCTTCAGAATGAGTCTCACCTTCAGATGCAGTATAGTGTCATACCCAACACACCTTTTTGGGGAAGAGGCTCTTAGCTCTACACAGGGGCTACGGCCAGCGTATTCTAAGTCCCGACTACAGGGCGAAAATAACACTAGCGATTCACAGGATTTTCAAATCACCTTATCCCGGACAGTGCCGAATAACCTTGCCTTGAAAAAAAAATCTTCCATCTTCTTCATATGGTAATTAACACACAAGTTAACTTGGCTGGTTGTTGTTAGTGTGACGGCGACAATGTTTGACAAGCTCATTCTGATTGGCAAATATGTCCAGAACTGTATTGGCTTATAGCGCCATCTTATTCGCTTTGATTTTCAAAGTTTTTGGGAAGCGCTTTTTTGACAAGAGCTGAGCGAGCACTTGAAGTTAGCTTTTCACCACACATGAAGATCTAATTAACGGCGGTCTTGGCTTTCACCGTTGCCTTACCTCAGAGGGGCCCCACAAGAATGCCTAGTACGTCGTACGAAGCCCTTTTTACACAATAACAATGTCAAAATAATTTTTTTTAAGAAGTAGAAAAAAATGGCTGGGAAAAATCTGTTTGGTGGGGAATGGTGAAAGAATGACTAGGAGAGAAAGAAAGAGTCAGACAAGAGAAGGAGAAAGATACATACATATATATATTATATATATATATATATATATGTGTGTGTGTGTGTGTGTGTGTGTGTGTATTATATATATGTATACATTATATATGTATATACATTATATATATGTGTGTGTGTGTATATATTATATATATGTATATATTATATATGTATATACATTATATATATATATGTGTGTGTGTGTATACATCATATATATATAGAGGAGAGAGAGAGAGAGAGAGAGAGAGAGAGAGGAGAGAGAGGAGAGAGAGAGAGAGAGAGAGAGAAGAAGAGAGATTATTGATAAGCCAGAGGCAGAAAAGTGTTGTAAGAGTGACTGAAAGAACTTTAGGATGAGAGAGAGAGAGAGAGAGAGAGAGAGAGAGAGAGAGAGAGAGAGAGAGAGAGAGAGAGAGAACGAGAGAGAGAGAGAGAGAGAGAGAGAGAGAGAGAGGGGGGGGAGAGAAGAAGTGGGAGAGTGAATGATAGTAGGAAATAGATGAGTATTGATAAGGCAGAAAAGTGTTGTAAGGCCGACTGAGATTACGAAGGTATATATGTGTGAGTATATGAGATAGATAGATAGAGAGTTTAAATCGATAGATATAATAATAGATAGATAGATAGATAGATAGATAGATAGAGAGAGAGAGAGAGAGAGAGAGAGAGAGAGAGGGTGGGAGAGATAGGGGGAGAGGGGGTAAATAAATAAATGAGTATTGATAAGGCAGAGGCAGACTGTTGTGAGGCTGACTGAAAGAGTCAATGAAGGAGAGAGAGAGAGAGACAGAGAGACAGACAGACAGACAGATAGACAGACAGACAGATATATTAAGTAAAAAAAAGTGAGAATCTATCTACGAGGATGTGCTGAAAAGTTTTCGCCATAACAAAAATGAAAAATAAAATAGATGAAATAATAAAATAAATACCCCCCCCCCCAAAAAAAACAATTATATTTATCTTTTTAAACAGGGGTCAGCAAATTTTTAAGACCCCGACCTCCTCCTGGAATCCTTCCTTCATCATTGACCTCCCAGGTATGTAAGTGAAGTAAAGTCGTCGGGGCGGCCTAAAGTCGCTATCAGCCAATCAGCGAGGGAGTCTATCCCCTTTTCACTTGCGCTAGACCCCAAGGAGATTATTTTAGCGTCTGAGGTGGAGCGCCACACCTACCATCAGCTCCTTACTTTACCGCACAGATCCCTGTGCTACTCATACGCTGAGTTGGTGGGGACCGGTATCAAACTAAGAACCTTGTAGTTTCTAGCTGAACGCTCTACCGACTGAGCTAACCCGGCCCCTACGTTCAGTTTCCATATGTATCAGGTGTTAAGAACTAGAAAACTGTTGGTCGGTATGTGTTACAATTTTAACCCTTAGGCTTCAGCGGAGATCCTTTATGTTTAACAGAGTGCGATCCTTGGCAAAGAATCCTTTGGTTGATCCTTGGTGCTCCCCAGCCTTGCAAGCCCTTCGTCAATGATTGCAAATCGACGTCTCTCAGTATCAGTGATTAAGTAGTCAACCAGCCACGCATTCTAACTATTGATTGGCTGAGGTTTAAACCACATAACCTTGCTTAGTCTATAAATTTAAGTAGTGTATTGTAGTACGGCTTATATTCTCCAAAGCGCGTGTTGTAATGGTTAAAGTCATGGGAAATGGACTCGTCGCCCGAGTTCAAATCCTGGATGTGGTAATTGCATTTCACGTAGCACTAATACCCTTGGGAAAGGTATGAATCCTACTCTCCCTCCAGCTATGGATAAATAGTAGGGCAGACTGGGCTCTTTTAGGCAACCGGTCTAGGAGAAGGAAAACTCTGAATTTAAACCTGTTGAACTCCGCTTAAGAAATTGACCCTGTGTCACATCCTGCTCGCGCGGAGGGGTTGGTAAATATATATATTCTCCAAATAATCCAACAGTATGCATTTACCCAACCCTTTCACCACGGGCAGGATGTGACACAAGGTCAATTCTTTAAGCGGGTAAAGCTGGTTTAAATTCAGAGTTTTCCTTCTTCTAGAACGGTTGGTGTTAAAGAACCCAGTCTGCCCTATTATTTACCATAGCCGAGGAGAAGAGATGGGTTCATGCCTTTCCCAAGGGCATTAGCACAAAGTGAAACACAAACAACTTCGTCCAGAACTTGAACTCGGGTCGCCAATTTCATTTTCTTCGACGATAACCGTTACTCAAGTGTGCCTCCTAAGTGTTGTTCTTTATCCCATTCCCTATAAATATCAATTTTGGGGAAAAAATATTGTGGAGAGATATACACAACGTTTCGGTCGATGTTCCCTCCGGAATTCTTTAAAACATCGCAATAGGATATTTCTCTGAATGTTTGAGATGAGGCTTGATGATTAATATTATCTGCGTTATTCGTCCTCATCTTTATTGTTATTTGTACAACGTCCAATTGGACACATGGCCCAGTGGATAAGGTAGTTAGGTTAAGACAGTTCTAAGTGACAGTTATCTCTGGATTCCGGGTTCAATCCTGAGCAGCGGCAGTAACATAGAAAAATAATTAACACAGGCTATCAAGAAGACATTTTGTGTTTCCTCGAGTGTGATAGCAGCCTATCCTTGCTGTGAGCTATGAAGCCACGCTGACAGATGAAATTTTCTAAAGCCGGAGTCAGATGTTTTTGTTTTAAATTTAGATGGAGCTGATCACGATGTTTCAATTTATTTCTTCAAAGCTCTTAGCGAAACATGTCTTACGCCATTCTTTCCAATTTGATGTTAGATTTTCCCAAACACTCAGGTTAACATTGAGGCGCTTCAAATTGTACTTCAATTTGTCTTTATAGCGTTAGGGTGGACGTCCAATAGAACGCTTAGCATTTGGTAATTGTCCCTATAATATCTTCTTTGGAAGCCTGTTCTCATTCATTCTGACAACGTGACCAGCCAACCTAAGCTGAACCTTTGCTAGTAAGGTTTCAATGCCTGCAATGTTGTTATATTTTTTTTGATATTGTACTATTTACAATATATATATATATATATATATATATATATATATATATATATATATATATATATATATAATGTATTTTGGGCAGCATTTTTTCTTTTATACAAGTTTTGTTGAACTCTTACAGACAATTCCTGTCGGACAAGTTTTTCGTTGATCCGTTCCAATTTTCGGGCCATCTTTCTGGTGTCGGTGTATAGCTGGTATAACAGTCCCTACCAATGGTTATTACCCCCTACTTCTAATTCCTTGCTACTACCCGTTCTCGTTAAAAACGAGACACGAAATCATATCATCGTTTCCTACCTGATGATGGCAAATTGTATTGCCGAAAGCGCTCGTTTTGAAACCTTTGGGGGACTGTTATACCAGTTGCACCCCGACACCAGAAAGATGGACCGAAAATTGGAACGGATCAACGAAAAACTTGTCCGACAGGAATTGTCTGTACAGTTCAACAAAACAATGCTGATATATATATATATATATATATATATATATATATATATATATATATATGCGTGTGTGTGTATGTGTGTGTGTGTGTGTGTGTGTGTGTGTGTGCTATGTTCTTGTGAGCGTTGTTTGTTTGGTCTTTTTAAAGTATTGGAAATACGAACAAAAACAAGAAAAACGGAGCAGAAATCTGTTTATATAATATTCAACCGTTGCTCTGTTTCTGGTTTAATCTATTCCGATATTTCGGGTGAACATTCACCCTTTCTCAAGGTATGTCCGACGGTCTGGAGAGAAAAAAAAATGCTATGTTGTATATGAGGGCAAAAAAATAATTAAATGAAGTGGACGATTTCGAAAGAAAATTAACGGCTAAATATATATATATTATATATATATATATATCTTCTTATTATAATGGAGATTATGGGTTTGTCTGTCTGTAACCGAAACTATATTACTATACAAGTCACAATTCCTTTCGTTATTTACATCATATTCTCCATGATTTTATTTTTATTTAAACCGCAATTATTAATAAAATTGTTTTACATTACTTACACTGTTGACCATATCTACATACTAATAACATGCAATTGTATTTATATATACAACAAAATAAAGGTTTACAGTGTGAATGGGAAGGCTAATTTGCATATTGATCTTAAAAAAATTGATTTTAATAAATATATGCTTAGTATTATTGATTTCTTATTGTTTGGTTTTATCTTATTGAATATGAGCAAAAATCTCTTCAATAAATCTTAAAAGAAATCCCTTAACAAGAAGAAATAACTGTAATATTATTCTTTACTTCCTATTTTAGCTAAACATTTTAATTAGGAAAATTTACCAATGAAAGACGGGAGTAACGGAAAATGATGGAAGAGTTAGTTTCAAAGTTGTTCTATTTTTCAATCATACCCCTCTGTTCAAAATCTTTTTATCTACATTCTTATTCAGTTTCATTAGCCTTTCTAATTTAATATGATATTTTATTATAAAATTTAACTAAAATATTTGCACCCGGAGGGTGCATATATTTGCTAGTATATATAATATATAATGAATAGAGAATGAAAAAATGAGAAACGTATTGGCATGAAAAGGTGCTCAATGCTAATAAAGCAGAGCAGATGTATAATCAATGGTAATATTATGGGTTTACACTCATAACTTGAAGTTTCATGGTAATCCAATCATCAGATGAGTCCAATGGTTGAAATGTTAAAAACATGTGTTTTTTTTGGGGGGGGGTATTTTATTTTTATTATTTCATCTATTTTATTTTTCAGTCACGACTGGTTTTTAACATCTCAACCATTGAACTCATCTGATGATTGGATTACCATGAAACTTCAAGTTATGAGTGTAAACCCATAATATTACCATTGATTTATATATATATATATATATATAATATATATATATATATATATATATATAAATGTTGTTCTGATTCCAACGGGAGAAAATTCAATATTTTATAAAAAAAAAGGAAGGTCCGCAAAATGTATTTTGTTCTCAGAAAAATTTTTTTAAATTCTTTTTGTTTTACATATGCAACACGTGTTTCAGATCTTCTGGTATCTTCTTCAGGCTTTGATTGATAATATATATATATATATATATATATATATATATATATATATATATATATATATATATATATATACCAACCCCTTTTGACGAGTAGGATTTGGCACAATGCCAATTTAAACGTCATTAAAGCTGATTTGAATTCAGCCTTGTCCTTCTTGTAGATTGTTTGCCTAACCAAGAAAAATAACCTAGTATGTCCAATTATTTACCCATAGCTGCAGGGAGGCGAAGCGATGAATTCGTGCCTTTCCGAAACGCAAACAGAGTTTTTACTATAATTATAAATCTAGTGTCCGGTTTAATTTCTTACAACGATAACCGTTACGCTTAAGTGGCTACTCCGTAAGAACTATTCTTATAGGCCGATGTTGTAAGTTCGATTCTTGGTGAGGGCTCTGTAAATGTTGCCTTTTTGTCTTAGTCAATATCTAAGAGCTTCGCGCCGTGGAACAGTGGTTAGTACGAGGCCTTACCCTCTCCTTTAAGCCCGACCCTAACAAAGATCCGTTGGTGGATTGTCTCTCTCTCTCCCAACATTCCGTGTCGGAGTGATTGGGTGGAGGGGGGTGTTCACTCCTACGGCTTTTCATTTACGTATTCTGA
Source organism: Doryteuthis pealeii (assembly GCA_023376005.1). Taxonomy (NCBI): domain Eukaryota; kingdom Metazoa; phylum Mollusca; class Cephalopoda; order Myopsida; family Loliginidae; genus Doryteuthis; species Doryteuthis pealeii. The sequence goes on along the minus strand of CM042170.1, from coordinate 11,463,835 downwards.
TTTGGACGTAATTCCTTTAATTCTGAGACAAACTTGAAAACAGTATGAATGTCGTTCAACTGGTAACTGCCGGAATTCAAAGGATATAATTGCTAAAACACTAATCTCCCTTACTCACACTCTCCCCCCCTCTCTCTCTCTCTTTCTCTCTCTCTCTCTCTCAAACATACGCACGCACGCACGCACGCATACATACACACAAACGTATATACTCATAAAATACATCCAAACTCACAGACACATACACGCTCGTTCATACCCACACAGATACACAATATACTCACACTCCCACACACTTCGACGCTTCCAACGCACACACTGTTGTTCCCAAACACATACACACAAATAACACATACGCTTCACACTTACAACATATCGTCACACATACACACACACACACACACACACACACACACACTCGCACATATACATACACACATAATTGTATACTCCCAAAACAGATACACACATATACACACACACTCCCACACACTTCGACACTTCCATACGCACACACTGTCGTTCCCAAACACATACACACAAAATAACACATACGCTTCACACTTACAAACATATCGTCACACATACACACACCACACACACACACACACACACACACACACTCGCACATATACATACACACATAATTGTATACTCCCAAAACAGATACACACATATACACACACAGTCCCACACACTTCAACACTTCCAAACGCACACACTGTTGTTCCCAAACACATACACACAAAATAACACATACGCCCACACTTACAAACATATCGTCACACACACACACACACACACACTTTCGCACATATACATACACACATAATTGTATACTCCAAAATACATCGACACTCACACACACCTCTCTCGTTCCTAATCACACACATGCACACATATATACACATCTGCTCATATACACAGGTTACCACACACATCGACACTTTCAAACACACATAGACACAAAATAACTCATAGGTACACACTCGTAAACACGCACATTATTCTCTCTCTCTCTCTCTCTCTCTCTCTCTCTCTCTCTCTCTCACTCACACACACACACACACATACACACACACGTGCACACACACTGTCTCTCTCACACACACATAAACACGCACACTCACATACTTATATATATAAATACAAGAAGCGTGTGGTGTAATGGTTAAAGTCATGGGAAATGAACTCGTCGCCCCGAGTTCAAATCCTGGATGTGGTAATTGCATTTCACTTAGCGCTAACACCCTTGGGAAAGGTATGAATCCTACTCTCCCTCCAGCTATGGGTAAATAGCAGGACAAACTGGACTACTCGTGCGGAGGAATTGGTAAAATATATATATATATATATAAATACACATATAAGTATATTCTCACAAAATGCATCGATACTCGCAAGCACAGACACATTCGTTCACACTCGCACACACACACATATATATATATATATACATACACACAGGCACCCGCTCATTCACGTACACACCGACATATATCAACACCCCAACATCGTTCGCAAACAAATATACACAAAATAAATCATACACACCCACTCAAAAACATATCGACACTCACAAACACGTACATTATCTAAGACACACACACACACACGCGCGCAAACATACAGATACATACACACATTTTCCTGAACTTTTTGATATTTATTGCAAACTCTTTTGAGTTTTTTTTAATGATAAAAATGCTTATAATTTAAAATAAAATTTATTTTATTTTTAACATAAAATACGCATTTTTTAAAAATTATTTGAAAATTCCGGTACCGATCGAGAGCGTTCTGTGCCTCGTGATTAATGATATATTTATTTCGTTTTTCCGTTTACAATGTTGCTTTGATAAAGACCTCTTCATATGGTCGAAACAGATTTCTGTCAGCAAAACTTTAAACATCTTGTTGTTTTTTCTACCAAACTTTCTACACATATTGTCGGATTCATATCCATTTTACCTTTATATATATATATATATATATATATATATATATATATATATATATATATATACATTTTTACCTTTTATACACACATACGTATATACTCACAAAATACATCGAAACTCACACACACACACACACACTCAGGTTTACACCCCCACACATACACTCACATACGTACATATACACACACACTCCTAAACATACACACTGTTGTTCACAAACACATACGAAATAACGTATACGCACCCACTCACAAACACATCGACACTCACAAACACGCATATTATCTCAGGCATACACATACCCCCACCCCTACACGCGCGCACAAACACTTCGAAACAAATCGACACTTCCATAGCGACCCTCCGGGGTTCGGAGTCGGATGTACGCGCCCGCCCCGGTCAATTTCACGAGCGTCGATCCCAGGGGGCCATCCCCCAGGCAACACCTGCCCTCTCGATTTAAAGGGGCAGGGCTGGGTTTATTGCCCAGTGCCTGAGGCGCCCCCCTTGAGGGTGAATGCCTAGGGATAGACGCAATTTTTAACCCCGTCACCAATGAGTCTCGGTTTGTAGGTGGTCCCACGTTAATAGGGCCTTGTGCCTAGCCTAGTACAAGTGGGGTACGAGGATAATACTCTCCCATACGCACTGTCGTTTACAAATACATACTCACAAAATAACACATACGCACATACTCACCAACACTCACAAAACCCACACAAACACACTATCTCTCAAGCTCGCATACACACAAAACCACGCACTCACACTCATAGACAAAGATACGCACATATCCACATAAACATACTGACAAACACACCCACACACACACTTCTCAGACACATGCACAAAGAAAAAACACGTACAAATCGCTCACACATATAAGCACAGATACACACACATTCAGAAATAAATCACCGCTCACAAACACACCCACTCTCTCACACAGGTATGCACACATAAACACACATACGCACATACAATCGCTTACACATCCACACTCATACGAATTCTATCTCCCCTTATGGCAAGCCCCAACCCTTTTGATCATATGGGTACTAGAAGGCGGTGGCTGAGGGTCTACATGTCTTGGGAATGACGTTAAACTCTATCTGATGGTGAGGTTCTAGTTTTGGAGGTTTGGGGAATGTGGAGCACCCTTTCATCACCATTGCTCCTTGGTCCCTCTGACCCGGAGTGGTAGTATCTGTTAGGGTCCCATCTATGGGTTAAATAGAAAATATGAGTTTATAAACAAAATTGTATTATCCATTAAAAATGAAATTATTTCAAAACTTTGTCGGCATTAAACATTTTAATACCAAATTCCAATAAAGTATTCGGCATAAAATAACCCAAGGGGTTGACATGCCGTAAAACCCAACCAACCAAGAATTCTATCTCATACACATATACACATAAATACATTAAATAAAAACACACACATACGCCCCCCCCCCAAACAAATTGACACTTACAAACACAAAGTCTCTCTTTTACACAGAGAAACCTGCTGCGGGATAGAGAAACGGTTATCGTCGTAGAAAATGGATTCGGCGACCCGAGTTCGAATCCTGTTTGCGTTTTATTTTGCAGTAATGTATTTGGGAAACGTATGAATTCTTCGCCGGGTAAATCGAAGGGCAGACTAGATTTTTCAGCCTTGGTGACCAATCTAGGAGAAGGAAAAAACTGAATTCAAGACCTGAATACAACTAGAATGCTTTGATTGATGTGGTTTGTTATTTTTACGGCATGTCAACCCTTGTCAGGTTATTTAATGCCGAAGTCAGGTTATTTTTGCAAGCAATTCTATGGTTTCAAGTAACTATTCCAATTTGATAATAATATTAATTTGTTTGCTCACGGGCAGTGTCGCTGCCCAGCTTATCTGATATGAATAATTTGTACTAAGTCTATGTGTTTTAAAGTATTCGTATCAAATACAAATATTTTGCACACAATCATATGGTTTCAGGTTCGATAGCGGCCCTCGCCAACTCAGCGCAAAAACAATGTTCCTGGTCTAGCGCTAGTGAAAAGGGAATAGACACCATCGCTGACCGGCTGATACCATTAAGAACCTACTCCGCCAACTTTTTATATAGTTTGAAATATTCAATTTGGATGCTAATAATTTTCACAGTTATTCCTATCTAATACTAATAATTTGTTTACAATTATATGGCTTTAAGTATTACTAAGACAGATGATTGCCACACGGGAAATCCCATAGAAACCAGCTATGTGTTGAATCGTACCACTACTGTTCTTCTACAAGCAATATTTGTTTCCTATAAGTCTAACATAAACAAAGGGGAACCACTCTTGACTGATAAATTATTCATTTATTTTCCCATTAAACTAACCCTAAACCCTAACCCTGTCTTCTTTTTTCCTAGTAGATCAATAAATAAATAAATAATTTATCAGTCAAGAGTGGTTCCCCTTTGTTTATGTTAGACTAATAGGAAATAATCCAAGTAATTTTGATACCAGATTGTTTATAGTACCTGCTGTTGCCTAAATGGTCACCCATCTAAGTATTGATCAGGCTCATTCTTAGGAGAACAGGAGTGATACAATTTAACCAATACCTGGTGGGATAAGAGTGTTCATACCTTTCCCAATGGTATTAGTCTAAAAGTGAATATACTAGTGGGACTTTCCAAACACCCTAATATGTTAGATTTTTTTCCTTTTTACAAAAATTATAATTACTGAAAGAATTTGTAACAAAAAGAATGGTTTGCTTTGGTTTCTTTTTTTAAGGAATATTATATAAAGCTAGTTACTAATTTATAAATAGCAGAACATGTGGATATACCAGAGTATAATAATTGGATTATTACAACATTTGATGTATTTACTTAAGAGCTATTGTGAAATACTTCAATATGTAAAAAGTATAATAATCTTGATTTGAGTAAAACATATTAGTATTATCACTCTCTATCTCTCCCCATCTCTCTTTCTTTTTGATTATATTTTTCTGTGTAGCATGTTCCTTTTATCCCTTTCTATTCTGTTTGATTAAAACTGAATAGTCCATTATTTAGACTAGCAAATATATGCACCCTCCGGGTGCAAGTATTTTAGTTAAAGTTTATAATAAAATATCATATTAAATTAGAAAGGCTAATGAAACTGAATAAGAATGTAGATAAAAAGATTTTGAACAGAGGGGGTATGATTGAAAAATAGAACAACTTTGAAACTAACTCTCCTATCATTTTCCGTTACTCCCGTCTTTCATTGGTAAATTTTCCTAATTAAACTGTTTAGTTAAAATAGGAAGTAAAGAATAATATTAAAGTTATTTCTTCTTATTAAGGGATTTCTTTTAAGATTTATTGAAGAGATTTTTGCTCATATTCAATAAGATAAAACCAAACAATTAGAAATCAATAATACTAAGCATATATTTATTAAAATCAATTTTTTAAGATCAATATGCAAATTAGCCTTCCCATTCATACTGTAAGCCTCTATTTTGTCGTATATATAAATACAATTCCATGTTATTTGTATGTTGATATGGTCTACAGTGGCTTCGGCCTCTGGACCATTGATATAATTAACGGCGTCGATCCCAGGGGCCATACCCCCAGGCAACACCTGCCCCCTCGATTTAAAGGGACAGGGCTGGTTTATTGCCCAGTGCCTGAGGCGCCCCTCTTGAGGGGAATGCCGACGGGATCGACGCAATTTTCACTGCCACCCATGAGTCTCGGCTTGTGGTGGTCCCACGTTAATAGGGACTTTGTGCCTGACCCGTACAAGTGGGGGTACGCGGTAAATATCGATATGGTCAACAGTGGCTTCGGCTTCTGGACCATTGATATAATTAACGGCGTCGATCCAGGGGCCATCCCCCCAGGCAACACCTGCCCCTTGATTTAAAGGGGCAGGGCTGGGTTTATTGCCCAGTGCCTGAGGCGCCCCCTTGAGGGGGAATGCCGACGGGATCGACGCAATTTTTCACCTGCCACTCCATGAGCTTCGGCTTGTGGGTAGTCCCACGTTAATAGGGACTTTGTGCCTGACCCGTACAAGTGGGGTACGCGGTAAATACTATGTAGATATGGTCAACAGTGTGAGTAATATAAAACAATTTTATTAATAATTGAGGTTTAAATAAAAATAAAATCATGGAGAATATGATGTAAATAACTAAAGGAATTGTGACTTGTATAGTAATATAGTTTCGGTTACAGACAGACAATCCTACAATCTCCATTATAATAAGAGATGTAGTGAAGACACTCATAAGAAATGATAATTTGGCAGATAAGCAACTTCAGATAATCAAGATTTACATTTTTGTATTTTTTTCTTGGACTATTTGGATGGTCTCATTTTTAACCAGAGGGTGATTCAAGATGATAACGGTCGGAAGCTTAAGGAATAAAAGTATTAATATATAGATATGATAATGACTTTTGACATTAAATAACCAACGAAAAGAAACCAAACCTAATTTGCACACAGTTATATAGTTTTAAATGTTCCCATCTAAAACTGATAATGTTCTAATCTATTTAACCTATAGATAGGGCCATAACAGGTACTGCCACTCCGGGTCATAGTGGACCTGGGAGTAATAGCAATGAATGCGGACTCCACACTTCCCAGAGCTCCAGAACTAGTTTGGTTTGGTTTCTTTGTTTAATGGCATATCAATCTTTTAGAAAAAACAGTAATGGTACGATTTAACCCACACTTGGGATAAGGGAGTCCTTACCTTTCCCAAGGGGTTATAATTGCAAATCGTCATCAAAATTAAAACGGAAAATTTAGCTTGGGCATAGATTTTAATGAATTTAATCATTACTAAGGACTCGATTTATGTTATTTTTTACTTAAATTTTAACCGTTAGTTGTATTTTAAGGACCCCCCCCAAAAAAAAAAAAACAAACAAAAAAACAAAAAAACAAAAAAAAAACACAGATGGATGATAAGACTAGTCGGAATTAATAAACATGTACAAACAAAAAAATATACTTTCTATTTCAATATTACAGGCGACGCGTGCTTTTCTTAAGTGACCAAAAGTGTAATAATCCATGTTTTTTATGTTAATAAATTCTCGGAAAATATTCATCTCCCTTAAAAATTAATTCTCTTGCGTCCCTCTGTAGGAAAATAACGTCCAATAAAAAACGGTTAAAAACACAACTATCGGTTAAAATTTAAGTAAAAAAATAACATAAATCGTGTCCTTAGTAGTAATTGAATTCATTAAAATCCAAGCAGATGCCCAAGCCAAATTTTTCCGTTTTAATTTTGACGACGATTTGCAATTTCAACCTCCCAAGGTTATTAGCATAAAAGTGAACGTAATAGCGCAACTGGAGATCGAACTCACTATGATGTCACAGGCCAGCACGTTAGCCACAACACCACGAGGAGTTCCCAATGGGCATCCCGAAACGGTAAATTAGCGACTATTATAAAGAGATGGGTTATGGAAGCTCATGGTGCAATGGTTAAAGTCATGGGAAATGGACTCATCGCCCCGAGTTCAAATCCTGGACATGGTAATTGCATTTCCCTTAGCGCTAATACCTTTGGGAAAGGTATGAATCCTACTCTCCCTCCAGCTATGGGTAAATAGTATGGCAGACTGGGCTCTTTAACCTTGGTTAGGCAACCGGTCTAGGAGAAGGAAAACTCGGAATTCAAACCTGTTGAACTCCGCTTAAGAAGTTGACCTTATGCTCGTACGGAGGGGTTGGTAAATATATATAAAGAGATGGTTTTATAAGCACCACCGTTGTGGAGGACACACACACTCACACACACACACACACACACACACACACACACATATATATATATATATATATATGTGTGTGTGTGTGTGTGTGTGTGTGTTTGTGTGTGTTATGTTCTTGAGAACGTTGTTTGTTTGGTATTTTAAAGCATTGGAAATAAGAACAAAAACAAGAAAAACAGAACAGAAATCAGATTTTTTATATATTCAACCGTTGCTCTGTTTCTGGTTTAATCTATTCCGATATTTCGGGTGAACTTTCACCCTTTCTCAAGGTATGTCCGACGGTCTGGAGAGAAAAAAAAATGCAATGTTGTATATGAGGGCAAACAAATAATTAAATGAAGTGGACGATTTCGAAAGAAATTAATGGCTAATATATATATTATATATATATATATATATATATATATATTATATATGTGAAGAGGAAGTAAATCCGACGGTATGTAATATATCAAGAAAATTGAAAAAAACACAGGTTTAATAAAATGAAATAAAACAAAATCTTTTCATTTTTTTAAATCCCCCCCCTACACACACACCCAAACTTCCATCTCCTCTCTTAATATGAAACATGAAAATTTCTTTTCATGACATCTCCCCTACCTCTTACCAATATACACACACTCTCCCCTACCTCTTACAATACACACACACACACACACACACACATACACACACACACTCACACACACACACCACACACACAACCTTGAGGTTTCACTTCGCTGTCGTTTATCGCTACAGAAAAAAAATTATACACACACACACACACACACACAACCACATACCTAAAAAATGCACAATGTTTCCTTCAATACACACACTAACAGCGCTACATACTCACACCTTAAAATAGAATATTTGATGTCATATTTCAAAACCGTCTCCTTTTTTCAAACTTCAGAAAATTTTTTTAAACAGACTGAATAAGAAGGATTACCACTCACATTTTTTTTCTCATCATTCTGTGATATATAATTTCTTATCTTATGCCCTGAAGATGATCTATTTAATAGATCGAAACACTGCAGCGTCGGCCAATAAACTCACCACTTAACCCATTTAAACCTGTGTTTTTTTCAATTTTCTTGATATATTACACACACACACACACACACACATATATATATATATATATATATATATATATATATATATATATAATGAATAGAGAATGGAAAAATGAGAAAAGTATTGGCATGAAAAGGTGCTCAATGCTAATAAAGCAGAGCAGTTTTATAATCAATGGTAATATTATGGGTTTACACTCATAACTTGAAGTTTCATGGTAATCCAATCATCAGATGAGTCCAATGGTTGAGATGTTAAAAACATGTTTTTTTTTTGGGGGGGGGTATTTTATTTTATTATTTCATCTATTTTATTTTTCAGTCACGACTGGTTTTTAACATCTCAACCATTGGACTCATCTCAAGAACTGGAACCTCACCACCGGATACAGTTTAGTGTCATACCCATGATACCCTTTTTGAGGGAGTGCCTTATCCATCTTCAAGGGATGCAGTCGGGTTATTTTAGGCTTTGCCGCCAAGACGATTGCAACTCGGATGACGGAAGACATAAATTAGCTAAAAAACAAACAGAAAAAAAAATGGCGTAAAAATTTATGAAAGAGCTGACAACTTTGCACGAGCCCCAAAAATAATGATATGATAAATAAACAAACAAATGAATAAATAAATAGATAAATAAAAGAAAAATGGCGTCAAACCGGTAATGAAATAATAAATGAGGCATTTTTAAAAAAAAACTGGGCCTCACAGCAACCGTTCTAGTGCTCTATCCAAAGAAAAAAAGTGAGTTGTAAATCTTCGGAATGCTGTAAGTTATAATAACACGTGTTGCAACGTTTATGTTACAACCGTCGGAAATCATTACACCCCGTTTCTACCCGAATTTATTCGCTTAAATGTTATGTTATACATAAACCGGGTCGACATAATTTACCTCTTCCTGAGAAGCGGGTTAGAAAAAAAAAAAAAAAAAAAGAAGATTTCTTTGGTTTGTTTTGTTTTACGGCATATCAACCTCGGTGGGTCATTTAATGCCGATAAAGTTTTGAAATAAATTCATTCTTAATGCATAATACAATTTTGTTTATAAACTCATGTTTTTCTATTCAACCCATAGATGGGATCCTAACAGGTACTACCACTCCGGGTCAGAGTGGACCAGGGAGCAATGGTGATGAAGGGGTGCTCCACATTCCCCCAAACCTCCAAAACTGGAATCTCACCATCAGATAGAGTTTAACGTCATTCCCAGGACATGTAGACCCTCAGTTACCGACTTCTAGTACCCATATGATAAAAAGAGGTTGGGGCTTGCCATAAGGGCAATAAGGTTGGGAAAATCATATATGTGCTAGGGCTTAACGTGACCAGCCGATTGATCGGAGGGGGGCTCTCCGACCGCCCGTCTAGCCCAAGATAGGGCCAAAGTGGAGTATTGCAGGTCATGAACTGCTCATCCACCTGGGCTCTATCCTTAAGCATCACGGGTCGCCACCCACGGCCAACAGGTGGCCCCATTGGGAGAGTCTTACCCCTCTGCAGAGGTGCAGTCGGTGCATTCTAACGTCCCAGCCGACAGGGCAGGAAAGAAAAAGAAAATACTAATTTAGAATATCACTGTTATTTTTAATCTCGGTATGAACCAAATCATACGGTATCCTGGTCATGACGTTAAATTGTATCCAATGGTAAAGTTCCAATTTTGGAGATCTTGAGAGTGTGGAGTACCTCTTCATCGGCATTACTCCCAGGTCCACTCTTACCCGGAGTGGCAGTGCCTGTTAAGTTCCCCTCTATGGGTTAAACAGAAAAAAATTGAGTTTAAAAAATAAATGAATACCCATCTATACATATATAAAGGGCAGTTGTGTGAATCTGTATGTCCGGAATAAACTTCGAAAATAAAACAATTAACGACAAAGTAAATATATATACACATTAAATATCACCAGGACTTGGTTTTTGAGCAAAAATAATAGAGATTTGATTTATATTCGGGAAGATGATTAAAAAATAAAATTTAAATGATAACAGCATGGAATTTTTTCTTTCATTTAATAGTTTAGATAGTAGACATTAACATTTCATTTCAAAGTAGCTGGATCAATGCAAGGTTTTTTTTTTTTACATAGGGATTTAAATGGGGCATCCCACGAGGATTCAACTCACGATTCAGTAATAATGGATCTGTGGGACTAATCTTAAAATATCTCCCTCTACCCAGGTGACGCCGGGTAGCCGCTGCTAGTTAAGAATAAATAAAGCAAAACGTCTTCGGTATAAGAAGGGTTGACAAGCCGTAAACTTCAACCAATCAACCAACCAACCAACCAACCAAATAAGACACTCGTCTTTTTAAAGCAGAAACACCCTTTATTCAACAGACTTGTCCCTGAGGCTAAGAACGCGACTGTGTCCCCTGCAGAGGGAGTTCTGTGTTTGACACTAAACCGAATCTGATAGCGAGAAGTACCCCTAATTTGAGTTAGACGGTTGGAGACGCTCCCTCTGATCAATCGGCTGGTCATATCAAGCCCTAGCACCTATATGATCGCCCCGACCCTATTGCTCTTATAGCAAGCCCCAACCCCTTTTTATCATATAGAAGGCAGTGACTGAAGGTCTACATGTCCTGGGAATGATGTTAAACTCTATCTGATGGTGAGGTTCCAGTTTTGGAGGTTTGGGGAATATGGAGCACCCCTTCATCACCATTGCTCCCTCGTCCACTCTGATCTGGAGTGGTAGTACCTGTTAGGGTTCCATCTATGGGTTCCTTTCATCATATGCGAGAAGCCGGTCTCTAAGAGTCTTAGTGTTAGTGGTAAGATACCAATTGTTATTTGTACAACGTTTCGGCCGATATGCCCTCCGACCTTCTTCGGGTATTTCTTGTCGGACTCGGGAATCTTCTTTTCGAAATCAGGAGCCATCACGCAACTTTGAACCTAACCCTTTATTTAGTCCACGGGGGTATCCTGTTCTCATTCCACTAACCATAGCTGTTACTACCGCCGGTCAAGACTGAACCTGGAATCCACAGATAACTGTCACTTAGAACTGTCTTGACCTAACTACCTTATCCACTAGGCCATATGTCCAATTGGAAATACCTGAAGAAGGCCGGAGGGCATATCGGCCGAAACGTTGTACAAACACAATGAAGATGAGGACAATAGTCCGAATAACGCAGATAATACATTATGTTGTAGTTCTTCCTCCAGTGCCTTTTGTCCTTGAGGATGGCACTGCGAGTGTTTCCAAAGGAGGAGACAACATGGTTAGTGGAGAGATGTCAGGTGTCACAGTTCGCAACTAGGGTGGACCACCGGTGACGGGTGATATGAGGCACCAAGGGATTTTTTCAAGCAGTCCTTGTATCGCTTCTTTGGTGCCCCTTGTCACAATGGCCAACAGAGAACGCCGTAGTATGATCTTGGGCAGGTGAAGATTCATCAAACTAGAGACGTATTCTGTCCAACGTAGCATGGCCTCAATACTAGTGATCTGAAAGAATTATTATTTCACTCCATTTGAGTTTTTCACACCTGCAGAAGCTGGTGGTTCACTGGAGGCTGAGTGACAGCAAGTCTCCTCAGGTCTCCAGGACTCTTCTGAGTATTCTGGCAGATTGCAGCAGTGCAGTGTTCTAAATGGTCTCGATTCTTCCTCCGATTTTTCACCCGTCCAGACTCCTTTCCAATCCCTTGGGGATTGTTCCAAGGGTCCCAATCACGATCGGCACGGCCTTAACCCTCATGTTCCACAGTTTTCTTAGTTCTCTGGCAAGGTCTAAGTATTTATCGATCTTTTCGTTTTCTTTCATTTGCACTCTGTGATCGGCCGGGGCGACAAAGTTATTATTATTATTATTATTATTATTATTATTATTATTATTGGCATTTCAGTCTCGGAAGACTATAATAAAGTTTTCATGTGCCCCTGAAGTGACAGCGCCTGCTGTGACTGTGAAGTCCGATGTTTGAAAAACATTCTCGACTACA
>CM042170.1:11431053-11446053 GCA_023376005.1 Doryteuthis pealeii | reverse complement strand
AGATGGCACAAAGTCATGCAGAAAGTGCTCTTGAAAAAACCTTTGGTGGATTGCTACACCAATTCCACCAGGATATTAAAAAGATGGCTAGACAGTTAGAAAAGATCGAACAAAAACTCGCCCGACAAGAATTGTCCATAGAGTTTAACAAAACATGTTTAAAACAAAAATGCCGCCAATATATATATATTTTTTGTGGGGGATGGAGATCATGTGCTTAATTAAAGTCATACCTAATTTGTTAATTAATTAATTATAATTAAATGAATTAGGCGTGCATATCGGTTTAAATTTAAAGCGTAAACAAATCGAAAAAAAGTCGGTCTTTGTATGTACATTTCAGCCTATTAGGCCTCATCAGCAGAGCTATAGACAGGGTAGTGCTTTGTGCGTGATTTGAACCCTACCTGTCAGGCTGAAAATTGTCGGCCTTTGCCATTTTTCAAACATATTGTTTGACCACTCATAATATAATATTATATATATATATTATATATATATAAAGTCGTCGTCGGGGCGGCCTAAAGTCGGTATCAGTCAGACAGCGAGGGAGTCTATCCCCTTTTCAATAGCGCTAGACCAAGGAGATTGTTTTAGCGTCTGAGGTGGAGCGCCACATCTACCATCAGCTCCTTACTTTACTGCACAGATCCCTGTGCTACTCATACGCTGAGTTGGCGAGGACTGGTATCGAACTAGGAACCTTGTGGTTTCTAGCCGAACGCTCTACCGACTGAGCTAACCCGGCCCAATTACCCATATATATTATTCATTCATGCTGGACATTCAATTTTTTTAAAACTCAATTTTAAACTCATTTCTGATTCATTTTTTATCTATTTTATTCCATAGATGATACCCTATATATATATATATATATATATATATATATATATATATATATATATATCATCGAACTAAAAACTTGCTGTCAACGAAGATTTTAAAAACTATTCAAAAAAGTATATTAACCAATTAGAACTTTTAGCTAATAGGGTAAAATGTTTTTAGAACAAATTACCCTGTTAGTTCACAAATAATAATAGCGAATAAAATCTTAAGATTAATTTGATGATTTGATGAAGAAATGCCGTGGTACGTGCGTGTCGTTATAACTTATAATTTGAGATATTGCATACACCTTAATATGTTTATAATTAAGAAAAACAAATTTTAGTTATTGATTTTTACTGATTAAGTGATATGATTAATTGATTAAACAAAAATCGGATCAAGTAATGGAAAGGTCACTTTTATTTTTCACCACTAGCTTCCGGTTAAGAATGTATAGCGCGCTTTAGATTTTCTGTGTGTTTGGAACAAAAAAAGAAGATATTTTGTTTAAATGAAATATCAATAAGTAAGTAATTTTTCTGTACATAGTGTATTTAATATGGTCTGCAGTGGCTGGAATCTTGAACTTTTTTATACTTTTTTATACATTTTTTATACATATTTACATAAAAACTCTTTTGAGTTTTCTTTGTGGATTATAATGCTTCTGTTTTTTATAAAAATAAAATTTATTTTATTTTTAAAAACAGAATATGCATTTTCAAAAAAAAAAAAAAAATTCCGGCTCCGAACTTGAACGTTCGTTTGTACCATCTTGTTTGTAACGGTTTACTTATACCGTCTCTCTATCACAAACATTTCGCTCTTGATGAAGACCTTTTCAATAAAAGGTCGAAACAGATTTCTGTCAGCAAATTATAACATCATTTATTTGTTTTTTCTAAAAATATTTATTTCATAGTGTATTTAATGTTTTTGATCGTTGATTTCTAAGAAGAAACTTTTATAAATTTTAAAACTTTTAATAACATGTTTGCTACGTATGTAAGTTATATCACGCTTAGCATTGGGGCTAACTTAATGTTTAAAATGCATAAAAAATTAATTACATATGTGATAATATTTTGCCTTTTAAGTGATTCTCATTTGACCTTAAATAATCGATTTAATTAATTTTAATTCATTTTTTAACTGAAAATCAACGTCTAAATTGTTGGTGCCTATACTTCAGCCACGGAACCACAAGGTTCGATACCGGCCCTCGACAACTCAGCGTATGAGTAGCACAGGGATCTGTGCGGTAAAGTAAGAAGCTGGTGGTAGGTGTGGCGCTCCACCTCAGATGCAAAAAACAATCTCCTTGGTCTAGCTCTATTGAAAAGGGGATATACTCCCTCGCTGTCTGGCTGATACCGACTTTAGGCCACCCGGACGACTTTAATTTTTTTTTTATAGTTATACGTAAAATGCGATTCTAATGATATTGTCTCTTGCGCGCTATTCTGCATTTATCAAAAAAACAAACAAACGAAAGATGCATTTTTATATTAAAATAGTTTTTAAAATATTTAATCAGGCGTGAAATGCAGATATGTTTATTAATTTAATTTAAGTGCAAAATCTCCATATATCGAAATATCACACAGATTCCATAGATGAAATTTAAATGTAATGTTGTTAGGTACACCTAAAGAGACTTGAACCAAAATAGAGTTATTTCCCTTTTGTTTTGTTTATATTTGAAAGTTGGAACGCTCAGAGTTTATTCAGTTACTGGTTAATGTCGTCTGCGAGTAGAAGGATTTTCTACTCTGTGTTTTAATAAATCCTTTGTTATTTTTCCAATAACCTTGTTTTGCATTTATCATTCCTATTTCATATAATTTCATCTGTACATTAAAAACATAAAAAATGTCTATACGAAATTTTTGTAATTTAGTACTACTAAGTTTGTGAAAAAAGAAAAGAAAAAAATGAATCAAAACCTTATTTTAAAAGTAAAAAAAAATGCTTCTTTTCATTTTTTGTTGTTGTTGTTGGCAGCCTTCAGTCAACGAGAAATGATGAGTAGTGTCAAAGTGTTTATTTTAACTACATAGCCTAGCAGGTTCATATGGAGGATGAGCTGTTGCCCATGCATCAAATCCCCCTCTCCACACTGCCACTGTGATCCAAAGAAAGGTAAGGGACCAATGCAATTTAGCAACGGTAGTGTCACACGAGTTGATGGGCAGCACTGGATTTCAGCATCACACGACCTTTAGGGACTCCGATTCCTGATTTGTTTTCGGGGTTTACTCCCCTAGCCTTTCATTGAAGGGCAGCTGAGGTTTTGTCTCAGACTTTTCCTTGACTTAGATGGGTTGTCGGACCAAGGCTAAGGAGACCCTTCTTTTAAAAACGACTATATTTTTCACTTTAACTTTCACTTTCACTTGAATGAATTTAAGTTTTCGTAATATAAGGACTTATTTCTTAGAACCAGAATGCATTAATGTTTAGAGATGAGCAGTTCATGACTTTCAATACTCCACTTTGACCCTATCTTGGGCTAGACTGGTCACGTCAAGCCCTAGCACCTATATGATTGCCCCAACCCTATTGCCCTTATGGTAAGCCCCAACCCTTTTTATTATATGGGTGCTAGAAGGCGGTGGCTAAGGGTTTACATGTCCTGGGAATGGCGTTAAAATCTATCTGATGGTGAGTTCCTGTTCTGGAGGTCTGAGGAATGTCGAGCACTCTTTCATCACCATTGCTCCCAGGTCCACTCTGAGTGGTAGTACCTGTTAGGGTCCCATATATGGGTTAAATAGAAAAATGTGTTTATAAAAATACTGAGTATCCATTAAGAATGAATTTATTTCGAAACTTTATTGGCATTGAATGATCCACTGAGGTTGATATGCCGTAAAACAAACCAAACCAAAACCAAAACTATAATCCACGAAGTCTAGATGTAACAGTAATAGGAATAATAATAATAATAGTAGTAGTAGTAGTAGTTCCATCCTTGACCATTATTAAGGCGTGTCGACAGCTGTAGCTCTGTCATGACGGCCTTTTTAATGCTGTGCACATCCTTAAAACAGGTTCTCTTGATGATCCCCTTGAACTTTGGGAAGATGAAAAAATCACAGAGGCAGGTCGGGCGAGTAGGAAGGTTGCTCCAGCACAGTGATGTTCTTCTGAACCAGGAACTCACTGATACTGTGGTCAGGTGCGTTGTCATGCCACATCTCTTGCCTTTTTTCGTGGTTGAATGAAGCAAATGCTGCAGTATCTCTTTGTAGACATGCTGGTTGATTGTCTAACCCTGTGGCAAGAACTCACAGTGGACGATGCCCCCTCACATCAAAGTTTTCTGACATACATCGTATGACATCAAACTGCATCTAATATCAATTCTGGAGGTTGGCTGGGGCTTTAGACTGCATCGCAGCAGGTGGATAAGATCTCCCCCAATGCGGCCACCTATTGACTGTGGGTGGTGACCCGTGATGCTCAACATCCAACACTCCACTTTGGTCCTTACTTAAGCTAGACAGGCAGTCAGCATGGATTCTCTTGACTCTCTCTCATCATCCGCCCCTATCGGTCATCGTTCATGGCAAATCCAGCGTCTGCATACAGCTGATGAATGTAAGTTTTCTTTAAAAAATTTACTTGTCTGTGAAATTATTTTAGAAAACGATATTAGCTTCATAATAGAAAAAAATAATTGGTTTTCTGTTACGGGGTTTTATCTTTTATAATAATTACTGTTTGCAACCATTCGCAACCGTTTGGTGGAAATTTTTAATTGGCTACAAAGATAGCCTAACCAGATGCGATCTAATGTCATTCCCTTTTTTACTCGTCACAGAAAAATAATCATTAAAAAATGTCATTGGCAGTAAAAAAAAAATCATTAGTAAAACTAGCAAAATAAAAAACGCCCTCTGGGCGACGTAAAATAAATATTGCCTGAGGGGATGGGAGTTAAAAATTTAATATCGGATAGTTTGTATCGTAACTGAAGTAAAATCATCAAATTTATTAAAGGAGTAAAAAATAAAATAAATTTATTAAAGGAATAAAAAAATAAAAAATTGAAATGGAAACTTAGTTCTGATAACTTTTAATATATATTAAAATAAAAAAATATAGATAGATAATACCAGGTATTTATTTATTAAAACTTGTTTGAAAAAACAATGAGGACTGTCTAACATTGCATGCTCAAATTTTGAGTGTATTCTATTTATGACGATTTTAGGCAGTGTGGCGTAAGCAGTGACGCAGTTTTTGTTACAGACAAAAACCGGAAGCGAATCTCCATTATTAATAGATTAAAAATGAATAAAATCATGGCCGACCCCAGAACAGCATTCAACATTTCAGTCTACATAGAATCTATGCACGATGATAGGCTGAAATGTTCATAGGCTGAAAAGTGTATATGATGGCGTTATACCTGCTGTTGATGATTTCTTTTTCACCAATGAGACCCAAGCACTGCAACATAGACGACAAAAGCGTAAGGACCGCAAGGGGGACTATGTATTTGTCAACCCCCGCACGACCAGGATGTGACACAAGGTCAATTTTAAGCGGTTTGAATTCAGAGTTGTGCTTCTAGATTAATTATCATACCAAGGTTAAAGAACCCAGTCTACCCTACTATTTACCCATAGCTGGAGGGAGAATATTTGCATGCATACAATTTCCAAGCGTATTAGCATTATATGAAATGCAGCCAACTTCGCCCAGGATTTATTAGTGTCCATTTTCTACGGTCATAACCATTACAGAATGCATGAGAGGTCATGAATTGTAAAACAGACCTGTAGCTAATAATTTAAATCAAGGGCCGTTAACTTTGGGATCAGGGAAAATTACCGGGACGGTTATGACCCTTTGATCCCTTGAAAACGCGACATGACAGACACGTGATAGTTAGTTAGATTCAACCCAGCTTTGAAAGAGGGCGGACGTGATCGCCGGCCCTCTCGGGGTCCAATCTTATCCCCGATGTGGAATCAACAAATATGGGGCTAATAAAAACTTGATCAAGGAAAGCAAAGTCTTGTTAATTAATTATTAAAAACAAGCAATGCCCAGTTCGGCATAGAAGAAGAAGAAAAGCAGTCCTTGAATAGAAGTCGACTAGACAAGAAAATGGCACCCGAAGAAGAACCAGTGAGCAGTAGCCAGTAAAGTAACCAGAGAAGTTAGCAAGTAAGATCATCCCTATCTCTAATCTAAGTCTCTGTCTCTGTCTCTCTCTCACCAATTATATATACCCGAAAAAGTGGTATATAACACTATGTGAAATGCAAACAGCCTTATCCAGGATTTGAACTCGAGTCGCTGTGCCCAGTTCCTACGAAGGAAACCGGGTTTAATAAATAGTTATTTGATGTTATTAATCTCTAATATTTTTATTCGTAAACACATGAGAGATTTAAGCGCTTCCGTAAGAAGAACATTATGCTTAAATCTAAAGATGTTAACGTCTATAACAGTCGGGAAAAAAAATGTTTTTAAGATGATTTAAAAAATATTCAATACCCAACAAGAATGAATGAAACAAAAATGTCTTCGGCATAAAATAACCCGACAAGGGTTGACATGCCGGAAAAAAATTGTTTTTAAGATGATTTTAAAAATATTCAATACTCAACAAGAATGAATGAAACAAAAATGTCTTCGGCATAAAATAACCCAACAAGGGCTGACATGCCGGAAAAATCCAACCATGCAACATTTGTTCAAGCACTGTACATATCTAAGCATTATACATGTCAATTATTTACTCAAGATAAAGGTCTTTTTTTTAAGCTGTGTGATAAGCTTCAAGTTTTGGTTTAGTTTGGTCTGGTTTGTTTTACGGTATATCAATTTCAGTGGGTCATTTAATGCCGGTAAAGTTTTGAAATAAATTCATTCTTAATGGATACTCAATTTTTTTAAACTCATGTTTTTCTATTCAACCCATAGATAGGACCTCAACAGATACTACCACTCCGGGTCAGAGTGGACCTGGGAGCAATGGCGATGAAGGGGTGCTCCACATTCTCCAAGACTCCAAAACTGGAACCTCACCATCAGATAGAGTTTAACGTCATTCCCAGGATATGGACCCTCAGCCACCACCTTCTAGCACCCATATGATAAAAAGGGTTGATAAGAGCGTCTATTTTCCACTTTTTTTTCTGGTTAAAAATGTCTTGCCATTACAACGAATATGTTTTTAGATAGAAATCACATCACCGACTAAAATGCAGTTAAGTCTTATGTCATATAACGTCTTTTTGGTTCTTATTTTTAATGTTTTTTGTTTTCATTGTTAACTACCTTTTGTTTGAAATATCGCCCCCTTAATTCTTTATACGGTTTTTTTAAATGCTTAAAAACCAACAAACTTAAACAGCATTCATTCTCTGTTTATTTAGGTAACGTTCTTTGTGCTGATTTATTCAGAGACTAAAAGAGCTCCCGTTATTTATGACAGGATGACTGACTAAGCAGTGATCGGCACTTGCGTGTAGTACCTGTGCGCTATGCATAGGACCAACCTATATCTTCAAGTAGGAAGCGCGTGGTGTAATGGTTAAAGTCATAGGAAATGGACTCGTCAACACGAGTTCAAATCCTGGACGTGGTAATTGCATTTCACTTAGCGCTAATACCCTTGGGAAAGGTATGAATTCTACTCTCCATCCAGCTATGGGTAAATAGTAGGACAGACTGGGCTCTTTAACCATGGTTAGGCAATCGGTCTAGGAGAAGGAAAACTCTTATTTCAAACCTGTTAAACTCCGCTTAAGAAATTGACCTTGTGTCACATCCTGCTCGTGCGGAGGGGTTGGTAAATAGATATATCTTCAAGACACTTCCATTTACGAGTGCAGTATCTGTTATCTGTTTATCCTGGATATACAATGATTATTTTATGTGAACTCCGGTAAAACAGAGTTCATGAATTTCAAAAATAAAGGAAACATCTCCACACTCAACGGCAAGCCTCTTGAGCCAGTAGAACAATTCACGTACCTAGGTGGTAATATCTCCTCCACAGAGAGCGATGTTAATACACGAATAGCAAAGGCATGGTCAGCCACAAATAGTTTATCAGTCATATAGAGGTCCGATCTCCCTGGCAAGCTGAAGCGACAGTTTTTCCAGGCTGTGGTTGTGTCAGTGCTGCTGTATGGCTGCACCACCTTGACCCTAACAAAGAGTCTTGAGAATAAGCTAGATGGGAGCTGCACAAGAATGCTGCGTGCAGTCTTGAATAAGTCGTGGAAACAGCACCCCACAAGGAAACCGCTGTACGGTCACCTGACCCCCCCGCCCCCATTTCACAAACTATCCGAGTGAGACGGACAAGGCATGCAGGACACTGCTGGAGAAGCAAGGATGAACTCATAAGCGACGTTCTCATGTGGAAGCCAACACATGGACATGCAAGTGTGGGGCGCCCAGCAAGGACCTACATTGACCAACTATGTGAAGATGCTGGCTGCTCCGCAGAGGAGCTTCCAGGTGTAATGAGTGATAGGGAAGGTTGGCGAAAGATTGTCATGGATACTCGTCCTGCATGCGCGACATGATGATGATGATTATTTAAAAAATTCTCAAACTGTTTACTTGCTCCTCTTGTAATCAAATTTAATTTCCATTCACTCCCAAATAAATTATTCCTGGTAGGACACTAAACCGCATCTAGTGGCGAGGCTCCAGTTCTGGTGCTCTGGGGAGTGTGGAGTACTATTCCATCGCCATTAATCTTAGCCGCACTCTGACTCGGAGCGATAGTGCCTGTAAGAATTTCATCAAAGGACAAATAAATTTGTTTGAAATTTATTTTTATTAAGAATAATTACTTGAAGCTATCTTGTTACATAATCTATGCATAGATTATTGTCAACCCCCTGTATTTCTGAAGGGATGGCCCCTTTTCATATAACGGGCGGGACTTTCCATGGACTGTTACAGAAAGCCCGCGAAATACGTGAAGTCACGTGGGACCTGGTTGGCTCTTCAGTTTCAGCTTGGACGTCAGGCAGATAAGGCCTTAGCTGGAGCTCACTGCATACGCACGCTATGATAGTTAGAGAAATATGTTTAGTTAAGTAAATAAAAGCTTACCTAAATAATATGGTTTTGTGGTTGATGAATGTCTTGGCAACAAGACTGATCTAGAAGAAGAAATGAATTAAGTGCGACCGACCACCAAGACGAAGTCCAGACGCTAGAAGATGAACGTAAGATACCAAAGATGAGCAGCAGAATAATAGAAGTAAAAAGAAGGGTATACAACAATCCGCCCTGTCGACTGGGGCGTTAGAATACACCGGCTGCTGCTCTGCAGAGGGACAAGACTCCCCTAGTGTGGCCACCTATTGGCCATGGGTGGCGACCCGTGATGTTTAAGGATGGAACCCAGGTGGCTCTGCTGTCCATGAAATGCAACACTCCACTTTGGCCCTTACTTGGGCTAGACGGGCGATGAAAGAAGACAAACAACACACTGGAATTCAAACACTTGTATTATAAAGGTACAAAAATTGGTGCAAATTTGTTGGTATTTTCTACCAGACTTATCTTGAGAGAGGTGTAATTAACGGTTTTGTTGGGTGAAGCTGTGCTAGAAATGATTTCTACTCGCCGTCGTTTTGGAGTGCTGTTGAGGCGTTTCTCCAGGTGAGAGTTCTTAGGATAAGTGATGGGGTTTGATTTTGCCACCAACATTGTATGTTGGCGATTCGCCCCCTAGCGACATGTTCTTTATCTATCCTGTTTTATCTGTAATAAGCTGCTGCAACTGTTCAAATAAGCACGTATATACTCTGTATATACTAAAATGAGCCTATTTAAAAGACAGAAAACTAGAGGTGATAGAGCAAAACTGTTTATAAATTTGAATTCAGCACACTCAAATTAGTAAAAAAAACACCTATTCACATTCTTGCCTCAGACAAAAAATATTTTTTTGTAAACCAGTGTAATTAGTTGAAGCTATAATTGTTTACTACGTATTATTATTATTATTATTATTATTATTATTATTATTATTATTATTATCACCCCTTGCGAGTTTTTCACTTCAGCGTTAGCTAGTGGTCTTTCACTGGAGACAGTGTGACAACAAGTCTCCTCAGGTCTCCGGGACTCTTCTGAGTATTCTAGCCGATCTTTACAATGCTATTGTTTGCATGGCATCAATTCTTACTCTAATTTCCAAATACCCCAGTCTTTTTCTAAACCCTTGGTACTGTTCCAACTACAAACGGGTCACCGTCATCTTCATACCCCGAAAATTAACAATATTGAGCTTGTTCAATACTTAATTCAGTGACAGCAGGTTCTGTCTGTAAGTCGTTTGTTTATAAATGAAATGACTTTATTCTGCATTTGAACAAGTCGTGGAAACAGCACCCCACAAGGGAACAGCTGTACGACCACCTGCCCCTATCTTACAAACCATCCAAGTGAGACGAACAAGACATGCTGTGTACTACTAGAGAAGCAAGGACGAACTCATAAGCGACGTTTCCATGTGGAAGCCAACATTTTGTAAACCAGTGTTATCAAGCCTCATCTAAAAAATTCGGAGAAATAATTTGCAGTCGTATGCTTTCAAGTATTCATATTCCATACTAACAATTTTCAAAAAGATCTATTTGACCTATAGACAGGACGACCATTATATCTTATTATAATGGAGATTGTGTGTTTTTCTGTCTGTAACCGAAACTATATTACTACTCAAGTAACAATTCCCTTTGTTATTTACGTCACATTCTCCATGATTTTATTTTCATTTAAACCTCAATTATTAATAAAATTGTTTTTAGATTATTAATACTGTTGACCATATCTACATACTAACAATATGCAATTGTATTTATATATACAACAAAATAGCGGTTTACAGTGTGAATGGGAAGGCTAATTTGCATATTGATCTTAAAAATTTGATTTTAATAAATATGTGCTTAGTATTATTGATTTCTAATTTTTTGGTTTTATCTTAATGAATATGAGCAAACATCTCTTCAATAAATCTTAAAAGAAATCCCTTAACAAGAAGAAATAACTAATATTATTCTTTACTTCCTATTTTAACTAAACAGTTAAATTAGGAAAATTTAACAATGAAAGACGGGGGTAAGGGAAAATGATGGAATAGTTTCAAAGTTGTTCTATTTTTCAATCATACCCCCTCTGTTCAAAATCTTTTTATCTACATTCTTATTCAGTTTCATTAGCCTTTCTAATTTAATATGATATTTTATTATATTAAAACTTAAATACTTGCACCCGGAGGTGCATATATTTGCTAGTATTAATTAAAAAGTAACTTACAAATCATTGAAGGTCGATTTAACGAAACGACGCACCTAAACGTTCTGGATAGTAAACTTTTGCCGTTGAAGAGCTCGTAACGATATCAAGAAATTGGATATTCCATTATGATAACGCCCCCTGTCCCGTTGCACGTTCCGTTTCAAATTGGTTTTCCAGTAAGCGAAACGCTATTCTAGACTGGCCCGACATCTCTCCCGATTTAAATATAATAGAAAATGCTTAGCGAGGACGAGGGGCGAGGGGCGGAACTGAAGAATTCTTTAGGGTAAGAATTAGAAGGAAAACCGATGAGTCGAAATATTTTAATAGCAGCAATTTGGTCTTACCTTAGAAAATAGAAAAACACCTGAAGACCCAGATTCCTTGTACGAGTCATTGACAATAAGGATTCAAGCAACATTGCTTCCAAAAAAGAAAAAGAAAAAGAAAAAAAAAAGATAAAGTACTGTTGTAGAGAAAAATTGATACCCCTCTAGAATAAAATGGACCGTTCTATTCTCAATAAAGACGATTGACGATTTATCCTCGGGGTCCTGTCTTTCCTAGCGAGACCAGCTATTAGACTGTCCAATCATTGTTGTACGTTACCAATTAAATCCTTTTCATTATAAAGCAAATAGAAAATTTAAAACTAGTTAAAAGAACATTATTTAATATATATCAACATTTATTATGTAAATAACGAAAACTTAAAATTCACTGTATTATTACAGGAAATACAGAGGTGCTTGTGGTGTAATGGTTATCATTGTAAGAAATGGATATGGTAACCCAAGTTTAAATCCTGGATCAGGCTGTTTGCATTTCACAGAGCTAATACCCTTAGGAAAGGTATGCATCCAAATATTCTCTCTTTAACTATGGATAAATAGTAGGGCAGACTGGACTTTTTAACTTTGGTACGGTAACCAGTCTAGGAGAAGGAAAACTGAATTCAAACCAGTTAAACTCTGCTTAAGAATTGACCTTGTGGCGGAGGGGTTATAAGCTATAAGAATGTTGAATTGTAGGAGCTTATGATTTCACAGACAACGTTTCGACCGATGTGTCCCCAGTCTTCTTCAGGTGTTTCTTGTCGAACTCAGCAACCCTCTTGTCAAACTCGGGAGCCTATATGTCGTAATCGGGAGCCTTCACGGAACTTAGAACTTATTCAATCTACTGAGATAGACTGTTCTCATTCCGTTAACCATGACCGGATAAAAGTATTAAGCTATGTTAAGTATTTTATGTTATTATAGCCATTGACCAGGATTGAACCTGCAACCTACAGATGCTCGTCACTGTATTAACTCAACCCTTATATCTCTTGCAACATGTGTCCAATTCAAATTAATTAATTTATAAATTAGTTTTCTGTGAAATCATAAGAAATGATGTAATTTATGAAAATACATAAACTGGAAACTTAAAATTTTACATTTACAGTGGTGGAAATAAGTATAAGACACCCCATTAAATTATTGATGATTTTCTTATTACTGCAAAAATTCCTTGAGTTATTATTTAACATAACCAATCTCAGTAGCATTACAATAAGTACAAAATATTGATTATTATTATTACTAAATAATCCAATTAATACTAACAATGAAGATGAGGACAATAGTCCAAATAATCCAATAAATACTAATTATCAAGGCGCATCTAAAAAAATTCCGAAAATAGTAGTTTAATTGAATTATTTTATTTGTTTATTTTTCTTTTGAATTACTCAATAAGCAAAGTTTATTTATTAAATAAAAAAACAAAACGAAAATAATGAAAAGAAAAGTTTTCTGATGTTCAGGATTTTAAAAAGGATTCGCCTAAATAAAGACATTTTTGTCCCTTCATTTTAGATATTTTTTGAAAAAATGAATAAACTTTTTGTTGTCTTCTCTAGTCCCTGTTTTTTTTATTTGGTGTCTCTCAGATGCATTGTTGTTTTGGTCTTTGCTTACCTAAAATCAGAATAGCCAACATTCGCAGGATGCCGTAATATCCCCACATATTGGCTATTAAGAGAAAACCTGTCTATAATAACACTCAAATCTGTTATCTATTACCACGTTTATTCGTATTTATATTTGTCATATTTTTCATTGGTAGTACTAGTACAAAATAAAAAACAGCCTCCGGGCGATGTAAAAATAGATTTTTGAAATATATTGCCTGAGGGGTGGGAGTTAAAAATTCAATGTCAGCGAGTTTGTACCCTAAGTAAGTAAAATAATCAAATTCATTAAAGGATTAAAAAATAAAACAATTTGAAATGTAAACTTTAAATATGTATTAAAATAAAACAAACTATATATAGATATATAATACCAGTCATGTATTTATTAAAACTTGTTTTAAAAAACAATGAGGACTGTCTAATGTTGCATGTTCAAATTTTCAGTGTATTTATTCTATGTTATGACGATTTTGGGTAATGTGACATAAGCAGTGACGTAGTTTTTGTTACAGACAAAAACCGGAAGCGAATCTCCATTATTAATAGATTAGTACATTTCTTTTTTTCTTTTGGAATTCCGACGATGACGTCACTCCATATCTTCATTTGTGAACCCTATGGTGGCTCATTAGTCCAATTCTGAACTTTCAGAAGCGGTCACACACATTGCACGGGAATTGGTACAGCCGTGGGGGATATTTGGTAGGCAAAGAGTCAAGTTACTATTCTTAATACAAATAATGTGCTCACAGTTATATCGTTCCAAGTATTCTTATTCATTACTACTAATTTGATTCTTGATGCTGCGTGGAGGACCTCCCAGGGGCGATGACCGACAGAGAGATTCATGGGTATTTGTGCTGTCAGGGCGACGTGATGATGATGATGAAGCTGGAAACAAATGATTTTTGACTTGAGCTGACATAAAACAACTTTATTATCAGTCAAAACGAGACGTTTCCGCCACCCCTCCCCAAAAAACTGACACTCTTCACGGATCTCTGTTAAAACTGATAATAGATAATTCCTGTCAATTTCGGAAGGAGTTGGGCGCCAGACTCCCACCCAACCCACTTTTTTTTTTGGTCGTTGTAAATGTGTTCGGGCATCGGAGCCTGTCCGGAAAATGTCGATCACCGGTTTCGGCGTCGAAGGGAACGGTTCAGGAATCAAGGCGTTGGCCATTGGAGACCCCTGGGAACTGGGGGGTTCGGTCATCAAATGACCCCTTCTTTGTTGATTCAAACACGACGTCGGATGCTGACGAAGATTGATGACCTCCTGAAGGTCACTTCTAATTTTTCGGCAAATTTAAGTAAGAAGAGACGTCATTTTTTTTTCTTCTTCAATGTTTCCCGTTTGAAATATTAACCCTTTTCCCTATCGTACATCTATATCAGAGGAGGGGAACATGTCGCATTAAGGCCATATGCGGTATTCTAAACCATCAAGTGTGGCCTTTCACGGCCTTGTCGAACGTCATATTAAAATTGTGTTCCTTCACTTTAGAATATACCACTTTAGATATATCAATGTTTTGGTTAAATCGAACTTAACGGACCTATATTCCACCATCGTATCTCACCCCGCCGAAAGAAAAAATACCGAAAATCAGGAAATTAACCGAATTTAAAGAGATTTTCAGTGTTGATATATTAATGAATAAAATATATAATGCACCAGTTATTTTATTAAAAAAACTTTTACATTTGGGGGGGGGGGAGTTAACTTTGAACCATGTATCTTTGAGAATCTGTGTTACGTCTCAAAGATATGTGGTTAAAAATTTATTGACCTGAAAAAAGGTAAAAGTTTTTAAATAAAATAAGTAGTGCATTATATGTTTTATTCATTAATATATCAACATTGAAAATTTCATTAAATTCGGTTAATTCCTTGATTTTTTG